>CM021100.1:87970709-88642264 GCA_007115665.2 Sequoiadendron giganteum | reverse complement strand
TAACTTCTCTTGTTAGTGCCTCCTTTTTGTTTTGTCAAAAACCAACATGTCCTAGTTTTTGTATAATTTTTTACTCGTTCATGTTGAATTTTGAAACAAATTACATTTTTATAAACTAGACTCCATTCTACACGTAATGAAAAAAAATGATTTTCAATTAGTTTTTAAAATTTTCAGGGGGGGAGCTGTTAGAGTAATAAAGTCATCACCTAATTAATTAATTAATTGGATCACTTTATGCTTTATTGTACTTAAGCTAAACTTATGAGTGCTTTTATTTTATTATTAGCTTTTATTAATTAGTTGTTTTTGCATGATTAAAGCTTCTAATATTAGATCATGTTGTCTTATTCATTCTTATGAGGACACTTGTCATGATCTAATGTAATCTTGATCCAGGGTTAGGTTTCATCCTTTTCATAAGGATTCTTTCATTGTAATTGAAAATCATTCTCTACGGCAACATATTCAATGCGACAGTTGTTCACATAATGCATATTTGATATTTTATCAGATCTGAGTTGTTGAGCAATAATATCTTGCTTATTTCTTCATAGTGTGATAGGTTTATCATTGCAGGTGGCTCTGATACTAGGTCATGTGAGAGTAGATGTACTATTTGTTCCATCTTTGTCAACCAACCTCCTCTCCATCTATCAGATTACTCATAGTGGATCAGGGAAGACAGTGGAGTTTGCTCCTGACTCAGTTACCATCCAAGACTTTTTCACAAAACTTAAGTCTCTTAGATTGCAGTTGTCACAATGTGGCACTACTAAACAAGATTCACAGTTGATTCTTTCCATCCTTGCCAAGTTGGGCCTTGATTATTTAGTAGATGTTTCTACTTTCTATGCTACACGAGATGCACTTGGCACGAGATTTACCATGCCTTCACTTGATGATTTTGCTTCTTCTCTTACTCAAGAGCAAGCAAAATTAGTTTAGATGGGTACTCTGAAGTCTTCCAGTTCACAGGTTCTAGTTTCCATTTAGAGTCCTAAGGAGAAGGCTTCACCTAGCAAAGAAAATGAACAGAAAAACAAACAGGGGCAAGAAAAAGAATCATCTTCACATGCATCTTCTGAGTACTCACCCTCTTCCAAATGGGGATCATCTAGGAAGGAGAGACCGAATTGTGCTTATTGTCAGAAGCAGGGACATGATGAGCATCATTGTTATGCTAAGAAAATTGATTATTTGATACATCTTCTACAAAAAAACCATATATAGTTTCCATCTTCTATGTCTCACGGTCCATAACCTTCTTCTGCATCACCATCACCATCACCATCACCATCACCATCTACACATACATGTACAACATGTATTGCTAATGGATCCGATAAGATGAAAGGCCATGCCTTACATGCATCCACAGGTCTTCAGTCAGATAGATGGTTGCTTGATTCAGGAGCTTCCCATCATATGGAAACTTCACAGGATATGTTTTCTACATTTGTTCCAAGAACCGTACCACACATTTTACTGGGTAACAACACATATGTCAGTGTTAGTGGGAAGGGTACAATTTCCATTGATGATGGTATCTTTCAGGAGGTACTATTTTTTCCATCTTTGTCAACCAACCTCCTCTTCGTCTATTAGATTAATCACAGTGGATTAGGGAAGATAGTGGAGTTTTCTCCTAACTCAGTTCTCATCAGGGATTTGCACACTAGGAAGATTGTGGCAGTTGGCACTGTTGATCATGCTTCTAGGCTTTATGTCTTTTCTCATTTTACATATGAGGATCCACCATTACCTATACCTGATATTCAATCTCCACCATCGAGAGTACATATGGAGAAGAATTCTGGTCACTTGAACTTGTGCATGCATTCATCCACCATAGTTCCTGAGACTCCTTCAAAGCTTCTTTCTCCTCCTCTTGCTTATTCAGAGATCATACCTATTGAGCAAGAAACTGGTCATTCATTTTCTGTATTGTTAGATGACTACTTGCCAAATATTTCACATCTATTTACTAAGTCACACATTGCAGTTATTCATACCAGTCATTTTCCACCATCATTTGTGCCTTCAGAGGTTGCATTTCAGGAGTCTTTAGATTTGTTTGGTCTTGGAATCATTTGTCTTGGTTCAGATACAAAGATTCAACAACATCCTTTCAGGGCATCCATCTTCAGGCTTCTTGGTCCTTCACTCTACATCGAGGTTCTTCAACATCGTCCTTTGGATTTGTTTCTTCCCAAAGGGAGGAACAATGTTTGCCATTCTTGGATCAATGTTTACATCCTACATCGAGCTTACACCATTGCGACACGAGTTTCTTCATTGTGGGGGGGCCTTCTAGTCTCCTATTCTTTCTCCTATGGAGATTCTTGTATATGTATTGATGCGATAGAAGTTGTCTTTAGGGGGTATCATGAAATCCTCCTTCTATCCTTCTCTCACTCTCATTAGTGCATTACATTCTTTTCTTTTCTCTCTTTTGGAGGGGATTTTTATTCCCATGAGGTTTTCTCCCTTTCTCCTCTTTTACGAGAGATTAGCTTGTTGTACATGGTGTAGACACATAAAAATGACCTAGGCTTGCAAGCTCTATTTCTAATCTCTTTCTTCCTAGCATAATTAAGACATTTTAATTATGTCCTTGGTCCACATTCGACTATTAATTAAATAATTCATGATTATTTAATTAATTCATTTCTTTTTTATTCTTCATGATTATTAAATAAATAAATTTTATTTATTTATTTAATTACGTCACTAATTATCTAATGTCTTTCTATAATTAAATAAATTTCTTAATTTATTTAATTATCCTTGTCCATTATGTCCTCTTGATTATTAAATAAATAACTTTATTTATTTAATTAATCTCTAATTTAAATTCCTCTTATAATTAAATAAATTCTTTTATTTATTTAATTATGGCCATCTTCACATTCTCCTCATTTTAAATAAAATAATTTATTTAAAATAGTCCCACCACTTGAATTAAATAATTTTATTATTTAATTTCTCCTCTTTTATTGTGCTTATTTTAAATAAATCTTATTTATTTAAAATAAGTCTCCCTTTCTAAATTCCCTCTAGTAAATAATTTAATTTAATTTATTTACTGTCACATGACCCCACCCCTTTTTGAATTAAAATAGTTTTTAATTTAAAAAGTCAACATTCTCTCTTGAATCAAATAATTTTATTATTATTTGATTCCCCAACAACTTCGTTTTGTGTGCCTTGTCACATGCATTGTCAACCCTTGATTTGATTTTTCTTAAAATCAATCTTGTCCATTCATTTCAAATTTGACCTAATGTTTCCCTAACCCTAATTGTGGGTTGTCATATTGAATCTTGTCCACAGATTCTAGGGCATTTGTCAATCTTTAATCTCATCCGTCCATACAAAATTGCATTTTCTATAAAATGTCAATTTTGTCTTCATTTTGAGATCCCTGGCTATCCATTATTATCTCTCTCATTTCATCTTGCATTGTCATATTTTAGAGATCTCTTAGTATCTTGCATTTCCATATTTTGGAATCTCACATCTTAGACTTTCATGTTTGGATTAGCTTTCATTTTCATAGTTTATCATTTTAGCATATTTATCATAGCATATCTAGGTTTTCATTTGATATTAGCTTAGAAATTGTAGATGTTTACTATTTGCAGTAGGGCATAGTTTGCATCTAGGTCATTTCAAATCCTTCAATGTTTGCTTAGGGCTTGTCATTTCTATTGGCTTGCTCTTCACAAATCTGAGGGCAAACAAATCATATTCAGCAAATTAAGAAGGTGTAATGGAGGTTAGTCATGGAGGATGAAGACAATCTACAAGATTGTTCATCTATTCCTTTGCACTCCATTACCAACTAATGGGTTTTTAGGTTTCATTGCATATTATAGTTTGCTAACCTAAATAGGAATTTCCCATTGTTACATTGGTGAACCTGACATATTTTGACAAAGTTTGAGGAATTTTGGAGTTGGATCTTTTTGTTGCAGGTGTTGTTGGCTTTTTATTGCAGGTTTTTGAACCATTTTGGAGATCAAACCCTAGTTTTCAAAGATTCAACCATATCTTACAAACGGCTTCATATTTTGAGACAAATTTTTTTTGCAGATTGGAGACAGTATCAAGAGCTTCTTGTCCAAAAATCAGAATTTTTGGAGCTATTTTCAATTTTCTATAATTTTGTTGGTTATTTTCATGAAAAATCAATTATGAGAGGACATTAGCGAAATTTTCAGATTTATTTACAGTTTTGGAAATATCTCTTAATTTTAATAGGGGTCTATGTTTTATGTTTTTAATTTTCTTGCAGAATAGTTTGATAAAAAATAGATCTTTAAAAATTAGGGTTTTACAAAGATTGACTTATATCTCACACAATTTTGCAGATCTGTTCACAAAATTTTTTTTGCAGGTTTGGAATGATGTCAGGCACCTTCAATAAAAAAATCAGATTTTTTGGAACTGTTTTGAAATTTTAATAATTTTTTTATGATTTTTCATAAAAATTAATTCTGGATGCAAAACAGTGATTTTTTCGGATTTCTTTACATTTCTAGAAAGTTCTCTAAATTTCACTAAGGGTTTTTTTTTTGTGTTTTTACTTTTGATGCAAAAATTAGTTCCAAAAATAATATTTATGTTGACTAGCTAACCCTCTAATATTAGTTGTCAATAATAGAAGTATCCTCTCCCCTTGCGCACTTGTGCGATCCTAGGTGTAAGAGAAACGGTTATTGACTCTAGGATTTGGGCTTGCACTAGTTCAATTAGGGTTAGGGAAAACACTTTTTTTTGCATGGTAGTTTAAAGATTTTGGGGTTATTGATTTTTTGTTTGCAGCTTGTGGCGAGGAGTCTAACTTTTTTCTTGTTTATTTCACAAATCTTAGACAAATTTGCATTTTACATTCATGGGTTAAAATAAACATGCATGCATACTCATTGGTCTAAAAAGAACACAACTTGCATTACAACTCATTGGCTTAAAATGAATCTGCATTTTCATAGCATTGGGTTAAAATGAACTTTTAGTTAGCTCACACTACAAACGGTTAAAATGAACCCCATGTTTTGACAAATACTACAAACGGTTAAAATGAACTCCATTTTTTTTTATGTTTGTCAACACATTTCAATTTGGGCTTAAAATGAACACCATGTGAGTGTGAGTTAGGATATTCATGTTTTCACTCTTTGTTTTTAAACAAGGATAGATTGAACTATGAATATTCTAATTTGCTTTTGTTGAACCTTAGAAAATTGGGCTTGCTTTGGTGGGAAAAAGTACTCACCCCAAAGCGACTCAAACCGGCAACGAAGCTCTTTAGCCGAGCTACTTCCGACTAGTATATAAATGTGAATCTTAAGGGAAAGCCTAAGATTACGAGTGCAGATATGTTATACGGACCAAGTAGTACTCCCCAAAACCCTGTTGAGCTTAACCTCTTCAGGCTGGAGTGCCTCCATAACGGAGCTTAATCTTGGCCCCATGTATAACCACTCGAACGGATGTCCGAATTAAATCCTTTGTTCTAGCAAGCCAAAAACCTTCTATTCTTTGGTACAACAACGGTCGTTGTGATGACACCCGCACCTGCAGTTCTTAGTAGAGATGATCAATCTGCCATGGGAGTTTCATGGAGGTTGGAAGCTTGGTTGCCCTGAGAAGTGAGTGCACTATAAGGGGGAGCCTGTGGGGCCAAGCTTCTGAATTCATCCGCTAAGGATATGCGGTTAGTGGGATCCAAAAGAATACTGTCCTTGCAGCCATAAGATTTTGTAAAATGACTTCTATGTGGTTGATTTTTAACACCATGTGTTTGCCAACTGTTTTTAGACAATTCCAACAAATGAACAACAAACTTGCCAAAATCTGAAACAACTTTTCCAAACTAAAACAAATCTTTGCAATCAACCTAAAATTTTGTCAAAACACTTCTTGCAATGCATTTTCCATCATGAACCACATTTGTCAAATCAAGTCCTCAATTTTGCACACTTTGGAATAGGAAAACTTTCCTTTCTTTGTCAAACCATTGTCTCAAAAAGTAAATTGTCATTGGACCAAGTCAAACAAATTAGTCCTTAGTCATTGTCCTTTGGTGAGCTACTTCCAACTCATAAGTGTAGTGTGGAAATCTCACCTTGTCATTTTGTCATCTTGTCCTTCAAATCAGTCCTTTGACAATCCAAATTGAGACATTGGCCAAACTTTGAGTGGTTAGAAAACCTTTCCTAAAAATCATTTGACATAAGGCACTCATTATCACTTTGCATTATCACTTTGGATAGCCTTAGTCTCATTTCATCCACCATCATGTCTTCAAGTCACTATGACATGCTTGCTAGTCAAACTGAATGCCAATTCATTAGTAATGGTCAAGCACAACTTGCTAGGGAATTCAAAACACTATACCTCCAATCCAAGTCCAAATTTATAACCCCTAGCATTCCATCCATCTATCCATCTTACCAACAATCCATGAGACCTAGTCCTCTATCCATCTACTATAAGGAGTCCCCTAACACCATCCATGGCATTAAGTCACAAAAAAATTTCATTGGTCATACCCACCCTAACTTTGACAAGGGAAATCATCCATCCATCAATCCAAACCAACTATCCATGTCATATCCTAGTCCTTCATTCGTATCATATCCTAATCCTTCATCCATGTCATATTCTAATCCTCCATCCACGTCATATCCTTGTCATGCATTCATGTCCTATTCTAATCCTTCATCTCATCCTAGTCCTTCATCCACTAACCCTTTCCAAACCTCCATGTCATATCCTAGTCCATTACACCCCAATCCATCCCAACATACATTTTTTTATGAAAACACATCTAGTCATGGTCTCCAAAGTCCCATCCCATTTCATAAACTTGACGAAACATGTCAAACGAAAAATCCAAAGCATGACATTATAACATCACCATCATGTCAAGATCAAGGTATTCCATTCCATGACTCCATCTTTATGTCCATTCAAGAAGTCCTCCTAGACCATCAATTCATTCAAGATGACCCTATCCTTGGTCAAGACCCTATTTTCGATCATGTCATTCCAAATGAGCCCATATTTGATCAAGACACTACCTTTGATCAAGAAGTCCAAAATGATCCACTCCTTGACCTATATGCCCTTCATGATGAAAAACTTGAAGATAACCCTCTCCAAGCTTCCAACATTGACACTACCAACAATGAGACACTTGCCTCCATGGGACACATAGACGATCTACCTCTAGAACAAGAGTCTCCTAGCATGGACATATTTGCAAATGATCAAGCTATAACTGAATTCAGTGGGCTCTATGACAATGACCATGAAGATGGTTTTGATATCAACTTCGAAGCACTAGTAGAATCATCAGAATCTGATATGTCAGAAAATCAAATCGAAGATGTCAATCAAAAATCTGTCCAAGATGTCAATGAAGCTACAACATCCTATCAATTAGGATCATCTATATTTTTCCGAGCAGGCTTCCTTACAGAGGAAAAGATTTCAAGCATTAATTTCCACAATAAAGATGGGTTAGCATCTTGCTTCCAAAATGACAAGTATCCCATCGCCAACAAAATCTATCAGAACATGCATTATCAAGGAAAAGGACTCAGCATACATGAGCAAGGAATTATTGAACCCGTACAAGTTCAAGCACATTACAGACATCAAGGTGTTGGCTATTCATCAATTGGAAAATCAAAAGATGTTAGTGGTCCCTCCTCGACACTAGGGGCAACTTTATCTAATACAAACATCAAAGTGGATGTCATGAGTAGTCCTTGTCATAAGATTGTTGCCAATACTCCTTCCATCCACACCATACATTGTCATTCCAACATGAATAATCCTTCCATTTGGAACCAACAAAAACAAAAGTCTTACAAATTCAAAATCCAAAATCCAATGTCAAAGGCCATGGAATCAAACAAAAAGTCAAGTGGACAAATAAAGCTAAAGTGGATCCCAAAACAAAATGGATCAAGTCCAGAAAAGAATGAATCAGGCAAAGAAAATATGCCAAATCCAAAAGTCAATCAAAATGTGGAGCCACAGCACAAGAGGACTCCCACATATAATACATGTCCACCTCCATCAAAATGGCCATCAAGCAAGACATATAAAAGTGTTGGTTCTAAACGCTATCAAAGATCCAACCTCCATCATCAATTAACCAAATTTTGGAAAATAAAAACGGCTACATCCAAACATCCCACCAACCCGTCCATGTCCACCATCATCCATCATAATCCTACATCTCGCCTAAAGTCCAAATGTCCCATGTCACAAATCCATAAAATATTGGTAGCAACTCTTTATCATAAGGACTCTCATGGCACTCTATCGCGATGTGCATATTCTGATAAGGCCAACTCTAGTATCAACAAGGATCACAATGACATCAATCAGTTGTATGCAAGTGCTATCATCCTGACAAGGCAACTAATTCAGAAAGGTAATTATTGGCATGTCATGGCACCAGTCTCTACATCAACATTGTCAAAGGGTTCAGCACAATCAGTGGTCATCTAAAGCATCAAGGCTATCCGTCAAAATGCAAAAATACAAAAAAATTGAAAAATCAGAAAAATCATCACCTTGATGAAAACTTGGCAAACAAGCATCATGGTGACACCAAAAAAAAAATAAAAAAAAATAAAAAAATAAAAATCCAGAAAATAGTAAAGAGAAAAATTTCGTCCAATAGTGAAAACTTGGCAAACAGGCGCTTTGGATAAGTACCATGATGAAAACCTGGCAAATAGGCGTCATGTGTAGAATAAATCATCTATGTGGACCATTACACTTGGGGGCAAGTCATCTCGTCTCCCATGCCCTTCACATGACATTTCCTATGACATTTCCATCTACCCATCTAAACCTTATTGTGTCCATCCATTGTTCCACCTATTTTGATCTTGACAAAGATTGGGGCAAAAACACAAATCATGCTTTGGAAATCTTTTTGACATGTCTATCTTCTGGTCATACCTTAGTCATTGAATACAATGTCATTACCATCATAGCCTCATGTGTCATCATCCTTCGAGACCATATGATATTCTCCTATTCCAGGCCATCCATTGTCCTTTTATACCTATCACCCATCTTGGTTTCCCTTGTCAATGGTCTAAAGATCCCTCATCATCCCATCTAGTCCCCATCAAGTCATTCCACATGCAACAATATGGAAAACCTAGCCCATCATCCAAAACATTCCTTGACTTTGTCCCTGGCCCTACTGCAGACTTTTATCCTCTTGTCATATCATTGTCATCCTCACGTTGTTTCGGGATGTGTCCTTCCCATGTCAAACAATGTTGTCATTGTCATTGTCACCTGTCAATTGGTATTCAACTTGACTAGTGAAAAAATCATGGTTGTCCTTGGATTCATGTGCGTCGACATCATTCACATGTATTTCTCACAATTTTCGTAAAACATCAAAAAGACCTAAAAAGTCCTAAAAAAATCTTAAAAATCTGAAAAAGTCTTGAATAAAATCCTAAAAATCGTATAAAGTCCTGAAAAAAGACCTAAAAATTGAAAAATGTCCTGAATATAAATACAAAAACATCCAAATCATTGTCAAAATCCCAAAAACAGAGTCAAAGTCAATAGTATATTGTCAAGTCCGTTGAGTCAGTCAATCTTTGTCATTTGTCTGAACTACGTTGTCTCTGCGCATTTGCTACGTAGGCAAGATTCATCTTTGAATCCCCGAGACATTAGGTTAGTCCTTCTAGGTTTGTCAAAATAAAATCATGATTCAAACTCTTGTCCTTTGGACAACGTCATTGGTCATGTCGAACTACAAGGTCTCTGAGTGCATGACGTAGGCAAGGCCATCAATCGATGAGCCCCCGAGGCCGCACTAAGTCAGTCCATTAGGGTTCATGGCACAGTATTTTCATACACGTCAAGTTTTCTTCAAGTCAAGTGAAATATTCCATCAATCCCGAGCAAGCAATCAACAGTCTATCTCATCATCAATTCTGATCAATTCAACAGTGACATGAAATCAAATTCTATCAAGATAATTGAACCTGGCAAAACTTTGGGGGTTCTTCTTCAGATGTGTCCTTCTGAAGAGAAACTTTCATCAATCCTTTATGCTTTTGGATGTGTCCTTCCTAAGCATTGTCCTCATCATCTGGCATTTTGATGGATTCTCCTAACTCCGAGAATTGATCTCCTAGATATCAACGTCATTCAGGATGTGTCCTTCTTGAATTTGATATCGCTTGACAGTTGGCAACCTTGATCTTAAAACACTTGGCAAATACTTGGCACGTGTCTTTGGCCTTTTCATCATGTTACTAGTTTTTCAACGAGATCCCGACAACAAGATTTAGAGAAACAACAATGTCTCATGACGTTTGTCTTGTCTTTTGACACTCATGTTACTAGTTTCTCAACGATGTCCTGACTACGAGATTTAGAAAAATAGTGATGTATCATGATGGTGGCGTTATTTTGTTCTTTTGTCAATCATGTTGCTAGTTTCTCGAGGATGTCCTGGAAACAGGATTTAGAGAAGCAACGACATTTCATGGTTTGTCCTTGTCTTTTTTCTGCTTGCGGTTGGTTATGACAAAAGCACTGGGGCAATTGCGCTTCTAGTATGGGTCATGATCGTCCTTTTCTATGACTGCTTATCTTACGTGATGGTGCAATCTTGCACACCTTGATCTATGTCATATCATGGTGTTTATTGGCCATTACAATAATCTGCCCAGTGATGATTAAAGAGCAATAAATATTAAAGTCCTATGGTAAACGTTGAAGGATTTGATCTAGGAACTAACATGCATCTCATATAGGCATTGCATTCATATCATCAGCCATATCTTTTTCACTAATATTTCTTTTTCTCTGTATTCTATTCTTCTCATTCCATTTCGAGAGCACACTTGTGTTCTTGAAACCCAACTGTCCTCTCGAGGGGGCATACTGCAACCCTCCTCGTCATTCTTCCTCATCTTATCTTGCACTGGGGCATATTTTTGACTTATTTTCTTTGCCATAATGCGACAGGCTGCATTATGACAAAGAGGGGCAAATGTAGACACATAAAAATGACCTAGGCTTGCAAGCTCTATTTCTAATCTCTTTCTTCCTAGCATAATTAAGACATTTTAATTATGTCCTTGGTCCACATTCGACTATTAATTAAATAATTCATGATTATTTAATTAATTCATATCTTTTTTATTCTTCATGATTATTAAATAAATAAATTTTATTTATTTATTTAATTACGTCACTAATTGTCTAATGTCTTTCTATAATTAAATAAATTTCTTAATTTATTTAATTATCCTTGTCCATTATGTCCTCTTGATTATTAAATAAATAACTTTATTTATTTAATTAATCTCTAATTTAAAGTCCTCTTATAATTAAATAAATTCTTTTATTTATTTAATTATGGCCATCTTCACATTCTCCTCATTTTAAATAAAATCATTTATTTAAAATAGTCCCACCACTTGAATTAAATAATTTTATTATTTAATTTCTCCTCTTTTATTGTGCTCATTTTAAATAAATCTTATTTATTTAAAATAAGTCTCCTTTCTAAATTCCCTCTTTAGTAAATAATTTAATTTAATTTATTTACTGTCACATGACCCCACCCCTTTTTGAATTAAAATAGTTTTTAATTTAAAAAGTCAACATTCTCTCTTGAATCAAATAATTTTATTATTATTTGATTCCCCAACAACTTCGTTTTGTGTGCCTTGTCACATGCATTGTCAACCCTTGATTTGATTTTTCTTAAAATCAATCTTGTCCATTCATTTCGAATTTGACCTAATGTTGCCCTAACCCTAATTGTGGGTTGTCATATTGAATCTTGTCCACAGATTCTAGGGCATTTGTCAATCTTTAATCTCATCCGTCCATACAAAATTGCATTTTCTATAAAATGTCAATTTTGTCTTCATTTTGAGATCCCTGGCTATCCATTATTATCTCTCTCTCATTTCATCTTGCATTGTCATATTTTAGAGATCTCTTAGTATCTTGCATTTCCATATTTTGGCATCTCACATCTTAGACTTTCATGTTTGGATTAGCTTTCATTTTCATAGTTTATCATTTTAGCATATTTATCATAGCATATCTAGGTTTTCATTTGATATTAGCTTAGAAATTGTAGATGTTTACTATTTGCAGTAGGGCATAGTTTGCATCTAGGTCATTTCAAATCCTTCAATGTTTGTTTAGGGCTTGTCATTTTTATTGGCTTGCTCTTCACAAATCTGAGGGCAAACAATCATATTCAGCAAATTAAGAAGGTGTAATGGAGGTTAGTCATGGAGGATGAAGACCATCTATAAGATTGTTCATCTATTCCTTTGCACTCCATTACCAACTGTTGGATCTTTAGGTTTTATGCATTATTATAGTTTGCTAACCTAAATAGAAATTTCCCATTGTTACACATGGGTACCTCATCAACCATTAGGGTGAGACCCATTCATTCATCCATTCATGTATTTCTTTATCATACTTTAGTTTCTCCCTAATTCATCTTAAGGGGGGGTGTTAGAGTAATAAAGTCATCACCTAATTAATTAATTGGGTCACTTTACGCTTTATTACACTTAAGCTAAACTTATGAGTGCTTTTATTTTACTATTAGCTTTTATTAATTAGTTGGTTTTTGCATGATTAAAGCTTCTAATATTAGATCATGTTGTCTCATTCATTCTTATGAGGACACTTGTCATGATCTAATCTAATCTTGATCTAGGGTTAGGTTTCATCCTTTTCATAAGGATTCTTTCATTGTAATTGAAAATCATTCTCTACGGTAGCATATTCAATGCAACAGTTGTTCACATAATGCATATTTGATGTTTTATCAGATCTAAGTTATTGAGCAATAATATTTTGCTTATTTCTTCATAGTGTGATAGGTTTATTGTTGCAGGTGATTCTTGGAGTTATGGGAGTACACACATCTACTCTCTCATGAGCATGCTCAAATTTCATCTTTTCAGGATGTGTCCGCTTCAAAAATTCATAAAATATTATATATATTCATTAAAAATTAGCCAAAAGAGCTGAGATAAACTACATGATGTTAGCGAATTTCTCACCATTTGGATTTTTGAAATTCTAAGAAAAAGTTAACTTTTTAGGGAGGGACCCACAAACGCTATGCTATTTTTTTGATAAAAATAGGACTGGTCACTTTTGGCCCCCCTTTTCCAAACCCTTAATCTTTATTATTTAAAAAAAAATAGCTTAGAAAGTAGATTCAGAGCACTACAACTCTTGTTCTTGTTGCATCTTCATATTTTGAGTGTAACTATCTTCATTTTCTCATGAACATCAAACTTTGCTGATTTCAAAAAAAAGTAGCATCTTAAGAGCCATTTTTTACCTGCACATCTTTTGTGATCCTTTTCATATCCCCTTGAACATTATTAAAATTATGATCATATTCATAAAATTACCCCATGATTGCACAAAAGGAGAAAATACAAAATATGTAATTTATATTTGATTTAATTGGGATGTTTTACATTGCAACAAAATTGGCCTTTTAAAGCCTTTCATTTTCTCGTTTTAACTACCCAAACTCCCTCACTGGAATAACTAACAACTAACAATTATTTATTAAATACTAACTATTAACTAAAAATTTATTTTTAAATTATTTACTAACATCATAATTTACGTATTTTTAATCTAAACTACAAATTAATGATGTAATACTAACTCCAACATTCCGTCCCTTATTACATCAATCCAAACAAAGGGTGGAACATTGCAAGAGTTGAACACAACCCTTATGGAGACTTTGATGAAGCACCTCCATCAATTCTCCTCACTCACCTAGGAAACACTAGACTAACTCCATCAATGGATCTCTTGGTTGTAAAACCTACCAAAAATCTATACAACATGAGAGAACATATAATGCCCTATCCTCTTTGCACAATGAGAGAACAAATTTCATTTGAAAGTCCACATCTCCTCTGAGTGTGTCAAAAGCCCTCCTCTAATGCTACACATGAGAGAAAAATCTCCTCCGAGTGTGTCAAAATCCCTCCTCCAATGCTACACATGAGAGAAAAAATCTCCTCTAGTAGTCTACATCTTCTTTGAGTCTGCCAATATCCCTCCTTGAATGCTGTGGGAACCAATCCTTCCTATGTTGTACAAAAGAACCTCAACCAATGTAGATACATTAATTGCACCCACAAGATCTTCCATGAAATGGAAAAACCCCCTTGTTCCATGAAGGGACATAGATAAAAATGATTATTCTCATGCAAGATACCATATTTGAGCGAGAAGCTAGCTTGATATATAAAAAGTCCTCTATCCTTCATTGCCTCTAGCTTTCAATATGATCTTGTTACTCTTGAATTGCCAGATGTAGCATTTAGACCTTTGAAGTCCCTCTTAGGTGTAACATATATGACAAGAGTACAAGCACTATATGTAGCTATGATTAAATGCAAATAATATAAGGTGTCGAGATCAACTGAAAATGGATCTTTTACAATATGACCAAATTATCCTTATAAGACCTTTTGACAGAAAAGTGAACTAATCAATTATATTTTGTGAATGCTTATAATACTTATACCTCCCATATAGTTTCTCGAATACATAAAATAAAGCAACTAACTTCTTACCAAAAAAAACTGTATTACTCTGTTACAAAATCCCAAAAAATCACACATCTGAAAATGATAAAAATCCTTATATTTATAACTTTTTTCCAATTTTAATACCACTTTAAAATAAAAAGCTACCTAAATCTTCACATAAACATTCATCCTAGAAATTTAAAATATTGAAGTATCTTCAATGTATAAACAAAATAAACCGCTGCCCTCCAACTTTCTTCCAATCAACTATTCTATACCATCATACCTTATAATTGAAATATGTATTTGTTGAATCCTTCTCCACTTTAAACTGCTGAATAAAATTGGCACCTCACATGACTGTGCACAAAGTTCACATCAAATATTAGCTGCTTCAACCTTGATCTTGATCTAGTTAGATGCTCTGTGCTTTATGCCTAGCTTCAACGAAAATATACACCTTAAAATTACTCACTTTCTTAAAAGGATATACTTGTCAAAGACCAAGTGGGAGACTTAGAACGCAAGCTTAAAATACCATGTCCTTAATTGAATCTATTGTAATGCACTTATTCATTCATATGTGGCAGTGTGGGGGTGACTTATACTTCTGTTATGATAGCGCAATCAAGATAATGACCCAATACATACAAATCCACACCGTTAACGAAAATTCTTATATATTGTGTGTTTATCAAATTGCTAGATAAATAGTGAATGAATCTACAGTAATAGGAAAGACCCAACTGATATAATTGCCTGAATAAGGGAACTAATATTGGCGGCATGAAAAATGAAAGGTTTGATTCAAAACTACTCAACAAATTATGATGCCACTGCATTTCCTTCACTTAGGAAGTCCACGCCAGACTTTTGAAGCCTCCAAACTTACCTCAGAACCCAACACATTTGCCCATACATCTACTCTGTGTAGTAAAAGCCAAACTTCAAAGCCAAAACCAACTACTTTCACTGCTACTCCACAAGATGGTATGCTGGGTGGCAGAATTATTGGGAGACAAAACTAGACATTTTTGGATATTCCAATGCCCTCAAACACACTATTTTTTCATCGCATCACTATCATAGACACAAAGATATTACATGTTATGGTACTGCATTAAAATGTGATTAGATTCACAAAATTACATCATGATTGTACAGAACGAGAAAATACAGAATATGTGATATATTTGATTTAATCCAGATGTTTTACATTACAACACAATTGACTTTATCAAGCCTTTCATTTCCCCCTGCTAACTATTCAAACTCTCTTACCGAGAATAACTACAACTAACAATTATTTATTTACTAACTATTGACTAATTTTTATCTATAAATTATCTATTAGCATTCTAATTTATTTATTTAATCTAAACTACAAACTAATGATCTAATATGAACTCCAACAAACATAACTATTCTTCAAGTAGATATAGTACTAATAGATGAACGTAGATAATTTTGAAAAGTTACAAATTTGTTAGATTAGAATTCACCAACGTCTAGGAGGAGGTGCAATGCCCATCTTTTACCACATCAATGTTCAACTTGCCAAAAGTCATTCAATAATGCCTAGATTCACAATAGAACATTTCTTAGTCCCATCCAACCTATTTCTAATTCTAGATCTAATCATTACTAGATGTAGACATCTTTTCTATCTTTCTTTTCCAATACTTAATTCTAGTTTTATGAAGCATTCTCCATTTTCTAATTCTTATATTTATTAATTTAGCTCGAATTATAATAGTTTACTTTTATACTTTCATGTTTAAATTTGATAGATGTTATGGAGAATTTAGTATCTCCTAGACTACTTATATAGTTTAGGGGGTCTATAAATCTTTCTTTCACTTGACTTAAATCATTTATGTTAATTTCTGATCCAATTTATTGATAATAATTTATTTATCTTAGATTATCATATATTCAAAAAAGGGTTTCAAGGATTCCTTTTATTGGAAACTCTCCTAACATTTCATATGAAACATTTTTTTAGTAAGTATAGTTTGAGAAGGTTTACACTAAAAAAATGTTTACTTGACATACATGAATCAAAATAAGCAAGTTCACAATATTAAGATAGTTAAAAAAAACTACACACAAACAATTCAAAGGATAGAGACAATTGCTTATCGTCTTTCATATTAACATACTCATCAAACAATTTAAGTACCTTCCAAGATATGTTCATCAAACAATTTAAAAACTTTGTGATATTGCTATCAGGATTCAACCGTGTAGTTTTACAAGTCAAACTCATTGACCCATGTTCCATGAGTAGTGGTTCACAAGAACACATCTCTCATGATAATGAATGGTCCACTTAGCACTCATTGCATCTAGGTGATGCTCATAGAGGTGAAGCACTGGGCCTTCCTGGGAGAACCAGTGCTTCACCTCTATGAGCATCACCTAGTGCAATGAGTGCTAAGTGGACCATTCATTATCATAAGAGATGGGTTCTTGTGAAGCACTACTCATAAAATATAGGTCAATGAATTTGACTTGTAAAACTCCACGATTGAATCGTGATAGCAATATCACAATTTGACATACTCTTGAAAATATCTCCTACTTATTAATTTAAATACCTCCCAACATTAAACATACTCATCAAACAATTTAACTAACTCTCAACCATCTTGCCTTTAAATACCTCCCAACATTAAACATACTCATCAAACAATTTAACTAACTCTCAACCATCTTGCCTTTCCTACACAACCCAGAGAACATGCCCAAATTGCATTTTCAAGATTTTCTTAATTTTTGGGCTCCTTTTATTCTCATTCAATCATAAAATATCTTAAAATGTACCAGCCTAGTCCTTTGGCATTCTAGAAGTCACCTCTATTATGAAATATACATTCCTCACCTCGAGATCAAGCCAGCCTGCAACTACACATGTTAATCGATCCCTTAATCCCTACCCAACACCAATGAGGATTGGTTTTAATCCATTAACTTAAAGCAAGTTTCAACAGTCTCACCTCACATAAAAAACTCATTTCAAACATCTGAGCGACCAATACTCTGAGATTAACTCTGATTAGCAAGAAAACTGGCGGTGATTTTAATACTTCTTGTACTCCTCTACGTTTTAACTAATTCTGGTTTTCTGTGTCTTTTTCATCCATTTCTTTGTTGGGGTTTGGGGGATCATCTAACAAAGCATTAGACGACGATGAAGAAAATTCTCTAGAGCAGTAAACCTAATTTCAAAATAGTTTATTTCCCGTTACTGTGCCGGTCATCTAAGATACATTGTACCATTTCTGGCGCAGGCCAACGAAACATTTTACCTGATTGGAGGTGAAAAAGAGTCCAACCGTCAAAGAGGCTGAACACAAATTTCCGAGTGCGTTCAGTCCCCTTCATCCAATCATATTAACTTCATCACATGCAAAGGCGCCGCCATTGAGGCAATTTTACATGCAAAGTCACGTGATCGGAGATATAAACAAATCAGTCCCGTCCACATCGCCAGCTCATAGACTCCCAGTCAAACCGGTCAACGTTAGACTCAGTTAATCTGTCATGATTTAGCTTTCGCGGAATCTTCGTGGTGCCCTCCCATTGGTCCATTGCTCCAAAAATGTTGGAAACTGCAGCATAATATATTTCAGACCCTTTCCCAAGAAATGGACAGCTTGTAAATCTTATCTTTATCTTTGTAGCTCACTTTGCTATGCAAAAATATTGATAGAAATTTTAGTTTTCTATGCAGAAA
Source organism: Sequoiadendron giganteum (assembly GCA_007115665.2). NCBI lineage: Eukaryota > Viridiplantae > Streptophyta > Pinopsida > Cupressales > Cupressaceae > Sequoiadendron > Sequoiadendron giganteum. Next base: position 88,623,904 of record CM021100.1, on the reverse strand, counting down.
ATCATAGTTGAAAAATTAATAAAAACTAAGAAATAGAAAAGAACATATTTTTCAAGTTTTTCTTTGTCATGATGATACATCTGGTCTGCTCTGTTCTATCTGAATAAGTAGGTCTGCATTTGAATCTGTTGTGGGATTGTATGTCCCCTTTCTTCCCATCTGATCTCTGCAACTTTTTTTGGTTTTTCTTGTTGGACTTGAAATTAAATTAAGCTTTTCAGAGATTTGAATAGTTAGTAGACTGACAGCAAGGACAGTCAGTTTGAATATATCTTTTAGCAGACCGATGCTGCAAAATCCACACTGGCCCATCATTGCTCAACACACAGCAAGCCCACGAGAAATCAGTTAGAAGATTCCTTTCTCTTCATAAAAGAATGTTGTTTGGTCTGTATTTAGCTTAGGAGATTGTTGGGTTGGATTTTTATCAAAGAAAAATTCAAGAATTTGAAGGCACCATGGCATGTACAGAATTGCTAGAGAGCCCCAGGATTTCATTCTCCAGAGATTTCTCAGAGCTAGATTTGGTGGTGGAGAGGAGGAAGAAAGTTGATAACAAAGAGTCAATGGCTGATGAGGATTTTGAGTTCTGTATGGGTTTGTCTGAGGGTAGTAAGCCTACAATGCTGCCTGCAGAGGAGCTCTTTTCTGAAGGCAAGATTCTTCCTTTTCAGTTTTCTCAATCTGGAAATGGAAAAGCTATGTTACCCACAGGTATTACTGAAATCTATATTACTAATGAAAAAGCTAACAAGTTAGAGAATTCCTGCGAGGGAGATTCGATCAAATCGAGTGCCATTGCCTGTGAGCATTCCTGTAATCTTTCTCCCAAGGCGCCCAAGTGTTCATGGAAGGAGCTTCTGGGCCTTAAGAAGCTCCAAACCCAGAAAAGCGCCCCTGCGAAGACAACACCCAAATTACCCAAGAAGCCGAATTTTACTGATAGGATCCGGTGCATTAATTCTGGTATGACAACAGAGGCCTCTATCTCTCAACCCCTGTTGCTGCAACCTCGTGACTCCGATGCAGATTCTGCATCGGCCCGGTTTTCTGTTTCTTCAAATCAGTCTGATCTGGAGGAATTGCCAAGGTATTCTGTAGATTCCATCAATGAAGATGCTGTTTTACACAAGCCCTTGAGGGCTGTTAATGTTATTAGGCCTGCAGAAAAGAAGGGCCCAAAGTGCAACAGCCCCAGAACAAGAGGGGCCTCCTCTGGTAAGGTTGTGTTCAAGGGTCTTGAGAGAAGCTGCAGCAGTCCCAGTAGCTTTAGGAAGAGGGAATCTCAGTACAGAATAGAAAGGTCTTATTCTGCAAATGTTAGAGTAACCCCTGTGTTGAATGTGAATGTGCCTTCTTGCATTAGAAATGGGAAAGGAGCATCCAAAGCAGGAGGGGGAGGGGGAATGTTTGGTCTGACCAACTTGTTTTCATCTCCTCAGAAGAAGGATTCCAATAAGCATATCAAGAATCCTTCTCAGTCTCACTTGGCATCCACCAAAATAAAACCCACTGAAGGATGAAGGCCGATGGATTTAAAATAGAGAATCCAAGAACAAAAATCCTTGCTCCCACAATAATGTGGAAGAGAGGCCAAAGGTTTATTTTGGAGAGTTGTCAAGTTTTTCCATCTAGGTTGGGTTTTGGTTTTGATGGTGCTCTTATCCATTGGTTTGGAGTGGATCTGCAATGCAGGCTATTTTCTTACAGTTCTAACTTCTTTTTGCTTCTGTTGGTTTGTATATTGAACAAATTTGTACACTGATCATCTGAAGCTCGCAATTGACTTTTACTTTTATTTTAAATATAATGAATACTTTCATTGAGTTCAGATTAAGAGCAGTAACTTTGAAAAGAATTTCATTTAGATCAATGGAAATAAAGAGGGATGTTACACATTTCTAGGTAGATTTACTACAAATCTTACCCGGGGAACACTCAAAGATCTAAGATCTAATGTGATCGATCACGATCCACTGGAAATCTTGCACATATAAAAAATGTAAAAAAAAGAAAAATTTCTATGCTGGTTTCCTGTTCATTTGTTCGTACCGGTGTCCTATTTGTTCAAGAATAATATCTAAATATAGTTCTGATTAAATAAGCGGTGGCGAGAAAGTAAGCCACTGACGTCGAATCAGGTGGGGCATTGGGCTTTTGCTGTTTTGCAGGGTTGGGATGCATACCTCACTGTCCGAGAGAACACAACCTAGGGGTGCATATAATTTTCTTTTCTCGTCTTACTCTCTATTTTGTGATGTTGGATCATGAAGTTTGATTCAAAATGTCGAATAAAAAAATTTACACAATCAAAACTAGAAACAATGCACAATAAGAAATCAAAATCAGAAACAATGCACAATAAGAATGGGATATATCCCTGAACTTCACCAGCACAAATGCACAATAAGAATTGGGGTATATCACTGAACTTCACCAGTACAAAGGCGAACTGTAAGCATCACAAATTGAAGCCTGGGTATTGTTGGGAGATGGAGTTCCAGTGGATATTAAATCTTGTTCTCTAGATACGCTAGATCTGTAGATAACTTAGAACATTTACTGAAACCAAATGAATGCTTAGTACATAATCTTTATATTTTTTTTTTATGGTCAAAGACAGCCACCTAAGTTGCTACATAGAAACCAACATCTGGATTTCCTTTAGAAATTTGTTCAGTCCATGGTAGGTATTAGTCCTACCATAAAGGAGCACAGCAAAAACTTTGTTGCAAAGAAACTAAGACATCTTTCTTTGTACGTTGCCATCAGTATTTTCTGTTTAAGTCTTTTCAACAGGTCCAAGTTCCTCTAATTGTCATCCTAGTTGAGAATGAGAGTAGGGATTTTCTCAACACAGAAAGAATCCCATTAAGCATCTAAGTTCTGGTGTTCATGCTATGTACGCCTGCGTTTTAATTGTGAAGTGAACTAAACTGATCTGGTTTGGATAAGTTTTAGAAGATTTCAGATATGCCTAAAACTTGTGCGTTCTGGAATGACAATCCATTGTAGATCTTAATAAGATACGATTGAGAGTTCTGAACAATGTAGACGTTTATCCAGACTTTTTCGAATTAGGTTGTATTTATCTCTGCTGTAAGAACTTATTTGCATCACTGGCCGTCTTTTAACACTAGCCCATACAGATAGGGGTCTTTTAATATAGAGAACTAAACCTGATCAGTTGTTGCCTATGGAGATACGTATCAATAAGGATTTCATGATCTGTTAGTTGGGCTAGACAGGCAGAAGCTTATGACATACTGCAATTAACATACTCCCAGGCAACCTTAAATCCCTTTAAAAATTCTTGAAAGGAAGTAAAATATCTTTACAAATCCATGGGTGGGTTACCATGAAACATTTAAATGTAGAGAAAAAGAAGTCCGATAAATTTATACAATAGAAGTATTGTATATACAATTTGAACGATAACAAAATAAATAGAAAGCGAAGACAATACACAGTATTTTCATCTGAGAGAATATAAAAATATTTTAACATGAAAGACTTTCACTGTTACAAAAACTTAATTTTTCTCCAATACAATAATGAATCTCTCTTACTCCACCCTTAAGCATGTGTAGATATAAATGGACAAATAAAAAATGGTCTTACAAATTGCATGAATCATGCAACAGATAATCATGAATGTTTTAAAGTATGAACGACATTAGAAAAACCCAAAATAACACTCATGACACATTTTTTTAGAATTGACTACAATTTTTTGATCACTAGTGGTCACCCCTATCTTGATTATTAAACATGGAAAGTATACAACACTTATTCAACATTGAAAGCTTCCACCTCTTCAAAATCTTTATTGGAGCAAAAAATTACCATTATAAACTATAAAAAAATGAATAAATATTTGAATAAAACCAAGCTTTATAGGTTAAATACAAAGCATGCAAATATTAGAATGGCAAATAATTTACAATACAACCAACACGGAACTCAATCTTCCATCTTAAAAAATTGTGGACAAAGACCAATCAAAGAATTAACAATTGGTAAAGGCCAATATTTTCTATGATGACATCCTAGAGGAGGATTTTTAGAACTCAGTCAAAGTTAAAAGAAAAAGAGAATTTTAAAGCCCCTTTTAGATGTCCTTTGTATACAAAAAGTGAAGCGACCAACTGTCTTCTTTTGCATTGTACATATGCCAATAAAATTTGGTGTAATTTGGTAAGTCAGTCTTGTTAGTTTGGGCTACCACAAAAATGTTATATTCCATTCTTAGAAATGGAAACCAAACAAATGTAGAGCATTCTCCTTATTGTGATTTACTAGAATTTATAATTTGAAAGAAAAAATGAGAATATTCACAAGAAAAGAGGTTGCCCTATAGATTTTATGATAATATTTCTTGGAGTATCAAGGAATTGATTTGACACATGACCCCTCAAGAATGAGACCATTAACCATTTAGAATATAAGGTATTATTAATCTAGAAAGTAAGCCTTAAACAATCATTGTAAAGTAGTTGGTAGAAGTAGAAAGAAAGGAAGGCGAAACCATCTGAAAAGACAATATTGAATATGAGAAGTCCAACTTTGGTGGGGCCTTAAAAGGAAATTGAACAATGATGTGGTGGAATATTCAAAGTTCACCATGGTAATCTAGTTATGGTCTACCAAGATAATCTAGGGAGTTCAATAGGACTTTGTATAGTTGACTACAACTTGTGAAAGAGAAATAATTGTAGAGAATTAGAGTTGGATGTGACATTGACCTAATTATTAATTTTAATGTTAAATAAAGGGGAAAAAATCCATAACTCAATAAAATCATCAAAGAAATTAAAGCATAAACTAGATGTGAGGACGATTTGATGAATTTGAAAGATAAATTGCTCAAGGCCTTGTTGGGAACTAAGGTGTCTCAACCTTGGCAATCGTAAGTTTATTTATTAATTATTTAATATTTTAATATCATATATTATTTAATATGCTCCATGAAAATGAGGCATGGGATTTTGCGTTGGCATCATAGGCCACATGTTGGTAGTTTATGGAGTGTTGTAAGATGTGTTTAAAAATCCTATCTACAACAAATTTGGGATGCTTACCTTTGTGGGATCCTCTGAAAACTTATGATGTGTAAGAGCCAAGAATAGAGGGAGGTTCCTTTGGAATCTTACCAGCTATGGTATGATTTATTATCTATCACAAAGTTCCTATTTTGAGACAAAAATATGACAAGTTGGGTGGATATTTGTAGTTAGTTATGGTAGTTGTAAGGGTGTAACAAAAATGCTATTTTAGTAGATAGTGGGAATCTCCAACGTGGTGTTAGAAAATGGGTCAAATCTAGGCACCATATTTTTGAGAATTTTAGCATACAGTTGTCAAAACCACAAATGGTTTCTAGCTTGTTCATTTGCATATAAATTGGGTACTTGAGGAGTTGTATATGTAGAATTTGTAGGTACTAAAATGTTGCCAAAATTGCTCCTATATTATATGTTGGTGAAACTCTTGTGAAGACTTGTTCTACATGTGTGTTTTAATCTTCTTTCAAATTTGAATAATACACTGAGTGGGTAGATTGGAGAATGGGGTTTGTCTCCCGAAAGAGTTTTCCCTTGGGAACTCTAGTGTAATGTTCTCTATTGTCTATGTTGTTTTTGATAAGGAAAAACATGTTCTGAAGGGATCTTGAAACCCTTTACAACGAGAGAAGGTTGCCAAAGATTAAGCAACAAACACCAATTAGCCCCCCAAAAATAAAAAAAGATGTTAAAAGATAAGCCAAGAAAAACCAACAACTAAACCAATAGCAAAACATCAGCACATAAGCTGAACAAACAAAAACTAAAGCCAAAAACATCCTAATTGCTTCCATTCTAGCCACTAGAGAAAATATCTCCTCAAAGTCTATTCCTTCAACTTATGCATAGCCCTTACATACAAGCCTTGCTTTGTTTCTTACCACTTACCCATTCTCATTTAGCTTGTTTCTAAATACCCACTTAGTTCCAATAATGTTTTTGTTTTTCAAGTCTAGGAACTAGCTCCCAAGTTTGATTCTTCTCAATTTGTGTAAGTCCTTCCATTTCTTTCATCCAATGTTCATCTTTGCATGCCTCACTTAATGTCTTCAGTTCAATTTTAGAAAGTAAACATAGATTTACCTTTGCTTCAGAAGCTTTTCTTCTTGTCAACACTCTTTTGTTTTTGTCTCCAATGATCTATTCTTCAAAATGATTTCTATGTACATATACTTAGGGGTCTTAGGGGTCTTTTTCAGAGCTTCTTCCTCTTCATTTTGCACTTCTTTTTCCTTAGCTTTTTCTTCTTCTTCTTCTCCACAACCAAGCTCATCCGACTCATATCCATCTATTACATCTAAATTCTACATATCTTCATCAACCTCAACACTTGCACTTTCAACAATCCTTCTTAGTATTTTATTGTAACATCTGTAAGATTTGATTTTAGTAGAATATCCAAGGAAGATACCTTCATCATACCTTGCATCAAAATTTCCCAAGTTTTCATCATCTCTTCTGATATAACATTTGCTTCCAAACACTCTAAAGTACTTGACAGTAGGAATCCTTTCGTACCACAACTCATAGGGAGTCTTTGTGTTGTTAGCTCTTTCTTGAACTCTATTAAGCATGAAAAAATAGTATGAATTTATTCTCTCCAGTAGACTTCTGATAGATTAGCTTCTCTCATCATAGTCCTTGCAACTTCTTGAACTGTTTTATTTTTCCTTTCAACTAATCTATTTTGCTGAGGAGTCCTAGGGGTAGACAAGTTCCTCTTTATGCCATGATTCTCAAAAAACATGTTAAATTCATTGGAGGTGAAATCTCCACCTCTATCAAACCTCAAAAATTTGATCTTCAAATCCATTTCATTCTCAACCATAGCTTTAAATGCTTTGAATCTATCTAGGGCTTCAAATTTTTCTCTAAGAAAAGTAACCCATGTCATTCTAGAATAATCATCAATCAAAAGCATGAAATACCTATCACCTTGAAAAATTATCACTCTTGTCAGACCACAAAGATTTGTGTACCAATTCCAACAATACAATAGAAGAAAATACTTTTCCCTCGAAACTACGTCTAGTTTGTTTTCCAAATTGACAATCTCTACAAACAACATTGACAGGTTATGATATTGCTATCAGGATTCAATCATGTAGTTTTACGAGTCAAACTCATTGACCCATGTTTCACGAGTAGAGGTTCACAAGAACCCATCTCTCATGATAATGAATGGTCCATTTAACACTCATTGCATCTAGGTGATGCTCATAGAGGTGAAGCACTGGGCCTTCCCAGGAGGTCACCCATCCCAGTACTACTCTAGCTCAAGTGCACTTAACCATGGAGTTTTCCCCAAGGTTAAGCCCACTTAGCTTGCAACCCCATTTGCAAAACCTTCATCAAGTGTTGTGCCTTATGAACCATTCATTATAGAGCCCCTTTAGCTCATCAATTGATAAGTAGGCTTTGTAATCCTCAGCAGATTTCTTATTGCTTGAACTGAACTGATCTTAACTAGGTTATCAAAATTGATGTGACACATTCTCCTATTCCATATATAGCTATCATTAATTCGAGTCATAAAATAGTTACCATCAGCACCCTTGAGCCAATAGATATTTCCATATGTCCTCTTTCTAGTAGTAATTATATTTTCGAACCCTTTTCTGATCTCACATCCATCATCCTAAAACCTAAGATTGTATCATTCGCTACACATTTTTCCAACATTAAAGAGGTTATGCCTTAAACCTTTAACATAGTAAACATTTTCAGTATTATGTTTTCCATGAAAACTGATTGAACCTATTCCAAAAATATTAGCACCTGAATCATCTCCAAATTTAACAAGTCCTCCATCATATTTTTCAAGTTTAACAAACTTACTCTTGTCTCCAGTCATATGATTTGAACAACCAATATCAATAACCCAAAAGTTCTTGTCCTATCTAACATGAAAAGCAGATACCAAGGTACCTCCAACTTTATCCTTTTTCTTTGGGACACTTTCCTTCATACAACTCTTAGATTTAGTGGAACAATATTCCTCTTTTAAAGCCAAAAACATGCATTAATTATCATCAATATCTCCATAATTAGGCTCATCATCAGAAATACCAACATCTTCTCTTTAATGTAGTAGCTTTTCTTGATCATCTTTCCTTTGTTTTCCTTTTTCTTATTGTTCACAGTTCTATTTGGACATCTTGAAGCATAGTGACCTATATTTCCACAACTAAAGCATTTGAAAGGTAATTTACCTTTGTACTTAATGGTGCCCTTTTTCACTCTTCTTACAAAGTTAGCTTCCACATAATCAAGATCATCTCCATTTGAATCTTTAGCCTTTTTTGATTTTCCAGTTTTAAAAGCAATCTACACTTTTGCACCATTTTTTGGATCATTTTTCTTCATTTCAAATGTAGTTAGTGTTCCATACAACTGATCTCTATTGTATGTATTAAAATAAAAAAATTCATCAATAGAATTTTTTTTTTCACTATAAGAATTAGGAAGAGTTCTGAGAATTTTCTTTACCACTTTAGGCTCTTTGACTTGTGCACCAGGACCTCTCATAGCACTTACTAATTCATTAACCCCCTGCATAAACTTGTGATTGTTTCATCATCATAAATCTGTAAAGTCTCAAATTGTGCCTTCATATTGTGTAACTTAGCTTGTTTAACTTTATCATCTCCTTTATAAATACTTTCTACCTTATCCCAAACTTCTTTAGCAGTTTTTAGATCCACAACTTTCACTAATTTAGTATGTGCAGGACTGGTCAAAATAACAAACCTTGCCTTACCATTTGTTTCATAAGCCTTGATTTCATCACTCATGCGTGAACCATTTGTAGGTATGGTGTATGTAGTCTTTACTACCTTTTCAACTTCATATCCAAGATAGATCAAATAGCTTTCCATCTTCACCTTCCAGAATGCATAGTCTGTACCATCAAACGTAGGGATCTCCTTGTTTTCCATTTGGATCTATCTCAAGCGATTAAGCTTTCTCTAAGGAACCTTACTCTGATACCAATTATTGAATGAACAAGACAATTGAAAGGGGGGGTGAATTAGTTGTACCAAATTAATGTAGGAGTTGAGAAGATACAACATCACAGAAGCCCAAAGATCTCTGCAAGCAAATAACCTGTTACAAGGAGAAACAAAGAGAAGCAACAAAGGAAATGCTCAAGAATGTGAAGCCATGAATTCACACAAAATATAAAATGAATTATTGATACAAAAAATAGTTTTCAACTACATATAGATGAAAACCCTAAAAAGGAAAACCCTAAGCTTGCACAATAATAATTAATAAAGTAATTAATTATTATGCACCTAATGTTAGCTTAAGTGAAAAAAGGTAAAAGGGAACTTTACATAATTAAACAAATATTGTTCAATTAATAAAGTAAATGTCCAATTACTCTAACACCCCCCCTTAAGATAGATATAGGGAGAAGCTAAAACTTAGAAGAAGCTACTAAAAACAAAAACAATGGGTCCCGACAACAAGGACAGATCAGGTACCCATGTACAAAATCAATGCAAACTAAATGAAATGGGGTAAAGGAGAAAACCCAGTGGGAACAAAACTCCTCCCCAAAATAGAATGCAAGGAAATAATGCAATGCACTAATGAAAAATGATAGGAGGTGGATAACATGATACCCCCCATAGACAACTTCTATCATATAAGTACATGTACAATGATCTCCATAAGAGAGATAGAAAGAGAGAAGAAGGCCCCCCCACAATGAAGAAACTCCTGTCACAATGGTAGATGCCTGATGTAGAATCCAAAAGGAGATCCTGAAGCGGCAAAAGATATTCCTCCCCTCGGGAAGAAATGGATCCATGGACCTATATCGAAGAAACCCTGTGAAGAATGATGAACCAATCTATCTCAAAATGTGTGCCATGATAGGATGCTGAAGAGTCTCACTGTCTGAATGGAAACAAATAATGTCAAATCCAAACTGATGTGGAGAATACTGAAATGCAACCTCTGAATGCACAGATAATGGTGGGCGAACAGTGATAACCTGACTGTCAAGGTAGAGGAGATGAATGTCCTCAAAATAATCCTCCAAGTCTGCAATATAGGACTCAACAAACAAGAAAGATATGTCTGCAACATAAGAGTCCAAAGTAGCTATGTCTGGAAAATGTATGATTCCTTGTTGCACTGAATCAAGAACAACAAGAGATGCTGATGAAGTCTCAGTCTGAAGAGTAGGAACTAGGAGACAAACCTTTGATCCATCGGAATAAGTAAGGGTGTCTAAATACTCAAGCTCCTCTAAAGTATCATGATCAAATGGTGTATTCTCTTGCCAAGCAATGGGAATGAGACAATCTGAAGCAAGATCCTCTGGGAATGGAGATAGAATAGGGTCTCCATAGATCTCCCAAAGACGTGTCCAAAGTGGGTGAGGACAATCAATGTCCAATATAATCAACACAGTGTCATGATCAACACTAGACAATATAACTCCTGCAATGTGATTTCTAATAATATCCCATACTAATCTGCCCTCTAAAGTTGCTGGTTCAGGTATGAGATCATACAAATAAGGCAAAATATTAAGCCACCTACAATGTGTAAGTATACCCTTTGCCCATGACTCATAATTACCCCGTTCCAGAAGAACAACTGAAGGGTGAGTAGAGAAACCCATGATAACTCTTCAAATGAAAAAATAAACTGAGAAATCTGACCTTACAACATTTAAATCAAATTAATATAACCCATTCCACGCAAACAAAACCCATGAAGGAGCCAAAATGACCAAGTAATTGAGCAAAGTGTAAAAACACACAAAGCTGAATAAAACATACCTGGTAAATATTCTGATAAAATAGACTATAGATCTGGAAAGAGCACTGTAACACCTTTCTAACGCCTATTCGTTTGCACAAAACGGACACCGTGGTCAAAAGTTATGAATTTTTCAAAAACTGAATTTAGCTTGCAAGAAACGAATTTTTTAGCAAAAAATGTTTATTTCTAATTCGATTTCTGGAAAATCTACTCATTGTTTGTAGACAAAAATAAAAACCCAGAAATATTTTGATGTTAGAAACAAAACCCAGAAATCGTTTCTTGATCCAACAAGCAGAATATGAGAAAATATTTTTTTTTTTACTTTTAGTTAGGAGAAAAATGACGCGCGCCATTTTTTCAATAGTGATTTTCTCCAGATCTGTGCAAGATATGCAAAATCTAAAAGATACCCAGTTCAGATTTCGACGTTGGCTACAAAACTCAAAATCATTTTTCCTGCAAATGAGTGAAAACTGAATTTTTGAAGCAAAAGAAATGACGGCTCCAATAAAAAACGGCTTGCAACAAACCCTTGTAGCTCCAAAAATCTTCAAAACAAGAACAAGCAGCTACAGATCTGAATCTTTGATACCATGTAGGAGTTGAGAAGATACAACACCACAGAAGTCCAAAGATCTCTGCAAACAAATAACCTGTTACAAGGAGAAACAAAGAGAAGCAACAAAGGAAATGCTCAAAAATGTGAAGCCATGAATTCACACAAAATGTAAAATGAATTATTGATACAAAAGATAGTTTTCAACTACATATAGATGAAAACCCTAAAAAGGAAAACCCTAAGCTTGCACAATAATAATTAATAAAGTAATTAATTATTATGCACCTAATGTTAGCTTAAGTGAAAAGAGGTAAAAGAGAACTTTACGTAATTAAACAAATATTGTTTAATTAATAAAGTAAATGTCTAATTACTCTAACAATTAAAACATCAAAACCGTCAATATTAATTAGATCCACATGCATTGATTAAACCCTTAATCTGTTATAATGTTTAAACATGAAAATCAGATAACAAAAACTAAAACAACCAATACCATACACAAGAGAACACCATATTTATGTGGAAAACCCAATGAGGGAAAAACCACGATGAGGATTAGCTCACAATATAAGTAATTGCAAAACCGGTACAAGGAGGCTCACTGTCAAAATAACACACTGTCCAAAAAGGCTCATAGCCTGGGCTCATTGTCGGAATATAAAGAAGAAATAAGATAATAATGTTACACAGAACATTATCTCAATGAAACAGAGATTTTACCACAATAGCTCCACCAACACTAGCAGTCTTCAAGAGATCAAGATACCCCAACTCACCATATTCATCAATCTTGCATTAAATCTGTAGTGTAGTAAAATGCATGCCTCAGAATTTTCACACTTAATTTAGACCTATTTTAGCATCCCTTGCATTAATTCCTCTTCAGGTCACTTATTATGGGCCCTTAAGACCCTTTTTGTGCATCCTGAGGCCTATTTTACCCTTAAACTGGACCAAAACCCTTAAACAATCATCAATCTTGGCAACCCACCTTTTGAATCGACAATTTAAGCCTTATGGGACCAAGACGCCATTGGTGGCATCTTAGTCTTGGGGGCTTTGTTTTTAGGAATTAAAAGCGGGAAATGAAAACATTTGAATTAATTTGACCTTTTGTTGGCCTTGGAGATCAATTTTTTGGGGTATTACGTAGGAATTCCTATAAAAGTAAGATTCCCCTCTCATTTTCACCTAAGTAGCTAAGTAAGTAAGTAGCAAGCAAGTTGAAGGAAGTTTCAGAGTTTTGGAGTAGCCTTCTATTGTGTTTTTTCAGGTTTTTCAAGTCTTTCCAAGTCAAGATCTAGCATTGACAAAGATTAGTAATGGATGCCTATTGTGGATCATGAGAGATTCTAGGTTGGAGATGCAACTAGCCATTTATCCAAGCCTAAGGACTTATTTCTTGATTGATTCCATCTTCCATTATTGCTCTATTTTCTACCTAAGGAAGGTATACTTGATGTTTATGACTTATTAGGGTGATTAGAGATCTCCTTTATATGTCATTTCTATTTGCATCTTAGGGATTTTATTCTAACACATTTGAATATGGTTTCTCCATATCATAGCTTGCATAATCTTAAACACATTTAAGATTAGGGCACACACACATTTCCATTTTCAGATTTGTGCTTTTTCATCAAGGTTTAATTACCAAACAAGGGGTTTGACCAAGGCAAAGCCCCATAAACAATCAATCCAAAATCCTTTATTTTGTAAGACTTTTTGCAGGTTTAGATCCAGAAACTTGGTGAAGAAGGAAGTTCAGATCTTAGGTTTTGTGACCACATTTAGAAATTTCAGAAATTCAAATTGGGACTAAGATGGGAGCAAAGGCATCTTAGTCCTCCCAGTGGAATCTTTCAGAGATTTTTTGGGAATCTGTTCTGTTATCTGAAGATTCTGTGTTTGCCTCGAAAAACAACAACAAGACTAAGACGGGAGCAAAGACATCTTAGTCCTCCAAGGCATATTTTGGTAGTTTGTTTGCATTTCCAAAATTCTATTTGCATCTCCAGGTTTCCCAGGTACACATACCCTAACTTTGAGTTGTTCATTTTTAGTATTTGTAAGCTTCATTTAGCTCATTTTAAGTGTTTTGCATATCACAGTGTGTTTTCAAACATTGTCTTTTCCAAGCATTTGCTTGGTGGTGAATCCCTTAATTTGAAAGAACACCCCCTCTTAAGTCCCCCTAGTTGTGTATTGACTTACCTTGAGAGGTTGATAGTCAATCCTATTAGGGTTCTTAGGACATATTTGAATGATATAGGTAAAATAGGAGGAAAAGGTACCCCCTTTCATCTTCCCATTTTCCCGATTGTTCATTTTGGTGAACCCAACTTTGTTTGAGCATTCTTCCTTTTCTGATTTGGAGTCCTTTAGAGTCCTAGATCTAGATTGCATTCATTGCATTGTGCATCTAGTGTTTCTTGCATCTTGCATCTTGCATCAGTGAAATTGCATTTAGGGTTTCGTATTTTTTCATTAGTGAAAGTGCATATAGGTTATTCTCTTCTTGCATCATTATATTTCATTGAAAAACTAAAAAGTGCATTTTTAATTGTATTTAGAAACATTATTCTTGCATTAAAAAATGGAAAATTGCATTTCAAATCTTGCATCCAATTGCTTGTTAGTCATTTCTTTTCTTTGCATCTATTTGAACCATTTTCTGTTTCCAAACATCAAGTCCCTGGGTAGGCAACCTGGGAAAATTGTTCTCAACTTAGATATTGCTGTTTTTCTAGCAAAAACCTTCACTAGGACTAAAATTCCCTTACTGGCATCTTAGTCCCTCTTAGGGTTTTTTGTCTAGAACCCTGTTTGAGCTCTGTGTTGTCTGTTCCAGTGTCTGGAATCCCTGAATTTCATTAGGAGGACCAAGACGCCCTTCCTGGAATCTTAGTCCCTGTGAGATTTGAGATTATAGTTTCTGGAGTGAAATAATGCCTTTTTGTGCCTCTATTTGCTGTACTTAGTTTGTTGTTTCAGTTTTCCAATTTATTATTATATGCATTTTCATAGTTTATGTTTACAATTGCTTGATAGAAATAGCTTGTTCATTAGAAAAACAAGACATAAAACCCAAAACATTAAACTTAAATATGCATAGATGTATGGTTACTTAAGCATGTTAATACCCTTTTTCAAAGTTAGCTTGAACCTCAAGCCTTTTAGTCATGATGACCTTGATACGTTAGATGAAACCCTTGGGGACTTCATCTCACAAGGCTTGTCCAAACAAACCTAACCAAAGTGAAGTAAACGCTATCCAGTCTCAACCTATTAACAAACATAACCCCTTTAGTACTGATGACTTTGACATGTTAGATGAAGCCCTTGATGACTTCCTCTCACACAGTTCATCCACTAAAGCTTGTTCAAATATGTCTAAGCCAAATGAAGTAAATGGTATTCAACCTCAACTTATCCTTTATCCATCTTCCAACAAACCTCAACCTTTAAATCAACTTGTCCTTATCCTTAACAACTCTAAAGATAATGTATCACAACATTTGAATTACAACACTATTGCTCATACATACAACACAAGGAATAATAGACAACCTCAACCTAATCCTGTTTCACTACCATTACCAAATCCTATATTATCTAACGCTCCTCGTTTACCATCACATAGTGGAAAGGAGTATGATCTTGTTGAACAACTTAAGAATACTCCCACTAAGATTTCCTTATGGGATCTTATTCAAGCTTCACCTAGTTACCACACCATGCTTCAAATGGCCTTACAACAAGTTGTAGTTCCTCCTAATACAAATGCAAATGATGTGGCAACTCTCATACAAGGAATGAATATAGTTAATGTAGACATTACCTTTCACCAACATGAGATCCCTCCCTTGGAAATGCGAAAAAGATATGATGCATTCATGATAGTAGCTAGATACCATACTAAAGGAATAAAGAGAACCCTTGTTGATAATGGTTTAACTCTGAATGTATGCAGTGTAAATATTCTAGATAAATTTGGAGTAGATATATCACAAATAAAACCCGATTCCTTATCAATTCGAGGATGTGACAATATAGGAAAGCAACCGCTCGATGTAATTACCTTACCCATTTCAGTCGGAAAGGTTACCTTACAAACTTCTATCCATGTTATGCCTCATGAACTTTCATACCATCTTCTTTTAGGAAGACCATGGATTCATGAGATGCATGTAGTACCTTCGACTCTTCATCAAATCATGAAATATGTCTATAAGAATGAGATATACCAAATTGAAATGGATCTTGAGCCTAAAAGTGGCTTGCAAGTTGAAAAGGGAACTACTAGTCCTCTGAAAACATTAATTCCAACATTGAGAATAAAGCATATCACAGAAGAAACACAAGAGATGGAAACATTGTCAAAAATAACAAATGATGATTGGGGTTCCTTGGAGTTCACGTTGTCATTTTTGGGAGATTATGTAATCAAAAGAAAAGAGGATGAAAAACAAAAGCAACCAATGGTCGTGTCAAAACAAAATTTAGGAGACAACTCACAAGCATATACTCTTGAACAAGATACCAACTATTCAACAAATTTTGATGAGATAGACTATCAACAACCACCAAAACCGCAAGAAATGGAACAAATTTATGGGAAAGGTTATGAACTTCTGAAAAAATTCAGATACAATGGAAAAGGATGTGGAAAGAAAGAACAAGGAATTCTTGTCACTATAGAACCTAACACACAATAGATAAAAACTAGTTTGGGATACTGTCCTTCTAAGATAACACAAGCAAATAAAAGACCTTCATTAAACATCAACACCATTACATGCAAACAAAAAATCAATCTCACTTTGAAGCATCCTAAATTGCTTGATATGGAATCACCCCCATCATGGGAACACTGTGAAAATGATGAGGCCTTGAAACAAATGTTTGGAGCTTATGATACACCATCTGCCCCTCATCATAAGAAAAACCTGTCACATGTGCTATGATAAACACCAAACAACATGATAAAGACAATGAGAATAAAGAGATAAGCATGAACAATGAAGAGTAAAACCCTAAATTTCCAAGATCAAATGCTCTACCTTTGGAGGACACGATAGATATAACAATGAACATCAATGATAAAGAGAAAGTCATTAAGATAGGAAAATTCCTTGATAATGACGAACAAGAAGATACTGCAACCTTGCTTCATGACTTTCCTGAATGCTTTGCTTGGACTTATTCATATATGCTTGAAATTGACTCTAAGATTGTAACACATAACATAGTCTTAACTGAAAATGCTAAACCTGTTAGACAGAAGATTCGAAAGGTGCACCCTAAAATAGCCTTGTTGGTTAAGGATGAAATTGAAAAACTCCTTGACACTGGTATCATACAACCTATAGATTATTCTCCTTGGATCTCAAACATTGTCACAATCGTAAAACTTGACAATCGTATTAGGATGTGTACGAAATTTCATGATTTGAATAAAGCGTCTTTAAAATATGACTTTCCTCTTCCTAATATTGACATGATAGTCGACTCGAATGCGAGACATGTTTTGTCGTCATTCATGGATGGATTTTTGGGATACAATAAAATCTTCATTAACCCTCAAGATTAGTACAAAACAACATTTACAACTGTTTGGGGAACATTTTGTTGGGTTATGATGCCTTTTGGATTGAAAAATGTAGGCACAACATACCAATGTGCTATGATGCTAATATTCCATGATTACATACACAAGATCTTGGAAGATTATGTTGATGATATTCTTGCTAAATCTTTAACACGACAAGATAATGTGAATGTTCTTCAAAAAAAATTTGAGCTACTTGAAAAATACAACATGAGATTGAATTCAAAAAAGTGTCTTTGGTGTAGATAGTGGAAAAATTCTAGGTTTTATCGTATCTCACAGAGGAATCGAGGTGGATACAAATAAAATTGATGCTGTAATTAACATGCCACCTCCTAGAAATATCTCTCAATTGCACACATTACAAGGAAGAATTCAATCCATTTGATGATTTGTAGTGTCCTTAGAAAATTGAACATTACTATTTACACATATTCTTAAGAAAGGAATACACTTTGATTGGAACGAGGATTGTAAATAGGATTTTGAGAGTTTGAAATATTATCTTGTCACTCGACCTGTTTAACAACCCGCTATACAAAACAAACCATTCATTCTTTACACATCGGCTTCAGCCCATGCTCTTGCAACATTTTTGGCTCAACAAGATGACAAAGGTAAATAGAATCTTGTTTATTACATTAGTCAACCATTGATTGAGTATAAAAAATGTACACAACAATGGAAAAAAAATGTTTGGCTCTTGTATTCACTACCAGTAAGTTGCGACATTACATATTGAATGCCAAAATACAAGTCATGACAAAGTTCGATCCTCTAAAATACTTGTTCAATAAAATAGATTTATCTGGACGCTTAGCTAAGTGGGTAATGTTGTTGACTGAGTTTGACCTTAAATTTGTTCTACAAAAAGCAATTAAGGGCCAAGCCTTGACCAACCAGTTAGATGATGCTCCTTCCCCTTTCGCAATACTTGATAATGATTCTTTCCCTGACAATGACGTGTTCACAATCGATGATGATACATGGGAATTGTATTTTGACGGATCTAAGTGCAAAAATAGCTCCGAAGCAAGGTTTATAATAAAAACTCCTATAAAAGAGCATATTCCCTTATCATATAGATTAAATTAACTATGTACAAATAAAATTTCTGATTATGAATCGTTAATCATTGGTTTACATGTGCCGCTCTAGTTATGGGCGCTAAAGACATTAAGATATTCAATGATTAACAATTAATCATCAAACAAATAAATGGAACATATCAAACAAAACATGAGAAACTATCAAAATACAAGGATCTCACAATGAAATTGTTAGAGAAGTTTGAATCATTTATCATTGATAACATCCCTCAAAAAGATAATCGTCACACATATGCAATGGCAAGTGCAACTTCTCTTATTTCCCCTCAAGATCCTTCAAAAGACTTCACTTTCATTGTGCATACAATCCTTTAACCTTGTATTGACGATAAAGTAGATGAAGTGTTAGCAAAAATAATTGAAAACTCGAGAGAATGGTATGATGCGATATTCAATTATTTGAAAGACGGTACCTTTCCCTAGCCAACAAGTAAAAACACTCGCTCTCATCTTCAAAAAGTTGCCTCTAGATACATCATCGTAGCAAACATTTTATACAGTAGATCCTTTGATGGCCTCTTGCTTAGATGTCTTAAACAAATTAAAATCCCTATAACACTTGAACAAGCTCATGTAGATGCTTGTGGGGGGCATTTTGGGGGAAGATTGTTAGTTCAAAAGCTGATCTTCATAGGATATTATTGGAAGAATATGGAACATGATTGCTTTGAATACGTTAAGAAATGTCACAAGTGTCAAGAGAATCAAAACTTAATTCATGCTCCTACCTTCAAGCTTCGTGCGCAAACTCCTATTTGGCCATTCTTGGTGTGGGGTTTTGATATTAGTGGAAAAATATATCCACCCTCATCTGTAGGACATACATTTATAATCATGGCTGAAAATTATTTCATGAAATGGGTAGAAGCTATCCCTTTGCATTCAACAACAACTGATGTAATATGTAGTTTCATATTGGAACACATTATTGCTTGCTTTGTACTTCCTTTCACATTAGTTTCGGACAATGGAACACCATTTAAGAATAATGACGTGAAGAAGTTCTTGGACACATTTAATAAAACATCGATTCTCAACACCTTACTACCCACAATCTAACAGACAAACCGAATCAGCTAATAAAACTTTAGAACAAATCCTAAAAAAGATAGTAAACAAACATAATAAAGATTGGCATACACAATTAACATACACATTATGGGCTTACTGTACTAGTATTAGAACGTCAACAGGAAACACAAAATGGTATTGTACTAGTATTATAACCTTGTTTATGGTGCCAAAGAAATTATGCCCTTGGAGTTAGAGATTCCCTCTTTAAGGATCGCTCTTCAAGGGCTAATTGATGATGATACTTATAGGGGAAAATGATTACACCAACTCAAAATGCTTGATGAAAGGTGCATCAACACCCTTGAACATCTTCAATCTTATCATAAGAAAATGCCAAAGTTATAATGATCATGTCATCCCTTGGTCATTTAATAAGGGTGATTTGGTGCTATAAAAAAAAAAACGAAATGTCAACGCCAATTTGACAGAAAAAGGAAAGTTTAGCCCTAACTAGTTAGGACCCTATATAGCTCAAGAAAGCTATGGGTCTGGATCATACATAATATTTGATATGGATGGCACACCTCTTCGGGAACCCATTAATGTCACGCATTTGCATCGGTATTATGTCTAGTCTTCTCTGAATAGTGTCAGTGTTAAAGCAACATTGTTAGAGTTAATGGATAGTATGCCATTATCTCTCACGCTTGCTTCATTCCTGACACATGGTTCTTTGTGTCTTGAATCCTGGGGTAGAGGGTCCAGTGTGGATTTGGATTCTTACTTTGGTTATCATGCTATTCAGACCCCTATGGCATATGTTGTGTTATGTTAAATCCTTATTGTTAAGTGCATTTAATTTAGCATAACATATCACATCATATAAGATATTTTAAATGAAAAAGGCATGTTAGATCATGGAGACATTTATTGAATGGTCTAATATAGACTATTTAATAAATCACATAGCCATCTAACACATAAATATAAAATCTATGTAATGCTCATATATAGATGTCAAATTTTTTTAATATATCTCATCAATAATACAATGTCACTATGGCTTATGGCTGCTAGATTCATTTGGATGCGGTGTCCGTGCCTGTCAAGAGATGCTGGTGTGTGACCTAGATCTACTCATGCTGGCCATCTACTGCATAGTCCATAGTGACCTATGTAACTCACCCTCACATATCAGTGCCTCTACTCGCTCTTGCTTGACATGGTCTCTATCAGCCTGGATCCTCACAAATTCTCTCTGAAGCCACTTGACTTCTGACTGTAAGATAACCTCTCTATCAGATCTTCAACATGTTCGGGCTTCCTCTAACTCCACTGCCAGTGTTGATTCCCGACCCTCAATGTGCTCAACGTGTCAGGATACGCCAACATATGCTCCCTTGAGCCTCACATAAGGCTCAAATAGGTCCATGCACTCTACTATGAATTGTGGGGGCATGAACTCTGTGGCTGTAGCCTCATCTATCAGAAGGAGTGACACTATCATTGTAGCTACATGAAAAAATAGATCCTCGGACTCTATCATGGGCCCTACAAGATAAAAATCATAAGAATAATCAATATCCATCATCATAATTTATCCATATATGATCATGATATCTATAAACACATAAAGCATAATAATAATAAACATCATCACCTGGGTCTATAGCATGATCTTTAGGAATCTCAAATGCCCTCCTGCTCTCCCGTGCTCTCAGGCATTGCCACATGCAGACTATGACCTAGTAACTCGAGTGGGAACTATATCTCTCCACTAGTGGCTAGGAGGACTAGCCTCGCCCCTATCACTATCGTCGCTCATAGGATAGCTCTAATCATCCTCTATCCCCTCATCATCCTCCTCACCCCCTTCTCCTTCATAATCGTTGTCCTCCTCTATCTCCTCCTCATCCTCATCTAGGAATAGGTCCGATGGATCTACCCTCTCGCCTGACTCCCTGTCCTCCTCTCCTGAGTCTGGTATAGGACCTGCAAATCCCATAGGATAATCCATAGGAAATATGGCTCCTGGGCATATCACCTCCCACCACTTGTCATACTCATGTGTCGTGTTGACATGATCTGCGTCAAAGACTAGGGGCATGTTGGTATCCTCCTCCTCTGCGTCACTCGGGATGACACCGTTTGTTGTCAGTCATTTAATATCTCCAGGTCTATGGGTGCTCTGTACTGACTATTTATATGAATCTCATACATGTGGTAGCCTCTGTACCTATCCAAACTAGCTCATGATGTGATCATAGTAGAAAGGTTTCACTACGTGATTGCATCATCCTAGTAGTAGCTTATCTCTTTGCATCTATCTTAGCTGTCATGTTGTGTCTGACTAGAATAGCTCTGCGAGGTAGGGTCTCCATACAATATCCTCCTCGCTCAATTTGTTAAACCTCATCCTCCAGAACAAAACATCACTGCGTCACTATGCCTGCCTTAGAGGATAGCTGAAAACTCGTAGATATCCCACCACTGTGGCAATCAAAAATCCTATTGGCCTTGGTACAGGTGATACGCTCAAGGATCCATGTTTGTAGTAGGGTATAGTGTAGCATGCTTATAAATCTCTCCATAGGTGAATTGGCCCAAGTCATAGTATAAATGTTCTAGTATGCTCTGGCCCCAAGCGTAGACCACCCGATAGTGCTCCATATCTCTAATCATGTGCACTAATCCCCCCTCCAGATGTCCTCCATGATCATCGGGGACTAGTGCTAGTGCTACTATGAAGATCATGATGCGTCTCACTAGTGGTGAGTGCACATGAAACAACCAAGAAAGCTCGATGCGTATTCCCACGATCCTGGGATAGACTAGTTTTCCTAGGCAATACTTGGTGTCTGCTTGCATATCTTCAAAACTCTTTCCCTATGCTAGAAATACCCTCTCTCCTTGGATGGGCACCCCCAGTATGCGGTGCACATCTTCGAGCGTGACTGTCATCTCCCCTTTCGGTAGGTGGAAGGTGTAGGTGTCTGCCTCCCATCTCTTTGCTAATGCCATCAACATGGCATCATGGTATCACATGGCCAACGCGAGATAGGCCCAGTAAAGACCTATCTCTTAGAGGATCTGAATGTCCTCCTTAGGTAGTTGATCAATGAGCTCTCAAAGTCAACTAAACATTCGACAACCTAGGTGTTGGCATGATGAGGGTTTAGCCTGTCATAAGAACAAAAGTAAAATGACAACTAAAACATCATAAAATCTTAAATTTGTGGTTTAACGGTCAAAAAGTGTTCCAAAGTTGCTCTAGGACATCTTAATTTTAAGAGTTATAGATACTTTATTCCTTAACTGGGACACTTTACGACAATCTTAAAAACTGAAAGAAAAACCTTCCCTACCCTATAATTTCATTCAAAAATTTCATAAAAACATTAAAATTTGATTAAATCAAAGTACAGAGAAGGTGAGATCATCTCACAATGTATTGTAGCTCGCCCCGTGCGATCGCCTCCCATAAAATATCAATCCATGGACATGTGGATGGACGTTTTCTTAGCATGGTGGCTCACTCTAATCCTTGCTTACTCTACAAAAGGTAAAAGGATAAAATGAATGTGATTTACTCTCTCTTTTATCTTTTATACATGCACCTTTAGGTTATTCTTGTTAAAACGAAAAGGTATTTCTTTAATCAAATTCACATCTTTTGAGCTAGCGAACTCCATTTTTGATGTGGTTTGTTGCTTTGGAATCATAGTTCCACTCCCGTTCTCATCAAATGTCTATCATCACGTGACATGGCACTTGGAAATTCCCTATGATGGATTTGTCTAGTTCGACGTGGTGGATTTTCTACCTTGATTCCACCTCCATAAAGCAAGATAAATCCAGGGGGGGGGGGCATACATCTACCCTCGAATGTAATTTGCTAAGCAAGTTAGATAAGATGATTATATTTGAGCTCCTAACGAATCTGTGATGCAAAATGTGGGTCCTGACATTGTGGTTTTGTAGGTAACTACAGTGGGGGCTTCATTTTCCCTATTGAATCCATATGAGTATCCTTTTATAAATTTACTTATTGAAGTACTTTAGCTTGCATATGCATGTAGTGTCATATGGGCGCTAAAGTGGGGGATAAATGTAGTGTAGTAAAATGCATACCTTGGCATTTTCACACTTAATTTGGACCTATTTTAACTTCCCTTGCATTAATTCCCCTTTAGGTCACTTATTATGGGCCTCTAAGACCCCTTTTGTGCATCTCGAGGCCTATTTTACCCTTAAACCAGACCAAAACCCTTAAAAAATCATCAATCTTGGCAACCCACCTTTTGAACCAATAATTTAAGCCTTGTGGGACCAAGAAGCCACCTAGGGCGTCTTAGTCCCGGGGGCTTTTTTTTCGAGAATTAAAAGCGAGGAATGAAATTATTTGAATTAATTTGACCTTTTGTCGGCCTTTGAGATCAATTTTCAAGGTATTAGGTAGGAATGCCTATAAAATTAAGATTCCTCTCTCATTTTCACCTAAGTAGCTAAGTAAGTGAGTAGCAAGCAAGTTGAAGGAATTTTCAGAGTTTTGGAGCAACCTTCTATTGTGTTTTTACAGGTTTTTCAAGTCTTTCCAAGTCAAGATATAGCATTTCCAAAGATTAGTAATGGATGCCTATTGTGGATCATGAGAGATTCTAGGTTGGAGATTAAACTATCCTTTTATCCAAGCCTAAGGACTTGTTTCTTGATTGATTCCATCTTCCATTATTCCTCTATTTTCTACCTAAGGAAGGTATACTTGATGTTTATGAATTATTAGGGTGATTAGAGATCTCCTTTATATGTCATTTCTATTTGCATCTTAGGGATCTTATTTTAACACATTTGAATAGGGTTTCTTCATATCATAGCTTGCATAATCTTAAACACATTTAAGATTAGGGCACACACACATTTCCATTTTCAGATTTGTGCTTTTTAATCAAGGTTTAATTACCAAACAAGGGGTTTGACCAAGGCAAACCACCATAAACAATCAATCGAAAATACTTTGTTTTGTAGGAATTTTTTCAGGTTCAGATCCAAAAACTTGGTGAAGAAGGAAGTTCAAATCTTAGGTTTTGGGACCACATTCAAAAATTTCAAAAATTCAGATCTGGACTAAGACGAGAGCAAAGGCGTCTTAGTCCCCCAAGTGGAATCTTTTGGAGATATTTTGGGATTCTATTATGTTATCTGAAGATTTTGTGTTTTCCCCAAAAAACAACAGCGGGACTAAGACAAGAGCAAAGCGTATCAGTCCTCCAAGGCATATTTTGGTAGTTTGTTTGCATTTCCAAAATCCTATTTGCATCTCTAGGTTTCCCAGGTACACATACCCTAACTTGGAGTTCATTTTTCAGTATGTGTAAGATTCATTTAGCTCATTTTAAGTGTTTTGCATATCATAGTGTGTTTTCAAGCATTGTCTTTTCCAAGCATGTGCTTGGTGGCGAACCCCTTAATTTGAAAAAAAACCCTCTCCTATGTCCTCCTAGTTGTGTATTGACTCACCTTGAGAGGTTGATAGTCAATCCTATTAGGGTTATTAGGACTTATTTGAATGACATAGGTAAAATAGGAGGAAAAGGTACCCCCTTTCATCTTCCCATTTTCCTAATTGTTCAAAATCTCACACTGCAATTCACACTTTTGCACTTAATTTTGCATCACAACACTCAACTCTATTCCACACTTCATCTCACATCAATTCACCTTGCATTTATACCATCCACAACTTGAAAAACATCTTCAAGTCAACTACACTCTTCTTGCACTTTACAAATTCAAATTAGGTCGACACTAATAATTCCCATGATGGATAGGAATTAAAAGTGGAAAAAAAAACTTAACTGGGACCCAAACCAACTCTCACACGCCACACTATGGATTCATTAATTCTTGAATGTATCTTCGAATGTAGTGTAAACAACAAGTCAACTATTACCCGTGCAAACACCATTAAACTTTGAATTACATGGTTCCCCAAATCCAAAGATGACTTGTGGACCACATACCACACTTCATTATGATCTAGAATATTCCTCTATTATCTTTAAATCCATCAAAATCCTTCGCAACAACTTGCACTATCAAAATGTACACAACTTCTACACTCAGACAACATTGCCAAACATTGTAACTCTTCAATCCAACTTATGGAGTACCAAACCACAAATCCTCTTGACACAAGCAAGAGATCAACCTCATCAACATACCTTTAGAATTGAAAGAAACTAGTTCACACACTGGTGAACATAATTTCCTTTGACCATTGATCCAGAAGCCAAATCTTTGGATATGGAAACTCTAAACTCCTCTAACCAACATATCCAAACCACATAAGTAGATCTTCAACCCAGGAGAAATGTGAAGCAAAATAAGAACACCTCTGCAACACCCTGTTTTCTTATTTTATCAATTTCTTAGTATCCTCGACATTTGAACCATAAATAGAAGCTTATCAAAGCAACACCAAAGGTTAACATCAATAACTTAACTGATGTCAACATAATGCAACTAATCAAAGCAACAATCTCTTCTCAACCACAACAAAAATTCTCAACCACTACACAACTATCATCAATGACAACACAGGCTTGTTGACATCAATGACAACACCTTCATACTTACAACATTTTGCACTCTCTTTAGAAATATTTCTAGGTATTGAATTTTTGCAACTATTTCTATCTTTAAAACCCTCTAGTTTATCACCTTTTGAAGATGATAGATCTTTATAGACACAAAGGAATTGATTTTTAACTTCTTTTGAGTCACTAGTTAGCCTATTTTCTGCCCATATGCCACCTACTTTTTCTTTTGCACATTTTTCTTTTATGAATTTAAAGAAAAATTTAGACCTTTTGTCACCATTACTTAACCAATTCTTCTTTTCTCTTATTCTTAATCTTTGTTTCTTAAAGGCTTGCAGGTTCCTCAATGATTTTTTTTACATAGATTAGCTCTTCATTTAGTTTAATGTTCTTAGGTTCACACTGTACACTTTTTTCCATTTTGACCAATTTCTCTTGGAGGGCATTTTTTCATTTTCTACTATCCATGGCTCTTTTCTTCCTATTATTTGATATATAACTTTCCAAGCTTCAACATTGCTATTCCACTTTTCAATAGTTGATTTATTTTTCAACATCCAACTAGATTGATCCCCCTAAGGGTGAGGATAACATCATTACAATCTTCATCTTTTAGTAAGGTGGTATTTTTAGTATGAATTTTTCTTATTTTTTGCATCCTTTATGTTCTTCTTTACCTATTTTGATCTTTACCATGATGGGATTGTGATCTGACAGTGAGCATACTTTCACTCTGTTCTCACCTTCAATTTGGTTGAAACTAAAGAAATCTTTGTCTACATAAAATTTTGTTGGGAAATTATGCCTCAACATTCTAGCTTGTTCCTTTCAAACTTGGTGTTTTTCTTCATGTTCTGGCCCTTTACCGCGGCTGTCTGGCTTGGCCTTGGCGGTACCACGGTGGCTGTCTAGCGGTTACCGCCTTACCGCACGCAGTAAGGCTGCCTGCAGCCTACGCTGGTGATTACTGCCTTACTGAGCGCGGTAAGGCCGCCAACGACCTGGCTCGACGGTTACCGCCATATCGCTAGAAGTGGTCCCTCTCACCGCAATGTTCGTGGTGAGACTGCCATACCACAGGTGGTGGTTCCTCTCACTGCGGTGTCCGCGGTGAGACCGCCAACGATAGGCCTGTTGGTTATCGCCCTACCGCGGGGTGGCCTGGCGGCCCCCGCGGTAGCGTGGTGTGACCGCTAGTGGTTTTCTTGGTGGATACCACTGCACCGCGGTAAGGCTCAGGTGATATGGCGGTAGCGCGGGATGGCTGAGGGTGAGCTCGGGCGAGCTCACCGCCATATCGCGAGGTGAATCAGATAGGGGCGCAGTAGTGCGGTGGAGTCAGGGTGCGAGCCCGGTTGGCTCACCGCCATACTGCATGGCAAGTCGGATGAGGCAGCGGTAGCGCAGGGTAGATGAGGGTGAGCTTCGGCGAGCTCACCGCTATATCGTGGCTGGGTCAAAGGAGCTCGACGATTGCGTGGTAAGAGCTCGAAGCTCAGTTGACTGAGTTGGACCGGTTTAACCGACTGTGAGAGGAAAAAAATGAATTGTTTGGCAACATGTGGTAAGTTTTTTGAGATCTCATTGGCCGAATGGTTATTTTCTAATGTGCGATTGAGCTGCATTATTATAGCAAGGTTGACAAACATGTCTAAGACCAATTTATTGCTATGTGGCTCGATGCATGCTGAATAAGCGATGTACATTATCAGAAATGGAAAGCTTGCAGGTGGATAATTTATTATCCTGATGACCATTGCTAGTAGGGATGGGCTGAACAGGTAAGCACACGATATATGTATTTTTGTGTGCAGATCGATAAGGATGATGAACGATAACAAAGAGAGGCTGAGAGTGTTCGAGCGGTTCAACCATGAACACTTAGACTCTTAGATCTGTTGAGATGTGAACCTGTGATGCCTTGAGGCTGGGCTGGCCGAGAGTCTGGCTGAGAGAGTGCTTTGTGAGGAGTTGAAGGGAATCTACATGATATGTCATTGAGGACATTGTAATCATGTAAAGATTTTGTTTTGTGGTTGCTTGTATTCTCCAGATGAACAAGATGTAATCTCCTGAAGATTATAGTTTTGATTTTGTATTATAACCGTTTTAGCTACTGAATAATACATGTGATTTGACTGTTTGGGAGGGTGGGATTTTTTACCTGAAAGGGTTTTACCCACGTAAATCTGTGTGTTCATTGTTTTGTCTATCATGGTTTTTTGATTTAGTTTCTTGAATCTATGCTTGTGCTGAATTTGTTATATGTTTTGCATTTACTTCTCTTAGAGGATCAATGGGGGATCAACTGTGCCTGCTTCCGCTTTATGACACAGTTGTTTGTTTCTTAGAAGTGATAAAAATGAAAATCACTAAGGCATTGATGTCTTAGATACATGTCTATGATGACAGAACCGACTCCGTATCCCCAACAAATTTGTCAAGCCTGTACTATTATTTTTCATCCTACATGTGAGTTACACCAAGTAAACCAGATGTTTTTATTTTATTTCTTTAATCTTACAAAGGATCAAATATATTTATTTTATTCTTCAATCTAAGCCAAATGTACTTTTCATTTCCTTTTCATTCCACTTCAAGGCCACCAATTTTATCATCACTGCTCTCAATCATATTGAAATCCCCTATCACTATCCATGGGATATCCTATGGATTAAGCATCCATTTCCACAACTATGATCTCTCTATGTACTCATTGGGTGCATGTATTGAATAGAGACCTAATTTCCTACTCTCTTTTTCCAAGGTAATAAATTACCCTATTGCATGGAGATATTCCACTATCTATCACATATTGTGTCCACTTGTTAGACAACAAGATGGTTGTTCCCCCTTTCCCTTTTCCATTCTTTGTAAAAAAGGAGTAGAGTATTTCCAAGTAAATATGAGGTTAGTTTCCAGATTAAAGTTCACAACTTTAACTTCTTATAGTAATAAAACATCTTTATCCTTGTCTAAGTTTAAGTATCTCCTAACAATGTTCTCAAGGGATTCAAGACCCCTCACATTCCAACTAGTGCATTTAAAATTCATTTTCAATTATGAATTATGAGTCTTCCTTAGGATTTCTAAATCTATTAAAGCATTTAGGAAATCTATTTTCTCTATCTTTCCTTTTTGAGTAAGGTTCTATTTCCTCCTTACTACTCTTTTTCCTTTTTCTCCTTATTACTAATTGATGTGTATCCTTTTCCTTTGTTTGATTTTTTCCTTTGAAATTTGAACAATCAACTACTTTAGGATGTGGGATCCTTTCTATGTAAGTTCCTTAGCTATCAAATTCCCTATGACCCTTGCTAGATTCTCTTGGTTTTTCCACAAATTTTGCTCCATCTTCTCAAATGGGCTTTGATTCAGCTTATCTAATACTAAAACTTGGGCAATTCCTTTTTGTCCAGAATTAGAATTAGATAATGAAGGCATTATGTTATCCCTTACCTTACATTGTCCTATAAGGTCCTCTTTAATGAACATATCATTTTTTTCATTTGGAATAGCATTCCTATGCTCTCTCTTACCTAATTACAACACCAAGGCACCATCCTTTTGTATCGGGATAGATATATTCAAAGATAGCATTGTGGGGCTGATTAATTTATTTTGATATATGTTGAAATTACTAATTAGAAGATCCTTTGTATCTTTCAATTCTTTATTTTCTGAATTTTTGGTCTCATATCTTTGGACAATCTTCAACACTTTTGATTTTTCATTTATATTCAAAGTTTTAGAGTTTTTATCCCCTACCTTATTCAATTCAATCACATATTTTTTAAACTCGCTACTTTCTATAGTTTCCAAACCAGTCTTTGGTTCAAAGTCTTCTTCAAGAATAACAACTTTGTCCATCCTACTATAATTTTTATTATTTTCTTGAAGAATTATTTGTTTAATTTTATCCAAGACAATCTCTTGTGAATTTTTATGGTGTGTGTGATTGTTATTAATTTTCGATAGCCTATTAGCTTTCTTCTCTTCTAGGTGAGTATTCTCCATAGATAGTGTATTCACCAATCCTTCTTTTGGGGATATTTCCTTATCAGCTTGGAATACAATGTCTTTATTTATATTTATTAAATTTCTAGAGTATGTATTTAAGTCACTCAAGCTAGGGTTACACTTGGAGGTATTTTTGCAGATTTTTCCACTTGATTTGCAATTGCGCCTTCTAACCTAACAAATGAAATTGGATTTTTGTTTGTGTTTGCTCCAATTAACTTTGCATTCTTCTTGCTTCTTCAAATTTGGGGGACTCCACATTTTCATCATTACTAATCATTTCCATCACCATCTTAGTTGCATACCCTTTAGTTTTTAGAGAGACAGGTCTTTGATAAATTTTGAAATTCTTGGATCTATTCTTCATAATAGGGAAATTTCTCCTCAAATGACCTTCATTCTTGCACAAAAAACAAGCATTGAGGCCTCCTAGGACTTCTAATATACAAGACATCAATTTTCTTCTATTGTTAATTTCAAATTCCTTAGGAATATCTACCCTAGGAGCTAAGGAGATCAAAACCCTTGCATCCATATGCATAAGAGTGGCTTTTATTTCATCTACTTTCATCATCTTTCCTAACAGAGAAAGTAGTTGAGGTACAAATTCCCATATTTGAGGGGGGACATCTTTCATAGTCATCTGTCTATGGTAGGAAAGGACCAACACTTCCTCACTTATCACCTCTAGGGACTAAGCAATGGCCCTAAACATCGAATTTCCAATGTTCCAAAATTACTTCTCAATAACTATTTTAAACATGTCATGATTTTTGAAAAAAATAATCCCTTTTGTGTCATTTCACAGAATGAAATTCAGACCCCTATTTTTTTACCCCAAACATTGTTAAACCATTCATTTAGAAATCTCCTAGCTAGGATCCTATTACAATCGAGTGCTGTGAGAAAGATGGCCACATTTTTTAACCTATTTTCTTCCTTCCCCAATGCAACAACCATTTTACTCTCAAGGTCATACACCATTTTGTTGTCACTCTCACATCTATGCTACATGATGAGATGAAGAAACATGTCAGTACTACGGACCCTAGCTCAAGCCAGTAGAAGTAGGATGCTTTCAAATTCCTCATGGAGGAATGGGAAAATCTAGTAAGGTGTCCTTGTTGTTTATTTGATTTATGGTTATTACTATGTTGTAGTTTTGTTGTATTTTTGTTGCCTTTGGTCAGTTTGTGGCCCATGACCCTAGAATTATTTTTGCTTTAAACTCTCTACCCTTGAGGCCTTTTTTGTATGGGTACAACACCCTTTAAATGTTGCTTATATTATCATAAACAACCATTTTATCATTTGGAATAACAAGTTTCCTAGGTCCTTTAGGAGGATTCTTATCTTTTCCTCCATCTAATGGCTACTTCAAACTTCAAACTTTTCATAATCTGGATTACTTATGCCACCATCTTCCATCACAATGTCTTTGAAGGATTGAGTGTTGTCAATTTTGGGGTTTTTATTGCCCATTACTCCATCCATAATATTGGGGGGCTCACTTGGGGAATTTTCATCACTTAAGATTAATGCTTGTAGTTGATTGACACCCCTAATGCAAGGAGAAGTAAATGCAGGCGCCACTTGAGGTACCAAGATTATAAATTGCATTTAGGGTTTAATTTTTTTTTTTAAATAAAATAAAATACAATGTAGGAAAAGACCAAACATAATTTAAACAAAATTTTAATATCCAACAATGAGGAATAGAAATCAATAGCATAAAGAGGGTAAGGAAGGATACACCAAACCAAAATTTTAAGGCACTATGGTTGTCATCCTCCTACCGCTTCTCTAAAAAATCTCCCTTGATTCCATCCTCATTTTTCTCCAATCGATTACTAAACGATTACATCATTGCACATTAACCCCAAGGCATTCATGTTGTGTGCCCTACGCTAAACTCCATGGCTAAACCCTAGAAAACTATCCTAGATCTCTTTCTTCTTACGAACCCCCAAATGATTCCTATACCACAAAGGAAAGATTTATCAATGTTTTTCATTTGGATATGGATGCCTTGGGATGGTGATCGGGTTGTAGGCTTCAATTTTATATGAGTAATTGCATCTTTGATTTGAATTTTTTAGAATTCTCTAGCCCTAGAACCATTGTTCCTAGTTTGTTATGGGGCAAGAATTCTCTTTGCTAGAGCTCTCCTTGTCAAAACTCGCTTGAGGTGATAATCAAAGGAGAAAGGGTTGCAAAGATATTTAGGGTTTTTGTGAATGGATGTAGAACCAATGATTTCTAAGATCATCTGTACTTATTTCATAATATTCCCTTCTATTGAACACACTAAGATACTAAGAGGGGCCTAGGTGAATTAGTGTGTTAAAAAACCTAAACCCTTTCAGATCATAAACGCTTCAGTAATATACAAATTCAAACTCTTAGCAAGATCAACAACTCATTCATAGATCAAAACCACTTAATCCAATCAACAACAATGAAAGATAAGGAAATGAACACACATACACAAGACAACACTAGATTTACATGGAAAACTCAAGAAGGGAAAAACCATGGAGAGGAATTTCTCAATATAGAAGCTCACTGCTTATAAAATTACAATTTTAAGGCTCACTGCCAATGGACTTGTAGGATAAGGCACACAATCTTAGATCAAGATACAAGAGACTTGTAGTACTGATGTGCACAACCCTAGGGAAAGATACAAATTACAAGGACCTGATGAGGTTCACTATCTCAGAGCAAGATACATGAAGATTTAGGAATTACTTATCAATAATTCACTCTGTTGACTAAGGAATTAAAGCTCATTTCCATTTTCTTTTCATAACTCACTAATTCAATTCATCCACACACATCTCTAATCCCTCAAACACCTTGCAACTAAAATTTTCTTGCATTTATATTCTCCACGAGATCTCAAAACACCAATTAGGTTAGCCATAAAAGAATACACACAATAATTCCAACAGGTTGGCTACAAGATCATAATGCAGTCTGATCCATAAAATAGAGAGTACCAAAAAACCTTATTACATCTTCTAATGTGATCCCAAAGCAACTCACGTGTTGGCGCACATCAACTCAAGTCGGCAAAAAAGAAATGTGTAGCACATTACCAATCGGCCCAAAAACACATCTTCAACTAAACGTACTCAATGTGGTTTTCAGTAAGATAGGTCAAGAGCCAAATACACTTTAACACAACTTCATATGTTGGCACAGACCCCCAAGCACATGGCTCAAGCAAGATAACAAGCCCAATCGGCTAGATATCCACAATTTTCTTAGAAAACGAACTCAACACAATATGCGATAACAAAGAGATCAACCAATGATGTGCAAACCAAAAAGAGATATTCCATGAACATCCAACAACACTTATAAACACTTCTTTCACACTGTCATGCCACAAACATCCATTGCAACCCAAATAGAAACAAAATACTTCATCCCAGAAACATAAAAGAAACCACCAAAAGATATAACACTAAAAACCAACTCGCGGACAACACCATTACATGAAAACTGAATTGAGACATTGCATAAGCTCTGAGAGCATGTCCACCAAGACATGTGAGCAAAAAGATCAATGCAGAGAAATGTGAAGCATTTTATGGACTAGTCCAGACAACCAACAAAATTTCCAATACACTACAAATACCAGAAACCTCCTCGGTAACATAGGTGACCTGAAAAGATAGGAGTGCAACATCCACAAAGCACAAACACTGAATCCCAAAATGCAAGACCATATCTTCAACAACAAAGGAATGTGGAGCATTCTCCCAAACAGTCTTCAAGGCAACTTCCTGAAGTAGAAACTTTCACAAACACATGGAGGCCAGAATTTCCTTGCAACAACACAAACTTCCACGAGAACAATAGGAGAGAGCATACAACATATTGAAGACCATCACCATCATCTCTCCACCATGAACATCACTTATAACCCTCATCTTAATGCTCCTAATCCTCATCTTAATATATTATTATGATATCACCTCTTCTGACAACAACCATACTTAATTCATCTTTATTTTTCATCAAACAAGGCATAACATCTAACCATGAAAATTAACAACTCCACTGTTAGCACAACATCAATGACAACCCTAACTGAGTGTTGACATCAATGATAACCAATACCAACAACAATCTTAGCAACATATGCAACAATCTCCCCAAGTGTTGACATCAATGACAACTAATGCCAACGCCTTCTTCCTAGATACCTAAAAAAATCAAGTTTAAAAAATACCAAATTTGAGTCAACTTGGGAGGAATTTTGAACCAATCTCATACAAGAATGATATGCTATGAAAAAGATTCAAGCCTGAATGGCTCAAAGGAATCATGAATATAATTCCAAATAACTCAATCTCTTGGGTAAAACCAAAAAATTGCTTGAGAGATTCTTATTGCCTACAAATAGAAAATGAAGATTGACAACCTTAGCTAAATTAAATTAATACCAATAAAAAGACTGTAATAAAAAATACACTAACAAAATCAACAAATTTCAACTAAGATTGCATTATCAATTTCTAACTCAATTAAATTTAAATTAATTATACTTTGTTTTATATTGTTTTATTAAATTAAATAAAAAATTTATGCAAAAGGGATTTCCTCCCTTTCACATTCATATTATCTTTTTAAAGGTTGGTATTTATGCCTTGGACTGTGGCTTCGACAAAGCATTGATCTCTTGCTTTTGAATTAGTGAAATGTAGTTAAAAGCAGTAATCGCATTGCTCTGGAAAAATCTTGGGTTCTGATTGTTAACAGTAAGCAACGTATCATACCACTCCATATTAACCTTAGACGGTTTTCATTGGCTTCTCATTCAAGGAAAGAATAAAGTTAGGCTTTCCTTCAAAAACCATGATGCCTATGTAATGTGTTCCTAAGAATGAAATTGGATCCAAAGTTAAAGAGGTGAACAATTGATTAGAACTTGGTTGGAACATTTCATAAATTTGTAAGTATTGATATACATTGAATAACTTGAATGCAGACATCCATCATCTGCTGCTATTGCTCTAGTAATTAGATTATCATGGTGTTTTGATTGTGTTGGGCTTTGAAGGGCGGGATTGCAATTGCAAATGGGTTACAATCAGTTTATAGTAATGGATGCAGACAAAGAGATCTCAAGCAAGAAGTTCTCCCAGCGAAATTCTTTAATATGTTTTCTGTCTGTTAGAAGTCATTTAATATAAAGAGTTTGTATATCGTGTTTAGCATATTAGTCGTTTATGTGGAGGTTTGATCCTCAATAAACGACTGACATGTTTTCTGTCTGTTATAAATCGTCTAACATAAAGAGTCTATATGTTGTGCTTAGCATACCAATCACTCATGTGAAGGTTTGATCCCTTAATAAACAATTGATATGTTTCTTGTCTGTTAGAAGTCATCCAACATGGCATCGGCAAATTCACCACCAACAATTCACCGCAGGAAAATTCACGGCCATGACAAATTCACCTAAAAAAAAATTCACCACACCGCCACACAAAATTGATCGCAAACTTTGAATGCAATGAATTTTCCACTGCGATGAATTGCTGATAGTGATTTTTTCTTGAAGTGAATTTGTCATGACAGTGAATTTTCCGACGATGGCGAATTTTCCTAGAACCACCCAACACAAAAATTCTTCATATTATGTTCAGCATACCATCACTTATGTTTAGATTTGAATTTTTAATAAATGACTAACATGTTGCCTATCTGTTAAAAGTCACCAACCCAATATAAAGAGTCTGTACATTGTACTCAACATACCAGTTGCTTATGTGAAAATTTGATCTTTTAATAAATTTTAATGAATCACCAACATATTTTCTTGTCATTAAAAGTCACCGGCCTACATAAAAGTTTGCACAATGTGCTCAACATACCAGTTATTTATTTCCTTAATAAATGACTGGCATGATTTAATGTGATAGTAAATACACGAGGCAATAGGCACAATTTTGGGGAAGGAAAGATGGAAAGAAACATTGAACTTGCAGGGGATGTGATTGCAGTTGCACTCTTAGAAGACCGAGTCGCAGATAGAGACAGCCATTCTGAAAAGATTGAACAGCTCCCACATTCCAATGCAAAGCGGAGCACAGATATGATAATGCAAAAGTCTAGTACTTGACTAGAGTTGTGCCTTCCAACTGGGTATTTCATGTTCTGTCGTATATGCCACTTGTTGAATATCTTGGAAACTCCTCTACGGACAGCCAATGCTTATTCAGTGGGTGCACTTTTTAATCATAATTATTATTAAAATTAAAAAAATTAACAAATTAATTATGTCGAAGACGTTTCTTATGTGAGATCGATCGAGCTTATTTTGTCCATCAACGGTCTACATTGTCAGTCAAGACATGCAAGACGGTATGAATGATCCTAACCATTCCTTATCTTATAGGTTTTCTGCTCACTGTTTTTAATATACTATCTCAATATATAAATATATATCATAGTATATAATTATATATATTATTAATAATATAATAAGAGGTGTAGATAATATAATCATATAATATCTGTATAATTATAAAAATATATATCAAAATTGATATCTTTATATTTCTATAATAATAATATATTAGTACAATTACTATAATATATTTATTAGGAAAAATGAACCATATTCTTATAACATTGTTATACTATTTAGACAGTGATTTATTATATATCTCTCTACTAGTTATTTATATATTAATTAATAATAGTATAACAAGTATAATAAACTTAATAATAATATTTATAGTAATTATCTCACTATATCTCCCCCTCACCATATTAAAGATAGTAATAATAAATATAGTATACCTAAGTATATATGGAGAGAGATATTACATTACATTAAATTTCACTATGGTATAGGTAATAAAAAATGTATACTAAATGGATATCTCTCTATATATGAATCACCTCTCTCTCTATATCACTTCCTATATCTTTATCTTTTTCTCTCTATCTCCCCCTCTCTCATTGTCTCTCTCTTTCTATCTCTATTTCTCCCTCCCCCTCTTCCTCTCTCTTTCCCTCTCCCCTTCTCTATATAGTTATCTCTCTCTCACCCCATCTATCTTTCCCAAGTTATATATCTCTCTATCTCTCCTTTCTATCCTTATTTCTTCCTCTTTCTATCCCTTTCTCCCTATCACTCCCCCTAGTGATATGTACCAAGTTTTACCACCATAAATAACTAACCACACTCTCAAACTATTTGACCAAAACACATCTCTCTCTCTCTCTCTCTCTCTCTCTCTCTCTCTCTCTCTCTCTCGATATATATATATATATACTTCTTTATCTCTCCCTCTTTTTGTCCCCATCTCTCCCTCCCTCTCCCTCTCTCCCTATCACTCCCTCTCTGTACATCTCTCTACTTCTCTCCCTCCCTATCCCTCCTTATCCCTCCCTATATATACATATCCCTCTCTACCTCTCACTCACATACACACAGACTCCATGTTTCTCCCTCCCTCTCTATCTCTATCCATATCTCTCTATCTTTCCCCCTCTCCATCTTCATCTTCATCTCTCTCCCCTATCTATATCTCCTTGTACCTCTCCCTACATCTCTCTTTCTCTTCCCCCTCTATCTTTCCCACTATATCTATCACTCTATCTCCTCTTGTTTCTATCCCTCTCTCTTCTTCTTTCCCTCTCTCCCTATTTCTCCCTATTTTTATATCTCTCTACTTCTCTATCCCCTCTTTATTTCTCTCCCTCCCTTTGTATCTCTATCTCACTCACACAGACACACACTCCCCATTTCTTCCTCCCTATCTCTATCTCTATATATCTCTCTCACTCACACACACACTCCTTGCTTATCCCTCCCCATCTCTGTCTCTATCTCTCTATCCCCTCTCTCTATCTCTCTCTATCACTTCCTTTATCTCTCACCCTTACACTCTCTATCTCTATCTCTCTTATTCACTCCATCTCTCTCTACCTCTCTCTATATCACTGTATATATCTTTATATCTCTCCAAATTTCCCCTCTCCCATTTTCACCCTCTTTCTATCTATATTTATCCTTCATCCTCTTCCTCTCTCTTTTCATCTCTCCCTCTATACATTTATCTCTCTCTTACCCCTCTATCTTTTCCAAGTTATATCAATCTCTCTATCTCTCCTTCTTTCCATCCCTATATCTCCCTCTTTCTATCCCTCTCTCCTTCTCTCTATCACTCCCTATTTTTGTATCTCATTATATCTACCTCTCTCTTATTCACTCCATCCCTCCTACTCTATATCTCTATCTCTCTATTTATTCTCCTATCCCCCTCTCGCTCCTCTCTCTCTCTTTCTATCTATATCTCTCTCTACCTTCATCTCCCTTTGTCTCGCTATCTCTCTCCCTATCCCTCTATATCTCCATCTATATCACCCCCTCTCTCCCTCTCTTGCTCTCTATCTATTGAACAACATGAGCCTATGGGTAATGAAGCCTAATTATCTTTTTAATTTAGAGGTTTTTTTTCAATCATATTTAGATCCTTACATTTTGAAGCTATCACTTCGAGCTATTGTGATATTTGTTGCAAAAATATAATTTACTAAATGACCTACCAATTTGTCTCTCCTCTCTCTATCTCTTTCTATCCATATCTTTCTCTACCTCTATCTCCCTTTCTCTCTATCTCTCCCCCTATCTCTTTGTCTCTTTCACTATCTCTTTATCTCTATATCATTTTTTATGTATATCTCTCCCTCTCTCCCTCTCTCTTCTCTTCTCTTCTCTCCCTCTCTCTCCCCTCTTCTCTCTCCCTCCTCTACCTATCTCTCTCCCTCCCTCTCTCTATCTCTCCCCATCTCTCCCTCCCTATCCCCCTACATATATCTCCATCTCTACCTCTCTCCCCCTTTCAATTACCATACATATCTTTCTTTTCTGATATATCTCTATCTCCCCCTCTTTCTCTCTCCATCTCTTTATCTCCCCTATTTTTTTCTCCCTCTCTCCATCTCTATTTGTCTATCTCTACTTTTCTTTGTTTTTATATCTCTCTATCCATCTCTCTATCTCTCTCCCTCTCTACCTCTCTCTGTATCTCCTTATCTCCCTCTCTCTCTATCAATCTATCTCACCATCTATATCTCTTCTATCTCTCTCTCTCTCCCTCTTCCTCTATATCTCTCTATCTCTCCCTTTTTTCTCCCTCTATCTCTTTCTCTCTCTATCTTTATCTATCTCTATCTCTCTATCTATTTCTCTCCCTCTTCCTCTCTCCTTCTATCTCCATCTCTACCTTTATCTTCCTCTCTCCCCCTCTACCTCTAGACAAGTCTCCCTCTCTTCCTCTCTCCCTCTCCCTCTTTTTAGACCTTTATAACTATATCTCTTTGCCTCTCTATCTCTCTCCATATTTCTTCTTCCATCTCTCCCTCTATCTCTATCTTGTTATATCTCCATCTCTTTGTACCCCTATAGATCTCCCTCTCTCTATCTTTCTTTATATATCACTTCATATCTATATCTTTATCTTTCTATCTCTCCCTCTCATTCTCTCACACCCTCTCCCTCTATATATTTATCTCTTTCGGATCTCTATCTATCCCTCTCTTCTATCTCTCTTCACCTCTCCCTCTCCCTCTCCTCCCTATTCCTTTCCTTATCCATATCTATCTCCATCTCTATCTCTATCCCCTTACCCCTCTCTCTCACTCACTTGCTCTTCCCCTCTATATCTCTCCCTCTTTCTATCCCTATCTCTTCCTCTCTCTCCCTCTCTCCCTATTGCAAACATAACATGAGCCTATTGGTAATGGAGCATGATTATCTTCCCGATTTAGAGATCCTACCAATTGACCTCATGTATTGCACAAATGCATGCAAAAGATATACCAAAATCTTTCTTAGTTGACCTTCCACACCTCTTCGATGTACCCATTGCACACCAAGGTGTGATTGCTAGTAATTATTTTGATAAAAGTGATATAAAAATTATTTATTACATGTACTTCTAATTATTTATTCATTTTATTTTGATTAAATTTTATATTTTAAATTTATAGAATATTTTTAAGTTCTTTTAATTTATTATTATTTTTATTGAGATTAAAAAAAGAGTTTTTTTTATAAATTTTTTATAATCTATAGGTTATTTTTATTTTTAATTTTTCAATTCTTATAATAATACGTATAAATAAATATTTTTAAAATATTATTAAAAGTAAATTAATATATCTAAAGGGTGATGTTTTTTTCTTTCCTTTTTATTCTTTTTAATTAATAATGAATGTTCAAGTTGATGGACATTTTAATTGAATTGATAACATATTTATTGGATATGGAGTATATTGTGAGGACACATAATTCTTTTTCAATTTATGTCATATAATATTAATGAAATCATAGAGGGGGGGCAAGGGGAAGGTGGGGCGGACAAAGAGAACCATATGATGTGTTTTTAGACTAGGTCATATAGACTAGTCTAATGGATTTGTGTCTTGTCTATTATTGATATAATCTATGCTAGCTTGTCTTTTCTCTGCCTATCATTGAGAAGAGGTTATGTTGAAAAGCATAATGAGGCTTGTTATAAGATGGAGATTAGGATTTTGACTTCATCAATAGAAATCAAACCCCTAAGGAGTGGAAGAAAAGATAGAAAAATTACCAAGAAATAATTAAATGGTGATTAGTTTGGACCATGTGGTCTATAGTGGTAGTTGGCTAATGGGTTTAGGACAAGTATAAGTTACTACACCAAATAGGTCAAATTGAGGATTACTATAGTGCATTTATGGAATCCATCTAAAATGGAATAAAATGAATGTATTAATGTGTAGGGTTTCAAAACTTAATTCCTTAAATGTTTCCTCAACTTGATGTGCATGCTAAACTAAACATGAAAGAAATAGATAGACATGGTATGGATACATGTAACATGCCTCACAAAATGATAGAGAATTTTTTATGTTTAATAATAATTACAAACATATCTCATAACTATAAAATTACAAGAAACATGAACTAATCATAATGTACATTCTATTAATAAGGTAATCTCACAAATAAATAAAGTAGTAGAAATGAATAATATGTACGCCATTCAATATTCAATATAAAATAGATTTTCGATGTTCCTCAATTTTGCTTCATGATATATGGGTTGTAATGGGTATTTGTAGTCAGTGGATGCCAGAATGTTGTGTTTTGTGTTGTTCCTTATGTGTGTTTTATATCTCTGATCAAGTACAGTTGTTTCTGGTGATGGTCTGTGAGCATTTTGGATCATTCTGAAACTTTGAAAATGTATTTTTGAATGGTTTTCATATATGGGTGTTGCCCCACATGCAGCTATTAACTTACCGAAAACAAAATATTCAATATAAAATAGGTCCACAACTACAACCCTCACTAATAATTACAATAATTAAAATTAGGCCAATGAACCAATTTACCACATACATAATAGTGGTTATACTTAAAGTACAATATGAAATGAAGTCTCTTATTGTTCCTTATGTGTGTTTTATATCTCTGATCAGGTACAGTTGTTTCTGGTGATGGTCTGTGAGCATTTTGGATCATTCTGAAACTTTGAAAATGTATTTTTGAATGGTTTTCATATATGGGTGTTGCCCCACATGCAGCTATTAACTTACCGAAAACAAAATATTCAATATAAAATAGGTCCACAACTACAACCCTCACTAATAATTACAATAATTAAAATTAGGCCAATGAACCAATTTACCACATACATAATAGTGGTTATACTTAAAGTACAATATGAAATGAAGTCTCTTATTCAAAACTATGAACTAATCCCTCTAATCTCTAGTTGTAAAGTCCCCTTGCTGTTTTTATATCAGATTTGAATAATTTTATCAGATTTTCATTAAGGAAAACAATCCCAGAATTAATTTGCAATCTTTTGAAAAAAGGTGAAATTGGGTACAACAAAATGTACTCCAAATTAATCCAAAACTCATAGAAACTTTGCTGCATTAAAATAGAGGATTCTACAAAAAAATTGGCAGCATAACGTCCTGCAAAATTGATGTTTTTGGACAGTCTACAGA
Organism: Sequoiadendron giganteum; assembly: GCA_007115665.2. Classification (NCBI taxonomy): domain Eukaryota; kingdom Viridiplantae; phylum Streptophyta; class Pinopsida; order Cupressales; family Cupressaceae; genus Sequoiadendron; species Sequoiadendron giganteum. The sequence continues at coordinate 88,582,100 of CM021100.1, read as the reverse complement.
TCTTCCCTTTTACAAATCAAATCGACACCCAAAACGAGGCTCAAAATGCACACCAAACTCAACCAAACTGCTATAAAACAGTTCTGAAATCACACCCAAGACCAAAAATGATCCAATACAAATTATGAATGTATTTATAACAGTAAAATTGCTGCATTATAGAAGCAAACAAACTTTAATATAAAACCTCTAGCTGATCATACCAAAAGCTCACAAAAACCCCTACAAAATAACACACCAAAGCACAACAAATTTCTCTATTCAGCACAAAGGAAAACACTATGTGAAATTGCACATGGAAGAGCCTCAAAATCCCATCCTTAGCCTTCCTGGAAACCTTCAAACTCTTGTTATTCAGTCTCCTTCTCCACAGGTTTGACAACCTCTGAAGAATAGCAAAACAATGAGCAAAAATCAAGTCAAGGAATCCGCAAAATGGTACCAAACCCTCTAAATAACATGCATAACCAAAAACCACAACCAAGAGGGAAGAATTTTTTCTTTTTCCAAGAATATAACTTCCCATCCACTTGTCTTCCACCTCCAAGATTTTTCGGTTATCATTTGCCACTTGCCCATATTGTCAATGTTGCCAAATACTAGTTAACATTCCAAAATGTGCTTTCTAATTTCCCACTCAAAATTTTTCCTTCAAAAAATTTTAAATGTCATTTATTAATTCAACATTAAATCTGATTTGATTATTTAACCACAAAGGCAATATCTTTCAGTTTATTCGCAAGTCCTGGTTTTACTATTTTTGGATAACCAAGCTTACTATAAATAGTAAGTGCTATTTTTGAAAAGGGGACATGACAATAGTTGATAATAAGAAAGGTGTTAAAATAAATATTTAAGGAATCCAATACTCTCCAATCCTAGATTAGTAATGAAGTACTGAAATGGATAATCCAAGTGTGAATTAAAACACATTTCATGAATTTTTTGTTTATTTCTCATTACATTCACATAGATGTATAATTGAATTTATAAGCCAAATAACATATCCAAGATGATCCACTTCACAACACATGTTCACAACATCTTTAACATCCCAATTAAATTTATCAAAAAAACCAAGGTATAAAAAATAATTACAACACATCACTTCCAACACTTAGAAAGTGCATAATACAAGAGATTTATAAGACAAGATATGATAATTAAAAATAGTACCACATTACAAATTTCCCAAGGCTATCCCAGCTACACTAAAATCCATCTAAAATTATTGACTCAACACCATGTGAAACACCCCCAAATGATTGTTACTGCTTTCCATACTATAAGATCACTCATCCTTTAATTCCCTTCATCTTACTTAATTGCCTCATGCTTAAGATAGAATAACGTGTATTCCATACTACATGTATCCCTAGTACCTTAGCACAAAATCTTATTCTCACATATAACCAATATACAAGAACACACATATCAACAAAAGAAGGGTAATCATAATATTTAAATTATAGAACACTAAGAATTCAACAAGAAAACCAATACAAGATTTTAACCTCTACACCATAAATTTTTATGTGTCCTACCTAGCTAAAATCCATCTCTCAAGTGTTTAGAGAACCTAGGCACCAACTACCTCACATAAGAAAGAAGGAAACCCATACGAACCATAGATGACACTACCTCAACAAGTAGAATAATAAAACAAGGCATGTAAGATCAATATGGAGAATATCCTAACTTCCATGATGAAAGGAGAGGAACAATGCATATATCCTATGGAAATTTTACTAATAAGAGCACTAGAGCCTATGTGATGCAGTGACTATTGCGAGAAGAGAAACTTAGTTTCGTAAGCTAACATATCTGAAGGGGACAATGGCCTCATAGATGTTGGACAAAAAGTAGATAAGATGATACTAAGATTTACCCATTCATGATGAGGATATCTAACTTCTCGTAGTTCTAAACTAATTTTAACACGAGCCAATAATAATCATATATTCAATTTATCACTAATAATAACATAATAACCTCTTTATAACCATATCAATTTCTAGCACACTAAGGAGTTAATAAATCACCAAGGTAAGTTAGAAAAGACATGCATTAATCAAAACTCTCCACCTTAACAAACTAGTCAAAGAATGTATCATACAACAACATATACTATCTCAGATCACATGGACCTCCCTCTAAAATAGTATTCTTATATTATTTAAAGGTCTTAAGACCTAAAATATATGTAATAATTTAGTCAATGAGTGGGTTCAATTTGCCATTAGGTTATGAGATAGTTATAAGGGTAGAAAATAATTTGGTTTAGTAAAAAAGACATGATTGAATGCCTACAATGCTCATATTATTGATATCTATTCTCCTCCTAGTAAAATCTCTCATGCTAATATAATCATAGGTATAATTCACCTCAAGTTATCTCAAAAAATACCAAAGAGTCGAAAGAAATGAAAGACCTTCTTATAACTATTACTAATTAGCTCAATTCCATTAAAAAGTATGTTATTCCTCCTATGAACCTATTATAAAAATAACCAAAAATATATGCCCCTAACCAATATTAGAACCAAAAAATCCACTATCATATATCTATTAGCCACCTAACTCCTAGATAGTTCTAGTACAAATTCCTTTACAATATATTCCACCACCTAATCCTACAAAATATTTTATCCTAGTAAAAAATAACTTCACCGAAGACTGAGATATGTGGTGGTGCTATCTATGTGTTGAATATCATGCTTGAATATTTTAGGGTAAGCTTCAACAAGACAAATGGAAAGAAACAAGACAAGAAAATTTGAGTGCACAAGTATAAGTGATATCCCTTAACCATCTAATATAAAAGAACAATCAATGCTTGTACTTTAGTATTCCTTTATCTAATGGAATGAGAATAAATTATTTACTAACAATAGAGTAGGAAATCAATTAGGAAAACCAATATTTTAATTTGTAGCATAAAAAATTGTCACCCTTGACAATTTCACACTATGTTTTGCTCCCCCTAAATTATTGAGCCTGATTAGACCCCTATTTTCCTAAATTATGCATTCCAAGGTCTATTTTTACCATTTTTCGAAAAATTGCAAGCATTGAACAAATGCATTCTGTAGACACATAAAAATGACCTAGGCCCACAAGCTCTTCTTCTAACCCTAATTAGGACATTTTAATTATGTCCCTAACTCACTCTCAACTATTAATTAGATAATTCATAATTATTTAATTAATTCATATTTGTTTATTCCTCATGATTATTAAATAAATAATATTGTAATTATTTATTTAATGCGTCACTAATTGTCTAAATATCCTCCTATAATTAAATAAATTTCTTAATTTATTTCTCCCTTTATGTCTTCCTAATTATTAAATAAATAATTTTATTTATTTATTTAATTATGTTACTAGTTAAAGTCCTCTTCTTCCTAAAATTAAATAAATTTGTATTTATTTAATCCACCTTCCACTATAATTAAATAATTATATTTAATTATCCAATTATTCATTAGCCTCTTCTCTCATAAATTAAATAAATTTTATTTATTTAATTTGATCCACTCTCCTAAACTTTGAATTAAATCTTTATATTTAATTTAAAAGATTCCATTTGTCACATTCCTCTAATAATTAAATAATATCTTTATTATTTAATTCCCATCTAGATTAAATAACTCTTATTATTTAATTTCTTCTAAAATCTTATTTATTTAAAATAAGTCCCAACACCTAAATTAAATAATTTTATTATTTAATTTCTCCTCTTTTATTGTGCTCATTTTAAATAAATATTATTTATTTAAAATAAATCCCCCTTTATAATTTCCCTCTTTAGTAAATAATTTAATTTAAATTATTTACTGTCACATGACCCCACCCCTTTTTTAATTAAAATAGTTTTTAATTCAAAAAGTCAACATCCCCTCTTGATTTAAATAATTTTAAATAATTATTTAATTCTCCAAACGACTCCGTTTTCCGTGCCCAGAATCTTTTGTCATATGCACTGTCAGCCATTAATTTGATTTTCTAGAAATCAATCTTGACTCTTTATTTCGAATCTGACCTAATGTTGCCCTAACCCTAATTGTGGGTTGCTATATGGAATCTCGTCCATTGATTCTAGGGCACTTGCTAACTTTCAATCTTGGCCATTCACACAAAATTGCATCTTCTATAAAAGAGCAATTTTGGTCACATCTTGCATCTCTTATCTCTTGCATTTTAAGATAATCTTACATTTTCATATTTCATCTCCTGCACTTTGATATCTTGCATTTGTTCTTCATTTTTGTCATAGCATATCTAGATTTCATTTGATATAACTTAGACATTATAGATGCTTACTAGTTGCAGTAGGGCATTGTATTGCATGTAGTTGTCAAATCCTTCAATATTTGCTTAGGACTTGTCATTTCTATTGGCTTGCTTTTCTTAAATCTGAGGGCAAACACATTTTATTTTCAGAAAATTAAGGTGGTGTAATGGAGGTTAGTCATGGAGGATGAAGACAATCTATGAGATTGTTCATCTATTCCTTTGCACTTCATTACCCACTTTGGGTTTTTATGTTCTGCATATGATATTTGCTAAACCTAAGAAAATACCCATTGTTACATTGGTGAACCTGACATATTTTGACAAATTTTGAGGAATTTTGGAGTTGGATCTTTTTGTTGCAGGTTTTGTTGGCTTTTTGTTGCAGGTTTTGCATCATTTTGGAGATAAAAACCCCAGTTTTCAAAGATTCAACAATATCTTTCAAACGGCTACATATCTTCAAACAATATTTTTTTTCGCAAGTTGGAAACAATATCAAGAGCTTTCCGTCCAAAAACCAGATTTTTTGGAGTTGTTTTCAAATTTTTATAATTTATTTGGTTATTTTCATGAAAAATCAATTGTGAGAGTACATTAGCGAATTTTTCGGATTTGTTTATAGTTTCGGAAATCTCTCTTAATTTCAATAGGGGTCTGTTTTTTATGTTTTTAATTTTCATGCAGAATAGTTTGACAAAAAATAGATCTTTAAAAATTAGGGTTTTACAAAGATTTACTTATATCTCACAGAATTTTGCAAATCGGTTCACAAATTTTTTTTGCAGGTTTGGAATGATGTCAGGCACCTTCAATTAAAAATCATATTTTTCGGACCTGTTTTGAAATTTTAATAATTTTTTTATGATTTTTCATAAAAAATTAATTCTTGATGCAAAACAGCGAATTTTTTGGATTTCTTTACATTTCTGGAAAGTTCTCTAAATTTCACTAAGGATCTATTTTTTGTGTTTTTACTTTTGATGCAAAAATTAATTCCAAAAATCAGATTTATTTTGACTAGCTAACCCTCTAATATTGATGATCAATAATAGAAGTATCCTCTCCCCTTGCGCATTTGTGCGATCCTGGGTGTAAGAGAAACTGTTATTGACTCTAGGAATTGGGCTTGCACTAGGTAAATTCGGGTTAGGGCAACGCTTTTTTCTGTATGGTAGTTTAAAGATTTTTGGGTTACTGATTTTCTGTTTGCAGCTTGTGGCGAGGAGTCTAATATTTGTTTGTTTTATTTCACAAATCTTAAACAAACAACTACAAGTTTGCATTTTACATTCATGGGTTAAAATGAACATGCATGCATACTCATTGGGCTAAAAAGAACACAATCTTGGATGATAACTCATTGGATTAAAATAAATTTGCATCTCTTCATAAGCATTGGGTTAAAATGAACTTTTAGTTAGCTCACACTACAAACGGTTAAAATGAACCCCATGTTTTGACAAATACTACAAACGGTTAAAATGAACTCCATGTTTTTTTATGTTTGTCAACACATTTCATTTTGGGCTTAAAATGAACACCATGTGAGTGTGATTTCGGATATTCATGTGTTCTCTCTTTGTTTTTAAACAAGGATTGACTGAACTATGAATATTTTGGCTTGCTTTTGTCAACTTTAGAAAATTGGGTCTACTTTGGTAGGAAAAAGTACTCACCCCAAAGCGACTAAAACCGGGAACGCGCTAAAGCCAAGCGACGTCCAACTGGTATATAAATTTTAATGTTAAGGAAAGTTTAGCATTACAGAACTTCTTGCGGACTAGCAATTGACTCCCCAGCACCCTTGTGGTGCGTCCAAACCTATAGACCGTAACCTCTGCAGACTGGGATGATAATGCCTCTCATGTGGCCTTCTGAACGGGTGCCCGAAATAAATCCTTTGTTTTAGAAAACCAAAAACCCTCTATTCTTTGGTGCAGCAACGGTCGTTGCCAAGGCACCCGCACTTGCGCAATTCTTAGTAGAAATGATCAATTTTCCATGGGAGTTTCATGGAGGTTGGAAGCTTGGTTGCCCTGAGAAGTGAGTGCACTGTAAGGGGGAGCCTGTGGGGTCAAGCTTCTAAATTCATTCGCTAAGGATATGCGGTTAGTGGGATCCAAAAGAATACTGTCCTTGCAACCATAAGATTTTTGTAAAATGATTTCTATGTGGTTGATTTTCATTTTTTACAACACCATGTGTTTGCCAACTGTTTTTAGACAATTCCAACAAATAAACATCAAACTTGCTAAAATCTGAAACAACTTTGCCAAACTGAAACAACTCTTTGCAGTCAGCCTAAAATTTTGTCAAATCACTTCCTGCAACACATTGTCCATCATGAACCGCATTTGTCAAATCAAGTCCTCAATTTTGCACACTTTGGGATAGGAAAACTTTCCTTTCTTTGTCAAACCATTGTCTCAAAAAGTAAATTGTCATTGGACCAAGTCAAACAAATCAATCCTTAGTCATTGTCCTTTGGTGAGCTACTTCCAACTCATAAGTCTAGTGTGGAAATCGCACCTTGTCATTTTGTCATCTTGTCCTTCAAACCAATCCTTTGAAAATCCAAATTGACACATTGGCCAAACTTTGAGTGGTTAGAAAACCTTTCCTAAAAATAATTTGACATAAGGCATCCCCTTTTATCACTTTGCATTGTCACCTTGCATAAATCATAGCCTCCTCCCATCCACCATCATGTCTTTAAGTCACTATGACATGCTTGCTAGTCAAATTGAATGTCAATTCATTGGTAATGGTCAAGCACAACTTTCTAGGGAATTCAAAACACAATACCTCCAATCCAAGTCCAAATTTACAACCCCTAGCCCTCCATCCATCTATCCATCTTACCAACAATCCATGAGTCCTAGTCCTCTATCCATCTATTATCAAGGGTCCCCTAACACCATCCATGGCACTAAGTCACAACAAACGTCCATTATTCATACCCACCCTAACTTTGACAAGGGAAATCAGCCATCCATCAATCTAAACAAACTATCCATGTCATATCCTAGTCCTCCATCCACATCATATCCTAGTCCTCCACTCATGTCATATCCTAGTCCTCCATCCACATCATATCCTTGTCATGCATTCATGTCCTATCCTAGCCCATCATCCATCAATCAAGTCCAAACCTCCATGTCATATCGTAGTCCATTGTACACCAATCCATTCTAAGACACTCCATCCCAACATACATTTTATCATAAAAACATATCTAGTCATGGTCTCCAAAGTCCCATCTTCTTACCTATACTTGAGGATACATGTCAATAGGCAAGTCCAAAGCATGACATCATAACATCACCATCTTGTCCATATCAAAGTAATCCATTCCATGACCCCATCATTACATCCATTCAAGAAGTCCTCCTAGAAAATCATGGCATACCAAAGACACTTATCCTTGGTCAAGAGTCCATCCAAAACCATGTCATTCAAGATGAACCTATCCTTGGTCAAGATTCCATCCAAAACCATGTCATTCAAGATGAACCTTTCCTTGGTCAAGACCATATTTTTGATCATATCATTCCAACTAAGCCCATCTTTGATGAAGAAACTACTTTTGAAGGAGTCCAAAATGATCCACTCCTTGACCTTTATGCCCTTCATGATGAAACACTTGAAGATGACCCTCTCCAAGCTTCCAACATTGACACTACCAACAATGAGACACTTGCCTTCATGGGACACATAGATGATCTACCACTAGAACAAGAGTCTCCTAGCATGGACATATTTGCAAATGATCAAGCTATAACTGAATTCAGTGGGCTCTATGGCAATGACCATGAAGACGGTTTTGACATAGACTTGGAAGCACTAGTAGAATCATCAGAATTTGATATGATAGAAAATCAAACCAAAGATGACAATCAGAAATCTATCCAACATGTTAGTAAAGCTACAATATCCTATCAATTAGGATCATCTATCTTTTTTAGAGCAAGCTTCCTTATAGAGGAGAATATTTCAAGCATTAATTTCCACAATAAGAATGGGTTGGCATCTTGCTTCCAAAGTAACAAGTATCCCATCGCCAACAAAAATTGTCAAAACATGAATTATCAGGGAAAAGGATTAGGCCTACATGAGCAAGGAATTTTGGAACCCATATAAGTTCAAGCACATTACAGACATCAAGGTCTTGGCTATTCATCAGTCGGAAAATCTAATGATGTTAGTGGTCCCTCCTCGATATTGGGGGAAACTTTATTTGATACAAACATCAAAATGGCCGTCATGAGTAGTTCTTGTCATAAGGTTGTTGCCAAAACTCCTTCCCTCCACACCCCAGACCATCACTCCAACATCAATAAGCCTTCCATTTGGAACCAATAAAAGTATTACAAATCCGACGTTCAAAATCACATGTCAAAGGCCATCAAATCAGACAAAAAGTCAAATGGACAAATGAAGCTAAAATGGATCCCAAAACAAAATGGATCAAGTCAAGAATCAGGCAAAGAAAAGATGCCAAATCCAAAAGTCAATCAAAATGTGGAACCACAACACAAGAGGACTCCCACATATAATCAATGTCCACCTCCTTCAAAATGGCCATCAAGCAAGACATATAAAAATGTTGGTTCCAAACACTATCCTAATAAAAATTCCCAACTTCGTCATCCAACACCCCAAGTTTGGAAAATAAAAATCAATGCATCCAAATGTCCAACTAACCCATCCACATCCACCATCATTCGTCATAATCCTACATCTCACCTAAAGTCCAAAAATCCCATGTCACAAATCCATAAAATCTTGGCAGCAACTCTTTATCATAAGGACTCTCATGGCACTCTATCACGATGTGCGTATTTTGATAAGGCCAACTCTAGTATCAACAAGGATCACAATGACATCAATCGGTTGTATGCAAGCGCTATCATCCTAACAAGGAAACTACTTCAGAAAGGTCATTATTGGCATGTCATGGCACCAGTCTCTACATCGGCACCGTCAAAGGCTTCAACATAGTCAGTGGTCATCTAAAGCATCAAGGCTATCCGACAAAATGCAAAAATACAAAAAAATTGAAAAATCAAAAAAATCCAAAAAATAGTAAAGAGAAAAATTTCGTCCAACAGTGAAAACCTGGCAAACGGGCGCTTTGGATAAGTACCATGATGAAAACCTGGCAAATAGGCGTCATGTGTAAATAAATCATCTATGTGGACCATTACACTTGGGGGCAAGTCGTCTCATCTCCCATGCCCTTCACATGACATTTCTTATGACATTTCCATCTATCCATCCAAGTTCTGTTAGTTTCGTCTATTTCCCACCTACTTTTGATAAGGACTAAAATACAAACACAGGTCATGCTTTGGGAAAACTTTTTGACATGTCTATCTTCTAGTCATACCTTAGTCATTCAATATCATGTCATTACCTTCATAGCCTCCTTTTCGCTATGCAACATCATCCTTGGAGACCATATGATAATTCTCCTAGTCCAAGCCATCCATGTCTCCTATCTTTTATAGAAGCCATCCATTGTCCTTTTATGCCTATCACCCATCTTGGTTTCCCTTTTCAATGGTCTAAAGATCCCTCGTCATCCCATCTAATCCTCATGAAGTCATTCCAAATGCAACAATATGGAAAACCTGGCCCATCATCCAAAATATTCCTTGGCTTTGTCCCTGGCCCTGCTATAGACTTTTATCCTCTTGTCATATCATTGTCATCCTCACGTTGTTTCGGGATGTGTCTTTCCCACGTCAAACAATATTGTCATTGTCATCGTCACCTGTCAATCGGTATTCAGCTTGACTAGCAGCAAAATCATGGTTGTCCTTGGATTCATGTGCATCGGCATCATTCACATGCATTTGTCACAATTTTCGTAAAACATCAAAAAGTCATAAAAATCCAAAAAAAGTCTTGAACAAATCTTAAAAATATGAAAAAGTCCTGAATAAAATGCTAAAAATCATATAAAGTCCTAAAAAAAGACCTAAAAATTGAAAAATATCTTGAGAAAATGCAAAAATGTCCAAATCAATGTCAAAATCCCAAAAACATAGTCAATGTTTATCTTATCAGTCCAGTCGGTCACGTTAGTCAGTCTTTATCCCAATCCGAACTATGTTGTCTCTATGCATTTGCTACGTAGGCAAGATTCATCTTTGAATCCCCGAGACATTAGGTCAGTCTTTAGGTTTGTCAAAATAAAATCATGATTCAAACTTCTGTCCTTTGGATAAATTCTTTTGGTTGTGTCGAACTATGAGGTCTCTGAGTGCACGACGTAGGCAAGGCAATCAATTGATGAGCCCCCGAGGCCGCACTAGGTCAGTCCATTAGGGTTCATGGCACAACGTTTTCACACACATCCAACTACCTTCGAATCACGCAAATCTTCCATCAATCTAGAGCAAGCAATCTATCAACAGTCTGTTTCATCAGCAATCTTGGTCAATTCAACATATCAGCAATGGCATGTAATCAAATTTTATCAGGACAATTTAACCTAGCAAAACTTTGGGTTCTACTTCAGCTGTGTCCTTCTGAAGAGCAACTCTCATCATTTCTTTATGCTTTTGGATGTGTCCTTCCTAAGCATTGTCCTCATCATCTGGCAATTTTGATGGATTCTCCTAACTTTGAGAATTGATCTCCTGGATATCAATGTCATTCAGGATGTGTCCTTCCTAAATTCGATATTGCTCGACAGTTGGCAACCTTTATCTTAAAACACTTGGCAAATACTTGGCACTTGTCTTTGGCCTTTTCATCATGTTACTAGTTTTTCAACGAGATCCCGACAACAAGATTTAGAGAAACAACTATGTCTCATGATGTTTGTCTTGTCTTTTGACACTCATGTTACTAGTTTCTCAACGATGTCCTGACTACGAGATTTAGAAAAACAACGACGTATCATGCTAATGGCTTTATTTATTTTTATTTATTTTGGTTCTTTTGGCAATCATGTTGCTAGTTTCTCGAGGATGTCTTGGAAACAGGATTTAGAGAAGCAACGAAGTTTCATGGTTTATCCTTCTTGTCTTTTTCTGCTTGTGGTTGGTTATAACAAAAAGACTGGGGCAATTGTGCTTTTAGTATGAGTCATGATCATCCTTGTCTATGACTGCTTCTCTTACGTGATGGTGCGACCTTGCACATCTTGATTTATGTCATATCATGATGTTTGTTGGCCATTACAATAATCTGCCCAATGATGATTAAAGGGCAACAAATATTAAAGTCCTATGGTAAACATTGAAGGATTTGGTCTAGGAACTAATATGCATTTCATATAGGCATTGCATCCATATCATCATCCGTATTTTGTTTCACTAACATTTCTTTCTCTTAGTATTCTATTCTTCTCAGTCCATTTTGAGAGCACACCCGTGTTCTTGGAACCCATCTGTCCTCCCGAGGGGGCATACTGCAACCCTCCTCATCATTTTTCCTCATCCTATTTTGCACTAGGGGCATATGTTTGACTTATTTTCTTTGCCACAATGTGACAAGTTGCATTATGACAAAGAGGGGCAAATGTAGACACATAAAAATGACCTAGGCCCACAAGCTCTTCTTCTAACCCTAATTAGGACATTTTAATTATGTCCCTAACTCACTCTCAACTATTAATTAGATAATTCATAATTATTTAATTAATTCATATCTGTTTATTCCTCATGATTATTAAATAAATAATATTGTAATTATTTATTTAATGCGTCACTAATTGTCTAAATATCCTCCTATAATTAAATAAATTTCTTAATTTATTTCTCCCTTTATGTCTTCCTAATTATTAAATAAATAATTTTATTTATTTATTTAATTATGTCACTAATTAAAGTCCTCTTCTTCCTAAAATTAAATAAATTCGTATTTATTTAATCCACCTTCCACTATAATTAAATAATTATATTTAATTATCTAATTATTCATTAGCCTCTTCTCTCATAAATTAAATAAATTTTATTTATTTAATTTGGTCCACTCTCCTAAACTTTGAATTAAATCTTTATATTTAATTTAAAAGATTCCATTTGTCACATTCCTCTAATAATTAAATAATATCTTTATTATTTAATTCCCACCTAGATTAAATAACTCTTATTATTTAATTTCTTCTAAAATCTTATTTATTTAAAATAAGTCCCAGCACCTAAATTAAATAATTTTAGTATTTAATTTCTCCTCTTTTATTGTGCTCATTTTAAATAAATATTATTTATTTAAAATAAATCCCCCTTTATAATTTCCCTCTTTAGTAAATAATTTAATTTAAATAATTTACTATCACATGACCCCACCCCTTTTTTAATTAAAATAGTTTTTAATTCAAAAAGTCAACATCCCCTCTTGATTTAAATAATTTTAAATAATTATTTAATTCTCCAACGACTTCGTTTTTCGTGTCCAGAATCTTCTGTCATATGCACTGTCAGCCATTGATTTGATTTTCTAGAAATCAATCTTGACCCTTTATTTTGAATCTGACCTAATGTTGCCCTAACCCTAATTATGGGTTGCTATATGGAATCTCATCCATTAATTCTAGGGCACTTGCTAACTTTCAATCTTGGCCATTCACACAAAATTGCATCTTCTATAAAAGAGCAATTTTGGTCACATCTTGCATCTCTTATCTCTTGCATTTTTAGATAATCTTACGTTTTCATATTTCATCTCCTGCACTTTGATATCTTGCATTTGTTCTTCATTTTTGTCATAGCATATCTAGATTTCATTTGATATAACTTAGACATTATAGATGCTTACTAGTTGCAGTAGGGCATAGTATTGCATGTAGTTGTCAAATCCTTCAATATTTGCTTAGGGCTTGTCATTTCTATTGGCTTGCTCTTCTTAAATTTGAGGGCAAACACAATTTATTTTCAGCAAATTAAGGTGGTGTAATGGAGGTTAGTCATGGAGGATGAAGACAATCTATGAGATTGTTCATCTATTCCTTTGCACTTCATTACCCACTTTGGGTTTTTATGTTCTGCATATGATATTTGCTAAACCTAGGAAAATACCCATTGTTACACATTCATCTAATGTTTTGCCCCTGACACCTTAAATTTTGGAAAATAGGGCTAGGACGCATACGCCCAATGGCTACACTATCCCCTACTCTATTTCCCTCCAAATTTGGACATGTCGGTGTTGGCATCCTAACATTTGAATTTGTGATTGCAAAGGTCGGTTATTGGGATCTATTTTTTGGGAAATTGAATAAATGCCTATAAATACCTAGTTATTGCATATGTAGAATAGGGTAAAATCCAAGCTAAGGTTATAAAACATCAAAACTAAAACCATAAATCCCTAAACCAACAATGAAGCACAATCCAACATAGAAACATAAACATAAAGCAATATTACCTATGCCATGGTTGATTCACCTCCATTGTCCTTCTGCATTTTTCTTGTTATGATTCATTGCCCTTAGATTTCAGTATGCAACAATAAGCCTAGTGATAATGATAGCAAAATATTGAAGATTGCACTTATCTCCTTAAGTGCACTTGATAGCATAAGATGTCAAAATGGCAACGATAGGTGTCTTCTATAGAAAACCAAATGTGAATGAAGGGCTAGGATTAAAATCCAATAAGATATGACAATCAACGGCCAAGATTGAAAGATGTGGTATGAAATAGGGTTAGGATTAAATTAGGGCAAAGATAAGACTAGGTTAAGGATGGACAGTTGAGATTAAATTATAAAATAATTCAATCAAGGGTGGAAATTAATTGAGTTGTGAAGAGATAAGAATGACACATATGAAGAGGATGGCACATAAAAAGAGGTTATTGGAGAAAATTGAATAATTATAAAATTATTTAATTTAGGAGGGAAAGTGAATAATTAAATAATTAAAACAACTATTTAATTATAGAAGAAGAGGGAAAGTTGACTTTTCTATTAAATAATAATTTAATTTAAAAAGTGGGAGAAAAGGAAAAATTTGCAAATAATTAAATAATTTTTTTTTTAAAATTATAGAAGAAGAGGATAATGAATAATTAAATAATTAAGTGGGCAGATGGATGGGTGCCTTTTCCACAACAATTGTGGAAAGGTCGTTAATTTTGGGTACGAGTGGCACGACTTTGCATAGGTGGCAGCCTCGTCAATGGGCTTCGGTGGCAACAATCACATTTTGACGTCATTTTTTTTCGAGCCTTTATGCGTTGGGTAATAGAATAACATGGAATAGTTGGGTTGTACAATAGATCGGTTGGGATATTACAAGTCTCCTCATTGGATTTTCACTAATACCTTTGCTTACTTCAACATCCAGGTGGCAACTTTTCTTGAGTCTACAAGTTGGCGGGAAAGTTGGCACACAAGCTCATGTACAATGTAATAATGTTTCAGGTGATCTTGGTAAGCATTTTTTAAATACTCTGAAGGTGGTTGCAAAATAGTATCCAGTTGTTTGTAGTTTTTCATCTTTGGCTTTTAGAAGGTGGTAATGGTGGAAAGATCTAAATTTGTGGTACATATGTTAGTGGAGTCACTCGTGGCTCTTGGCACAGACACTCCAATACATCTGGATTGCAAGGTGCAATAGGTTGCTTTCAAAAAGATAACTAACCAGCGCTTAAAGAGGATAATGCTAAATATCAATCATCTTACGATGATCGTGGTGAAAATGGTGCTGGGAAAGGGGCATCTAGAGAATGGCGATAATTTTAGGGTTAACAACCATATCTTCTCTAGGTTTTTGGCCTTTGTGCTCGAAATTCACATGCCCAAAGTGGAGGCAAAGGCTCTGGTTAAAAATATCTTTAAGGATAACCTTCTAGGTGGCTTGGAGGAGGTTCTCAAGGTGGCAATTCAGGATTCTGGAGCCCCCCGCTCATGTGACATGGCTATGTTCAAGGTTTCAGGTGAGGCGATTAAATATTACCCTCTGCTGCTTGATTTGAAAGGTATGGCTTTGCTGCAGCATAGGCAATTGGTGGCGTATGGTGTGCATTTCCTCAAAAAAGTTTTGCAGCTGGAGTCTGTGGATGGCTTTGACTGGGTTCCTATATTTGAATCCTTTGCAATTGCTAACGACTTCAAGTAAATGGTGGTGGGGTTTGGCTCTCTTTGTCTGGTAAGGGTAGGGTTTGTTTCTGGTTTGTATTTTGGGTATTCTGGATAATAGCCCGGTTATAATGTTTGGCTCGGTAGTGCCTGGTTTTTCTGGTGGTTGGTTTATGGTTGTCATAGTTGGTTATGGGTCATAAGTGGTCGGGTATGTTGGCTTCATCAATGGTAAGGGTCTAGTTTTTTTGGTCTTCCTGCACAACAAACACACTGTAATCTTTCTTGATATTTGTAGTCAACTAAAATTGACCATATCTTGTGACATTCACTTTTGACATCATTTTTGAAATCTTACAACACTTTTTATTCTGAACCTCACATAACCCCTATTATTTAATCTCTAGCCAATTAATTAAATAAATTATATTTATTTAATTAATACATTTATCCTTTAACCAATTAATTAAATAAATTATATTTATTTAATTAATACATTTATCCTTTAGCCAATTAATTAAATAAATTTTATTTATTTAATTAATCCATATTCCACAAATAATTTAAATATTTATTTAAATTAATCCTTATCCTCTCACATCTCTTATAATTTAAATAATTCTAAATAATTCTAAATTATTTCCCTAAATGACTTGATTCACTTTCTAAATCATCTCTCAAGATGACTTCATCACTTTCCAAATCATCTCTTAAGTTAACTCGATCACCTTTCCATTCTCCTCTTTAGTTAACTTGATCCACCTTCCATTTCTTCTCCCAAGTTGCAAGGTCAACTTTCTAATTCTACTACCGCTCACAAAAAGGAAAGTTTTATCCCTTCATCCTCCCATCTTCACCTATAAATTAACCCACAACCAAGCCATTTGCATGGATGAGCTTTCAAGTACCCTTACTCTGTCGAATTATCTCTACAATATTTCATGCATCATCTTTCATCTATCTATTTTCATCTTAATGTTATGCTGCAACAACAGTGAGCAACCAACATTCCTCCATCAGCAATCCTTCGAAATCTTGCATTCTCATTTGAGGTGGAGAAGAGCAATGGAGATCAATCAAGTTTAGCATGGAGATTAGTTTGGATTTGAATTTATTATTTTGATTTTCATGTTATCTTGTCTTTCATTGTGCATTGTTAGGGTTTCATTATAATTTGTTTATGCATTTTCCCTAAATTTTTACCCTAACTGCAATATCAATACAAATACAAGCTCATCTTACATACCAAAAAAAGAGTAAATAATTAAAATAATTATTTAATTATAGTATAAAATGATAATAATTAAATAAATAAGAATTTATTTAATTATAGAAAGAAAAAGGGGCATTAGTGATGTAATTTATTTAATTAATTAGAAAAAAGAAAGAAAAGGAAATGAATGAACTAATTAAATAATTAAGATGATTTAATTAATAGCAGAAATATGACATTAGAAAATAATTAAATAATTAAAATTATTTAATTATTAATGAAGAAAGGTGATTGATGGAGAAAAATAGTGTTCATAGGCCCAAGGCAATTTTTAGTGTCTGTAGCATCATTTGAAATCTAAGTGAAAGAATCTAGCAAGAGGTGAACATTGATAGCATTCAAGAGCGATTCAAGAGTAGCATTTCAGACTTTATTGCAACAATTCAAGATCCAAATATCATGTCAGAGTGTATGTGAGTTCATATTGTCATATTATCATTGTTTTGTGAAGGCTAACCCTTTTTATAGCTCTTCAAGCAATTTCAAGAATTCAAGCAAGCAAGATCCAATACCTTGAGCTGATGTGTATGCCTTCAGTCCTTCAAGAAAGTCATTGAAGGGTGGTGAGATGCAACATGTTGTGATTTCATCATTCCTTCCTATCCATTATCATTCTACATCGTAGACTAGCAAGGTATTTTTGCAAATTTCAAAATTTTGATGTGTGCTATATTGCTTAAGTGTTCCTTTCTGTGACTATGCAGGTCTGACAGTAAATAAATTTCTAGAATTTTATGGATTTGTGATTTTGTAATGCAAAATGCAATTATGGAAGAAATTCAAAATGTTCAAACAGTAAGTGCAATGCATTTTTCAGATTAAAATGCAAAAATTGACTAATTCTATGTTGACAAATATGAAAATTAAAATCTTGTATGATTTTGCAATAATAACTATGCACTTTTTTAGTCTTGCACTATATGCATATGCCTAAATGAATACTTTGAACACTTTCAGATTTGATTCTAGACCTAATATGTCTTAATGCAGATTTGTAAATACAATTATGATGTAGATCTAACTTATGATGACTGAAATTAACCCTATTTAAACTTTGAGTGCAATATGCTATGCAAATGTTTTATTTTTCCAATGTATTTTATTGAATGATGGATTCCTAAATGATGAATGCAAAAAAAAACTATGATTAAACTCAAATCTAGGATGAAAGCTTCAAATTTCAAAAGGTATATAATGTAAAATAGTTGGGTTCACCAAAATGTTTCGTTGGAAAAGGAAATCTTAGGTTAATGGGTAGATCACTAAAATCAAACCTTTTCCAAGAACATGTGGGGGAATCTAGATCAACAAGGATATGAGATTGACTTGCAACCTAAAAGGTTAATCAATCAACCCTGGATCTATATTCTTTTGAGGGTGTGTTGTGTTTGATGGATTGAAAACTTGATGCAGTGATGTAACTAGGTAAATTATGAAAATGCAATATTCTGTTATGAATTATGACAAATTGGAAGTAGACAAAAAAATTAGGTTCAAAAATGCAAAAGGTGGACATTGATGAACCTAGGATTTAAATTTGAGTGGGATCTAGATGGTATAGGGTACAAAGACACCCTAGATTGAGGACCTATTTCCTGAAATTGACTTCACAAGTCTAAGGTCCCTGATCTGTAGCTTCTTCCTTTCGAGTTTGGTTATTGGATCTTCATTTGTTGATAAGATAATGCAAATTTTGTGATTTGTCAACTTATAGGGTTTTGATGCATGAATGAGAAAATTATCTTCAATCTTCCTCCAATTCTCTTTAGATTTGTAACCTACATAGATAAGAAGAGGGTAAGGTTGTGCCATATAGGGGCTTGCCTCAGTCAAACCCTATGTTGGTATTTCTACCTCCACAATGGAAAAATTAATGATAAAAGAGAGCTTATCCTTTTGAGGGATAGAGGCTAAATGATAAATAATGATGAATTGAAACTTTTCTATAACTCACCACTCAGATTTGATCTCATCGATGGATTGGAGTCACACTCATCACTTGAACTCCTTAGTGCTCAAACATGAAATGTATGCAAAACATTAACAAAACTCACATAAAACTTGACATGATGCTTGAATGACAAAATGTTGCAATAATTTTGAAAATTTTGCTCTTGATTTCTCTTGAATGCTTTTTGAAGTATTATAATTGCTAATGTATTTTCTTGTGATTAAAATTGTGAAAATACTATGTATTATATGCAATTAATCTAATTTCTCAAAAATTAAATCCCGATAGCCAACAATTAAAATTTGAATTTCAAATAATAAATTACCAACATTGACATATTTAAATTTGGAGTGAAAATAAGTAGTCTAGGGTGCCCTATGCCCTAACTAGATTCCTAAATTTTAGGGATCCAAAGTATCAAGGTGAAAATATTAAATACTTACTTTGATTTCCCATGTTTGATTTTCTGATGAATATTTTAAAATGAGTAATTACATTCATAATTAGGTCCAAGCACATAGGGGGGAGGAAAACCTAGTGTGAAATTGTCAAGGGTGATAATTTATGATGCTACACCACCTCTCTTACACATTCCATAACTTCTCCACTTGTCAATCTCATGACCTGCCCAATGTGTGTTCACACATGTGTGAGCACACATAGCCCTCTTCACTATGCCACTTTTCCAATACTCCCCTTGTGACACTTGTCACAAGGCTAGGTCTCCATCCTCTCACTCAATCTTATCCCTTCATCTTACAATGCATCTTATCCCTCCAGTTGTCACATAAAAAATCTATAAATTTTAACCTTCACCATCAATTATCATCAATCCACTTGCTATTAAATTCATGCTACTATTTTGACATTAAAATCAATTAATCACAATCTTGATAAGTTGGTTTGAAGAGCAACCCACATCCATTCAACTCATCCATCACATAAATTTTGGAGAAAATCAAGTGGAAAAACTTGTATTTCACTTTGGCTCAATCAAAGGAGAAAGATGATTTAAGGTATAAGCTTTATTATTTATTGCTTTATCTTTTTGTTATTACTTTTAATTATTTTCTTGCCTTCACTATCCATGAATAGTCAAAGATTCATTGGTATGTTCATTTTTTTATTTCATCTCCTCTAAGAATAAAGTAGCCACTACCTCATCAAGCATAAGCTTTGAAATAGTTATTTCAATATCCATATCAAATCGTCCCTTGATTCCATCAAAAAACAATAGGGTCATGCATTGATCTTCATCTTTTATTTTCACATCAACTAATTGTAACTAGCACATGCTCATGTCGAATGCATTAAGATGCTTAGCAATGAATTGCCTTTACCCATCCTTAAAGTGTGGAACTTTTTCTGTAAGAAATCTTGTTTACTATGGATTTTTCTTGGTACATATTTTCCAATTTTGTCCAAACACTTTCTATGAGGGGTTTTCTTGAAACATTTAGGAGAACTAAGTCAAACAAGAAAAATTGGTAAGACTTCTTGCCTTCCTATCCAACAAAGACCAATCTTCCAGTGGCATAGGCACAAGTTTGGGTATAGAGATCATAGTCCATAAACCTTATTCTATGTCACCATTCTAATCTTCCAAATCTCAAAGTCTAAGTTGGTAGAAAAGTCCATTTTTGGTCTAGATGTGTTTACCATCTTCCCTAAAATAAAGGTCTCCCCTATGCACACTCTCACTCAAACCAAAGGTAGCTCAAAAATTATTTTTTTCTACCACCTAGGACTCAAGTTGATAAGGATCTAATTCAAACTAAAAGGAAGCTAAGATAATGAAAATTATTCCTACAAAAAATATAATATGAATAGTTTCAGAAGAAAATAAATAGCACATTGGAATATAATCACATAGTAGAAAATTATCCTAAAATAACCCTTTGAGGAAAAAAGAATAAGTAGCAAAGGTGTTATTATATTTTGTACTATTCAATGACATTATGATTACATTATAATCCAATAGCATCTACCCTCACGCATCACCAACTTTATCTAGGAATATTTCAATAGCATAGTATTACCTACAAATACATAATGAAATGGTCATCTCAAGAAGCAAATAAATAGGAGAAACAATACATGATATTATAGAAGATTAAATGGGAAACCATGAGATAAATCCACCCAAATAAGGACACAAAAATACCAATTCAAAGTCCAATGCCGAAATCCCAAGATGGGCCCATAAAGTAAAAATAGCACATTCCTTACACTTGTCATATATTATCATAACTTTATCATAATTCATTCATCAAGTTGGGCACTCCGTTTTGGCTCCATTATCTACATTCAAAGATTCTCTATGATGCATTATAACATATAACATAAGTTGGTCAACAAGACAATTCAACAATGTAACTTCTATCTTACATCTTACATGTTATTTCATTGTCATGGATGCTCTTACACATCTTACGTACAAGAGATTTCATTGCATACATCATACCAATGCATATGCATGGAAAAATGGTCGTCGTAGTGAGACATATTTATCCATGAAGGCTCAGAAATAATTAATAAATAATAAAGAACTTGAATGTTATAATTGCAAGGTGCATGACACACATACCCCAATGCTCATTCTCATAAGTTGTCATCAATGTTAAATTTAGAAAATTGATGCAATGATGATGAACTTAATGTCAAACATGTTGGTTATCATCAAGTGAATATGAAAACAAAAGAATTTAGAGAGCTCACTAGATTGGAAGATCTTTCACATATATTGAAACAATTTTTTCAAGAAAAAAACATCACTTTTCTCTTGCTAAGATAATTGACGAATCTAAATGAATTGCAACACAATTCAAGGTTGTATTTTTTATATTATCATGGCATGTATGGACACACTTTGGATATATGCATAACAACTAAAAAATAAATTTCAAGATCTTATAAACAAAAGGATGATACTATTTGAGTCTATTTATGAACATGCAAATTCATCACCTTTACATGATAATTTTGGTCAAATGGAAAGGGATGATGAGGATTCTTCTAATGATGTTGATGATGAGAATGCCAATTTTTATTGCAATAGTAAACTATATGTTGATGTTTCACATGAGAGCATCACCTAATGTACATTTAGGAAATATACATAAGCAAATAATCACTAATACATCTCATGAGAAAGTAATGAATGACATAATATATCATCTAAACTAATTCCTTCAAAGCATATATCACACTTGGCACATTTAAATAATATTTTTATTCATAGAGAAACACTCCATGGCCATAAATCATCTTCTATGCACCAAGGCATTCTAATGGATAGTTAGATGGGGATATGGATATATGTGAAATGACTTTTGGTCACATTGAGAAACATACCCAATGGTAATGAATTTATTAGTATCTCTCTTCACATATCTTTTGCTTTATGTCACATATTATTTCATTTTCCTTTTTATTTTTTTCAAATGATCTTTTCACCTAGGAGACAAAATGGTTGTTTTATTTTGCAACTTAAAAGTGTTCATGATTGCTTCAATTGAGAGGCATAAGTGGATGTATCTTTCATCTTTATCCACAATGATAACACATGAGTAAGTATCTTAGGTATGCATATCTTATTACATTTTTATCTTGACAATCCCTAATAATCATTGGTTGTCATAGTGAGACATATTTATCCATGAAAGCTCAAAAATAATTATCATGGTCATCATAGAGTGTTGCCATCCCTGACAAATTCTTGCGTCCAGAGTCCTTGTGTGTTGCCAAAAAGTGTAGCCTTGACACTTTTCACTCATTTGGACCCTTCCTTATGGTTTTTGGCCTAGCTTTGCTTAGATTCTATGGCATCTTGCAAAGGTTTTGTGAAGTGTTGTAACACATTTCCTCACTTTTCTAGGACCCTTTCATCATAATTCACCTAAATAACTCCTCACCAAGCCTTATGTCAAAGTGTTGTAAAGATTTGTAACAAACTCTCACACTTTCCTAGACTTGTCATCACTAAATCAACCCTTTCTTATGACATAATGACCCCTTAATACGTGCTTATAGGTCCAAATTTAGCGTGTTTCAGAAGACAATCTCGATAAACATCATTAATCACCCCTTAATCCTCGACAACCAATCAAAATTGCCTACGTGGACTAAGTCGCCACCTTGGGCGACTTAGTCCCATGTGGCATAAAAAGCAAAATTAACTTAAAATATTGGTGGGATTTTGTCTCCTAAACCCTAAGGTCGGCCTGTGATGAGGGATTTTTGGGAAATTAGGGCACATGTATAAATAAGGGGTTTTCTCCTCATTTTAACCCTAACTATTCAATTCTCTTCTATTCTCTTCATTCACTCATTCTTCTCAAGCACTCTTCTCAAGCAAGCTAGGGTTTGAGCATTCCAAGTCAACAAGACATCTTTCTGAAGCATTCAAGAGCGGATTGTTGTAGCAACTCAAGATATCTCATTGTGGCAAGGTACTAACTCCATTATTTCATGTTCATGCTTCATTACATTCTCTATTCATTTTGGATTAGTTACCTAAAAGGGGTTTGACCAAGGCAAACCCCCATGCCCTAACAATCAACATTTTCTCTTTCTCTCCTTGTGTGTTTGCAAATTTAGGTACATTGAAGATCATTGAAGGCTTTGAAGACTTTTTGAAGACCTCTCCTTGCTTGAAAAGTCTAAACATCCACTAAAAGTCACTTTTAGGCCTAGAAATCAGAGTTTCAGAAGCGGACACCTATGAAGAACCAAAGTGCGGACTAAGGGCTTCCATCTCCACTTTCTAATTTTCAGAAATTCAAAAGTGGACTAAGTCGCCAAGAATGGAAACTTAGTCCCACTGAACCTCCTTTTCAGTGATTTTTGCATATTCAAACACCCATTTGGCAGAAACGAGCTCTAGACCAGTTTTTCCAGATCTAGGACTAAGTTGCCCAG
This sequence comes from Sequoiadendron giganteum, assembly GCA_007115665.2. NCBI lineage: Eukaryota > Viridiplantae > Streptophyta > Pinopsida > Cupressales > Cupressaceae > Sequoiadendron > Sequoiadendron giganteum. The sequence continues at coordinate 88,558,620 of CM021100.1, read as the reverse complement.
ATTGGCACAAGTGTCCCAGTCAACTTCTGCAATAATTTCATCAAGATTCTAGACCTCCATCTCATCCCTCTCCAACCCCCAAGTGCATGCATTCTGTCTCATAGCTTTTTGTTTAGTTTAGTTTACATTTATAGGGCATTTTGTATATGTATACACCATTGTGTTTTCCAGCACTTTGTATTTCAGTAGTTTGCATTCAATAAATCATTTCCTTTTCAATTTGCTACATTTAGATCATTACATTCGACACACATATCAATCACACACACACATCTACCCCTAATCTTTGAATGTACCTTACACATTTTGGTATCCCTCTCTCCTTTTAGGTGAAAAAACCTAGAAGTGTTAGAGAACCCTAAATGGGTACCAAAATCTTCATTACAATTCATATATTTTCATTCGTTGAATTCAATCTTCACATTAGTCTCTATGTTGAAATTATATGTTAGGGACATTACAGTGGTATCAGAGCATGATTCTACCAACCCGTAGGGTTTTCTAATGATTAATGTTGCCAAGTGAAAGGGAGATTAGGCTTTGGAGGAGAGAATCAAAGGAATTAGGTCAAGAAGAGACCATGGATGATGAACCAAAAGAAGCTAAAGAAAATTTTGAGGAAATGATACAGGGAAAAATTATCTTGTTGACATGTTTGGCCAGATGTTTCAATAGATGCAAGCTAATACCAGGAAGGAGAATGATAGTAGTAGTGGAGTTGGTGCTACTAGTGAAACCAATAGTGGAAAGGGGGAGGAGAAGATGGTTGCTTTACAAATATTTGAAACTAACTTTTGTAATAGGCCTCTCAAGCCTAAATTAATTTAGAGAATGGAAGGAGTTCCAAGGGAAGAAACTTCCCTCCAAGATGACATCTCAAGAGCTTATGAAGAGTATAGGGCTTTGGACCCTCAAATCAAGGAGATCTTATCTTTGAGATATTTCATGGAAATGAAGAAGAATAAGAAAGGAACTTACCATCAAAACCTAAGACAAAAGATTTGGAGCACTCATTGGGGAAGCTATCTATTTCATCCTTTGATGGATTTGAGAAGAGCACTGTTAGGACATGGTTGCAAAAACTTGATACATACTTGGCACTCAAACCTATGTCTAAAGAAGATTCCATCAAGTTTTCCACCCTACATTTAGAAGGAATTTCTCGTGATTGGTGGTACCATGGTCTGATCACTCAAGGCCATAAATTGATCAAATTTTATGATGAGTTTGTAGCAGACTACTTGAGAAATTTGATAGGAGAGATTCAGAAGAGCATTTTAGAGAATTGGCTCACTTCAAACAAAAGGAAAGTGTGGAAGAATATTTTGTAGAGTTCCAAAAACTATCAGTCATGGTAATTGACATCTCAGAGAAGAGACTCGTAGTCCTATTCATTGAAAGCTTGGTAGAAAAACTCAGGGACTTGGTGAAGGCATTCCATCCCCCAAATACTTCAGGAGGTGCCTAAAAAGCTTTTGTTCTGGAGAATTTTGTTCCCAGTAGAAATCAAAACCCTCAATATGGAATAAGAAAAAATGAAATTTCCAAAAGAAGACTTGGACTGCTCAAAAACATGGCCCCCTGCCACACCTAAGAGGAGTGATGATGAAACCAAGAATGAGCTCAGGAGGAAGAAACGATTTTTCTCTTGCAGAGAGCCATGGGTTTTGGGACACAAATGTCTTGGAAAGGGGCAAGTTCACTATATAGAAATCATTTCTGCCAAAGAGTTAGAATCAGACGAGTTTGATGAATTTCATGATCCGGAAGACACCCCTTTCAGAGGAAGAAGATTAAGAGGAAGAAAATGGTGGTACTTTGGAATCACTATCAGGCACACATAGGTACCATTCTTTCAAAGTATGAGGAGTCATTGTCGGACAAAGGGTGAATGTTCTAATTGATGGTAGATCTACCCACAACTTCATTGATGAAGGACTTGTGAAGAGGAAAAGACTAAACACGAAATACTTTGAAGGCTTCACTGCCACTGTGGTAGGTGGCTATAATTTACCCTACAAGGAGAAAGTCTAGAGGTTGGTCATAACATTTGGAGATCATAAGGTTTGTGATGACTTCTATGTTATTGGTTTGGGTGAAATTTATGTAATTTTGGTGTGCAGTGGCTACATTCATTGGGTGAGTATACTATGAACTACCAAATGATGGAACTCAAGTTCAAAGCCAATGGGAAGGATGTAGTTCTAAAGGTAATGGCTTAAGGTCTGCAAGTAGTATCAACTAGGAGAATGGAGAGGATCTTCCAGAAGAACCAAGTTTCTTGGACTACTTAGTTGTTTGGTGATTTCAAAAGACTTCTAAATGTAAGAATGGTCAAGTTCATATTTATATATAGAAGATTTTGGATAAGCATAGTTTGATTTTTAGTGACATGCCTCCCAGATTACCACCAATTAGAGGTTTCCACCATATCATAGAAACTAGAATTGGGATCAAATCCAATTATGACCACTCCTTAGCATCATCCCTAGATGTATAAGGAGGAGATAGAGAAATCAATAAAGGAGTTATTGGATATAGGCCACATCATAACAAGCTCTAGCCCTTGTGCATATTTTTTGGTGTTGGTAAAGAAGAAGGATGACACTTTGTGGATGTGCTTAGACTAAAAGGCATTGAAAAAGAAGACTATTAAGAACTGGTACCCCATACCATGGATAGATGAGTTGATAGATGAGCTAGATGGTGCAAGGTACTTTTCAAAGATTGATTTGAGGTCTAGATATCACTAGATTCACATGAGGGAAGAAGATGTGTAGAAGGCTACTTTCCGATGTCACTATGGGAATTTTGAGTTCCTAGTTATGTCGTTTGGTCTCACTAATGCTCTGAAAACTTTCCAATCATACATGAATCATGTTTTGGTAAGCACTTGAGGAAGTTTGTGTTGGTTTTATTCAATGATATTATGATCTATAACAAAACATGGGAAGAATATTTGGAGCATTTGGATATAGTCTTGGGAATTCTAGAACAACACTCTATTTGCAAAGATGTGAGTTTGGGTCAACAAAGATATTGTATTTGGGACATGCCATAAGTGCTAAAGGAGTTAAATTTTATAAATAGAAGATACAAGCCATCCTAGACTAGCCACCTCCTACAAACTTGTCTTAGTTAAGAGGTTTTTTTAGATTATGTAGCTATTACCAGAGGTTTGTTAGAGGATTTTCTCAGTTTGCGACACCGCTCACCAATATGACTAAAGCAGGGGCCTTTGAATGGACAAAGGAAGCACAAAGAAATTTTGAGAAGACGAAGGAGGTAATGAGTTCTTGTCTGGTTCTTGCAATTCTTGATTTCTCACTTCCATTTGTTGTAGAATGTGATGCTTTCAGTGAAGGAATTGGAGTTGTTCTCTCTCAAAAGGGACACCCCATAGCATTTGAAAGTAGGAAATTGAGGGCCAATGAAAGAGGATATTCCATATATGACAAAGATATGCTAGCCATAATGCATACCCTGGATAAATTCTAGCAATACCTGGTGTGCATAGGATTTGTGATCAAATCAGATAACAACTATTTGAAGTTCTTCCCGAGTCAACAAAATTTGAATGATAGGTAGCAGAAATGGGTAAGTAAACTTCAAGCATATGATTTTGATATTGAATATGTCAAAGGGAAAAATAATATTGTGGCAGACACACTCTCTAGGAGACCTACTCTGTCATGTGGCAATCACATCAACACTCTAGAAGCAGTCAATCATGGAGGAATATTCCAAGGATCCTTTTTGCTACCATAATTCTAGAAGGTGCAAAAAAGGATGAACAGTACATGGTGTTGGGAGGTCTGATTCTATTCAAGAATAGAGTGTTCTGGGTTTTCAAATCCAAGATGAAAGAGAAGATATTGGAAGCCTATAATAATGCACCTATGGCAAGGCATCCCAAGTTCTAAAAAATTTACCAACAGATCAAAGAAAGGTTATCTTGGAGGGACCTTAAGGAGGATTTTCTCATACATATTAGGAAGTGTGTCACATGTCAGCAAAACAAAGGAGAGCAAGATATTTCGGTTAGATTGCTACAACCTCTCCCCATTTCAGAACACAAATAGGAAAGTATTTCCATGGATTTCATTACCAGATTGCCCAAAGTGCAAGGTAAGGACTACATTTATGTTGTAGTAGATAGATTGACTAAGTATGCTCATTTTTTTGCCATTTCCAGTGAATATAAAGCTCCATAAGTTGCAAATTTACTCTTCAAGGAATTTTTCGGTTGCATGGGCTACCTAAGAACATTGTTAGCAACAAAGACAACCAATTCCTTAGTACATTATGGAAGGAGTTATTCCACCTGATGGGCACCTAGCTCACTCCTAGCACAAGCTATCATCCGCAAATTTATGAGCACATTGAAATTGTAAACAAGTGGCTAGAAAAATACTTGTGAAATCATGTCACCAGTCAATAGGAAGCTTGGATCAAATGGCTACACTTGGGAGAGTATTGTTACAACACAACTCATCACATGTCCATCGACATGTATCCATTCAGGGATCGCTATGGATATGATGCACTAACCTTTGCAGAATTAGTCCTCACAGATAGTAGAGTCCTGACAACAAACAATTTGGCAAATCAAAGTCAAGATATTTTGAGAACTCAAGGATCATCTACAAATGACCCAAAATCAGAAAAAGATGTATGCAGATAGGAAGCACATAGAAAGATTTTTTGAGGTGGGGGATACGGTGTTCATAAGGTTGCAACCCTATGGACAATGTTTCCTCAAGAAAGGAGGGGCATAAAGTCTCAAGCCTAAGTTCTATGGGCTATACAAGATAATCCAAAAGGTTGGGGAAGTTGCTTATGAAGTGGAACTCCCAATAAACAACAAAATCCACAATGTGTTCCATGTTTCATGTCTAAAGAAGGCTTTGGGATTGTATATAACTCTTGTCGCTGAGTTACCACCACTAGATGATGAAGGGAAACTCATCCTTATTTTGAAAGTTATGGTTAATACTAGGGTCAAAAATCTAAGGAACCAAAATATAACTGAGTATCTTGTACATTGGAGGAATTTTCCAATTGAAGATGCTACATGGGAAGCACCTAGCATTCTAGAGCATCCAAATTTGCATTGCTTGAGGACAAGAAATTTTGGGAAGGGAGGATTTGTCATGTCCCTTTTTCCAAAAAGATAGTTGCAGAGTGGAATCCGAGAATCCTACCACATTTCATCACTAGATACTCTCTTGGTTTGTGGTTCGAAACTTAACATCTGCAATAATACCCATACATCATATCCAGGGCTTGAGTAAGAAAGATTATATATCGAGAAGATATCACCATCAGAAGATCGATAGTCCAAGTTCATTGCACTGAAGAAGGATCAATTTCAGGAATCCCTCTACATTCCTTTGTAGGAGCACATTTCGGCTTATGGTTTGGAGCATGGAATCTACGATGACACATACACATCATATCCAAATCTTAAGAGGAATGGAGTAGGTACCAGAAAGATATTGCTATCAAAAGATGACTATGTTAGGCAACCAACACCTACTTCAGCAGCCTTAAAGGATAAGACACCTATGGATCATGTGGCATCAATGGTGGAGTTTCAAGAAGAAGGAAGGGGCCAAGGAAGCACGTGGATAGGTTTGTAGGGTGGAATGTTCATTCTAAAAGAATCTACTTTGGATTTAAGGCCAACCTAATGTAGCGTGTGAAATTCAAATTTTGGGCTTTGGCACCATTTTGGCTCAAGGCCAACTTGTTCCTTAAGGGAAATTGTTAGCATATAAATGTAAGGAGTCAATAATGTATTAGGTATGGAATTATTATGTCAAATTTATGTATTTTGGAACACGTGTTCTAAACCCTTATGTGGACGAAAACACATAGGAGTCTATGGCCATTGGATGAAAACCCAATGATCACTAAGATCAGAGGACAAAACCCCTTTGGTTCCTGAGGGCATTCTCATTCAGGGATTGCATCTGAGCTTCAAAGAATCTGTAAGGAAATTAGTAATATTATTGTTTATCTGTAGTAGCATTGTATAGCATTCTAGATTAGTCTTAGTGAGTTGTAATTGATATATCATATATGTATGAGATTTTATAGTTTATCATTATACCAAAGAGATCTATGTGTTTGTATGTTGTTCATTGAATCCAATCTGCACATCAATCTCTATGTTGAAATTATATGTTAGGGACATTACAGTTATCTTGGTAGGCTTCATGATGAGCCCATAAGTTTCCCATTTGAAGGGAAATTGAAGGCTAATGCTCAACAAATACAAGATTGAACTCGATGTTCTTCACATAACTAAAATAATACAGTATCTTTTAGTTGATTATTTTGATGATATTGTGTCAAGATTGAAATCGATTAGGTAAGACTATGAAGATAATAGAGCATCTTTCAATAACTAGGAAATTATTTTCTAAAAGTGTTGGCAATGGAAAAAAGGTTGAGGATGGAAAGCTCAAAATTTGTGAGTATATTCAATGTTCATCCCTCTTTCCCAAACAAAAAAGAGGTGTACAAGTTAAGTGGATCCAATTGCTAAATAATGATTAAAATTTACATAAGACAAAATATCATTACAATAAATAATTACTCAAAGGTCATTGTGAGATGATTTAAAATGCACACGGACTAAATCCTACAAATATATATATATAATTTTGCAAAAGATTTTAATATTGAACACATTTATAAATATTTATGTGGTACTTTGACTAATTTTTGCATTGATCAAAATTGTCATATAGAGGTGAGTTATAAGACATTACATGCTCCAAAAGTTATGCCAATGGCAACAATGCCAATACCTTAAAGATTAGGTGCTTGTGTGCTAAATGGTCTCACCTTATCATTACAATCATACACAAAAAAAAGGGGGTTTATCTAAAAATGACTTGAGATAGCCATAAATACTATACACACGTATACATGATTAGGTGTTCCTCCTATCAACAAATGCAAATAAAATGCCATCAATGTAAATGGCTACTTGTAAAGGTATCCTTGAGGTATCTTTAAAACATAAATAATAAATTTGATCTTTTTAATGTAAGATTATGCTTGTACAAATTAACAAGCAAAATTAAATCACTCATATGGTGCCTATATAAATTTCCATTCAAATGATAGTGGAATTCCTTTGAATTGGAGTTAGATTGTGCATTCAAATTGAAAGGTGATTTATACTTCTAAACCAAGTATCGAAAACCAAGTATCGATGTACACAAATCACACCACAAAGAGACAAATTTGCCTTGGAAATCTCAAAGCAAAGAAAACTAGTTAGAAGTGGCAAATTCACACCTTCACAGCTTTCTTGGAATATTAAAACAACCAAAATTAGGAAAAACTTACTCCATATATTTCTTATCTTCTTTGTGTCTTTTGTCATTAAGTACCTCTGACCCCTTGAGTTGTGTACCATGCCTAGAACTCCCTCCTCCTTTATTGTCCTTTGCAACCAAAAGATTGGATTGTCTTTTGATGGTCTAATTCAACCTCCTTTGTGGGGAAGGCTCTAGAATGGGAATTCAATTAGTATCATCAATTTGCTAATTTCATCTTCTCATATTGTTGAACTGATGGAACTCCAATTTCAACCCATCCTCTGATGGAACTCCAATTTCAACCCATCCTTGCATGGAACTCGTTCCCAATTAGTATCATCAATTTGTTAATTTCATCTTCTTATAAGTTGAGTCACTAAAACTCCAATTTCAACTCATCCTCTGATGGAACTCCAATTTCAACCCATCCCTCGATGGAACTCCAAATCCAATTGACCCCTTAATGGAACTAGTGATTTCAAACCCATCATGTGGTGGTTCCAAGGATTTCAAACCATAGTTCTTGAATTATTCTAGGCACACGACTTCGAAAGTAATTCCTTTAAGGATCAAAATTCAAAAAATAAAAAATAAATAATAATTGCAACGTCTATTAGAGTGTTCAATACTTAATGTCACAGTTGACGTGTTCCACAAGCTTTGCCAATGAGAAAAGATGCCAAAAAGGGGGAAATAAATAATAATTGCAACGTCTATTAGAGTGTTCAATAATTAATGTCACATTGACGTGTTCCACAAGCTTTGCCAATGAGAAAAGATGCCAAAAAGGGGGAAATAAATAATAATTGCAACGTCTATTAGAGTGTTCAATATTTAATGTCACATTGACGTGTTCCACAAGCTTTGCCAATGAGAAAAGATGCCAAAAAGGGAGAAACCCCATTACATTCATCGTTCTATCATTATGTCTCTCGAATTTTAATAAGAACCAACCAAATCAAATAGCTACGATGACACTTGTTGCCCAACTAGGTTGGAAGTACCTAAATAAATCACCGTGCATGCATAAAAAAGGCCCTCCTTCCAAAACAAGATAACATGGCCTAAAGCCTACAGTAACGTACAAGAGAGCCAGTCTTCTCATACCAGTAGAATATACAAAGTGACCATTCTTACAAATCAGGTGTGCACTCAAAGACCCACAATCAAACCTATCCATAAGTGAATATAAGTGAGCAGAATCCGCTGGAGCCCCCTTCCCATGGACATACAACACCATTTCGATTGGCCATTGTTATGACTCTCTCCAAGGATATTTCTTATGTCTATGCTCTCTATTTTGTGGTTGTTATCTATGCATATTCATAATCTAGAATCTAATTACCACAGTGGCATATCCCTACATTTGAATTTCCTTCCACGTTAATATTCTATTATCATCCCATCTATCTGCCATGTCTTTATTAATGCAAGTATGGGTCAAATAAAAAACATAAAAAACAATTCTACAAAATATGAGATAGAACAAGGTAAAGCAAAGGTACTGCAACAAAGACATGGCAGATGTCAACCCTCTTCGTGAGGTGTAGAATGTCAGAGAGACATTTAAGATCACGTGCTATTTGTCACCCTTTTTACTCAAATGATAACCACTTAATTCAATCCAAACATTTTGTAATATAAGCAATAGATCTGCTCAGAAAAAATTCTACAGTAGAAAGAAATGGTCGAGATGCCACCCAACAGATCATGCACCGGGGTATACAATGTCAGAGGCATTTGAGATCACATGCTATTTGTCACCCTCTTTACTAAAACGATAACCACTTAATTCAATCCAAACATTTTGTAATATAAGCAGAGTAGATCTGCTCATAAAATGCTGATAAAAAATTTCTACAGAAGGAAGAAATGTTCAAGATGCCACCCGACAGATCATGCACCTGAAAATACAGGACAATGGTCTAAGAAGGCAAACAACCAAAAAGGCATGGTTTTTTTCTGAAAAGGCCATTCAACAATCTGTCAATTACTCTTCTTATATACTGATAAACTAGTCATGACGTGATATGTCCAAGACACCTTAGTTGTTGTACTTTTGTCCCCTAGGATTCTTTGACAAATATTGGACTACTCCTTAGGATAGAGTCCCATGTAGTAGCGGTATTACTAAAAACTTGCAGCATTCCCTGAGTAATTGTAAATGGAGGTGTTCCACATCCACATCTTACATAGACCTGCCTTCTAGGCTTCTACGGTAATTACACTGAGATTTGGCTCTTTTTCCGCAAAAAGGTTTGAGGCATTTCCTCTCTGGCTCTTTGGAAAGGTTGGATTCTTCCCAACTGTACAAAGTTAAACTGATGAATTGGCAAGAATTTCAAGGGATGAGGCCTAATACAAAGACAAAGCGGCAAGATAGTTGTATTTAGTTCCTTCTGTTTTACTACATCCTTATGTTAAGTTGGTCATCAAATCCACTGGAATTTGAAAAGAAGATCCCTACGATGCCATTGTGGTCATGTAGTACTAGATTTTAGCAATTTAACTATCGAGATTGCTCTGAGTTTTCTAAACCTCTAATTGCAAGCCAATTCAAGGGGAATTGCCCTCAAATGATTCGCTTGGATCGATAAATGTTTAAAAAAAATAGTTCTCTAGGTGTGACACACAAATAGTGCAATGATAGAAAAGTACAACCACTTTTACTCCAGTTTGACATAAATAAGAGAAATAAGCACTTATTTTTATCTCTGTGACAAGAACGTTCAACCATATCAATGAAAAACTAAATAGTCTAATACACCTTGTTTACACTGAAAAACCAATAATGTCAGAACATTGAAAAAGCCTCGACCATTTCTTCAACTTCTACTAAATCATAATCAGTAGTAACTTAAAATTCAAAGTCAAACACTATAGAGATTCATAACAATAAATTGTGGTATCGCATTACTCAGTTCTGTCTCACTTACAGGGATTTATATATATGTTATATTATATAAAAAATATTACCCGAGGAGCTTATTAAATATTTCCCTAATGCATCCTAGAGAAAAAGCCGTATTCTAGAATGAAAAAGAACTTGTGTCACAAATGAGAAAATTCTAGATGGGAGCTGCCAAATAAACATCCACCAATAACAAAAGCCCTGTCGCACTTCAACACCTTTGCAAAGACACTCTTCTATTTTGCATCCTTTGAAAGTAAGCTATTATCTTTGATTGCCCGAGCATTGCAAAGTGGATCAACAGAATCACCACGTTCAAATACTGCTGCAGCCCCCATTCCAGTCCCTAACAGAAGCACCAGAAACCCAAAAAAATCAATAATAGTGAAAGGAAATAATTCCCTCAATTTTGTTGTTGGCACAAAGAAAAGTTTCAAATGTGAATCAGGATTAAATAGAATCTCATGAATGAAGAGGGACCACAACTTTAGGAGGAATTCACAAAACTCTCACACAGAAGCCAAGAGGTGGGGGACGAGGCAGAGAAGGCAGTGAAGGCTAGAAATTTGCAGCATGTGGAAGCTTTGTTGCCAAATAGTTAGCAATAGATTGTGATTTCTTTTCAGATATTGATTTGTTTTTTTAATCCTTAAAACTAAATCCTAGACAATAAAAGCTTGTAATTCAAGGGACCACTTTGCTGTAAATAGCTCTGCATTTTGCTGTGTAGCATTTTCTGAGAAATTTCTGGCACCCAAACCCCCGGGCCCCAACTACTCCCTCCCCCTCCACAGAACTACTGCCCTATAGTTAAAAATATGCAAAAGAAATTCATCAAAAGTGTTCAAATTGAAAATAATACATATATATTCTCACCTATACACATTGAGACAACTCCAAACCTGCAGTCTTTGCCACGGCGTTTCATTTCATGCAACAATGTTGCTACACAACGAGCCCCTGAAGACCATGACATAAAGATTAATGTTGCAATTTTTTAACAGAAATCTAGTAACAAACCCTACTAGTGAAATTAAGAATTTCTGTCAAACTTATAACAGCGTACACGTACACATCGATGTGCACCTCTCTTTTTATTAGCCAAAATGAACAGATTTGTGAACATTGAAATTTGATTGTAGACTAAATGAACCTTTATGACTATAGCATTCATATGCTTCCTACTAATATCATTTTACACAAGCAAAACAGAAACAAGATTACATTTTGAAATGGATTTTGTAAACAGCATCCTTGGCAGAGAACTAAGGCAACAATATCTTTATATTTAATTAAATCTGAAATATATCCCTGTGTGAATAAACCCTTAGTTAATTTCATAGCAATTTCAACGAAAAGTCATTTTCTTTTACCTGTGGCTCCAAGGGGATGACCAAGAGCCATAGCTCCTCCATTAACATTCACCTTTTCAGGATCCAGTTCCAATTTCTGGGCACAATATGTATATTGAGAGGCAAAAGCCTAGCAAAAAAATTGTGCATACATAGCAAAACAAGTTATGGTCAGCAAAGGGTATGCTTCAATGTTATGGTCAGCCAAGGGTATGCTTCAATAAATTAAAGTGATCAAGTTTTAAGTTCAACTTGTCATGTTTTACCTCATTTATTTCAAAGAGATCAATATCACCAACTTCTAAACCTGCGGCCTTTGCTGCCTCTGGAATTGCAAAAGCTGGACCAACTCCCATAACAGCTGGGTCCACTCCAACAGCAGCAAAACTCCTAGAAAACAGATATTTCAAAGCAATTAATTTATGACAGAGTGAATTGGAATTCATTTCAACCATGATGGTGGTAAAGCAAAATCAAATTGACATTTCAAACCTGAAAACACCCAGAATAGGTAGACCCTTCTGCATGGCTACTGCCCTCTTCATGAGCAGTACAGCACCAGCTCCATCACTGACTTGGCTTGAATTTCCTGCAACGGTTGCATCAAGAGTTTCATTTAAGTGAATTGGATAAAAAATTCAAGATTCCATAGTACACAATGATAGATAATCTAAAATCTTAGCAATGGTAATATGTCTGTAATCTATTACAACATCCAACATTTCTATAGAAACAATAAATGAAAATCCGGTCTTTAACAAATTATACAAAAGAAACAACATACCAGCAGTGGTGCTACCATCCTTCTTGAATACAGGTCTGAGCTTTGCTAGATCAGACAAAGATGCATTGGGACGAAAACCATCATCAACAGAAATTGTCACAGGCTTTTCATCTCCAGTTTTAGGATCAACAAGCTTAAACATAAAAATAAGAACCATGGTATGGATCATGTCAGTATCTTTATATGAACACCATTTCAACCACAAGACGGCACAGATTATTAAATACCGATCTGTCTTACCTTAGTTTCAACAGGGATGATTTCATCTTTGAACTTTCCTGCAGCTGTAGCTGCTGCTGCCTTCCTATGAGACTCAACCTGAATACAATTATTGTCATTACTATTCATATTCAGTCCTTCATGTTTCTTTAACTCAATAGGTTCATATTTAATACAAGAGCTTTGGCATAAATCAAATATAAACCCTCAAAATATTTTGCATACCGCTGCCTTGTCCTGTTCCTGACGTGAAACTCCATAACGCTCAGCCACATTTTCTGAGGTGATACCCATCGGAAGAAGACAATCTTGTGCTTGCCTTTGGGTTTCAACCTATTGCAAGGCACCAAATCAACAACCATGAATAGGATACACAGAGAAATGAAATTGTTAACACTTAAAAAGACAATAGCCTTGTCTTTACAATTCAGTTATAGTTGTTTCAATTGTTACCCTTGGATTAACAGACCCTTCCCAAGCCATAGGATTGGCAGTCATAGACTCTAACCCTGCACCAATACCTAAAGCAAACATATGCCAAAATCAGAACCCAATTTAAATTCAAAAGCCAAATCATAATACACTGGTAGAAATCATTTTTATATACCAATGTCATAAAATCCAGATTTAATTGCAGCCACAACATCTGCAACTGCTTGAAGGCCTGAAGAGCATTGTCTGTTAACAGTCCTAACAGGTACAGTCTCTGAAGGCATGACAAAATAAGAAACAGCATACAAATGTCAGAGAAACTCACACATCTCATGACAAAATTGACTTGACAAAGTAGCAGCATAAACACCTGGGAATCCTGCATAGAAAGCAGCCATCCTGCATTCACTGGCTCTTTGAGAACCAGGGGCAAGAACAGTTCCCACAACAATATCACCAACTTCATTTGGACTGACTCCAGTTTTGTCAATCACCGCCTGCAAGAAGATAAACAACATTCGGAGATAAATCCCATTGTCTTCACGATTTAGGAACAATAATTATTAAATTTGAGTTTCTGAACTGCCCATGTTTTCATATTCTGTGTGGAGTCAAATGAGGGCATCAAGCCAAATATTAAGATAAACTCTTATTCCAGACCTTTAAAACAGGGGCAAGCAAGTCTTCAGGAAAAGTGTCTTTAAAACCTCCACGCTTAGCCTTACATATAGGGGTACGATACGCGCTGCAAAAATAATCACCATTACCACAGAGATCAGGTGCTGATCAGAAAATCAACAAGAATTGAACAAAGAAGATGAATACAAGTAGATCATTGTGACAAATAACATGAATATACAAAAAATCTGAACTGAATACTGAAGAAATGTGAGTGATCAAAGCTTCCAAAAAGATCTCAAAAACAAGCCATCAAAATAAGCATAAAAAGGTACAAACTTACGCAACAATTACAACATCATCACCAAATTGAGAAGCTCGTTCATAGGCAGCACTGTCTCCAGCAGCACATACTGTAGCCTGTTTAAAAGAGAACAAATGCAATCATCAAACTTATCTTTTTACTAAAACCCATGTATGAGACCTCCATACCAACAAATTAGGCAACAGTTACATGTATTTTCTGGTACAAGAAATTGCTTAAATCATCATTTCTTTTTTACAGTATGTGTGAGAAAAACAAAATTAAAAACTGTGTAAACCATCACAAGAAATCTTAAATTTAAGGGGTGAATCTGGAAAGCATAACACTTCCTATTCATGGATGGAGAACCTCAACCTTTGACCAAACAAGAGTCTTTGGCAAAGTACACACTTACATTTGTTTAGTACTTGTATTTTTGTAAATACATTTGCATGGCATTAAAGAAACAAAGGTTTACAGACATATAAACCAGAGCAGAGAACAAAATACCAGATGAAGTATCTTACAAACCCTCTCAACATGACATGAATAATATCATTCATCATAATCTATTTCAAGCATAGAGCATCCAAATTTTTTGATCAAAAGATTCAAAAAACAGCAAAAAGCATAGCCTCGTGAATCACAAATTCTGATCATTTCGACACACAAAATACATGAGACAGAAAAGTGCACAAACTCAAAACAAAAATTATATTATGGTTTACCGATACAAAATACCTTTTGTTTTGAAAACTGGAAATGAGTACAAGAGTGCCTGGGTAACCACAATTCAAAGCATCATAAATTCCATAACAATTCCCTAAATGGATGATTTTCTGAAACGCTAAATTTGGAGAATTCAACAACAAAAGAAAAAAAAAAAAAAACAAGCATCTACAAAGACCCCCTCCCCTCAACAGAAAAAAATAACTCTATCATTCATCCTTCATTCAAAGTTCAGACATACAAAATGAAAATGCTCACTTCAAAACAGTGTCAAGCACAAACTAGTAACATTGCAGACCCTGAACACCAAAACACAATCTCCAATACACAACAAAAATGTATGGCCAGTGAGCATGACTGATAAGGTAAAGTTTGAGTGCTGCCACAATGAAGACCTGGATTCAAATCCCCCCAGGAACCGCTGAGCTTGTCCCTGTTGTGTGGTAATGCATAAACAATTGCGTTCAAGAAAATGAATGTGACCTAGAGGCTGTGGGGCCATTAAACCATAGATTGGCCAACTTATATTCACAACCCCCAAAAAAAATAATTTTCCACTTAAGGTCTTATTTCATGAATCATAAACACCTATGAGTTAATGTACAAGAGTATTTGAGCTAACAAAATGTAGGAGATCCAGAGTTGCTTTGTAGTCCCCTGAAAACATTAAATTAAGATCACAGAGTAGTTTCAAACATATAGTATTATATTATAAACGAAATCTTATTAAATTTCAGTATGTACAGTTGATAACTTGATATAATTTCTTTATGTACTCTAAATCTATGATTTGTTCTAAAGTGCTAATACAGATACAAGTGCAAGCTAATAAAGATGCACTTGAAGCTGCTCGTCTATAGGTGCTTCTTGACCACTAGGGCAATGCACATTGTATGGTTAAAGTACAACTGACCTCTCCTTTCAACAAGGGCCAATCCCCTCCTAGAGAAGGTCAACATAGTAGAAGAAGTGGTGACTATCATGCTTCTCAACACAGAGTCCATAGTCACAAATTCACAATGCTCATGGAAGGTCTCAACCCTCCCATCAGCCTTCAGCTTCTTCTCATCCCATGATAGAGGTGCCTATCATGGACCAAACACGCAAATTTCCTTGTCTTGCATTGGGCTATTTTCCTCCTAAGGGTACTGATCATCATCAACCTGTAGATGATGAACAGTCTAATGATGGTGCTCTTACAGGCCGAGAGCCTATCCCAGATGCTTAGGATAATCTTGACATGTGGAAACTAGATGAACGGAACCACCTCTTGTTACAGAATCAATAACTCTCGTGGCTTAAGCATCTTTATGTTTTTCTCTATCGATATATTGTTTAAGGCTCTGACTTGCATAGACCATGGGGTGTGACTTTTTCACCCCACCTTTTTTTGGGTTATAGTGCATCCATAGAACCTTTTTAAAGTAAATATAAATGGCATTATTTCATTAAAAAAACACTTACTAAATGCCTGTTTGGATCAACCACATTGAACCTCTTAACTTCCTTTGAATTTCCTCTTTTTATCACCTTATTTTTCCAAAACAACAGCACTAGCGAAACAAAATAAAGAACAAAACCCAACTAATCCAGCAGACCATGATCTAAGTGTCAAGGCAAAGCGATTGGCATCACTATGACTTAGGTTGAAGAACTGCTGGATCTACCCCCTGTATGAAGAAGAGGCCGGCTGCAAGTCTACGTGAATTTGCTAAATTGCCAGATAGAAATTCCTAGCACAGGTACCCAATTCTGGCTGTCATCCTGGGAGAATTGGACAGTAAACACCTAAGTGGGTTTTTGACTAAACAGGTTTCTGGGAAAGGGGACAATTTATCAAACCAAAAAAAATAATCTAATGGCCCAAATTTACTGGAGGCACGAAGCTTAAAATTTCATACGAACCCTGGAAATTTGGGTTTGAACCCAACAGATTTTAAAAAAATCTGTAATCAACTTGGACTGTAATATATTACTACCTGAAGTTCATTTCATGCAAAATCATTGAGTATAAGCATTTAGCCCCTCGGCTTAATCAAGCTGGGAAAGAAACATCGACATTTGGAGTTGTGAATCGAATAACTTTGATTCATAGTGCAGCATGAACAATATTTTCATTAACCAAGCAGCACATTATACAAAACAATATTATTAATATTAAAACGAAAAAAATACAAAAACAGATTTCATTTCAGCCTGATTTTTCGACATAGAATTTTGTTGTGTTCATTAATAACGCAAACCATCTAATTAAAAATAGAAAAATCAATTTAATCAGCAATAGCACTGTGGCTCAATCAGGAAACAAAGAGCACCACTAACTTCTGCTATGAATTAATTGAATTTTCTGAATTAAATCATGTAAACAGATTTTACTCCCCAAGATTTGGATCTTACATTTAGATTTCTTATTTTAAAGCATCGCGATTTTCGATTTCCTATAAATTTTTGGGGGCTCAAAAAAAAATTAAATGATTATAAGACTTACCACCAGATCAGTTGAAGACTTGGGGAAAGCAACGGGTCTGAGATGATTCAACAACACATTCTGTCTGATGCGTACTTTCTCCATCTCCATTAAAAATAGCCTTCCAGCCCCCAAAAGAAGTGAAAATAATCCCGCAGGGCAAAAGATTCCTCTAGCAAACTAGGACGCAAGGAATTCAGAATTCAGACACCGACAAGGAGATAGAAACTATAATCCTTCTTGACCTACCGCTCTAATGTTCATTTATACACGTTAATGAAACAGTTTTTCTATTATTAGATATCTGATCCTCTATCCATTCTTTTGTATTACGTCACTTCTTCGTTGCGATTCGCCTGAATTTTGGTGGGTTATATGCCTGTACACCCAATAATTGGTATCAGTTTAGAGGACTAGAGATAGGGATTATAAGCCAATGCCGTCAATAATTGGTACCGTTGCCTAAATTTGACGGTTTGCCTATTTTACTTAAGAACTATTTTATTTCCCATATAGATGTACACATAATTTTTATTGTTATTATTAGATATGCTTACTTTATTCTTTACATGGATTTTTATTAATGTTTGCATAATAAACTGCAATCCATGTATAGTATTTTTAGATACATTGTCATGCATGTTGTTTTTTTTCATGGAGCTATTCCGCATGAGATCTTATTTTAGTTTGCATTGTAAAAACTTTAAATTTACTTTATATGCATGTTATTCTTATAGAGATAAATAGTATAATTTCAATAATATTACAGTCATTTTTTTGGTGTGATCTATTGATTTGATCCTTGTTAAAAATTTGAAATAGATTGATAAGTAAAGAAATTTTATAAAAGAAACTTTAAGCTACATAAATTGAAAAAACATAAACAATGCAAACTGGTGACTTCAAGAGATATGCAATGTCAAAATGACAGTAATGCATTAAGAGCTTCCAAGATGCATGAGTATGCAAGTGTATGCAAATACAAGCTAGGTAGTGAGTTTATATGGAACTAAGGAAAGGATGGAGGTGGCAAATCAACAAATATGAATTAACCATCAATAATCACCAAACGTGATGAAAATAGTAAATGCTTCACCCTTTAAGGATGGGAGCACTTCATCACCTTATCTTCTAGTTATTAAATAATAAACTCACTTTATTATCCTAAGTAAACTTAATAAAATTGTAGAAAAATTTATAACTAAGGGAAAATAAATTATACCAGTAGGAAAATAAAAAGTTACACTAAGAATCCTACTTTCAATCACTCTAATTCTAATGCTAATGCAATTCTCTATTTGAACATGGCAAGTTTTGGAAAATTTAACATTTACAGTTTGGGTTTTATTTGAGAAAGAAACTATTCAATGTTTCAAGACGTTATCGAATTGTCAACCCATATATTTTCAAAGTAGAAGAGGTGAGACGATCCTTAGCCTTGTTGGTGATTTTGGTGATTGTGCACTCATGCTCATAAATAAGGTTCTCAACAAGAAAAACCCATATTAGGAAAAATAGGAATGGACTGATGCCTTTTTACAACCTCTCTTCCTAAAGGTTGGTGATTTTGGTGATTGTGCACTCATGCTCATAAATAAGGTTCTCAACAAAAAAAACCCATATTAGGAAAAATAGGAATGGATTGATGCCTTTTTACAACCTCTCTTCCTAAAGGTTATCTTTCTAATACAATTTTCATCCCAAGAAAGACAAGAGGAATCACTCAAGCAAGCAAAAGGATCTTTCTATGGTTTTAAACTTATGTTGAAGAAATTATTTCTAAGACTTGCTTATGGGAATTTTTGTTTCTTGTAAGCAAAGATTTGAGTTATGATTTGTCCTTCTTATTAAATTTTGAGGTAAAGAGGAGTTAGAATGTATTAGAAAAATCTTTTGAGACCTTATTGAAGGCAATCATTTTCCAATGGATAAATTTTATGTGATTAATAATTATTTGAAGATAGGGCGTCTTTTAGAGTTGTCGCTTCCTAAGAAAAGTAGTGCATCTACAACCTTGGGTGTTTTTACCTATGCGATGTATTATAAAGGCCTTCCTTTCAATATTATTCTTGTCACAAAATCATAACTTTGTCCAAGTCATATAGCAATAGATTGGATGATAGCTCTAGTAGATTTCCTTAAGGTTTACTAAGGGTCCACACATTTATAAGTAAGCTCAAAATAAACATTTATAAGGCTCTAATATAAGGTGTAGATCATATAATATAAATATTCTTATGACATATTATAACTTGATAAGTAAGCTCCCCCACCCTCGTGGTACCGGAGGGCGTGTCGCGCCAGCGCCGCCGGTCACGTTAAAAAGTTTACCAGGCGCATTGCAGTTTATAGGGGGTCATGCTACCCGATTCCTGCAGTCTAATAATAAAAATAAAAAATAAAAAATAAAAAAAATAAGTAATTAATTAATTAGGCTGAGAGGCATAACTATAACGACAATGAGGGATGGAGTGTAATAACATGAACATGTTAACAAAAATTAGAATCGACATAAAATTATAGTAATAAAAATTAGAACACTACTACATATAAAAACTAAAACTAAAACTAAAAAATAGGTATTTTTTATTAGTTAAGAAAGAAAACAAGGATTCGAACTCATTACAAAATCTACTATAAGACAAGTTCAAACTAGCTAGAAAGGATAATTTAACAATTGTTAAACAACTAACCAAAAACAACAAAAAAACAAGAAACTAAGAAAAAAATTGAAGCACTAAGGAGCATAAGACTTTCCCCCTCCCTCATATAAGAACTTAAGGAAACCATTTCTCCATGGTGAGGCTAGAGGTTCCTTGTTTATTAACATATTTTTCAGGACTGCAATAAAGAAAGGGTGTAGTTGATCTATTCATAACCATAGTAATAAATATTATCATATTGCTTATATTTTTTTCCATACCCTCCATTGCATTCTTCAAGTTAACAATATAATTAAGTGTTAAGTAAATAAAATAAAATAACTCTATATAAAAATAAATATCATTTAGATGCACTATCATGAAGTCAATATTGTTTAAATAGATATAAAAATGATATTCATATAACAATAAAAATAACTCTATGATTTTAAAAATTATCCTTTTATTTGACGATCTAAGTGTCATGTGAAGCTTTAATTGAGAGGATTTTTTCTTCACTTCAGTACATCCCTGATCTATAAGTGGGGGAGACTCCCCATTGGATTTCACCTTACCAATTGAAGTGCCCTCACCTTCCCCAGCATCCACAGACCTTGAAGAGATAGTAGATTTTTTGGTACTATAGTTTCCATCACCCCCATGATCCATAACTCTCAGTGGCTTAGTAGGGGGTAAGGAGCCATCCAAAAGGAGGAGAGGCTTCAAGTTTGCTTTCACTGATTCCGGTGGGGAGGTCTTCGGCATTCTCATTGTGTCTTCCCCTAGATATGCTTGAGAGGATATTTCAATAGCCATCGAAGAGGGAGGGGAAATGACATTTGCAGTAGCCTTGGGAAGAGTGTGTGGAGTAGCTGTAACATTTTAAGATATAGGAGAAATGTTGTAATGGTGGAGCTCAACTCCAGTCCACCAAGTAGGCCTCTCTTTTGAGGCCTGTACGCCTCTCACAGTAGTGACCTTTTTGCATTGTGCAGTAATGTGATCTACTGAAAAGCATTTTCTGCACTTGAAAGGTATTTTTTCATAATATACCTACTACCTCCAAGTTCTATTACCCACTTTCAGATCAATTTTAATTGGTTTCTCCAATAGAGAGGTTCATTTCAACACATAGTCAGACACAAGTTGAACTATATTTCAGACACAAGTTGAACTATATTTCTTTTGAGGAATAGTAATACTTCCCAAGGCCATTTCCAATGGCTCTCAGGCTTTCAAGTTCCCAAAATTGTAGGGGCAGATATGGTAGACGCACCATAGATAAACAATAGAAAAAGACTTCGAATGAGGATCGAAGGATGGAAACCAAGGCTTCAAACATAGGAAATCACCATTGAGGAACCATAGGCCATGCTCCAACAGAAGATTCAAATTCCAGGATAAAAATACCCTGGCACAGGGGTAGATGCTTACTTCTTCCTCTATGCCCTCCTTCCAGCAATCAGAGATCCACGCATGTAGATCTCACAATTTTGGCCATGATCTGGTGAATCTACAAATGAGTGTGTGATCCCTAAGAAAATCTTCCATATCATGAATATATCTGTCCAAGAAGATCTCTAGAATAACATCTGAGCGATGGAAAGATAAGGCTCCACCAACACTAGCAATCGCCCCAAAAGTAGGTGGAGAAGGTAAATTTGAATTCATGCCTGGGAAAGAGTCCTTGTAAAGCCTTTTCGGGGCCACATTTCTCCCAACCAACTCAACAAAATGTAGGCTAGGGTTTTGAATTCGAACGAAGGGCAACTGAGAAGAGTCACCCTTCCGCGTGCCCTGAATCAACACCTCTATGTATTTGGGGTGACAAACCCCAAGCGAAGGCAAACTCATGTTTGCAGGTTAATCGCCCCAACCGCCATCATCCCGCTGAGAGTCGCCAACATCGAAGGAAGGGGAACGCAGTCTTGCAGAATTCCACAACATTTTGAAGCAACAAAGGGTTCCCAAGAACATCTTAAATAAAGCATTGTTATTACATCCTACAAAAATAAAATATAAATATCATTTAGATGCAATATTATGAAGTAAATAATAATATTAAAAATGATATTCATAAACAAAGATTAAAGATTGTATATTAATTTATTTATAAGAGTATATTATTTATTACATATTTATTTACTAAATTACATAACTAATTATTATTTTATTTATCCAATCACATAATTATTTCAATAATTTTTTGTTATTATTTTATTATAATAGAAAAATAAAAATTATCATAAAAATAAAATAAACAAAAAAAGAAGAATAGAAACTAGCAATCACATCTTGGTGTGCAATGGGTACAAGAGAGGTGTGAAAGATCAATTAGGGAAAATTTGGTCTATTTTTTGCATACATTTATGCACTATATGAGATCAAGGTAGGTCATTCAATAAATGATGTTTTTGCAAAAAAAAAATCTCAATGAAGAATTGATAGCTTTAAATCAACTATGCATCCATTTATAGGGATCCAAACACGAGTGAAACAAAACATTTGAATCAAGAAGATAATTAGGCTCCATTACCAATAGGATCATGTTATGTTTGTAATAGGGAGAGAGGGAGAGATAAGGATAGAAAGAGGGAGACACAGAGGGAGAAGAGAGAGAGAGAGGGGTAGGGGCTAAGGAGATAGAGGTAGAGATGGAGATGGAGAAGGATAGGGATATGGAAAGAAGGAGAGGGAGAGATAAAGAGAGAGAGGAGAGAGGGATATACAAAGATGGAAGAGATAAATATATATAGAGGTGGAAAGAGCAATAGATAGAATTA
This sequence comes from Sequoiadendron giganteum, assembly GCA_007115665.2. Taxonomy (NCBI): domain Eukaryota; kingdom Viridiplantae; phylum Streptophyta; class Pinopsida; order Cupressales; family Cupressaceae; genus Sequoiadendron; species Sequoiadendron giganteum. The sequence continues at coordinate 88,536,042 of CM021100.1, read as the reverse complement.
TAATGATAGGGATAAGAAGTGATATATAGAGAGAGGTAGAGAGAGATGAAGAGAATGATAGAGGAATATATGGAAGAATAAATATGGAGATAGAGATAGAGAGGTAGAGAGATATAGGGGAGAGAGGAAGATGGAGGTAGAGAGGAAGATAGAGTGGGAGAGAAAGAGGGAGAAAAATATATAAAAAGATAGAGGGAAAGGGAGAGATAAATATAGAGAGGGATGGGGGGATAGAGATAGAGAGATAGAAAGAGATATGGATGGTGAGATAGATTGATAGATAGATGGAGATATAGAGAGAGGGGGAGAGGAGGAGAGACAAAGATACAAACAAATAGAATTAGAGATAGGCAAATAGAGATGAAGAAGAGATGGAGAGAGGGAGAGAGAAATAGGGGAGGTAGAGAGAGGGAGAGATAGAGATATATGAGAAGAGAAATATATATATATATATATATATATATATATCATCTTTCAAATTTAAAAAAAGTCATAATGTGAGCACATTATAACACACTCATGTTATGGCTTGGTGTTATCGATCCTTAGGCTTGGCAACAACAAGGTCATAATGCACTTGCATTATAATGTGAGCACATTATATTCAATATAAACAAAAAAAACAACTTTCATTCATTCTGATTTCTACATTTCCATGTTTATCCGCAGCTTGCAAACCCTCAAGAGAACACTCGTGCTATAAGAGAGCTCATTCTTTGTCGTTTCTTCACTAAATCTTTGCCAAAATGCCGCCACAATGTCAGAGAGGTCAAAGGAGTAAGTTTTTATTGTTTTTTGTGTGAATTTATTATTAAATAGGTAGATTTAATATGTTTTTGGATGTAAATTTATTTAATTTTCAAGAAATGATAATGGACCTCCTTCTCTTCAAATTCTTCTTCAAAATCCTAATTCACCTCAAGCCCAAATACATGTTGAAGAACAACCCCAACAATTCCTCAATATGCTCTAGGAACTCAAGAAAAATTAATGGAGCAAATTGAAAATAACAAAAAATAAATTGAGGATATAATTGCAAGGTTGAAAGATCCTGCAAACTCAACCCTACGTAGAACCACGCTTGCTCAATCACTTGAATCGATGTTATCAAATGTAGATTCAATTAGCAAGCAAATAAGTAGTTGTCTAGACAAGAGATGAGAGTATAGAAATTTTATGTAGATAAATTATCCTATAAACAAATGAAAGATGAAAAAATTACAAAATTTTACTTATGTTCCCTATTCACAAACCCTAGAATGAATCAACCTTTACACCCTTCAAGCAAGATTTTCCTTATCCATTGGTGCAACCACCAAGGGATAAAGAACCATTTTTGGTAGAGGTGGTGAATGCTTTTTGACCATCCTCCATGCAACAACAATGAGATGCCGTAATATTTTTTGAGGAAACTCTGCTATGAGTTTGTCCTTAATAAAATCCCAAACTATTTTGATATGCGGGACTTCCAGGGTAGAGGTGTGGGCTTTGCATAGGATAGAGTAGGGGCACGTCTTGACCCATAGTAGCCAGCGAGACAAGCACTCGCTAGACCAACATATGAGCATGTGGCTATCCCTTTCGTTGTGAAGGAGAGTGTTGAGGTCGAGACAATGCAGTTGATTAGTTCGTTGACCTAGAGCCTCATATAATATGTCAGTGCTATAGCACAGGGTGAGTCAGGCAAGTCTTCGGGGAGTAGAGTTCCACCTCATATTTTTTAGGCTTGTGGGACACCCTATGGTTACGATCCAATGTATAGTCAAGATGCAAGTGCATAGGGTACATCTACAGTTGATCAGATGGTGATGACAGATGCCCTCCTTCATGAGGCATTCGACCTTGATAGTCAGGTAAATTTTAGCAAGTTCATTGAATTTAATTTATTAAATTTCATTTTTGAAATGCAAGATTAACTAAATTAGTTTAATGATTATAATGAAATTTTAGGGTCATAGAGTTCATTTTGTTTTCAACGGTCCTCCACCTCCCTATTACATGACGACATATACTACATAGGTAGTAAATAATTATAAATATTACATGTGAATAGCATTGCTATATAAATGGTATTATTATATATCATTTTGGATGTTGAACAGGTTAATCTTGGAGCTTTGATGGCAACACCTCCTAGTGGAGGTGAACATTAAAGTTTCACTTAGGTAATATAGACTATACATTGTATTTCATAATTGAATAATGTTTAATGACTTAAAGGTTCTAGATAGTTTGTAAGTATGCTTTGAAAATTTTAATTAATCTAATTTCAGGTTGTTATGCACTTCATAATCTATGAATTTCATTTGTTCATGTTGTTGAACTCAAAAAATTTAGGCTAGTGGCATCACTAGCTTGTAGCATACCATTTCACTCTTATCCTCTTAACTGTCATCACTAGCATATCATTTCAATAAAGAATAATGTTGTTTTATTTTCAAATGTTGCAAGCAGACACTCCTTTTGATGTTGATAGGGTAATGGAGCATGGCGTATCTACTGCAATAGACAACTTGATGCCTTTGACGGGGGTATGATGCAAATTAGTAAATTTCAAATTACATTAATTGTTATAGCTCTTTATTATTGAAAAATCAAATGATTATTGATTTGTAGTTTAATTTCTATCTAGATGGTTTCTTTAGGACCTTGGAATGCCATAGCCTGAGCATGTTGATGTTGTGAATGAGGAGAGAGATTATTTGACAACGGTAAGTGATTATTTTGTTAAATATTTCATTTTTTATAATGTAATTTCTATATATTAATGTTTATACTTTTTATTGTAACGAGTAAAGCTCCATGAAAAACTAAATAGGAGCAACAACCCTTGAGTTCTAAGTAGACCTCTGTCATATGCATCTTCATCCCCCCAACGATCAAAGGCCACCCGTGATATGTTTTCTTCACTTGGAGGGGAATGACATTTTATTGGGGTCCTTTGTTGTATGCCTATATGGAATTTTTGGACATATATTTTGTATTGCATATACTTGATAGTGTATGCCTCTATGGCATTCTTGTAAGCCTATATTACTATTTTGAATATATGTTATACTTATATCGACATATATTGATGTATGTCTATATGGCTATTTGGTTAATAGACATCATTTTTATTAATGGTGTCCATATTTTCATTATAAATCCATGCTTCAATGTATACTTGTAGATGGTTTACTTCAAATATTTAAAATCCAAGTGTACTCCATGCACTCTTCGTTCATATAATTGTAAATATATAAAGTTTTAACATTATTTTACTCTAAGATTATTTTAGGAAGTGTTTTTGCATACCTTTCTTCCTTTCAATTCCATGTTCTCAAAAGGATTAGTGAAACTTCCATATTTGCTAAAATAGAGTTATTAACATTAAAAACCTTGAGAAAAACATTATGCAATGCACCTGAGAATGAGGCTAAGAAAAATATTTGGAAAATTTTCCACACATAAGAATAATCCATGTAGGAAAATAGCTACAAGTCTCTCATATAGAAGCAACATTCTTTCATGTAAGAGTAGTCAACATATGTCTCTATTATCTTCTCACCCAAAGCCCTAATATGTCTCCATTATCTTCTCTAGGTTGAGACAAGGGTAAGAAAATATAACAAGGTGATATACGGTGACATGATCATCACACCGACTCTCAAAATGAAACTAACTCTATTGAGGATACTAATTAAGAGGTGTAGTGCCATCACAATAGTGTTGTGACCACTAATGATTTCAAGGAATATATCTATTCCACATGAACTATTGGGTGAATTGAAAACCTAGCCATGTCATCATTGACATCATCAAACATATGAATATAATAATGCATGATGAAATCTAACACCTAGGTCTCTCTACCACTACACATCTAAGCCCATAATCTACAGGATCATTGTAGCATGGTAAGGAAATTCATGTAATTATACAATGCACTTTCAATTATGCAACTAAAAATGAGCAAGACACTATTATATGTGACCTCATACCTCTAGAAGTTTGTGATATAATTCTTGGAAGACATATACCATTCAAAACCCCAATAGTGGATGTTATGAATCAAAAGATAATATTTTGATCTCAACAAGTCTAAATTATAAGACAAAATAACATGCTTCCTATATATACTTCATGTATTATGTGTATTCACGTGTATGTTCCATGCTTCCTGTGTATACTTCACATATTACATGTATTCAATTGTATGCTTCATGCTTCTTGTGTATACTTCATGTATTCATGTGTATGCTTCATGATTCCTATGTATACTTCATGTATTACATGTATTCACGTGTATGCTTCATGCTTCTTGTGTATACTTCACATGTTACGTGTATTCACATGTATGCTTCATGCTTCCTATGCATACTTCATGTGTTCATGTGTAGCTTCATGCTTCCTATGTATACTTCATGTGTTAACGTGTATGCTTCATGCTTCATGTGTATACTTCATGTGTTCACATGTATGATCCATGATTCTTTTGTATACTTCATGTATTATGTGTATTCATGTGTATGCTTCACACTTCATGTGTATACTTCATGTGTTCATGTGTATGCTTCACGCTTCCTATGTATACTTCATGTATTACGTGTATTCATGTGTATGCTTCATGCTTCTTGTGTATACTTCATGTATTACATGCATTCACGTGTATACCTCATACTTTGTGTATTACGTATATCTATTTGTTTTCTTCGTGACCGGATTTATCTTTAACAAGATTACTCCATGTGTATTTATGATTACTGTAGACACCTAAATTTGACCACTTCCATATGGTCAAAATCATATCATTTACTTGTCTAATTCATCTATATTAATTAAATGACATATTTAATTAATATTGTCCAATTTTCTAAGGTTCCCAAAAAAAATTAATTAAATAATTTATCTTTTACCATTTCCTCTCTAAATTAGATAAATGCATCAATTTATTTAATTTAGTCAATTATCCTCTTCAATTTTAAATTCATTCTTTCTCTCTCCTTGTCCTATCCTCCATAACCTTTTCATTAATCTGGGTTAATCTAATTAATCCTTCATTAGGATGTGCATATCCTTAATCAAGATTAATGTCACATCCTCCATATTTAGCCACTTTCCTCTAATCCTCATCAATTTGCCTAATCACTTGTTTGCACAATCTTAATCCTAATCACTTACCTTTTTAGCATGCCCTTAAGTCAACCCTTCATGGTACTTACCTTATTTGGTTTGACCTCTTCCCCATGTGAATTAAAAATTCACATTTATTCCCCCATGCATTTTTCTTCCCCATGACCTCTCAAAGGTCACATCAAGTACATGGGACAAGGACCTCCTTTTGGAGGACCTTGTCTTATCCATGGGTTTCTTCCAAGATTGTGAATTTTAAATTCACTTTTATTCCTCCAATGCCCTCTCCAATCCCCATGGTGACAAGAGTGGACTTTCTAAAAGTCCTCACTTGTCACTTTCAACCCCACTTGGGGACAAGGAATCCCTTTTTAAATAAAATCCTCTTCAATCCCAAGGTACTTGCAAGTACCTTAGGACCACATGACCTTTTCCATGTCACCTTGTACTTCTTCCATCTCACCCTCCACATGGAAAGATGTGAGGGCTTATGAGTCCCCAACTAACCATCGCCCTTCATCTTGTCCATGGTGGATCAATCTCAGCCGTCCATTTTTCTTTAAATGGAGGGCCTTGGCCTCAAGTTAAAGAGGTTAGAATTTAGATATTTAGAATACAAGTCATTATTGCCTTCAAGCCATTCTAGCCATTATTGCAACATTCAAAGCCATTTTGCATTCTCACCTACCATCTTCCATCATTCAAACACCTCCACTATTGCAAACTTGCCATCAAGGAGCACACATCAAGAGCATCATCAAGGGCCAACCACTCCATCAAGCTAAACAAGAAAATATATAATCATTCTTGTTGTTTTGTTTAGTTTCAACTAGGCCTATCTTTTGAGGTGTTGTTGTGTTTCCTTTTCATTGCATTCTTTTGTTTTGCATTTTAGATTAAGGATTTTCACTGCACACATTTCTGGCACGCCCGGTGGGATCGACGTCACGGGTCTATCCCTTTTACGTTTTCTATTTTTTGAAATTTTGTAGGTTCAGGAACACAAAGGTGACTCCACCCACAAAGGGGCGACCCTGCCCAAAATCCAGATATTTAGTTTGTATTTTTTTGTGTTTCTAACTGTTTTATACGTTCAGGTCCACGAACAGGCGAACTCGCCCACAAAAGGGCGACCCCGCCTAGAATCTAGAATTCTGCTTTTTTTTTTTTCCTGTTTCTGATTGTGTTATATAGATTCTATCCACGAACAGGCGACCCCGCCCAGAAAGGGGCGATCCTGCCCACAAATAGGCAACCGCACTTAGAATACTGATTTTTAATTTTTAATTTTTATTGAATTTTCTGCAGGTTCTGGATAAACAGGTGGCCCTGCCCAAAAACAGACGTCCCCGCCCTAAGAGCCGGCTATGCCCAAAACATAGAGGTGGCCACGCCCGAAACAAAGAAAAAAATAGGTAAACAAACAATAATTTTGTCATTCCATAATTCAATTTATGGTTGTTTTTCACTATTTTTGACCTGCTAAACATTTGTTTGTTGGCGAGTGTGTTTTATTACTAATGTTTGTGAAGCTCGATTGTCAAAGACATACAAAACGAAACTACTAACGGATTTGTTGCAGGTGGAGAAAATCTTTTTTTTTCCTTCTTGTTTTCATTTCTAAACTAGGAACATAAGTTTAATTAAAGGGTCAATAAACTTGATTGTTGTGTTTGTATAAGTGGGCTATTGATGTATCCAACCCCCTTGCGTCATTTGGTGGTCCTGGGTGAAGAGAAATCATAGTCCACTTAAGTCCTTTTCACCAATTTTTATTTTCTTAGCGGGACCTGCTTGGGGATTTCATCACCACAAGGAACGATTCCAACCACGCGTACTGGCAGGGTATCTAAAGGGGGGAGGAAAAATTAGTACCTGAATCCATTCATGTTGTGTTTGGCGGAGCATCAGAGCTAGGGTGATACCTAGACAAGATGTGAAGAGTTGGTTCGAGCTCCTAGTATCTCGCTGAAAGTTTCTGACTCGCGCTTGTGATGGGTCGGTGTTCATGGTTGTGCCCCACGTATCGTGCTTATATCAGGGGCTCCCTTAGAAACCTTATTAAGCCTAGATAGAGGACCATGTTGACCATACCCTTAACACTAAAACTAGGCTTGTGCTGTTTGAACTGTCTTCTTGTGAAAAACCAGTGATTGTCAATTATTTTTGGCCTTTTGCTTATCACTTTTGTCCTTTGCCATAACTATTTTTGACTAAGTTAGGTTCAGACCAACACACAGAGGTAACCTTGCCCTTAAACAGTTGACCCTACCCTCAAAGGGGCAACCCTGCCCTCAAAGGGGTGACGCCTTTCCTATTTCAACCATTTTTCACCCGGACCAAGTCAAAATTCACCCACTTTCCTGAAACAGGCGGCCTTGCCCTCAAAGGGGCAACCTCACCCTCAAACAAGCGACCTTTCCCTCAAAGGGGTGACCCTGCCCCCTGTCTCAACTATTGTTTACCTTGTCCAAGTCAACATTTTGACAGTGTTTCTTGTTTGGGCGACCCTGCCCAAGTTTGGACAACCCTTCCCTCAAAGGGGTGGCTCTGCCCTAAAAGGGGCGACTCTGCCCTCTGAACAATCATTTTCAGCCTTCGTTCACTAATCGTTACCCTGTTTTAGATACATATTTTCCAGTTTCGAGTACCGTTCCCTCATTCCAGGTAGTCGTTTAACCATTTCGACCGTTCGTCCACCATTTCAGATATCCGTTTTCCCGTTATGATCATCATTCCCTCATTTCGACCACCCATTCCAGGAAGTCGTTCACCCGTTCTGGAAATTCGTTCACCTGTTTCGAGAACCCGCTTTCCCGTTCTGAGTTTCGTTCCCCCGCCTCCTACATTCGTTCACCCTTTCCGACTGATCGTTGGCCTGTCCCATGAACTCGTTTGTCCGTTTATTGATACCACTTGACTATTTTTCAAACTAAGTCAAAAACAGAGTCTGTCTGGGAATCCCTGCCCTAGTTTGGGCAACCCTGCCCAAGTTTGGGTAGCCTTGCCCTGAAACTGCATCTATTTTCCAAATCTGATTTGAAAAGTCAGTTTCTCAGGATTCTAAAAATCTTGTTGTCTGCCCACCTATTTGCACATCTCTTCTATGCATAATCCTCACATCAGTCCACCTACATCTTGATCCATTTGCATTCAAATCATTATCCGAATCATATAGGTGCATCCTTAATCATCCTTTAGGTTCAACATCCATTATCATTTTCTCGATCCAAAATCTTCTAAACTCCATTTAAAGTTGTTATCTGAATTGACCTAGGTGCATGAACTTGATTGTCATCCTTCAACATTTGTTTAGGATCACCATCCATCCTAAGTCGATCATCATCCTTGGCCCTATCAATCCCCTTTCATCTCAAGGTGGATTCAGTGTCATGAACATCAGTTCATCCTCTAATCCAATCAATCATCACCTTAAGTCACCTAGGGTGATCTTTGAACCCAATTTATAAACCCTTCCAATCATCCAATTGATCGATCTTTAATCCGGTTCCATCCAATCCTATCAATCCTATCCAATCCAATCTAATCACTTCTTTATCCAATTATCCAGTCAATTGATCCATCATTTATCCAATCAATTGAATCTTTCATCCAATCCAATCAATCAATCCAATCATCATTTAGGTAGTCTTTACATTGCTCCTAGAAGCTTAGTTACATCTTAGACAAACTAGTTGTTTTGCACTTTCATGCCCGTTTAGACCCACTCACAAGCAAAAAAGCAAATGGCAGACCAACAAGCCTAAGATTCCCAGCTGAACATCCCATAAGATCCTAACAACATTCCAAATATCCCACAAGATCCCCATAACGGTGCTTCATCACAATCCAATACTGACATCCAAAATAACACACCACCCGGTGACAAGAACATGGTTACCCAACATGAAGTTACTGTTTATGAATACCTTAATGATCTTCTTAATGATAAGATGAAAAATTGTCTCCTCAACAAACACGGGGTTAAGATTCTTGCCACTCTACTCATGAGAGGAGTCAAGCCACCATCTGATTTCGATGCGTCACAATATGTCGGTACCCACACTCTCCTCGCACCTGCCGATCCACAAACTTCACAAAACGTCCCAAGGAATTCATATGTCCCTGAAGGTGCACCCATAGACAATTGGTATCATCCTAAGTTTGGAAATGTTTTGATACACCAAGTTGTTAGTTATCCTCGTCTCCCAATCGTAACCTCTGCACCACAACCTGAGCATCACGATCCCTATGCCTACGACATGCCACTATACATCCCATCTACTCCACCACTTCTAGCTCAACATCCTAGTCAACCACCTATCAATATTGGGGGTATAACTACCCTTGCATTAATGCCACCTCCAGGATTTGCCTCTGCTAACAACTTGCCACCACCTGCATTCCAACAACCTCCTACTAATCCTCACCAATCTAGTTGATTACCAATGCCACCACAACACACTGCTAATGTTGTTGCTTCATCCCTACCACCTCAACAACAACCTCTGCAACACAACATTCACATCCCACAACATAACATCTTGATTCCTACGCAACCACCACACCAGGTGACACAAACAACATCCCAGCAGCCGCAACCGCTGCATGGCACTTCTATAATAGTCCCACAATCATAGCACATTCCATCTTGCCCATGTTACCAACAACTGCCACAACAAAAAGCTCCACAGTGGCATATACACATTCCTACACAAACACAACATAATCCTCTTAGAAAATATCTTTATCATCCATCCAACACATACATTGCTCCATCCCATCCTAATTCCAATCCTCATCAGGCTTCTCAAAATCAAACGTAGACCCAACCACCACTTTACACCAATCCTCTGTAGTCACATACCAATCCCTATCAACATCCATCAAATCCACCCCCATACGTCATGCAACAGCCACCGTTGCGCATCAATACTATCCATCCTATCACCAACAACAACAATCTTATCAACATGGTGCACCTTCCACCTATCACTATCAACAACAACCGTCATATCAACAAGGGTGTTCTACCTCTTTGTATTATCAAAATCCTACACAACAGCAGGGTGCTTCGCCCACTTCTTATTACCAACAGTAGCCACCCTACCAAAAAATGACTTCCACCTCTTACTATCACAACCCACCATCTTCATATCCGTTGTACATTAATCCACAATCCGCTTATACCAATCAGAACCAACAAATACCCTCTTATGCATCTCAACTCGTCTATGATCCAACCACTGCAGTACCATCCTCATCATACCAACAATACCATCCATACAATCAACCTATGCCAAATCCTACAACACCTATCAACAAAGACTTGGAAGAAGTCAAGGCTGTGTTGAAGGACTTACAAGTTGGGATGGGCAAACAATCTTTCAAATTTGAGGACATTTGTCCCTATCCATTTGATCCCTCCATTTCCTTGGTTCCCTTCCCTAAACACTTTGAAATACCAAAATTTGATAAGTACAAGGGAACCAAAGATCCTAAATCTCATCTGCAAGATTTTTATGCCCATTGCTAAGAAGTCATGCACAATGACAACTACCTCATATGATTGTTCCCTAAGAGCTTATAGGGGGTCGCTCTTAACTGGTTCATGGGTCTTGAAAAGGGATCCATCAAATCCTTTACGCAACTATCAGAACAATTTGTCTCCCACTTCTCCTTTAATATGGAGAAGGATATTGACACGCTTGATCTCCTGAAAGAAAAACAGTGTGATGGAGAAACCTTTGCAAGTTATCTACAAAGATGGTGAGCCTTGGCCAGCCGGATGAAATCCCCACTGCAAGAAAAAGACATGGTTACATTGTTTATCAAAAATTCCCATCTGGACATGGCTCACAACTTACGACTCCACTGCATCAACACCTTTGCGACACTAGTGGAGAAGGTTCCTATCCTAGAGAGAGCCCTTGTTGCTAAAGGGCAGGTCAAAATTTTCAATTTTGATAAAGAGAGATCCTCTGGGGATAAACCTCGTTATTGGAATAAGAATAAAAATGTTGTCAATGATGGTTTCACTGACACCAAACATGTCCAGGTGGCTACCACCTCACAAAATATCCTCCTCAACAGTAGCAATCAATCCCAAATGCCATATTTGTGCCCCAAGGAGCACCTTGTCCACCACAACAGTCAAATCAAAACAACCAAGGGGGAAATAAATGTCAGTTTACTCAATTGGAAAAACTCCTTGGCGTCATGTTTAACATGCTCCTCCAAGCTAACTATCCCATCACTTATCCTGTAACCAAGCCCCTTGATGAGTCCAAGCCCAAACCGACTTGGTTTAGAGAAAATGAGTATTGTAAATTTCACAAGATTAAGGGACACACATTGGATGAGTGCCAAAATCTAAAAACATACATCCAAAATCTCATAGATCGGGGTGAAATCCATGTGAATGCTAACACGAAAACCTCATCCAATGCTCAACTTCAAATATATCAGAATTCTTTTCCCAAGAATAATCAGGGTCCTAGTACATCCAACTCCAATCCTGGCCCTAGCAACACCAACAACTAGAATAACAACACTAATAACATCAGTTATAAAAATGTGCCATACAATTACCAAGGTATTATCACATACGTAGGAACAAGTGGAGCCATGTGTATCCATGATACACGTCAAAGGTAAAGATCCACAATGTGTTATTACCACCTGTCACACTTGCATCACTGTTCTAGCAACCCCGCATCTACCCAACTGCCATCTGTCAATTTGCAGTATAACATCCTTGATCACTTAGGTAAGACCTCAGCTTAGATTTCTATCCTAAATCTACTTAAGTCTTCCCTCGTACATCAAGATATCCTGAATAAGGCCTTATAGAGCACTCAAGTCCCCATCGACATATATCCCACACAATTCCAAACATTGGTAGGAAATATATCCACAACCTACCAATTAGGTTTTAGCCAGAAAGATATGCCACGCCTTGACTCAAGTCATAACGGTCCCCTTCACCTTGAAGTTGGGGTGAATTGTCATAAGGTAAAAAGGTACTAGTAGATAATGTTCTGCCCTAAATATTTGTACATTAAAATTTATACAATAGGTGGGATACACCCAAGCTGACCTAAATAATCAGGTTATCACCATCAAAGCATATGATAATGCAAAATGAGATTATGAGGGCACTATTTTTCTTCCTATTCAGGTGGGACCCATTGTGCAGTATACTATGTGTCATGTTCTGGACCTGTAACTTCCATATAACATCCTTCTTGGCCGCCCATGGATACACTCTATGCAAGTTCTTCCATGAACTATCACCAATGTCTGAAATTCCCATTTCAAGGAATGGAAGTAACTATACAAGTTGACCCTCAGCCATTTGAATATTGATGTGCCCTTGAATCTTCCTTTCAGAATTATCATTACTACCCTAGGGTAGAAATGGGGGCATCCCAGACATTAGATTCTCATCCATCCACCAACACATTAAACACCTCTTCATCCATGCCATCCTCCACACTTGATTCCACCATCACTAAGGTCCAGATCATTGACAAGGGATGTGGTGAGTATAAAATGCATATAGCATTAAATGTAGAAACCATACCACCCTCACCATGTACATATGGTCAACCATCTCATTCTGTTCCAAAAGACGAAGAGAAGACAATCACCCTCCATGCTCCAACTGTAGGATCTATCACTTTCCGCTCTCTTAGATTACGACAAGATACACCTGATGATGACATCAGCCAGTGGGTGTACCACAAGGAGCCCAAACCATCTCTCCCCTTAAAGGATTACTTCTAAGAGGTCTATCCTTGGCCTTCTAAGATTGCAAAAAAAAATAACTATCAGGGGGGAGGCCTTGGTGTAACAGAACAGGGTAGACGACAACCAATAAAAGCTTCTCTATGTCCGAAGAAGATAGGTTTGGGCTATGATACTAAACAAAAGGGTCTTGTAGCATCCTCTAGTAGTTATAACAATATTAGTATAAATGATTGATCTCTTGAGGACATACTAGAGGAGGAGTCCATTTTACATGCGTACGATGACCTTGATCACATCGACCTCCCTTCCATGTTCAAATGCCTATTTGTTTGCACCATCACCTTATCCATCCAACACCCCGAGCTTATAGATTATGACCTAAAAGGTACAACACCTCCCAAAACCTTTCCCTCCATGGACCAATAAGTACATCTCATGGGATTGGGGGAAGATAAACGCCCCAACCGCAAAAATAAAAAGAAGAAAAATCAAAATGGGTCACCTAGTGAAAACCTCCTTGAGGCACTTTGTGACTTTGAAAAAGTAAAAGCAAAGGGCGTATCTGCTAGTGAAAACTTCGAAGAGGCATTAGAAGATGGGGACTTTTATCTTCCCCTTGTTGGGACTCAACTATTCAGGCGATCATGCATCTTGATCGAAGAAAAACAAGCAGTAAACTTGGGAATCGAGGAGAACCCCAAGATCACCTATGTGACTAAGGCACTATTAGATGAATAAAAATCTACCATCAATAAGATCCTTAAATAAGGAATCATCAACTTTTCCTGGACATACTTAGACATGTCCGGCCTTGATCCAACTTTGGTGGTACATCACCTAGATGTCCATCCCGATGCAAAACCTGTCAAGCAGAAACTCCACAAAATGCACCCTCAAGTGGCTCTACTGGTTAAGAAAGAATTGGAAAAGCTGTTGGAGGTAGGATTCATCTGACCAATTGGCTACTCTAACTGGATCTCCAATAAAGTCCCATTCGCAAAACCCAACGAAGATATCAGAATCTGTACAAATTTCTGAGACCTTAACAAATCTTGTCCTAAGGATGACTTCCCTTCACCAAATATTGATATGCTGGTCAATCTCACCATAGGACATGAAATGTTATCCCTTATGGATGGTTTCTCTGGCTACAACTAGATTAATATTGCCCCCGAGGATCAACACAAGACTACCTTCACAACACCTTGGGGTACATTTTGTTATAATGTCATGCCTTTTGGCCTCAAGAATGTGGGGGTAACATATCAGTGTGCTATGGCAGTTATCTTCCATGACCTCATCCACATAATAATGGAAGACTATGTTGATCACCTGCTAGGAAAATCAAGAACAAGGGAAGAACATCCTACCATCCTCAAAAAGATGTTTGAACATTTGGAATAGTACAAGCTATGCCTCAATTCGAAGAAATGTGTTTTCAAAGTCACATCCAAAAAACTCTTGGAGTTCATTGTCTCCCATAGAGGAATTGAGGTTGATCCTACTAAGGTCAAGGCAATCATGAAAATGCCTCCACCCCGCAATCTGAAACAACTAAAAAGTCTACAAGGTAAGCTCCAGTCCATCCGAAGGTTCATTGCTCAACTAGCCGACAAGTGTCAGTCATTCACACACCTCCTGAAGAAAGATACTACATTTGAGTGGAACCAATAATGTCAGCTCAACTTTGATCAGATCAAAGAATATTTGGCTCACTCACCTATTCTCATGCCACCTATTCCAAGAAAATTGCTCCTCCTTTATATCTCAGCTACTTCTGTAGCACGGGGGCATTATTAGCACAACACGATGAGTCATCCAGAGAAAGAGCAATTTACTATATCAGTCAAAATTTAGTAGGTTATGAGCTCAACTATTCCCAATGGAGAAGGCTTTCCTAGTCGTAGTCTTCAACTCACAAAAACTCAGACACTACATGTTTAGTCATTCGGTCAAGTTAATCTCTAAGGTTGATCCACTAAAATATTTTCTATCCAAAATAACATTGACTGGCTGCATGGCTAAATGGGTCATGTTGTTAAGTGAATTCGACATAGATTACGTGGATCGTAAAGCAATAAAAGGACAAGTTATTGCGGATCAATTATCAGATGCTCCACTAGTAGATACCTATCCTTTAGAAATATAATTTCCTAGTGAATGGGTCTTTGCAGTTTCAAAAGCCACCACATGGACACTATACTTTGATGGATCACACAAAAATAATGGATCAGGAGCAAGAGTCTTGCATGTCATCCCCCAAGGTGACTACATACCAAAGTCATTCAGATTGGCCTTTCCTTGTACCAACAACATTGATGAATATGAAGCTCTTCTTACAGGCCTTAAGATTGCAGTCCAATGGCGTATTTCTCACTTGCATGTCATTGGTGAATCCCAATTGGTTATCAAGAAGGTCAATGATGAGTTCCTAACAAAAGCTGACAAGTTGTTACCCTAAAAATGAATGGTATATGAATTCAAGAAGTATTTCTCCTCCATCCAATTTGATCAAATACCTATAGTACAGAATAAAGCAGCTAATGCCATGGCCACCATCGGTTCTCTCTTGGACATGCTAAGAGATCATACTGAATGTGAGTTCCTCATAGAGCAACTATTAATCCCTGCATACGACATCCCAGAGAGTGAAATGGCATGTGAAATTGTAGGTCTTGAATCCCCCTGGTACCAAGACATCTACACTTATCTTCATGACAACACCTTACCATTTGACCTCACACGTAACCAACGAAAACCCTTTATCGAACACACCTCCCGATACACCATCATAGGTGATATGATTTATCAACGTGGGTATGATGGAACCCTCCTTCGGTGTTTAAACAAGACCGAAGCTCACACTGCATTGGTAGAAGTACATAGTGGTATCTGTGGGGCCCATTCTAATGGTATGGCCCTACCCAAGAGGATTCTCAAAGCGGGATATTACTAGCCTACTATGGAATATGATTCTTATGAGTTTTTCAAGAGGTGTCTTCCCTATCAACAACATGCATATCTGATTCATGCTCCTGCACAAGAGTTACAACCCATCACGACACCATGGCCATTTTCACAATGGGCTTTCGATTTGGTCGGCAAGATTTACCCTCCATCCTTCGACGGTCATACTTTCATCATCACAACCACTGAATTCTTTACCAAGTGGGTGGAAGCCATACCACTCACCCAAATTACTGGTGTTTAGATATCCAAATTCATCCTTTACCATATCCTCTGTAGGTATGGAATCCCCTCCACCATCATTACTGACAATGGAAAGCCATTCAAAAACAAGTGCATGAAATTCCTCTGTGAAACTTATCACATCTAACATCGTTGGTCTACCCCCTGTTACCCCCAAGGTAATGGTCAAGCAGAAGAAACCAACAAAACCTTTATTAAAATCATTAAAAAGATGGTTAACAACACTGGTCGAGATTGGCATCTCCACCTCCATCTTTCCCTTTGGGCCTACTGCACTTTCATCCGCACCCCCACCGACACCACTCCATACTCACTAGTTTATGGTGCCAAAGCTATCTTGTCGATCGAAGTCGAAATCCCATCACTTCGCATATCTCTGAAGAATTTGATCAGTGACGAAGACACCCGGGTTGCACGACTTGCTTAGTTGGAACTCCTAGATGAAAAATAGGTGAAAGCCTACAACCATCTACAAGCCTATCAACATCAGCTCAAGAGAAGCTACAATAAGAAGGCATGCCCTCGTCAATTCAATGTTGGTGACTGAGTCCTTAAATAAAATCAGTGGAATCAACAAGATCGAGATAAAAAGGGCAAGTTTGAAGCTAATTGGTTAGGCCCTTATGTCATCACCGCCAAATACGGTTCTGGAGTATATAGGTTGTCTACCCCTAAAGGAGAGCCCCTAGAAGAACCCGTCAAGATCATGCATCTGAAGAAGTTTTATACTTAGGTCAGTTGGGATATCCTTCCTATTAAAATCTCAAAAATACAAAAAAAGTAAAAAATTGTCAAAAAACCAAAAAAAATAAAAAAATATGAAAAATCCAAAAATAATAAAGAGAAATAATTCATCCTATGGTGAAAACCATGCCTACATGGTGCCTTAGATATGTACGATTGGTGGAAACCTAGCAACATATGCCATTCGTACAAGGCTTAATCATTATCTACCTTGCATCCTAGTTACCTTATGATTTATCCATCTAGATCTCAATATCCTCACCATCCTATCGATCCTATCCTTTCATCTGCTTGCATCACCTGGTTGCTTGGTATACTTTGGTTGAGCATTGGACAAAATTCACCCACTATCCATCATTCTGAGCTTTTATCCCAATCTGAGCTTGTGTCATCTTGTCGCTTTGGTCGTCTCCATTTAGGTTCATTCATCGAGTCGGTCTACATCTAGTTCCTATCTTGTCCTTGGCGAACTACATTTCCCTTGCACTTTCATGTAGGCAAGGCCGATCATTTGATCTGCCCTCGGGGCTGTTTTTTTGTCTTTTCCCATCCTTTCTTTGGTGAACTATGTTGACCCCACGCTTTCATGTAGGCAAGGACGATCACTTGATCCGCCCCCGAGGCTCTTTTTCATCTCCCTCTATCTGTGTCCTTCTCCTTGCTGAACTACGTTTCCCCTGTGCTTTCACTAAGCCAAGGCTGATCATTTGATCTACCCTTGGGGTATTTTTGTTGATATATTTTATCCTTCATCATCTGCCCCCATTGTCCTCTTTTCGCTCTTAATCATCATCAGTCTTTCATCCTTTTCGAACTACGTTTCCCTTGCACTTGCATGTAGGCAAGGCTGATCATTTGATCCACCCCCGAGGCTTTCCTTTTCTTTTCTTTTATGGTTGTTCTATCTGATCGTTGTGCTCCATCAGCTGTCTTCATCATCTTCTTGCCGCTTTTATCTATGGTATTTTCCTGAACTATGAGGGCTCTACACTTTCACGTAGGCAAGGCTAATCTTTGATCAACCCTCGAGCCCCTAGGTCTTTAGGGTGGGTCAATCTTGTGTCGTGTGTCGTGTTGTAAAGGTATGTCCTTATCTAGCTAGTACTTTACAAATGGAATCCATTTGTGTCACGAGATTTAATTGGTTTGAGAATATCCTGCATCTTTATCGATCTTTTAGTTTAGCATCCATCTTTGGTCTCAACAGGATTTATCCTTCCTAACAAGCTGCATCAACCCCATCCATCATCTTGATCCTATGGAAAAGGACGTTGTGAAATTGATTGTAATCTTTTGATGCTTTTGGTTTTTGTTTATCATTTGAGCCCCCTATCATCACCCGTCAAGGCTTCCATGATCTATCATATTAGAGTGCATTTTGATTGGTTTACATAGGGACATATCTTATTTTTTCTTTTGTTTGTTGTTTTCCTAGTTGTCCCACGTAGTACCCACCAAGACCCCTAAGGTCTTGCATTACATTGGGACATCCTTCTGTACTTGTGGTTATCCCAATACTTGGCCCGAATGAAGTCATCATGACTTTGGGGTGTTAAGATAGCCTTCTTCTTTGCTATGTTTGTTCATGCATTAGACACTAATTTGCCTTTGTCCACATACCATGGTACTTGGTGTCTTATGCTATAAAAAAAATCAATGCTCTAAAGATGGAAAATTACATTACGATCGCATTTCATTTTCTCCTCCATTGTATTCATATATCCTCCATCTTACCATGACTTAGGATTTTGGTTGTACAAATGGTAATTCCTTCCATCTTTCCCTCGAGATTCCTATGGTTTTTGACAGGTGTAGTTACACACCTATCACCTCATTCACTTCCACTCTTGTGTAGGCCCTTATTTATAAATTATATTTCACTTACTTGTTCACACTTAATTGTATTCTCATTTTGTATTTTAGGTTCACTAAGCTGCATTACATCCCGTGTGCATCATCATTTTAAGTTATGTAGGTTAATTTTAATTTATACATCTTAAAAGTCATTTCATTAGTAATTCATTCATTAGCATATTCACTTTAGTTCATATCATTAACATCTCCCATACATTTGCATCACATATTATTAGGTTCATTTCCATATCCCTAACATCATAAAGCATCATGCATATCATCAACATAGAAATAATCATAATCCATCCATCACATCTGGCATCATAGGTGTTAGACATCATACACATCATAATAATCATCCATCATTAAACCATAAACATACACATATGCATAAATAAATCATCCATCACATACACATCATATGGTGTCAATAAGGGCTCTCTCATATCATATCAAAAATCACAAAATCCATAATAATGTCTATCATATACATCACAATACATATTTATCGTATGTCATCAAAAATAAAGTATGAGTATAGAGCTATGGTTCTGCTCTGATCCTTGCTTCTCAGTACTATATTCGTCATGTACCTATCAATAACCGGGATCCTATCCCTATGATCCCCTAAACCATGAGTTTCCTGCATCCGATCTCTGTGGAGACTTTGGCACTAGCCCCCTACGTGGAGGTGTCTCTCTCATGCTACTATATCCTCGAGTATGCGTCCTTGCTGATTGGGATGGCATTGGTATTTGTGGTGGCGCTCGAACATAGATGGGCACCCGCTGTGCTGGATCTGGAACTACCGAGTAATAAACACACATATAATAGCTCGCCTCTCTCATATACTCCTCCCGATCTCCAATCTATTGTCTGGCTGAGTGTCGCTCTCCCTTGTACCTATCTTGGTATCCACAAATGGACCTCCTCTCCTGTGCCCATGCACCTCATGCTAACCATAGCTACTCAATCTCTGATCCCATTTTTGACACCTACTCCAAGGATCTGTCCCTCTCCTCCTGCATATCTTGTACCTATGCCTGCAATATCTAACCTCCCTCCCCTGTCTCACCACCCTTTGCTGCCTATGACTACCCCTGCACTGCACCTCTCTCCATAGCTTGCACTTGTGCCACTGCTGCATTCCTCTCCCCTTGTAGGACCTACACCTGTGATTGTAAGACATCTCTCTCTGTCTCCATCACCTGTACTTGAGCCCTCATGGTCTCCTCCCTCTCCTACATCAATCCCATGTCTCCCACTATCTCCTCTGCCACCTCAATCCTATCACGGAGCTCATCTCACTCCTGTCTCAACTCCCTCCTCTCTCTCAACAGTCCCTCTACAAGCCTCCTTAGATTCTCCATATCTCTCTCTACCTTCACTAGAGCCTCTATCGATATCTGCTATGTCCCTCCTCCAGACTCTCACTGACCCCCTTCCTACAGTATCATCATGGTAGCCTCTAGTCTATCCCTCTCCCATCTTGTTGAATCTCCTTCCTTGTGATCCCTCACTACCTCTCCCTCGAAATGAGTCACCTTTGACCATAACTCGCTCACCTCTGCTCGTAGCTCATCTATCTTAGCTTGCAACCTCTCTCCCTCCCTCCACATCTCCATCTCATGTCACGACATCGCCTCAACCTCATCCCTCTCCCCCATCACCTTTGTATCATGTCTCTCCCCCTCGGGCTTGACTTGTGCCCTCCATCTCCTCCTCCTCTTTCCTAGCCTCCATTGACCTTCGACCTCATCCTCCCCCTGCCCTCCCTCCTGCGGCTCTACTACTCTAGTTGCCTCTGGTGCTCTCCTCCACCAACCTCCTGCTCTGCCTACCTCTAACTCTCTCTATGGATCTCCTCCTACTATAGCTACCCCTGCCCCTCTCCTCCGTTGCCCCCCGGACCCTGCTTGCCTCTAACTCTCTCCTCAGCCTCCTCCTCCTCCCTCCCCCCTCTTCTGCCAATCTGATCTCATCCTTTGGCCTGAATCCCAATGCCTCCCTAATTGGCTCCTCTGGTGTAATCCATATAGGTTGGTGTCACAAAAACCATGCTGCATATCTCACAATAATCCTTGCATCTACCAACCCTCTAGACCTCCTTGGGTACTCCACTAGCTCCCACACCAGTGTCTCCTAGTGCTCCTGTGCAAACTCTATCGAAATCGGCTCCCCCATGGTCACTCATGCATAATCCGTCTAAACCTATTAGGTGCACCTAGAATATCCTGTATCAATCCATACTATCTCATCACTCGGTCTGGCCTATGTGACTCCACTATCCGAGGCTCCTTCCCAACTATATAACATCGGGTCATGAAGTATCCTTTGTTTTTGTTACCAGATTTTTACCTATGGGTTCAATTAGGAAGAGCCATCTATGTTTCAAGATTAATGGTACCTTTTAAAAAAAATCTTTTATGCTACATTCAATTATACAAATGAAACAAATTTATAACATTACAAGATTATAAGAAACATAAAGTTATTTTATTCATGCAAATGAATGAAACATAAAAGATAAGTTTTTTACAATCTTTTGATGAAAAATATTCTTATTGAATGTAATTGTGAACATGTGTCTCACACAACAAGCCATGAGACCGACTTACTCATTTGTATATAGAAAATGAACTATGCATGAATGAGTAAATGCTAAAATAACATGAAAAGAAGGTAACCAGTCATTACCTAAATGACTGGTTCTGCAAAGGTGTCTGGTGATTGATGGCTTTGCCTTGGTCCCTGGTCCCTAGGTTGCCTTGTGTCTGGTTACCTACATTGGGTAAAGAAATGAGTTAGAACTTTAAGTTCTAAGCAATGAAAGGTTGCATTTTGAACATGCACACCTACCCATACATACATATGCTAATTTCCATGTACATCAAATGCAATGCCCATCCTAAGTGTCCATAAGAAGCCATTAGAAGAGTATTATACACACTTAAGGTAAGCGTTTTATTTCTAACTTGTTTGCTCCATGTGAAGCTACAGGTATAGTCATATCTTTGTTTTATCAGTTCAAATGAGTGGGATAAAATGTGGCTCCCATAAGGGTTGAACCCAACTCATAGTAAAGTGTGCATACATAAATATCATGAGTAAATGCATAGGTGATATATCATTTCTCATCAACAACTACAGTAAGATTGTAATGTATTTCCAATCATAGGCATGTTTTGACAAGCTCATAGTGCGGAAGAAGACTTCATAAAGAGTCATAAACACAACAATGCAATGCATATGAGATCATAGGAGAGCTATCATTCTAAATGTTGCATTAACAATGCCAATCAGATGAAAGACCATATCTTTTGAACATATGACCATGCTGATATAGATATAAATACAATAGCAATGTGGAATCATGACATCCACCTACAGGAGTCATTATAACAATATACTCTATGAGGCGGTCCCACTGCAAGACTTTTTGATGAACTCTAAGTGCACATTCAAACAAAGCCAACTTTTGCATCGAGTAAGGATGTTTTCAAGGATCAACCTCATATGGTATATAGAGACAATATTCAATGCATGAGAATGAATATGGTACTACGAACCTCATGCTATGTAAAAGTTACAGTTATCATGCATTAGATCATGGGAAGTTTTTAAATAATGGACATGCACAACAAGAATAGCCACCACTGTCAGTCTTAAAATGGATAAGGTACAGTTACAGTCTTATAATAGCAGTGGCACATTATGATAAAATGAAATGATAGTAATATTGTTTGCAACTTAACAATCATGTGAACACAAATGTAGTTCCACAAATGATATATTTAATGAAAGCTATGTATGGTTAAAAGTGGCCAGTATCTAAAGGACAACAGTTTAATACATCGGTAATGAAGAGTGAAAAGTGTATGGTCATCAGCTTCACAGAGATAAGGAGACAGTCACTTAGCCACACTGTTATATTGTAAAATCACTCTTCGTGTTTATACAGTGGGACAACTAGTTCATGTTCAAAAATTAAATCATTGAGAATAGTCACTTAGTCTACAATGAGTGATTAAAGGATAGCAACTTTAAATTCATGAGCACTAGGGCAAACTGTTTATTAGGAATTGTCAACATTCGATGGGACAGTGTATTTAATGAGTTCTAGCCATTATTCATTAATATGAAGGCCTCTATTTCAGATAGATATCTATGTTGATGCAAGCATCACATAATAGGATGATAGAGGAGATCTAAAGCTTCTAGATCTAGATTAGGCTATGTTTGAGGTTATGTACATTTTTAAGAACAGTTAATCATGCTGCAACATATAAGAGACAATGATGTTTGATGTCGACAGTCTATATATGACTAACCTATGATCAACCTTAGCAATCAATGAATTTGTAATGGTGATAGTGCATAGTTCACAAGGTTTAGGATCTAAATGTTGAGGAAAATCAGTAGCTACAAAGCATGGATGACAACTATAAGTCCTTGGGGGACTGTCAGGATGATACAATAAAAAAAAAATGATGAAAGGAGTCACGCAACGAATATGCCACAAGTAGCTTAATGGTAAGACACATAAGGGAAATGTCTGTACATGAGTAGGATAGTGGCATTGTTTTGAAACAAGGCTGAAGTATGGTGGCATGGCTGGCAAACCAATTGGAACTTACAGAAAAAGCATTTTAAATGGGTGAAGATATATAGTGAGGCTGTGGCTATGAGGGAACTAAAAATCCCTTGATACCTCCAAACCCTACAGAGTTTCCAATGGCGATGCTCTCCTAATGATCAACAGGAAAAACATAAAATGTGGTCGCAGCCATAACATATAAGCATTAATGAAGTTGCGTCAGACCTAGAAATGATGAGCTATAGGAAGAGCATCCTAATAGTGCAGTCCATTTGTAATATGTAGAGATCTATGTTGTTCATGTCCACGATAAAGTGAAATCTCAGCTACAGGAAGGGAATGAGATGACAGAGCCAGGGCAAAATAAAACAAAAATCCTTCATTACTCACAGAGGCACACAACCATGATATATAAAAATGTATATATGGAGAGCTTTATTTTTGTAGAGAATGAGGAAATGCTCAGAGAGGAATATGAAGAAAAGTCAAAGTATAATCATTTTTTTGCACAATGGAATTCGATACAACACGTTTATCATCATTTTCAAAGAAAGGTCATGCTACAGGAAGGGCTTCATTTTCCAAAAAATCTTAAGCTCAAAGCTTCATGTTCTTTTCACAGTAGGAGGGAAACTTACCTAGTAGTTTGGCCTCCATGAAGTTGCAGGTTGAGCTCTTCATACTTTCTGATGGCGGTGGTGAAGAGTTTCTTGAAATCTCCATGAAAACCTTACCCTTGGCGGCTGTTTAGCTTCTTAAGGAAGTCACGAGAAGAATGAATGCTTCATTTTTCTCTTTTGGTTTAGGGTTATGTTTACCCTAGGATGCCGATAGGGGGTGACTTTTGTCACATTTCTTTTATTATTAAAAATCAAATGAGATTAGTGCATGTCGTGACCAAAGATTGAAGGGAGGGATATGACTTTGGGAATTCTTCATAACTTTTAATATTTTGCATATAGTTATCATCTCATACTATGGAGTTCCATCTCACCATGCCTTTTGACTAGGCTTTGATGCACCTACGTGGTCAAGCTAGGGAGTGATTAAAGTTAATTTGCATTTTTTCTTTTATTGTAAAACAAGATGGGTTAAGGTGTAAGTATAAGCCTTATCTATTCTTGTTCAAACTATTGAATGTAAACTAGATGAATTGGTCGATTGGATGAGAGGTGGAATGAGTTAGTTAAGGTTATTTCTAGGTTGTTTGCAAACATTAGGAGGGTATTTAGGGAGTTTTATTGCCTTTAGGAGCTTTTTGAGGATAATTTGGTGTGTCTTCATGTTTGACCAAGTCAAAATTGACTTTTTCAATTATTTGAAGCCTTTTTGGAGATAATCTAGGGGTTAGATTTATGGCTTTTCGAGGTCATCCGAGATGAATCTTCCAGTTCCTATTTTTGGGGCAACTATTTGAAGCTTGCTTAGTTAGTCATTTTGGACTCATTTTTGTAACACAGTTCTATTCATGCAGCTCTGGGAGATTGTGACTTTTGGCAGTCCTTTCACAGGTCTTGTGCATGCTATTGTAACTCAATTTTGGAGATATTGAATGCAAAAAATACCTTGGCTAATTCTGGTGATAAGTTACTTGTCTTTTCATTCTTTATAGTTTTGTGTATGTGTAAAGATTTGATCAAGCTATTTGTGAAAGATTGCATAATTTCCTTATGGTTTTGTCTCTTAATTTATGCCTTTTGCAAATAGTGTGTTTGAGCAGGTCACTAATTGGGTCAAAAGGATGCATTTCTACTTGTTGATTGTGAAGTTTACCTTCCTTCAACTATTTTTGTGTTTAGGCCTTTTAGTGAAATACTTGTGCAAGAATACAGTGCAATGGACTGTACATATTCACTTCTTACTGGTTGATGTCAAGTGTTGATTTTCTAGTTTTCATTATCTTATTTCAATTAGGTGCATCACCGTAGAGATAGATTATTTCATTTTTATGCATATCTTTTTTCCTTTTCCTCATCAGTTAGTAGTTTAGGTGACACCATAGGAAGCCGACCTTCTCCATAGGTTGACCTCTGCCTACAAGTAACCCACAACTTTAGAGGTCTCCCCATGTTACACTGAGGTGTTGAACATCAAGTTCAACATGGTGCAATTTTAGTAGATAATAGTTTCTATTCTCATCTTGCCTCCACTTGGTGAAGTGTCATGTCATATACGACCTCCACACTATATCCTCCTCCTCCAGATCATCAAACAATCTCCTCAATCCATCTAAATCTCCTGAACCCTGATACCGCCAAACCCAATCATACTATGCCCCATACCAATAAGCTACTAGCAGTGTCGTATCCTACTGACCCACTCTCACCACATTTGGTGTGGACACACTATGTGCTCCCAGGGCCATACCTGAAGTAATATCATGTGACATACGCTGAGTCCCCCCGATAGCAAACCACATGCATATTTCTGTACAACTGTGCCAAGACATGTGGACCCCATGCAAACTCTCCATCCCTCTCCTTGATAATGTGTTAGATAACGTCCATGTAGCTGAGGCTGCATAACCTACCACTCCTATCCGGTATGAGTATCCCACTAATCAACCTACACAGGTACAATGATAGTGGTGGTACTCTCAATCCTAAGTATCTATCCACATCTAGCCCCTTCTTTTACATGGGTAGGTCCTCTTGCCCGAACAGGACCCACACAGTGTGATCCAACGCGTCTCCCTCTGATCTTGTGTCACTCACCATATGCCTTGCTATGGGCAGCCTCAATATCTGCCAGAGAATATCCAACATCATGGTCATCTCCCCGTTGGGAGATGGAATGTCGAAGTTGTTAAATCCCAACGCTCGATCAGGGTTGTCAACATCGCTCGATGCACCTTGATGGATGGATACCCCAACATGTACAGAAGCCCTGCCTGGGCCAGAGCTTGATGATCTGCTCTCGTCATCGCTTGTTGTGTCTCCTCCATCACCTCAGATCTCCTCTCTCGAGTATGCAAGCTATCAAACCGCTACAACCATACCACACAACCTGTTAGTCACCAAATCCCTGCCTCCAAATCTCGGCCTCGGGTTCTCTTTTCACTCACTTATTCTTCCATTCTTTGGACAATCATTTCTAAAATTATCCTACTTCTCTTTCTTTTTCTAACACTTTCACATTTCTTCCTCTGGCCCCCCTTCTTTACCCTTGGCGGTCACCCCTTTTAGGGCAGGGCCGCCCCTTCTGGGGTGGGGCCACCCTTCCTGGGCACAACCACCCCTTCTGGGCATGACCGCCCCTACGTGGGGAGGGGTCATCCCTTCCGGGCGCGGTCGCCCCTGTGTAGGGCAGGGCTGCCCCTTTCGGGTGCAGCTGCCCCTGCATGGGGTGAGGCCGCCCTTGACCAAGGTGTGGTTGCCCCTGTTGAGCCCGAAAGCCATCTTTTTTGTCTGTTCTACCTAGTTTTTTAATTCAAAACCCCTATTTTGCCTCCACGTAGCTATTTGACATTTCTTCCAACCCACTAGGTGAAATTAATTTTTTCCTTCTACCCATTTTTCTAACCTACCACTATTCCCAAACACATATTTTTAAATTGCATTTTAACTCAAAAATAAATTCTAAAATGCTAAAAATCACAAAGGGGGTTTGAACATAACCTGGCGTGGGACCGCTCGCTCATGGTAGAAGCTCTGCACCTCGTCCCTGCGGTGGATGATGTCATCGTCGTAATCCTCCAACATCTTCTCTCTCCTCTTTTCTCTTCTCTCCTCTCTCTCTCAACTGTTAGCCATGCAAATGAGGAATAGTAATTCTAAAATTACTATTTATACTCCTTTTTCCCCTTTTTAAAATAGAGGGTATTTTTTCCCTCTATTTAATTTTTTCTCCTCCCATTAATCCTCCAACTTCTCAAGGCCACCATTTGCACCCCGTGTGTCCGTTTGACTTCGTTCAAAATCTATTCTTCATGGTTTTTCAGCTCTATCCCACAGTGCCTTCCATTTCTTCATATCGATAAATTTTCTGGGGCCCCTTTTTCTTCCCCTCCCACCCTCTCGAGGAGGCATACCCTACCAAATCCATCCACACCTCCTTCTTGATCTTTTTCCCATGTGATTGAGGCATCTCCCTTCACTCCCCTCCATTTGGGCAGCTCACGTAACCTCTCCCGTGCTGGGGCATCTTTTTTCTGGTCACTTCCTCTATTGAGTTATCTACATTTTATTTTTCTTCAAAACACTGTTATTCTAATAATATTTCGAAGAGGGGCAAAATGTAGACACCTAAATTTGACCACTTCCATATGGTCAAAATCCTATCATTTACTTGTCTAATTCATCTTTATTAATTAAATGACATATTTAATTAATGTCCCATTTTCTAAGGTTCCCAAAAATATTTAATTAAATACTTAATTGTTTACCATTTCCTCTCTAAATTAAATAAATGCATCAATTTATTTAATTTAGTCAATTATTCTCTTCAATTTTAAATTCATTCTTTCTCTATCCTTGTCCAATTCTCCATAACCTTTTCATTAATTTGGGTTAATCTAATTAATCATTCATCGGGATGTGCATATCCTTAATCAAGATTAATGTCACATCCTCCATATTTAGCCACTTACCTCTAATCCTGATTATTTTGCCTAACCACCTATTTGCACAACCTTAATCCTAATCACTTAACTTTTCTAACATGTCCTTAAGTCAACCCTTCATGGTACTTACCTTATTTTGTTTGACCTCTTCCCCATGTGAATTAAAAATTCACATTTATTCCCCCACGCATTTGTCTTCCCCATGACCTCTCAAAGGCCACATTAGGTACATGGGACAAGGACCTCCTTTTGGAGGACCTTTTCTTATCCATGGGTTTCTTCCAAGATTGTGAATTTTAAATTCACTTTTATTCTCCAATCCCCATGGTGACAAGAGTGGACTTTCTAAAAGTCCCCACTTGTCACTTTCAGCCCCACTTGGAGACGAGGAATCCCTTTTTAAGGAAAATCCTCTTCAATCCCAAGGTACTTGCAAGTATCTTGGGACCACATTACCTTTTACATGCCACCTTGTACTTATTCCATCTCACCCTCCACATGGCAAGATCTGAGGGCTTGTGAGTCCTCAACTCACCACAACCCTTCATCTTGTCCATGGTGGATCAATCTCAAGTGTCCATTTTTCTTTAAATGGAGGGTCTTGGCCTCAAGTTAAAGAGGTTAGAAATTGGAGATTTAGCATACAATTCATTATTGCCTTCAATCCTTCAAGCCATTCTAGCCATTATTGCAGTATTCAAAGCCATTTTGCATTCTCACCTACCATCTTCCATCATTCAACCACCTCCATTATTGCAAGCTTTCCATCAAGGAGCACACATCAAGAGCATCATCAAGGGCCAACCAATCCATCAAGCTAAACAAGCAAAGGTATAATCGTTCTTGTTATTTTATTGTTATTTTGTTTAGTTTCAACTAGGCCTATCGTTTGAGGTGTTGTTGTGTTTCCTTTTCATTGCATTCTTTTGTTTTGTATTTTAGATTAAGGATTTTCACTGCACACAATTACATTATGCTTAAAAATTATGAAAATATTGAAAAGGTTGTCTATTGAAATGCTTTCTAGGTTGATGAGCACTAACATAAAAGGGAGAGAATTTCATTTGATAAAGACATCCATAACATCATTGAAGAATTCAATTAAGAATAGAACCTTAGGCAATATTGCAAATAAATTAATTTAGGTTCTCATGAATAGTGATAATATGATTTAGGTTGTGACTTTTCAAAGGCGAAAATTTGTGACCTTTGAAATGTTTTGGAATTACCAGTTATGTTGTATGATGAACATAATGAAAATTACACCACCTTGCAACTTTACACTACATGCATTTGACTCTTTTTCTATCAACTGAAAACTTGACACCATGGAAAAACAATAAAGATATATATATAAAAAAGAGAGGTTATTGTAGAGGTGCCCTACATGATCATGTACCTTTAGAAGAATTTTTTCTAAGTTTCATGGTTTTTGAGTAACAACTCATCAAATTTTTTTGCCCTTTTGCACTTTGGTCTCTTAAGATATATCGTCGATGCAATGTAGTTCAAAATGTTTTGGCATGCAGGGGTGCAAAATAGGATCTTTGAGCTGGTTGGAGAGTATGGAGAACAGTGAAGGATTTGGAAAAATGAGTAGTTAATGAAATTTCTTCTATGAATGCCAATAAGACGTTCAAATCTAGAGTTTACAAATTTTAACTAGTTTCTGCAAATGAAAGCTTAAATAAATTAGTTGTTGAAGATTATGATTTAATTTACTATTGCTGATCAACTTGGATAGAACCTAAATATGAAATTTACAATTGACACTAAATAAATAGAAGCACATGATTACCCTGTCTTAGAGTAGAATCTTAAAAATATCAAGAATAAAATGAAGATACAAAATAATATGTTTATCGCAAATGATTCATCTTTTTCTAAAAATGTGAATGCACCTTGATGATAATCTCCTATGTACTTACATATTATATCATACTTGTTTACCCTTAGTGAGAGAAATATTCTATGTCTTGATGATTATCTATTGTTTATATGATTTTCATAGTTATCATTCAATATATATTCATTGTTACATGATACTATCAGTGATGCTTTTTTCATTACTTTTTATGAGTACATAAGAGTGTAGATCATACTTACCACACAAAGTTGAATAGAATTACATGGTCATATTAAATATCTCATATCAAATTGTTACACCTAAGAAGATGGTCCTTTTACCACCACTAAGGGAACCGCATCATGTCATTTCGACTTGATAGTGAAACACAACAAAAGATAGTGAATGTGACTTTTATCACAACAAAGTCCACTGTGTGCCATTTTAAATAGACGTACCATAAATATGCATATAATATACCCAATATTCATTGTATATGTGTAAAAATGCAACAATAAAGAAAATATAAAATTTAAGTTAAAGAGGGGTAGAAACCCTTAAACCCTTAATCCCTCAACCCTTAAACCCTTAATCCCTC
Organism: Sequoiadendron giganteum; assembly: GCA_007115665.2. Lineage (NCBI taxonomy): Eukaryota > Viridiplantae > Streptophyta > Pinopsida > Cupressales > Cupressaceae > Sequoiadendron > Sequoiadendron giganteum. Next base: position 88,505,765 of record CM021100.1, on the reverse strand, counting down.
AACCCTCAACCCTAATCCCTCAACCCTATACCCTCAACCCTCAATTCTCAAACCTCTACCCTATACATTGGACCCTCAACCCTTAACCCTAATCTCTCAACCCTTAAACCCTTAACCCCTCAACCCTTGAACCCCCAACCTTTAAACCCTTAATCCATCAACCGTATACCTTATACATTAAATCCTCAACCCTCAATTCTCAACCCTCTACTCTATACATTGGATCCTAAATCCTAAATGCTCAACCCTAATCCATCAACCCTTAAACCCTTAAAACCTTAAACCCTCAACCCCTTAATTCCTCGACCCTCTAACCTACACATTAGAACATAAAACCTTAATTCTCAACCCTCTACCCTATACATTAGACCCTAAAACCTAATCCATCAACTCTTAAACCCTTAACCCTAATCCCTCAAACCTCTACCCTTAAACCCTTAATCCCTCAACCCTCCATCCTATACATTAAACTCTCAACGGTAAATTCTCAACCCTCTACCCTATACATTATATCTTCAACCAAAATACCTCAACCCTTAAACCCTATACCCTCAACCCTCAACCCTTAATTCCTCAACCCTCTATCCTATACATTAAACCCTCAACGCTCAATTCTCAACCCTCAACCCTATAAATTGGATCCTCAACCAAGCTATACCCTCAACCTCAACCCTCAACCCTCAACCCTAATCCTTCAACCCTTAAACCCTAATACCCTCAACCCTTAAACCTTTCATCCCTCAACCCTCTACCCTAATCCCTCAACCCTCAACCCCTCAACCCTTAAACCCTTAATCCCTCAACCCTCTACCCTATACATTAAACCCCCAACCATAAATTCTCAAACATCTACCCTATACATTAGAACCTCAACCCTAATCCCTTAAACCTCAACCCTTAAACCCTCAAACCCTTAAACCCTTAAACCCTCTTGTTGATGGTGAAAATGACACAAAAAATGTTTAAACAAAATATCTCTACTCTATTTCTCCTGAAAAAGAAAGACAACATATAGTAGCCTAACTCCCAAGGTCCTGGTAGTTGGTTCTCAACTGTTTGGTGTCACTCAATTGGTCTATGCAACTGTAATATTCAAGGGGCCTTTTTTGGTAATAAGGAATGCAAGCAATGATGGATTCATCAATCTGTATTTAACGAAAAGGGGGTTTTAAATAAAATAAAAAGATAGATCAAGGCATACATCAATGAAACATGAATAAAAATTATCTAATATCCAGAAATATATTTTCAACAACGAATGTTCCTCCAATAGATCAAGAAAAACATAACATGATACAATTTACAAAAAAATCCATACTATTGCATGCATCTATGGTGCTCAATTTAACCATCACAATTACACATCATAAGTACTTTAAAGATTCCAAAAGAACAAACTCTCATTTGTTGCTAAAATCATAGATCAATAGACTTTCAATAATTCAATCCATAGATAATTTAATGAAATAATCTTTAAATTTGGTTCCTTCTAATGATTTTCATCACATAAGAAACACTTATGCTTCAACACAATCACGGGCATACAGATAGACTATGATTCATTAACCTTATCCAGTAAAATCAATTCCAACACCGTATTGCGTAAAAACCTATATTTGTATTCAATTGTAACTAATAATAACAAAGTGTATTTCAAAGCTATAAAATTCCTATCTCCTACTATCAAGTGGCTAATCTTATTCTCATCAGCTGACCTTTACAATATGGTACCCTACAGGTATATATAGATGTACAAAATATGAAGTCCTCTCTATCTAAAGTCGAGATCCACCTTTTTAGGAACTTAAATTTTCTTGGAAACTTAGACCAATTGATCTCTAGTTCCCATATTGATAATCTAGTAAACTGGAGAGAAAAAGAGAGGGAGAAAAAAAAGAAAGCCATGCGCCCATAGGACTGTCAGTCATGCATGCAGAGTTTTCTCTGAAGTGTACTCATCATAACTAGAGAAGACTTGTTGAAGCATATCCAAATCTGGTCCATCAATCCAAATGTCTTCGAACTTGATCCTCTTCAATTCAGTAGCAACAAACTCTCCCATGTCTCTCAACTTTGTCAACTCCCTTCTAGCAGCCCTTACCTCTTATCTAATATCCATCAATCGATCCAACAAAAGATCTTCTCCATCATCTCCCTTTTGTACGACCTCTTTAAGTCTACCATCCCATTTCTCTTTTAGTTGACTTGAAGGCAAGTCCTCCTTCACCGGCATATCAACATTCACTAGAATAGTAATAACAGGTTCTAGTTCATCAAGTTGTTCATTTAGATCCTTGCTAGAATCCTGAACTTCATTCTTATGTTTGTACAAAAAGTCAGCTCTAAACCAGATTATGTTAGAGGCCTTTTCCAAAAAATCTGTGTTGTCCTCTTCAAGGATTGACTGCTCCAAAAGAGTGGATTTCAAAAATTTATTGATCTCTTTTAGCTTTTGGATATACCCTCTATGCTCCTCCTCTTGATCTCCTAATGCTTTGGCATGTTGACTCATTTCTTCTATTAGCTTCATAGCTTTCTCATGAACCTCATAACTACTTTCTAGCACCTCACCTACTTGTTGATTAAGCTTTTCGGTCCATCTATCCATCATCTTAACCTTACTCCTTATCTGCACCAAATCATCCACCTCTCTCTTGCTAAGAAAAACTGGTATTTCTATGGTGGTAATTTGTTGTGACCTCTTCAAGAAGGTGTGTAATTGATCCAATTGAGCCTTAAGCTCATCCTTTCTCTGTTTATCCTTTATCATCCTTGATTTGGTGGATGATGCTACCACATCAATTAAGTTCATTTGCTGATTTCTTGTGGGTCTTCCCAAATTGAACGTGCCCAACTGGTAATCAGTTAGCTGCATATCTCCCACATCCTTATCCACCACTATTATTGCACATTCAACAACAATTTTTCCTCCTTCAGTGAGTCTAGTGGAATGCAGAATTTTAGCCTTCTTCTTGGGTCTTTCTTTTTCAATCTCTTTCATCATGTCATCCCAATTAAGAGGATGTGAGGGTGTTACTGGACTCTTTTGAAGATCAAGTTTTAACCAAGTGGGAGCACTTGGAGTATTGGCCATTACAGTAGAAGAAGAAGCAATAGTTGTAGAGGATAAAGGTTGTAGTATATTAACCTTAGGTTGAGGATCAACCTCTTGTACATCTTTTTGTTTTTGCTCTATGTTTTCTTGTGCAAGATTTTCAACTTCTTCCTTGTCGTTTTGTTCTTGCATCTTCTTGTCTTCTTGTTCCTTCTTCAGTTTTTCCTCTTCCAACGTTTTCTCCTCAAGTAACTTGTTTCTCTCTTCTTCCAACACTTTAAGTTTATCTGAGGCTTCCTTTTCCTTTTGTAGCTGCTTGGCCAGCTCCTCAGCATCTTTCTCTTTTTGTGTGTGTTTTGCTTCCTCCTTCTTCTTATAGGCTTCTTCAATTAGCTTCAATTTGGCCTCAAGGGCTTCTCTTTCCCTCCGCTACTTAGCCTTTTCGTCTTCTAGCTCATGGATTTTCTGCACCATCTCTAGCTTATCATTTTCTTCTTTGGTCTTGAGCTCCTGCTCCTTTTTCCTTTGTTGTTTCAACACTTCATCAACTCTTAGCTTGGATTCCATTTGTTGTTGTTGAAGTAAGGCATCTGCTTGTGCCTTAGCATCTATTGCCTTTTGCTTCTCCATTACTTCTGCATGTGCTTTATCATTTGAAGCTTTCTTTGCTTCCTCAAACAGTGCCCATTGATCTTCTTCAGTTTCTAGAGACATCTCCTCTTGCACATCCTTTTTTGATAAGGTCTCATCATAATCTGTTTCAATATCATGGATCTCCATCTCCACTTCCTTTCCCTTTAAGGTTTCAGCTATGCCATGGAGAGTCCCCTTAGGCATTTCTCCTCCTTGTTGCTCTGTAGGAAGGACTTGAGCAGAAGATTCACCCATTACTGGTGTTGAAGCCATAGGTCTTGTTGAGGCATCCTCCTCATGTATTCCAGACAAATCTTGGGTCAGGGCTTCAAGCTCAAATTCTTCAATATCCGAAGAGAAGAATTCCAAGGGTTCCTTGGGAGGCATTTTCCTTTTGATTCTCTTATATCCTTTCCCTTTCTTAGGAGCTGGAACCCCAAGAGTTTTAGCTCTGAGAACAACCCAGTGGATACTCCTATCCAAGACTGGTCTCCCTATTTGCTTGATGTCAATTATCTCCTCAACATCCCAATCTACCGGGTCCAAATTCTTGGTACCTATGTTCAATGCTTCATACAGAGGATCCAATACTACCCCATCATCTACTAATGTATCAGGAATATCATATTTGACCCCAAATTCTACCATAAGTGAGACAGGAAACCTTTCATAATTCCTCTTCCTAAGGTCATATTCATCCTGAAGATCACTCCAAAAGTCTTCCAACAGGTTGAAATGCCTATCAAAGACTGAAGCCAACAAAGCATTCATCTTTTTCTTTGGATCAAAGTGCCTCCGGGAAGTATATAAGCCCAACTTCAATTGTATCAACTCACTACAAACCACTTTAGCTCCCATAAGGTGTGGGCAATTTTACTCACCCAATTGCATGGGGAACTTGTGACAACCTAGTTTATGCTTCATCCCAAACCTGGCATTGACCCCCCTCTAAGATAAACAATAGCGAACAAACATATCCCATCGTTCACACAACTCTTGTTGAAAAACAAAGGGGAAAACCTCCACAATATGTCATGCTCACACTCGCATGTTTTGTTCAATTTTTAATTGCCCAAATTGAAGTGTGGAGGCAATCTCTTTGACAAATTAATATCACTAAAATGCTTTTGATTCTCAAGATCGCTATAAAGCGCGAGAGAAGCGCATACGTATTTTAGTGATGTTAATTTGTGAAAAAGTTTGCAAAACATAAAAGACACTTGTTCATTTTAACCTTCAAAGCAATGATGAATTCTTTTTAAAAGCACCAAATGAAGTGTGAAATTGCCTTGTTCAATTTTTTTACCTTTCAAACCAACTCTAGTATATTTGCCTAAAATTCTTTTTAGCCCCTTGGCAACTTTTAGAAAACAAAGCTTGTTTTGTTCTTTTTAAATCCAAATGAAAATTTAGTATTCTAAGGTCAAAGATTTTAGCGAATTTTCTCAAGAAGTGTTAAGGAACACTTAAGTGTTAAGGAACACTTAAGTGTTAAGGAACACTTAAGTGTTAAGGAACACTTTGCACAAAATGAACATGATATAAAAGAAAGTTTTAACGTTTGTGAAATTAGTTTTCCTAAGGCCAAAGATTTTAACAAATTTTCTCAAGAAGTGTTAAAGAACACTTTTAGTGTTTAGAAACACTTTGGGTTTATGAAGATAACATCATGGTGAACTTCTCCTTTTGCCTCCATCCTACAAAATAACAGAAAAACAGAGAGTGAAAAAAGGAAAAAACAACAAATCAGGTTAGTATTAAAAAAAATATTCAAATTTTTAAAAACCAGACTGATCTTGCGGCAGAGTTTAGCAAGTGCGGTGCTCCTTAGCGGGTGCGGTGCTGCTTAAAAATAGATGCGGTGCTATACAGCGCCGCGTGGTCGACTAGCTGCGGTGCTCTGCAGAAATAGAGACCACGGGTGCGGTGGAGTATCACACGCGGTGGAGTTTGGAAGCAGTGGTGTTTGGAAAATTTTGAAATTTGGAGCACGGGAAGCAGTTGCGGTGCTATATGGTGTCGCGGGCTTCAGGAGGTGCGGTGCAATATATCGCTGTGTATGAGTCCGCGATGCAATACAACGTCGCGTGTCTGGTCCGCGGTGCAGTTTCCTGTATATGACCAAAAAACGTGAAAAAATCGTGAAATTTTGAAATAAAAACGTGTCAAATATGAACAGGCCCTCCTTCTAGCGCCAAAATGTGAACCCCTAAACCTACAAATGCACAAAGAAGTCAAACATTGTTAGTGTTAGTTCAAGAATGCATGTAAAGGTTTGAAGAATTCCCCATAAGATCCACCTATTAAACTAAAATTAGGAAAATGAAGAACATAAAACAAGAAACTTGAATGAAATCCTAATTAAGCAAATGAGTTAAAGATCTTATGGGGGAATTGGTGCCAATGATATGTTGCAATTGTCCCTTTCCCAATTCCTAATTGCAATGCTTGATTGAATGAGAGAAATGGTCAAATCTCCAAAGAGATTTGAGCATAACCTTGATACAAAATGTGAAATGTTGTGAATGCTTGGTTGAAGTGGGAAAAATTAGTTCTCAATTGTAGAGAGTAACTTTGCATATGAGTTGTGGATGAAGATTGAGGAGAAGAGTCTCCAATTTATAGATTCAAATCTTGGAAGAGATAGAAAGATTGAGCAATGTGGGATAAAAGATCATCAAATGGCATTGTGCCACTTGTCCACATGTGATTGGATGAGGAATGTGCAAGTTTTGGCCAATGTGCCAATAAATGCAATTAGGTGGCATTTCAAACTTGAGAAATGACATGTTGAAGAGGGAAAAGGAATGAAGTTATTGTCACTTGGCTCAAGGTCAAGGACATGTAAGAGGCTTTTAATGCCTGGTTGGAAGGACCAAGTCCACTTGGACTTTTTGAATTCAAAAGAGGAATATTCCCTTTTTGATGCTTTGTGAGAGAAAATAGGAGAATTAATAAATCAAAGTAATTGATTTATTATGCAAGTTGCATTCTCTAGAAGATTTTAGTGAGAAGGATTAAGTTTAAACATGGATTTGATTAACTTAATGAAGAATTAGGTGATGTGACCATTTAGACTTAGATTTATGAATTGATTTAAGTCAGAAATTGAGAGGAAATGATTCATTAAATAAATGATTTGATTTATTTAATAAAGAAGGAATGTGTTAGATTAAATCAAATAAGGTTCAATTTATTTAATTTAATAAGAGGACTTTAGAGAATTTAATGAAATAAAAAGATTTATTTAATTAGACAGAGATGCAAGGTTGATTAAATTAAATTGATTAATTTAATCATTGAAAAGAGAAGACTTAATTCAATAAATAATGATTTATCAAGTTAAGGGATATAATGCTGAGAATGTGATTTAGGAGGAAATGTTGTTAGTGAATCGGGATTAGGTGTGCCAAAACGAATTTGTACATTTTCCATGTCTACACTTTAAACAATGATAATAACTCTCAGTTAATCCCTAATTAAGATTAAAACTGTAGCTTCGCGCGTGCATGGCACCTGTCATCAATGCCATAAATGTGATAGATTGGAGTGGGAACTATAGAGGGAACTGACACATTATTGCAATACGACTTCAGTAAAGTCAAACATCAAAAACAATGGGAGCGAAATCGGAGTGGGAATTGATTTAGAAACTTTGTCCAAGTTTCGCATTTGGTTCCCGTTCCGGCTCTGGTTCTGCCAACAAAGAAGAAAGCAAAACAAATGACAAAAAAAAAAACAAAAAGACCTAAATGAGAAAACATAACACAAAACCTAAGTCTAAATGAACAAAACAAAAGGCAGAGGCAGAGGTGAAACGAACTTTTATTTCAAAACTATGAATGACTTCAGACTTAACCTCCATTCCAGCTTTGGCTCCGACAAAGACAAAACCAAAAGACCACAAAAAAATAAAAAACCGTCGGGACGGGGATCAAAATCGATCTTAGTTTCAAAACCCGATTTAGTTCCAATTTCGGTTCTAACAGAACAAACCAAAGAAAAAAAATTTATTGGAGAAGAATAACTCCAAACTTTGTTTGAAAAACAAACAAGGATAAAAACAAAAGGGGGAACCATTTTGACCAAGGCAAAAGATGGGGTGGTTATGCAAGGCATAACACCTCTACCCTCTACCCTATACATTAAAATCTCAACCTTAATCCCTCAACAATATACGTTAAACCCTTAATCTCTTAAACCCTCAACCCTAATCCCTCAACCCTATACCTTAAATCCTTAATCCCTCAAACCTCAACTCTCAACTATAAACCCTCTACCCTATACATTATACACTGAACCCTGAACCCTTAAACCCTAAACCCTCAACCCTTAGACCCTCTACCCTATACATTAGACACTCAACCCTAATCCCTCAATCCTATACCTTAAATCCTTAACCCTCAATCATAATCCCTCAATCATATACGTTAAACCTTCAACTCTTAAACCCTCAACCCCTCTACCCTATACATTAAATCCTCAACCCTAATACATCAACCCTATATCTTACACCCTAATATCTTAACCCTCATACCTTAAACCCTAATCCCTTAAAACCTCAACCATTAAACCATAAAACCTTGAATCTTAAACCCTAAAGCCTTACACCCTCAACCCTTAAAATCTAATCCCTTAAAACCTAAACCCTTGAACCTTAAACCCTAAATCCTAAAACCCTCAATCCTTAAACCTTAATCCCTTAACCCCCAACCCTAAACCATATCCCTCAACCCTCAACCCTCAACCATTAAACCTTAAACCTTAAACCTTAAAACTTAAGCCTCGACCCTTGAAACTATACATTAAACCCTAATCCCTCAATCCTCAACCCTTAAGGGTGATCCCACAATACTGGTTTACAATTTTTGGGCAAATTGGACACTAAACTAATTTTTTAAACTAAATCTTCACTTTTGGGCTCCTATAGCAGCTAAACTGTGAGGAATTTGAAGATGATGCAAACTAGTGATTTGTGAAATTTTGTCTATAGATTCTAAATATATTGTTTTCAATTTTTTTTGAATCAGATTGCACTTCTTTTTCCATCTCCTTTGAAAACTAGCTTTTTTAAAAATAACATTTTTAAGGAGTGACGCTCACCGTATACAACATAATTTTTTTTGTATGAAGGATAAAATTCTATTTTTTTAAAATTTAGATTTGTAACTATGATATCTAGAACTTTCATTTGGTTTCATAGTGTTTTATTAAATATTTTTTCCTTAATCAAGTTTCAAAGTCAAACCAATTACAACTTAGACATAGGCAGACCATATACAACATAACTTTTTCTGTATGTATTGAAATTCATTTTTTTTTTAGTGGATGAAGGACATAAATACCCATCCTGAACATATTTTTTATTTTTCTTCTTCTGATAATCTGCTATTTTTCCACATGTGCAGAACAAAGAGCTTGATTTTCGGTGAAAAACCTATGTTTAATAAAACCAAAAATATAAATACATAATAAAACCAAAACATATTGAAATTATATTCATTGGATAGCTCATTCCGAGGACTACCATATTCTAGTTGGGTCTGTGAAATCTCCTCCATTTTCATCCTCAACCTGAGCTTCGAAGGGTAAAAATCTAGAGTTTTTTTGTGTTAGAGGATGGGAAGGTGGCAAAAGGGGGGTTCGAGCAAACCCCCGGGGATTCGAGCAAACCTTGGTTCACTCGAACCAACGTTCGAGCAAACCGTGGTTCACTCAAACCAACGTTCGAGCGGACCCCCTTTCCACAATGAGAAAATACGGGTTCCCACATTTTAGGGGTTCGCTCGAACCTAGAGTTCGTTTGAACCCCCCAAAACACTTTTTTTTTAATGGGCACATTTTTTGGAATTTTTCCTTCCTCACTCCAATTGTAAACCACTTTTGTGGGTTCACCCTTAAACCTTAATCCCTCTACCTATTAGGACTAGAAAAATCCACCCACAAAATCCATTTCTTTTCCAAAAATCTTGTCACTCGACACACCATTTTAGAAACCTTAATGTTCAAAATACATCATCCACCCGCCATCTAAGTCATCACCCTAACACATCCACATTCCACATCCTTCCCATGTGAGAAAGTAGCCATGTAAATGAGACTTCATCATATCAGCATAAATCATTCTAAAGTCCCTTAAAAGGAATGATGGAGCAAGACAATGCAAATTTTATTGGGAAAGAATATCATATCCTAGGAATTTATCAAAGTGTCCCTTCGATGATCCAAATCAAGCTCTGTCGAAGACACCTTAGGATATCAGAGGAAGATGTTTTAAGGTCTCTTTGATAATCTAAGTACTAGACTGTCAAGGGACATGAGTATTTTAATTACTCTAGCATGAGTTTTAGAGAAAGCATACTTCAACATCCAGGAAATAGAAAAACATCTATTATGCATAACTCCTCAATATATAGAAGTGAAAATAAAAAGTCGAGAGGACAATGCTTGATTTACACACATGAAGGATCGAACGAAGTATAGAATACCATGATGAGTAAGATATGAGTCCCATCGATATCACACAAGTGACAAGTCTTATCAAAGAAAAGTATTTACATCGTTGGGACGAGGAGATTTATCCCTTTGATAAAGCGATAGCAGTTATTATAAAGAGGAATGAAAGAATGATGAAAGGAGTTCAAAAAGACTTCAGTATATTGGAGTAAGATGACCTTAGTCTCGTCGATGACCAGAGAACACAAAGAGTGCATATGTTGGGAGGATATCGGGGAGAAAAACCTACATCGGCGAGCACCAAAAATTGGTCCCTTCGATAAAGAAAATTAAGAAACTAAGTTAAAAACCCCATCGAATGGGGGAATACATATCAAAAGAACAAGAAAATTGGTCCCCTCGTTAAACAACTGTTGTCTCGGTGTGATAAACTGGAGAACATATTGGAGTGATAGGAAGCTATCGAAGGAACTACTTACAAGGAAGGGCCCGTCAGGACATTATGATATTGGTATGATCTCATGTGAAGTCCCTTCGAAATATCAAAAGAGAGAAAGGAGTGTACCAATAGAAGGAGATATCGGGGGAAGAAGGAAATATCGATGAGATCATAAATTTGTCATCTCGGTGAAGAGCAAAGGTTGACAAGACAACGACATGGCAAAGAGAAAATTTGGTGACGATGATGCAAATCAATGGTGTACATTCAAAAGTAATTAATAATACCTTTGATGGCACAAAATTACCATCAAAATGACATTAATGAACCAGAGCCGAAGATATTGAAAATCAAATTTTAAACATATTTCAAGGGTAGTAAGGTAACGAAGAAGAAGGAAATGAAGGAGAATAGTGGACAAAAACAACAAGAAAGGAAGAAGGAGCTTGTTGTCCAAGTAAGTACCTAAGTCTCAGTTGGAATTCATATTTGTTTAAAGCCAATTCAACTATCAAGGCAAAGAAGTAGGGTTTCTTCTATTCAAAATTCATGGCAAGCACATTCAAAAACCCTAAAAATAAAAGATAGAAACTATATGAAAGACATTTGAATCAATACTTAATCAATTAGTTCCCTGGCTCTGGACAAAGGTCCAGGAGCTATGCACAATTGAATGCTCAAGCTAAACAATTAGAAGATAGAAACAAGCTAGTGGGTGACACATGAACCTCGACAAGGGGATACAACTTGTTTATATACTACTACTGAAAGATGCACATACACAAGCCAATTTCCAACCCTTGGAGGCTTAATCTATGGAAAGTGGTAGTTCCCAATGTGTTCGTCAATGTTGAATTGATCAAATTACTCGCCAACAGATATAACCCACAAACTCACATGATTAAATTACTAGATAGATCTTCTTTCATGCTTGTCACCAAGAACCATATTTCTATGGTATTCCAATTAGACACCAATATCAATATGAAGTTCTGAATCAGGGACCTCTTGAACGAATATCACAACCTAAACACTAGTTACAAAAGGTGGAGATTTCCATTACACATGCCTCAGGAAGAGGAAAATAAGCTCAATATATTCTTAAGAGAGGAAAACCCTCCATATTCGATGAACTTGTTTGAGGGATATTTTCAATATACATATTACTTTGTTTGCCAAGTGCTTGGCTTAGATACCCCTATACTCATGGAGATAACACCAATGGTCTTGACAATTGATGTACAAAGTCAAGATGCCTGACCGCTTGATTATGCTGAGAATCTGGAAAATGAAATCCACAATGAGATTGTTTCTATAAAAAACAAAAGTGAAGGTTTTAGATTTATGCATTATTTATTATTTATGCATCTTGTTCTGTATGAAGGATAGAGCTTGGGAATGTGGAGTGAGCACTTGAGGATAAGAGACGTAGATGACAATGTAGATGTCATACCTATCCAGATGTGGATAGCAATTTGGGACAACAGGTGTGTGAGATCACACTATCTATATTTTGAAGAATACATCATGAAACCGATTTACAAGATTCTTGGTCACCCATGTGAATAAAATTTATCACTAGAGGTACAAATATTCCTTAGGAAAAAATACAAGGATGATAGAGGAAAATCCATTCACAATTGGGTTTATTGGTATGCCTATAGTGATTGCACAAAAATCAGAGTATTCTACCAAAGACATGTCCAAACATGGTAGTGTACTTGGAAATTGTAAGGTAATTAGCTTATTCATATTTTATGCACCTGAAAAGTCATAACAAACAATCATTAATGCCTGAGACATTATGTTTTGGAGATTTTACTATGGTATCTAAGAAAGGCTACGAGTTGATTGACAAGAAGTTAGAGCACTACAATTTTCCTAAAGAAAATACAAGGGAAAATTTTGACCTTGAACATTTCATCAATAATGTTAAAAAAAGTAAGAAACTAGGAGGCTATTCTCACATACTCTGAGGAAGATGATTTAATAAGAAATATTGATGAGTATTATGCTATTAGGAGAAGAAACTTGTATAATAGGGTGATGACACTTGAGGCTTGGAAAATAGGGAATGACCCTCTATATAGAGGTGCCTTTTTAGATATTGAGGATCCTGATTGGATGCACCCGTTTCGCATGAACCAGAGCTGAATAGGGATGTGCCCCCTTGGGTATTCATGAAGAAAAGGATTGAGAATATTAGGGAAGCACAAGCTGAAAATAAAATCCCATTATGTCAACTTTCTCTACAGCCCACATTGGATGTTAGTTTCTCCATGAATACAACCATTTCCAAAAAAGAAGTGGGGAGTGGAGAGGAAGATGTGCAGGTGATTGGACCCATGATTAGAAATTATGAGCCCCCAAATGAAAGAAACATAATTGTGATAGAGTCACAAAATGAGATTTCAAATGATATAAGACATGGTGCCACTAGTAGAATTTGGCAAATAAATAACTAGGTGACTAAAACGTTTAGTCACAACAACTAAAAATGACTAAATTCTACTATTTTTTTGCAACTCAGCTATAAATGAGTAAATAAATGACTAATTTGGTCATTGACTAAAAGTTATTTAGTCACACAAATAAAAATTACTAAATAGTTAGTCATTTATTTAGTCACAATCCATTTGAATAAATTATTTAAGGAATCAAGAATATATCCCGCCAAAATACTCTAAAACTTTAATAAACATACTCTAAAACTTTCATCAAAATCTTATTTTTAGGTGTAGTTTGCCAAAATGGAGTTTTCATTTTAATAAACATACTCTAAGGCCTTCATCAAAACCTTTTTTTCAGGCATAGCCCACCAAAATGGAGAAGTGTTTAAGTAAAGAATGACAGAGAATGGTAAGGAGATGTGCGTGACAGGAGGCATAGGATTCATTGTTTCTTATCTCATTCCTGCTCTGCTCAACAAGGGTTACATTATTCACACTACTATTTGTAATCCAGGTATTTAATTGACATATATTTGCATAATCTCAAATTCCTTCAGATGCTTTTGAAGTATCAATGTATCATGTATAGGGTTTAGAATGATTTATTTTAATTTAAAAATTAAATCAGATGCTTTTGAAGTATCAATGTATCCTATATAGGTTTTAGAATGATTTCTTTTAATTTGAAAAAATAAATCAAATGCTCTTGAAGTATCAATGTATCATATATAGGGTTCATAATGATTTCTTTTAATTAAAAAAAATAAATCAGATGCTTTTGAAGTATCAATGCATACCATATAGGGTTTAGAATGATTTATTTTAATTTTAAAAAATAAATAAATGATGTATTTTCTTGTGATTAGATAATGTGGAGATCTCCTAAATCTACCCCAACACACTGTCCTCTTTGGCATTGTATTCATTACTCCAGCTACTAGGGTTTTGCATGTGACATCTTTAATATCTTCATGACAGTGGCTTTTAAATAGATCTCAGTATTTTCTTTAATCCTTATCATGGTAACCCTTGAGTTCCATAACCCACCTTCAATCTCTTCTAAGAACGTTGTCTTAAGCTAGACTGCATAGTATGCATATAAAGCAAGTCCTTCATACCTGCCATTGTTCCAAACCGCCACTCACTACCTTGCTTAAATTGATTCCTCCATAAGCACAATAGCATGTTTTAAAATCATGGTTGCTAGTGATTGACCATTAAGGTCACTACTTTCATCAAGATACAATAAGATTTTTGTCTTCAAACTCAAGGAATTATGCAAGATAACATTGTGAATTTTTTGTTGTGTATGATTTGATTTGCTCGCACATTTACTGCTTTGCTAACTTCCTTTAAGACTAGATATTGCACCCTCAACTACAATCTCAAACAACTCACTCATTGTTGCTTGAAGATTCCTTTCATGAGCATCCTTCTATAAAATCAAACTATGCCCTATAGACTGCCTACTTACTTACTATAGGGGACTCATTATTTCATGGTATTGTGGGTCTTAAGATCCTTCAACTTTATTGTCACTACTTCACAATCCACAAGGTATTATTCACTATTCTCCCATATTTGATGAGTCTCAAAACACTGCTCAAACATGCAATCCACTACCTTCATTATATAATGGCTAAGAAGAAACATTGAACCTGTGATTACCACTATTACTTCATTTGTATAGTCATTCCCTGATTGCATTTACCTTGTCTAACACTGCCAATAGCATTTGGAAAACCCTTAAGGTCGGCAAGGGGGTAAGGAAACTCACTGTTAAAATCTCCACTTTACTATGCAAGGTTTGAGCTTTATTATCTTGTCATTGCTCAACCTATTTTTGACTATCACACCTCAAGTGACTTTCATTCTTCTTACCATAGATTGCATTTAAAAATGTCACTGAGCTACATAGTGTGCTTGTTATTGGCTACAATCTTTAGACTGCAAGATTTTGTTATTGGCTACAATGTCTCAATCTTTTTGGTATTGCAACCTCACTAATCCATTAGAGTTATGGTTTATGTTTCTACGGAGGCCTAGAGTTTGTACCCTAGTCATGCTCTTACCAATGCTTTTATTGGTATTAAAAAACAACCTTAAATCTTAGATAAAAAAATTAGTTGTCTTGATAGGGTTGTGGTGTAATCTTGGATTGTATCCTAGAGTGTGTGGGAAGATTGTGTTTGATCATTAGGGTATGTAAACCTGATTAGGGAAATGTATCCTATATAGCATGGGTCTTTCTTTAATACTTTCCATAATGGTTAATAACATATCACATTATTATAGTTTGTGGTAACCCAAGATTGTATTCAACTATGTAGCAAACTTGGTTTGTAGTTTAAGCTGTACACTTTTAAGTAACATTCATATGGTTTAGAAAATCTTGATCACTCTCTAGAATATCTCATTAAACATGGGTTGTGCTTGAATGCACTACATAATTGATATAACACAACCACTCTACATATAAACCAGAGTTATAGGCTCTTTATTGCAGCAAGAGGTAATTGCTTTTAGTTAACTCCTGCTAACATACTTTTGGAATAAATGTTTAACTCCATTACTTCGAGTGTGAAGAATTTTGTTTTCTTCTTATAATACATTCATTGAGAGCTATATTAGAAAGCTTCTTATGTTGAAACACATCCCGTAAACTTGCTTTAAGCTACATTTAGGAGGCTTCATGGATTTTTTGTGATTTATATAGTTTTTTTTTTTATAGTAAATGACATCAGATTCTTTCTGAAACTAAAATGATCTATTAATTATAGTTTTATGATGATTAAATGTTTTATTTAGAAGGGGTTAATATGTGGAATTTTTATGTGCAAGAAGAATAGATTGTGATGCAACATTTGGGCATGGACAATTTAGGAAAACTTGGATTGCTATCAATGACATAACTAGGTTGAAGAGTACTCTTAGTTGGCCTGAAACACTTTCGAGTGTTTTCGCTTGGAAGCAGAACCTGAGTACAAGGATTTACGAATATCCAATGGAGGAAGTTCCTACATTCTAAAGATAAAATCATAAATCTGTTGGTCCGATTTCACAACCAACTCGAGATCTTTAATATCCGATAAAGAGAGTTCATACATTATAAAGATAAAATCATAAATCTGTTGGCCCAATTCCAGATCCAATTTGAGGTTGTGAAGCTTCGAAAAAGGAAGTTCCTACATTCTAAAGATAAAATCATAAATTTTATTGGTCTAATTTGAGATCCAATTTGAGGTCGTGAAGCTCCAACACAGAAAGTTCCTACATTCTAAAGATAAAATCATAAATCTGCTTGGTCCAATTTGAGGTCTAATTGTAAGGATTTTTCTTTTTAATTATACTTTTTGACTTTTGGATTAATACAAATTATTACTTTAGAATTATGGTATTTATTTTCTTCTAATTTTTTCATCCCTCAAATGTTCAGGGAAGAGCTCTGAAGATGGTTCCTTTAGATGGAGACTACACTTTTCTGCTATAGGTTATGTCTAGAAACACCAGAAGCTCAGGTACTGTCATACTCAGGTACAATAGAGTTTGAGGTGAATTGCACTTAGTATTTTATGTTGATATGGATATGTTCTAGCCTGTATTTAATTGTTGTAGCATAAAAATAGGCTAAATAGTTGCTCATATACCATTGTTTCAAATCTAAATTGCTATACCTTATTCTAGGAGCAAATCATAGAGGGGAGTCTATAGATAAGACGCCATTGTTTAAAATTCAATTTTTTTGCCTCTTTCATAATTGTTTTCTTCATTTATTTGATCTAATGCTCTCAAAATCATAATAAAATCCTTTATTATGGGATGACTATTCAAAATATTTCCCATCATAACAATGAACAAAAAGATCAGTCATTAACCTGAACTCTGCAAGAGTTTCATCAAATTCTACTTTTCCACTCTCTTTTCCATTTTGAATTTTATTCCCAATTTCATCCATGAAGAAATTCCTCAGCCTGTAGATCCCATTGTTAGCCATAACTTTACCAATTTTTGAGGATAGCTTAGAGTTTTTACCCAAGCAACAATTGACAAAATTCGGCCTTACCAGATCAAAATTTGGTAAGGCCGAATTTTGTCAATTGTTGCTTGGGTAAAAACTCAAAGCTATCCTCGACACCTCGTAAAGCTATTGCTAACAGTGGGATCTATAGGTTGAGGAAGTTCTTCATGGATGAAACTGGGAATAAAATTCAGAATGGAAAAGAGAGTGGAAAAGTAGAATTTGATGAAACTCTTGCAGAGTTCAGGTTAATGACTGATGTTTTTGTTCATTGTTATGATGGGAAAGATTTTGAACAGTCATCCTGGAATAAAGGATTTTACTATGATTTTGAGAGCATATTCTATACAACATGTTGTCTTAGATCAAATAAATGAAACAAATAATTGTGAAAGAGCCAAAAAAATTGAATTTGAAACAATGGTGTCTTATGTATAGACTGCCCCTGTGATTTGCTCCTAGAATAAGGTATAAAAATTTAGAATTTGAAACAATGGTATATGAACAACTATTTATCCTATCTGTTATGCTACAACAATTGACTACAGGTTAGAACATATTCATATCAACATAAAATAGCAGGTGCAATTCACCTCAAACTCTGTTGTGGTAATTTATTTGTAAGGAAGTTTGCACTCCATGAACATTCTCTATGCACATTAGTATGTTGGTTATTATTTCAATCTCCTTTGTGATCAAAATAATAGTGAAGTTCATTGCATAACTCATGACCATTTTGCAGTGCTATGATCTAGTGCTCTTTTACTTCTTATTCACTGTGTTCTCAATCACCATGTGTAAATGACTTAGAGGACAAATCTTTATCACCATTTGACAGTAAATTTAATTGTTTGTTATGATTCAAACACTGTTTGATAGTGTTCTTCCTTTCTTAGTTCTATAGGATAGAGGACAATTCACAGTTTGTAACTCTCTACAACGGTAAATAGATACAATAAAGATATTTAAAATTTTAGAAGTGGATTTTTTTGAATTGTTAAAGCCTATTTATTAGTTTTATAACTTAAAATTATTTAAGCTATTTGAATAACTAAACTTCATATTATAAATCTTTAAAGTATAATAAAATTAGGTACTTAAAATGATTATAGAAAAGTTGAATGAAAAATAGTAAATTACTACTGATTTAGCTTTTCCTTTTGCGTGTTTACAGGGTTATTTCTTCCAGCATTTGTTAGGCCTATTTTGGATTCTATGGAAACAACAAAGTCAGTTCCATATCTAGGTCTAAATGAGGTGATGAACCATCCTTCTATGATGAGGTTTGTAGGATACACCCAAGAATAGATCTAAAAATATCAAATTTGTAAACCTTTAGATCTTTGAGATTGTTGCAGATTTGATTTGATTTTTGTACAACTGGACAGATCTAAAAGATTGTTGCTTGAAAATGATGTAAATGAAAATATTATTTGTTCAGAATAATCTAAGGGTTTTATTTTTCACTTGCACAATTTTTTTTGTCTACCTTAAGATAACCATTAAAATTATCATTTTGTTAATCATAATATTTCATTGTATATTTGTATTTTGTTAGATTGTATTGGATAGTTAATGGTTAAGATTTAAAAAAAATAAAAAATCAGCATAATATACTTTCCATGTACTTCTTTTCATCAATTGTAAATCTAATTTTTGTTGCTTTTTGTGATCATAAAAATAGAGATGATTTTAATCTCTGTGAAATATTTTCATGCATGTTTGAGATCTCTACAAGGTGATGAAAAAGTCCCTAGGGTTTGGTAGGGTTTTGAGTATTCTTATTGTTTTGATGGTAATGTTGTCACTAAGTTCTCTCCTTTCCCAAATATAGTCACCTAAGAGACTGCCATGATGCTCCTGACTATAAATTAATTTGTTCTCCTTCTCACTACAGGTCTAATTCTTCAACTCTACCAACTACCCTTCCATCTCAGTGTCTTTTCATGCTCTTGCATCTATTCTCTTATGAATTTATTCTTATGACTCTAAAAGCTATCACTAGGTCTATTATGACTATTAGGTCTTTGAGGGTATATGATTTTCTACTATGAACTCTTAGATTTTCATACTTTTGATGACAATTCTCCAAGGATGTTTGCTCACTGACTTAACTCTTTGTATATTCTCCATTATGCAATGAAAATTCATGGTTTCTAGTTAACTATTTATTGGTGTAACCATTGCCATGTTTCTTAGGACTATCATCCCTATAGGATAGTTTCCTTTCAGATCTGAATGTAATTTAAAAGGTGCCCATAAATATTGATAAGTTTCATACGACTATTGTGTCAAGGTATTACATGGTCGTGACAAGTTTCATAGTACCGCCATACTGCAAGAGCCAAGAAGACACGATATGGTGTAGCAACATAACATCCCGCATTACCACGAAGGGTGGACAATAAATGTGTGATATGGAGGTAAATCAAATACTTCTCTCGCATCCCCACAAGAGCCAAGAAGACACCATGTAGTGTATGTTGAGAAATTATGTCTCAACTTCCAGCTTGAAGTCCTCATTTTCATGCCTTGGTGATTTTGTGTTGTTTGCAAAGTTCTGGCGGAGGCGGAACCAGGATGGAACTTGGCATTGTTCTGTTTGCCTAAGTTCTGGGTCTCTGGCGGAGGTGGAACCGGGATGGAACTTGGAATTGTTCTGTTTGCCTAAGTTCCGGGTTTCGGTTCTCGTTCCTGCTCTGACTCCGCTTCCTACCGTCTGTTGTTTCTCGCTTCATAGGTTCTGGCGGAGGCGGAACCAGTTTTGGAAGTTGGCAATGTCCGTTTACCAGGTTCCTGTTTCATTTTTTGTTCCGACTCCGGGTTCGACTCCTGCTTTTACGATCTGGTTCTTCTAGATGTTTGGATTCTCCTCGGGGTGTTTTCCTTTGCCTTGTCGTGGTTCTAGATTGTTGTTTCTTGCAGTTGGCGGAGGTGGAACCGGAACCAGATTGGTTCCTGATCTTGGACTTTTTGGTGAAGTCTTGTTTTCTATTCCTGTTCCTGTTCCGACTCCAACTCCGGTCTTTTGTGTTCCTGTCTTGGTTTGACCCCAGGTTGACTTTACCCGGTTAGAACTGTTTCCGATGAGTTCCCCTTTGCTGTGGGCGGACGCAGAACCGAAATGGTTCCTGAACCTAAAATTTTGGTAGGGTCATGTTTTGACTCCAGTTCCGACTCCGACTCCGACTCCGACTCCGGTAGTGTGTATTTTTGGTGGAGTCCTGTTTCGACTCATGTTCCGACTCCTGTTCCGACTCTGGCTCCAGCAGTGTTAGAAATGACTTGAAGTCTTGGTCGCGCCCGATGTCTGTTTGACCATTTTGGTTGCTCTGTCAGCTGCGATTGCTGATGGGTCTTGGACGCATGGCACCTGGTTGAATAGTGATTGGACGGATACCAAGATAGTTATTATGGCAGTTGCATTTGTCAACGAAGGGTGGCGAGCTCAACAGTTTTGAGCAATGGCTTTGAATGCAAAGTCAACTTGTTGCAGGAGATCTGTCAGATCTGACCAGTTGTGTGATTTGAGGATGGACTTCATTGCTCTTCTGAGTCGGTTGCATATGGATGAGAGATGTGTTTTTCTTAGAAGTTAGACAAGTTAAGTTGGAGTCGTGTGTTGCAGAGCAAGTTTGAAGTCGTGAGCTTCAGAATAGAAGGATGTGAGTTCTTGAAGAGGGTTTTGAACTGTATGTTGTAAAAAACATTGTAACAGTGAATTTGAAACTCTCTGGGTGATTGTGAGCTAAACAAAGAAGTATGGATATTGTATGTAATCGATTCATTACTGTAATACAATTGATTTGACTTTGTGTGGTGGGTTTTTTACCTGAAAGGGTTTTCCCACGTAAATATCGTGTCATCTTTGTTTGCTTATCTTTCTGGTTTCTCATTGCCATGGTTGTATGCATCTGTAGTTTTAGAAACTGTTAGTTTTTCATTTTTGCTTCTCTCCCCTGTAGTAAAGGTGTTAAGGGAATGTATTCCACATTGTTGGGTCAGTAGATCCGCATTCTTTTCCCTTCAAAGTGGTATCAGAGCTTGGCCAGTTCGTGTTATCCTTGCTAGGGGAAATTAGTTTTTTGCACTAATACTGTTTCAGTGGGAGTCTTGCATTGTTAAACTTGTTTCCGTTGTGAGATGGTGAGTACATCTGGTAGGATAGATATTGAGAAGTTTAATGGCAGCAACTTTGAGTTATGGAAACTCAAGATAGAAGACTTGCTTGTGGATAGAGACCTCTGGATTGCTGTGTTTGGAACTAAGCCACAAACTACGACCCAAGAAGCTTGGGATCTTGCTGATAGAAAAGCAAGAGGATTGATAAGACTGAGTCTAGCCGATTCTATGCTCTTGAATGTTCATGAGGAGACGTCTACAGCTGCTTTGTGGAAGAAGCTTGGTGATATTTACCAAGGAAAATCTCTGGTAAACAAGTTATTCTTGAGAAAGAAGTTGTACTCCTTGAAGATGGACGAAGGTGCATCTGTTGCAGATCATCTGAACTCATTTAATATGAGTGTTACTCAGCTGGCATCTATAGGTGTAAAGATTGAGGAGGAGGATCGTTGCATGCTCCTGTTGTTTCGTTACCTGACAGCTGGGATCATCTTGTGATGGCTATTGGAAGCACAACCACTACTTTCAAGACTAATGATGTGGTTGCTTGACTTCTGTCTGAAGAAATGCGAAGGAAATCTTCTGAGATGGCCAAAGATGCTCTTTTTGTTCGAGGTAGAACAAAGGAGAAAGGCAAGAAGAAAGACAACAAGTCAAAATCCAAGTCTAAAGGGAGATCAAAGTCTCCTAGTAAAAAGTTCAAGGTAAAGTGCTGGAACTGTGGGCAACCTAGTCATATCAGGAAGGACTGCAAGGAGAAGAAGAAGAAGAATGCTTCTGATAATGAATCTTCTCAAGGTGATGCAGATGCCTTCATTGTAGCAGCCTTGACAACTCAGGCATCAGATGATGTTTGGTTAGTTGATTCAGGTGCCTCTTTTCACATGAAATCTAATAGAGATTGGTTCTCAAAGTATGAGAAGTATGATGGTGGAAAGGTATACTTGGCAAGTGATTCAATGCTGGAGATTGTTGGCAGAGGAAGGGTCAGAATTCAGTTTCCTAACGGGAGAGTCAAAGGAATTGGTGGTGTTCTTCACATCCCAAGTTTGGCTCGAAATCTTCTTTCTGTTAGTAAGTTAAATGATGCTGGTGCAGAAGTTTTTTTTTCTAGTAAGGGATGCAAAATGGCTAGAGGTGCAATGGTGTTAGCTAAGGGTGTTCGTACTGGCACTCTGTACAAGCTAGATGCATGACCTATTCTTTGCAACAGTGTCTCTGTAACTCATGTATTTCTACACCTATAGAGAAAGATGAAGACTCTTCACTGTTTGCAAATGCTTTGGACTTAAAAATGCTAGCAGAGAAGACTATGTTATGGCATCATAGACTTGGTCACATTGGTGAGAAAGGTTTAAAAACCTTGAAGAACAAAAACCTTGTAGAAGGGCTTGATGATTGTAACCTTGAGTTTGATTTCTGTGAACATTGTATCTATGGAAAGCAACACCGTGTTTCTTTCTCCTCTAGTCCTCACAAATCTTCTGGTATACTGGATTATGTTCATTCTGATGTGTTTGGTCTAGTTAATGTTCCTTCGTTATCGAAGTCTAGATATTATGTTTCTTTTATTGATGACTGTTCGAGAAGGGCATTTGTATACTTTCTTAAAAGTAAATCAAAAGTGTTCAGTCGGTTTAAAGAGTTCAAATCTTTGGTTGAAAATCAGACTAGAAGGAAAATAAAGTGTTTAAGGACAGACAATGGAGGTGAGTTTTGTTTTGTAGATTTTGAAAGGTACTGCACTGATCATGGAATTAAAAGGCATAAAACAACCCCCTACACTCCACAACAAAATGGAGTTGCTGAAAGGTTGAACAGGACACTGATGGAAAAGGCAAGGAGTATGCTGAGTGGTGCTAGTCTGGAGCAGAAGTTCTGGGCTGAGGCTATTGCTACAACATGTTATTTGATTAATAGATCTCCTTGTTCAGTGCTTGTTGATAAGACACCTTTGGAAGCATGGTCAGGTAAGAAACCCTCATTAAGGCATGTTCGAGTCTTTGGCTGTGAGGCATATGTTCATGTGCCAAATGAAAAGAGATCAAAGTTGGATAACAAGGCTGTGAAATGTATTCTCATCGGCTATGGAGTTGGTGTGAAAGGATACAAGCTTTGGAACCCTGTTACTAAGAAGGTTTTGTATAGCAGAAGCGTGATCTTTTGTGAGCTGAAACCTCTAGTAAGTGATCAACAACCTGAGACAAATCAGAGTGATAAGGAGAAGGATGCAGTTGAGATTCCCCAAACTCCAGAAAGGGAAGAGCTGCATGGTGTACCTGAGATTGAGGAGAGCTCAAGCAGCTCTAGAAGTTCTGATGATGAAGAACAACCTCAGCCTCTAAGGAGATCTACACGAGAAAGAAGGCAATCAGAAAGGTATGGTTTCTCTATGTTAGATTCAAATTGTGCTTATGCCTTAATTACCAGCACTGATGAGCCTAGGACTATGAAAGAAGCAATCAATATGGCTGATTCAAAGTCTTGGCTGGAAGCCATGAATGAGGAGATGGATTCCTTGAAAAACAATGATACCTAGAAGTTGGTACCACTGCCTAAAGGGCGAAAGCCTGTTGGCTGCAAGTGGATATTCAAAAGGAAGACAGGCCTTGATGGCAGTGTGGAGAAGTATAAGGCATGACTGGTTGCAAAGGGATTTTCCCAAGTTGAGGGAATTGATTATGGAGAGATGTTTTCCCCTGTAGAAATGCTGACATCCATCAGATTTTTGTTGTCATTGGCAGCTGCATATGACTTTGAAATTGAGCAGATGGATGTGAAGACAGTGTTTCTCCATGGTGAGTTGGAAGAAGAAATCTTCATGTTCCAGCTTGAGCATTTTGTTGAAAGAGGTAAACAAAATTTGGTTTGTAAGTTAAATAAATCTCTCTATGGTCTAAAACAATCTCCTAGAATGTGGTACCAAAAATTTGACACTTTTGTGTTGTCAATTGGGTTTGTGAGATCAAAATCTGATCATTGCATCTATTACAAATGTGAGAATGATCGTGTGCTTGTTATTACTCTGTATGTGGATGACATGTTATTCATTGGTAATAGCAAGACAATGATTTCTGACCTTAAAACTCAGTTGTCTGCTAAGTTCGAAATGAAAGATCTTGGAGCAGCAAGGTACATTCTTGGAATGGAGATAACTAGGGATAGAACAAGCATAAAGCTTTGGTTCAGTTAGAGTAAGTATGTGAAAACCGTTCTAGAGAGGTTTAACATGAATGACTGCAAGTAGCTAGTTGTTCTAATTATGCAAGGATTGAAACTATCTGCTGAAGACTGTCCAAAGTCTGCTACTGAGATGGAGGACATGACCAGCGTGCCTTATGCAAGTGATGTAGGCAGTTTGATGTATGCTATGGTCTGCACAAGACCAGACATTGCCCAAGCAGTGGGAGTTCTAAGCCGTTTCATGGAAAATCCAAGAAGATCACATTGGGATGCTGTAAAGAGAGTGTTCAGGTATTTTAAGGGTACTTCAGATTATGCTTTGTGTTACCATGGCAATATGGTTGCATCACAAAGGGCTCTTTGCATTCAGGGATATGTTGACTCTGATTGGGCAGGGGACGTTGACAGCAGAAGATCCACCAGTGGATACACTTTCATGCTTAATGGTGGAGCAATCAGTTGGATGAGTAAGTGACAAGCTGTAGTTGCTTTATCCATGAAAGAGGCAGAGTACATGGCAGCAACTCATGCTTGCAAGGAGGCAATGTGGCTGAGGCATTTGTGTTCAGACATTAGATTTAATGCTGAGCAGATTTCAATCTGCTGTGACAGTCAAAGTGCCATTTGTTTGGCAAAGAATCTGACCTTCTATGCCAGGACCAAGCACATATATGTGCAATATCACTTCGTGAGGGATATGGTTGAAGATGGTAAGGTCAGTATGGATAAGGTTGACACCTTGAAGAATGTTGCAGATGCCTTGACAAAGCTGATTAGCACAGACAAGTTCAGATGGTGCACATAATCAATGGGCCTTGGGGCCTATGATAGACAGTAAGGTTTGATGTTTTGAGGAAGCTAGAAGTGTTCACCAAGTGGGAGATTGTTGAGAAATTATGTCTCAACTTCCAGCTTGAAGTCCTTGTTTTTATGCCTTGGTGATTTTGTGTTGTTTGCAAAGTTCTGGCGGAGGCGGAACTAGGATGGAACTTGGCATTGTTCTGTTTGCCTAAGTTTCGGGTCTCTAGTGGAGGCAGAATTGGGATGGAACTTGGCATTGTTTTGTTTGCCTAAGTTCTGGGTTTTGGTTCTTGTTCCTGCTCCGACTCCGCTTCCTACCATCTGTTGTTTCTCGCTTCGTAGGTTCTGGTGGAGGCGGAACCAGTTTTGGAAGTTGGCAATGTCTATTTACCAAGTTCTTGTTTCAGTTTCTATTCCGACTCCTGCTTTTACAATCTGGTTCTTCTAGATGTTTGGATTCTCCTCGGGGTGTTTTCCTCCACCTTGTCCTAGTTCTGAATTGTTGTTTCTTCCAGTTGGCGGAGGCGGAACCAGAACTGGAACCGGATTGGTTCCTGATCTTGGACTTTTTGGTGAAGTCTTGTTTTTTGTTCCTGTTCTGACTCCGACTTCAACTCTAGTCTTTTGTGTTCCCATCTTGGTTTGACCCTGAGTTGACTTTACCCAGTCAGAACTATTTCCGATGAGTTCCCCTTTGCCGTGGGCGGACGTGGAACCAAAATGGTTCCTGAACCTGAAATTTCGGTAGGGTCATGTTTTGACTCCAATTTCAACTCTGACTCCAACTCCGACTCCGGTAGTGTGTATTTTTGGTGGAGTCCTATTTCGACTCCTATTCCGACTCCGGCTCCGACAGTGTTAGAAATGACTTGAAGTCTTGGTCGTGCCCGATGTCTGTTTGACCGTTTTGGTTGCTTTGTCAGCTGTGATTGCTGATGGGTCTTGGACGTGTGGCACCTGGTTGAATAGTGATTGGATGAATACCAAGATAGTTATTGTGGTAGTTGCATTTTTTAATGAAGGGTGGCAAGCTCAACCATTTTGAGCAATGGCTTTGAATGCAAAGTTGGCTTGTTGCAGGAGATCTGTCAGATTCGACCAGTTGCGTGATTTGAGGATGGACTTCATTGCTCTTCTGAGTCGGTTGCATATGGATGAGAGATGTGTTTTTTCTCAGAAGTTAGACAATTTAAGTTGGAGTCGTGTGTTGCAGAGCAAGTTTGAAGTCGCGAGCTAAAGAACAGAAGGACGTGAGTTCTTGAAGAGGGTTTTGAACTGTATGTTGTAAAAAACATTGTAACAGTGAATCTGAAACTCTCTGGGTGATTGTGAGCTGAACAAAGAAGTTTGGATATTGTATGTAATCGATTCATTACTGTAATACAGTTGATTTGACTTTGTGTGGTGGGTTTTTTACCTGAAAGGGTTTTCCCACGTAAATACCGTGTCATCTTTGTTTGCTTATCTTTCTGGTTTCTCATTGCCATGGTTGTATGCATCTCTAGTTTTAGAAACTGTTAGTTTTTCATTTTTGTTTCTCTCCCCTATAGTAAAGGTGTTAAGGGAATGTATTCCGCATTGTTGGGTCAGTAGATCCGCATTCTTTTCCCTTCAGTGTAGTGGTAACATCTCGCATTACCGTGAAGGCTGAGCAATAATGTTGCGGTTTAGTGGAAACATCCCACATTACCGCAAAAGCCGAGCAATAATGGTGCAATGTAGCAGTAACATCCCACATCACCACAATGATCATGTCAAAAATAGTACGATATCACAATTAAACTATAAAACAAAATATCATATTTCTTTGAAGCATTATTTTGAAACAATTCACTTGCCTTGTGTATATTGCTTCCACATTTTCATGTATGTCTAGTAGGGAACTTGTAAAGTTCTACAACATATGACAAAAAAAATTCCTGCTGTTATGCTTTGATGGATGTCCCTTCATTTATACTAGATATCTAATGTAGTGCACATTATTATAGTGTAAGCCTATTTTTCATATTGTTTCATTTAGCATCACCAATATTCTCCACAAGAACATTTTCCCTATTTAAAATGATGGAAATGGTTCACATCTCTCAGAACAATTTCTCTTGCAACAGTCTTGGAGATGAATTTAGATGTAGTGTGAAAATCAGAACATACTCAAAGGTTCTTAATAACTCTAATAGTTGTACCAGGGGCCATATTTAACAAACCAAATGCAATTGCTAACTTTTCACTATGGTGGCAGATAAATGATTCTTTTTTCTTCTATTCCATAGCATTGAGTAAAAGTCTTGAATCTGGAAATACCCTACTACCTTCATTTTCC
Organism: Sequoiadendron giganteum; assembly: GCA_007115665.2. Taxonomy (NCBI): domain Eukaryota; kingdom Viridiplantae; phylum Streptophyta; class Pinopsida; order Cupressales; family Cupressaceae; genus Sequoiadendron; species Sequoiadendron giganteum. Next base: position 88,478,288 of record CM021100.1, on the reverse strand, counting down.
AAGCCAATTTCTCCAATTTTGCATAGGTCTCCCATGTTTTCGGATGTGATCTATCTCCTACACAACAAATAATGTACCATTTTATGCCCTTCAATCCAACTACATGCAGGTATCTTTTTAATCCCTCTATCTTTCATCAATCTCCTTACTATTAACAATGATTTTACAATGCAACAAGCTTGCTATTTTCATTCAAGATACAAGTCATCAAAGTCAAGCACATACCAAGAATATCTCCTCTACTTCAAACCTTCAACCTAACTTAGTTTAGTCTACTTACATGGTCGATGTTGAACACTTTGTTTAAGGTATTTTTTGACAAGGCTACAATTTTTTAATTGATTTATATTGCCGCTGTGTTTGCTTTTGTAAACTTGCAATATACAATGCACTTTTATTCTTTCTGAATTGAGACTAATAGTAATTTTATTGGTTGTATTGAGGCACAAATTCATTCATGGAAGAAAAGGTAGTACCTTGTTGCTCATATCATATGACACATTGCATATAAAGGAGGAAATATTCTAGTTGGGTTATTGTTGACTGCATTGAAGGAGAGAGCTTCATATATGGGACACAATCAACACTCTCCTTATTGGATTCTACATGTTACAAATTGCTCCAGGAAGATTTCCCACGTTGTAAAAGTTTTAAGAGATGAAAGGGGCATGTGCTCGCATTGAAGGGCTTCAAGCATGCGTTTCCATCATTGCAGAAGTTTCTTTCTTGTAGTCATTTCTGTGCAATATTGTAACTTCAATTTTCAGTCTTGTGACTGAAAATAACAATTGTAACACTCTATTTCTAAGCTATAATTAGAAAACCTTTCTTTTATTAATAAATTTCATCGATTTTTCCTTCTCAATGGTTGTCTTATTGTGTGCAATTGATGATTGATGTGTATTTATGTGTTTTATGCTTAAATCCTCAAATATTAGTCAGTTAAAATGACTAAATATACTACTAATTGACATCAATTAATAATTAAATTAACTAAATATACTACCAATTGACAAAAATTAGTGAACAGTGAATACAAATGACTAAATAAGTGACCAGTTAACAACAATCAATGACTAAATATATCAGTGAATAAAAAAATGACTAAATAAGTGTCTAGATTACAACAATCAATGACTAAATCAACAACTGAATAAGAGACTAGTTAAATATATCAGTGAATAAAAAATGACTAAATAAGTGACCAGATTATAGCAATCACTACAACAAATCCCTGTGATTAGCTCTTTTTTTTTTTTTTCTTCCACCCACTGTTTTAATGTATTTTTCTCTAATTTTTTGAAAAAGTTGGTGCTATTTATCGGGATGGCACTATTTTTGGCATTTTTTGTGTCGATCAGAACAACGAGGTGCCAAATTTGGTGCAAATTAGCACCTAATTTAGTGCCCAGATTAGCACCTAAATTAACACCTACATTAGCGCCTAATTTAACACCTAATTTAGTGCCTACTTTAGAGCCTGCTTTAGCACCTAATTTAGTACCTAATTTTGCACCTAATTGAGTGCCTAATTGGTCTGATCTAACAAGGATTAAGAGTTAAGGGATTAGGGGTGTTAGAACAAAAAATCCTTCCCTACTAGCCTTCAATTGCTTGCCTACATTTCACTTGCATCAAAATATCTACTACCTTTTGATTTTTTATTGTATTTAACATGAAATGCAACAATTTTTGTAACAAGATCCATACTATCACCAACATTCCCTTTGTATATACCCATTTATTCCTCCAGATAATCATAAACAAAGAAAATTTTGCCTTTACTACAATATCACAACATCAAAATAAAGGCAACACGGGATGACGACTTATAAGTTAAGAAATAAGTCATTATCGCCATACCACGAAGAGATTATATGGCTTGCACAGTAAAGTGGTACTCGCCGCCACCCCATGGGGAGAATTATAAGGAAATGTGGTAATGCAGTACCTACTACCATCCTACATAAGGTGATTCAAAGGAGTGCAATAAGGTGGTAAACAACAAGAAGATAAAGCATACACCACTATACCATCGAGAGGGTGAACAACATATGCAATAGAGTGGTATACACCACAACCTCGCAACAAGAAGTCTTGAGCAAGGCAGTAGAGCGGTAAGAATTGGAAGAAAAGTGAACATTTTGGTTTGGCACAACTAGGCGCTAAATTAGGCACACATTGCATTGCCTTTGGTGCCCCAAAGAGATTAAATTTAGGGTTGAAATTCGACGCTAAAGTCAACATTAACTTTGACAACTATAGCACCAATTAATGAATCAAAAATATAAATTTAAAAATTCCCGCCTGCGTTAGAACATTCCACACAACAAAAAACACAAAACAAAACTTTCATACCACAAACTTGACAAAAATAATTTTCCATAGGTCGCTCTAATTTTTTTTCCCAGTTTAATTTTTTTACAGAGTAGAGGATAGACGGATAGAAATCAAACCCTTGACTTCACTTTAAATGTGAAAACCAGGTATTTTTTTCCTTTTGGTTCAATTTGAATCCATATAAAGATATTTAGATAGAATTTTTACTAATAGATTTGTACGAAAGGGATGCCACCTGGTAGATAATGGTCGGGCTTTAGTTGATTTGGGTTATTTGGTGGTCTTATTTTTGCATTATTCATTCCATCATAGGGTTTGAACTCTCAAGAGATATCTCATAGGCATTTAAATCCATAAAAAGATTCATTCAAGGTAAAGCTTTCTCATTAATCACCTATTTCTTGTAAATCACCCATTTCTTTTAATTTCTTTGATTGGTGGCTTGCTTTCATACCACAAAACAAAACTTTCATACCACAAATTGGATGAAAAATTTCATACCTGGCAGTGTCTACTTCATTTGCCTCCACAGATTGGATGAAAATAATTTTCCCTAGGTCGCCTCAAAATGCCAAGCAATAGAGGGAAGTGAGCAAAGGGAGCAGACTTTGGCCACAATGAGGTAATTATTTATCAATTTATATATTTGTAAATGTTTCCATTGTTTCTTTGATTTTTAGTTTTTATTCTTTTATTTCTAAATTTAAAAGAAGAAATTTATATATATATATAGGGATATGAGACTGACAAAGATAAATAGGCATTGGATTTCATATTGGGGGTAGAGGTAGTGAAAAAATTGGATGGTGTGGACTTGAAAATGCTTGCCAGATACATAGAAAAATGATCTAGTAAAGCCCCTGAAACATTGCAACCAAATCAACCATGTCAAAGGGAATCAATTGATTCCCCAACCAGTCCTAGATCGAGAAAAAGATCCAGGAGGAAATCAATAACAATCAACTCTAAGAATGTGGAATAGGGATCAGAGACTTCCAATGTCCCAACCACTCCTGAGACACAAAATTCTTCCACCATGCCATGTTTTGCATCTTGCATTGGTAGCTACGATATTGAGATAGAATACAATGTGGTTTCAGGGGAAGTCCGAATGACAGATGCTGGAAAACCATTTGTGAATAGGTTGAAGGAAGCATGCCTTCAACAGTTTAAAGAGCATATACATTTTCCATTCTCAAAGATAACCATGCACCTACAAAAAGCAGTTATCCATGACATGGAGACTGAATTTGGCACAGGTTGGTCTATAAAGAAGATAAAGCTATGAATGACTCAAAACTACAAGAGATTTTGGTGCAACCAAACAAAGAAGATATAAAAAATCCCTCCCGAGCTAAGGCTCAAAAAAAGGCCAATTGATGTAAGTGTGAAAGTATGGAAAGAGTTTGTAGAATCATATGAGAAGTCTGATGCATGGAGGAAGTCCGGTGAGGAGAGTACGTAGGTATTTGAATTTTCTCATAAGATTATATCAAATTTTATAAATGATTTTTAAATTTTATTTGTGCATAGTTAAATTAAATTAGTATATGTTTTAGGACAAGGCCTCCAAGGCTAGGCTTGACAAACTTCGTGCCACACATCACAGTGGTCAGAATTTTGTACAGGCCTTGATCTGTATATTTGTAAGTATATTTAATATGTTAAATGCTATATTTTTTATTTCCTAGTAAAAAGTAAATGATTGCATATTAATTAGTTTAACTAGTCCATGTGCCATGTTTTGACAGGAGGAGAAATGTGGCTAGCATCTAACACAATTTGAAAAGGAAATGTTACAAAGCAAAAAGTGGACCAATTTTTTAATCTAGATGGGGAACAAGGTATCAATCCTCGACTTTCAATAACTTAGTTGGATATTGTTGTGTTAATATGTCAATTTTCATTTCTTGTGTTGAGTTGTTTATTGATGCGTAGGATGAGTTCTAAAGTGTTTCTTTGTTGGCCCTAGATTCCACTCAATTGTCCCATTATTTCATGTTGAGGAAAAAAATATTGTTTTCCTTAAAGGGTAGTGGGTGACATTCATGCCTTATTTTAATCGCATATTTTAATTAATGACCATGGTATTTTAATATCTCTTAAGTGTCCTCATTTAAGACACTTAAACATGGTATCTCAAGGAATGCTTCCTTGAATTCATGTTGCCATTCTACTAAGTGATTCACATGCATTATTGCCATCCTTCCTAATAATGTTGCCATTCTTTTAACATGTAAGAATTTTTTGATGCATCTTGGTAGGAATCCTATAGATCTAACACATCCTTGTAGAAATCCTTTTGCACCAAGGTCAAGTCATCATGGATTTATAATGCATATTCCATGAAATCACGTATGTCATACCTTGCAGCCTTGTAGTATTCCACTTTATGTTTCAAGTGCTCAATTTCCTTCTTATGCCCTTCCATTTCACATGTCATTTTAAGGTGTTTGATTCATTTTCTTGTGTTGTGGTGACCCTACTCGTATCACTAGCCACTAGATCCATATCATCTACATCCATTACCATTGCTTCCATGGCTTCATTAAATCTCAAGAGTATAGTATGCCATGCAACTTCTTGATCAACAACATGCCAGGTACATGCTTGGGAAAAGTATGCATGCCTTTGTGGTGCCATAGATCTTCCTATATATGTTAAAAAATCATATAGGGAGTAATATTTTAGGTTCTCCAAGATTATGATCATGTCTTCAGACAACCTAGGGAACCTTTTCTCAAATAATAGCTCATGCAAGGGAGCAAAGAATCAGTCATAGATGTGCTCATATTTGGATGAATATTTGTGCTCCTATCGGTCCTAGCTAAAAATGGACAAAATGACATGGGATGCTCCATGTCCAATTCATCCATAAAGAATTTATTAGGTGCACAAATAATATAACACAAGTAAGAGGGTTTATAGAATTTTGGCTTTGTGCCCACTAGAGGAGACTCGACTCTCGTTATTTCATTGCACAAAGTGAATGACAAAACAACTACCTAGTTTAAAATTGGCCCTTCTTTAAGAAACATATGTAGCAACGAGACTTAGGATTCTTGAAAATGAGAAGCATCCTTCCCACCATACAACCTGCTAACTAGGGCCACTATGTTTTTAATTGAACCCTTTAGGTTGATGGAAGGGTATCATTTAGTGTTCCTAGAAGTTAATTGTCTAACTCCTCCTCTTGAGGTTTAGACTATGTTTCAGGGTTGAAATCTAGGCACTTTTGTTGTAACATCCACTTATAGGACCCATGGGTGATGTGTTACAGGGCCTTGAACCACCACATAGGTCTTATAGATAGAGTGTTTGGTGTAAAATCCAAATCTAATTCCTATAGAGAGAGGGGGTGGCGATAGACTCCAAGCACCAAAAAACCATAAAATACTCCTCTCATGCATGAACATGTGTGCCAAAATGCTAGATCAACCCACACCTATGGAAGATGAAGGGCCACTCCACATAGAAAATTAATAAAGTATCTCATGTGAGTTAAGTAGACCAAATAATCCATGCATGAACCAATAAAAAACCTCCATGATGCCTCAACATGTGTGCAAGGGTTCTATGTCATCTCTATCGTGCCTCAACATATGTACCAATGCCAAATCAAGTCTCTTAGCAGACCCACTTGGTGGGAATGGACCTAGTTGGAAGATATGGGATACTCAGATGACTTCAACAAAGCTCTAGCAGGTAGCCACAACACAAATGAGGTCGAGTTTTCAGATTCAGAGGAAGCAAGTTGCTCCAATTCAAAGGGAGTAGTAGCAGCTGTAGACATAAATCATGGGGGAGGTAGCTCCAGCCAAAGTAACTCCCTACTAAGAGGGATTGTTAGTTTTCTATGTAGCGAGGTCGTTAATTTCACATTGGGTGTGTCTAGCAATGTGAAAAGTACCTTTATGTATCTCATCCATGGCCAATGGGTTTCTTCATTCAATAGGTATGAAATCTCTACAAATGCAATTTCAAGGCATATCATTGTACCTACCACTAGGCTTGTTATTATATACCCAAGTGTTTGGTATGATTACCCCATTGATTTACTTATCTCATGCAAATATAAACACTACTATTTGAGTATCATTGCACAAATTTGAGGATTTATATACATCCCTGTATGTTCAACTAGAAATAACATTTCTTAAAAGCTCAATATCCTTGATCTAATCTCTAGTTAAAATCATAATAAAATTTGACTTTCAATATTGACTCTAAAATATGGGGACATATAGACTAGTTAATTCACAAAGAACCTTTGAAGCATATTACCGTGCCAAAATATCCTAGAAAAATATCCATTTCCGAAATATAGGAGAAGAAGATATATAGACCAGTTAACTCTCAAAGGATCTTCAAGGAAAACATAATCATATATAGCACAAAATGCAGAGGGTTGGCACTTAAGGTTATGTAATAGAATTTACAGTTGATAGTTAAATTGTATAACAATTTTTTTTATGATCTTTACTAATGTTTATTAGAATTGTTGCATATTTTACATCATTGGAATGACATATTAGCTATATTTTTTTTGAAATTATATTATGGTATGTGCACTTTGATATGATGTAATATGATTATGGTTTTGTTTCATACGTTGTAATATTAGATATATAACAAAAAAACAAATTATTGCATGAAATAAATAATTTTTCATTTTAATTTTAATTTTTACAGAACACAAGTCTTCCATAAGATCAAGATGATCCTCATGATATAGATCCAAAATATGTTGGTTCTAGTACATATCACATGCTAGAGGATGATGATGACACAGATACAGAAGACACCGAGGCCAATGATGATGATGATGACGACGATGACGACAACGACGATGATGATGATGATCACAATGGTGATGATGATGATGATGATGATGATGATGATGATGATGATGATGAGACACTTGTTGGTAGTAGCCAGTGACATTCATGATCATATAGACTGCATCATGGATCATTTTTGATATATCATTATGATGCCTCTTTTCATGGTTACTATCATATGTATCAATTTCATGACCTATAGTACCGTATTATTGAGTTGTACCATTTTGACATGTATCATTTTGACTTATATCATTTGGACATGTATCATCTTGACTTGTATCATTTTGAGTTACATAATTTATCATTTTTACTTATATCATTTATACATGTATCATTTTGACTTATGTTGACTGTTGGACATGTATTAGTTTGACATGTTATTGATCTATTGGAATATTTGACTTTCACTTGTTTTAGTTATATATGATGATGATCTTATCAGTACCAACTTGTCAATTTATATATATTGAAAGTAGTCAATGATTTTTGGATGGAAATTTATTACGTATGATGATTTTAATTTACTGCTCAGGATGGATATTGTCAAATTCAATTAAATTATAGATATTTGACTCACTTGTTTTAATTATAGATGATGACCATGCTATAATAATTATCTTGTTATTTTATATATACTAGATATTGTTGTAGATTTTATTTTGATGGAGATTTAATAAGTATAGTGATGTTTGTTAATTTGTATGGATGTCCATTTCCCTAAAAATTATTTATAAATGTTATCTTATAAAATATTTCAAATGCTTCAGGGGTCTTCAGGTGGATGGAGCACATATCAGTGAGTTAGAGAGTATTCTGTCAAACTGGTCTGTGATCTTCTCTCACAAAGAGGATAGAATAAGATGGAGCTGCTAAAAAATGGGGAGTATCAAGTTAAGCTAGGATATAAGGTGAAAGATGGGGCAGTTAGAAAGAAAGATTAGCCCACTCACCTTTTTTGGAACAAATCCTGCCTCCCTAAGGCTGGAGTTTTCACATGGTTGGATTTGCAAAGGAATATCCTTACAGAGGATAGGTTTAAATTGGTACGGGTTCAAGGTCCTGGTAGATGTCCTTTTTGTAAAGACAACGAAGAATCAACTGATCATCTCCTCCTTTCTTGCTCCTATACATATTTTTGTTGGAAATTCTTTATGAGTAAATTGAACTGGAACTCCCCTCTACTAATAGATTTAAGGATCTATTTCAAATGCAATATGACTTACTCTATAATCATATGAGTTATTTAAGAGGCATGATATATTTAACTAATTAAATTGAAATAAAACATATTAAATTAATAAATGGAAGCAAAACAAGAAGCATTTTTAGAAGAAAAAAAGGAAGCAACAATGGAAGAAAAACTAGACGCAAACTAGAAGCAATCTTGGAAGTAAAACTTGGCATTATCTAGGAAGCAAAAACATAAGCAATTCAGGTAGCAAAAAAATAAGTAATAATGGAAGCAATTTGAGAAGCAAAAAAAGATGCAACAAGCAACATTATATCGAAAGAAAAATTGGAAGCAAAATCAGAAACAAAATTGGAAGCAAAATTGGAAGCAAACCTGGAAGAAAAACCGAAAGAAAAATCGAAAGCAAACCAGGAAGAAACACAAGAAGACAAACTAGAAGAAAAATTAGAAGCCAAACTAGAAGTAACAAAGGAATTCATAATGGAAGCAAATTTTTTTGACACAAAATCTTATGTTAAATCCGGTGCCAAATTTGGCGCAAAAAATGACGCCGAAGAGAACATGCAGTTTGGCGCCAAGTTTTGTGTCGGTAGAAGTGTCCAATTCATGAAATCAAATACACTAAATTTTGGTGCTATTTTAGACGCTAATTGCTTATTTTGTTGTAGTGAATCAATGACTAAATCAACAACTAAATATATCAGTGGAAAAAAAATGACTAAATAAGTGACCAGATTACAACAATGAATGACTAAATCAAAGACTAAATATACTACCAAATAAATCAATCAAAACAACCAATAAATGACTAAAAATAGTTTAGTCATCAATCTGTTCCTATTATATATGACTGGCAATAAACTTCTAGTGATCATGTGACCAACTGTAGTAATTTATAAGCAATTTTTAGTAGTTTAGTGATGTTTTTGTACTAGTGTGCCAATCAAAAATTTGTCTTCGATGATGCCTTTATCAAAACTACCGAGTTTAAAACATTTATTTATGAGTACAAGGGTAATTTGGTCAGAGAAAGAATTAAGGGTGTCACTCTTGAACAAGAAGAAGAGTCTTTGAAAGAATTACAAGATGATATTGACAAAGAAATGAAGGCCATTACCCCAGAGAAGGGGAGATCACTCCTAGAAGAGGCATAGATTATGTTTCTCCCTGGATGGGACATGAGCTCGACTATTGTGTTTGATAGTTTTAGGAGGAGCCAGAACAAAGGCTCACAATTAAGTGTAGAAGGGGTAGACAGGGTATATACTAGATCATACTTCAATATAGATAATACAACTCTATTGATGTGGGCCTTGTACCCACCTAACCAGAAACCTTTAATCATTGATGATCCTGATAAAGCATTTGTCCATCTCCTTGTGCAATGAGTCGAGGATACTGTTCCCTTGGAAACTATAGACTTAAATGCCAATGTGGCTAGGTTTACTAAAGCCCAAATCAAAAGACTGATGAAAAATAATAAGATATATATGACCGAGAATGAAAAGTTGAGACAAGAGATTGCTAGCTATAAAGATAAATTGTCATCTTCTTCAAGTATTTACTCTCCATGGTTAGAAGGTGATAAAAAAGTGATAGAATCCATGGACGAGACTACTTATTGGAAACACAAAGCTAAAATATTCCAGAAGAGGAGTGATAAGTTAGAAATGAAAATAAAAATCCATCAAGTTCAAAATGGTCCCAAAGCTACTAAAGAGAATATTTGAGAAGATGATTAGGAAGGCTAAAAAAGCTTGGGCAATCCACAAAAAAACATGGGCTGCTTACCAAGAACATTAAAGGCCACACCTCAGGATGATGGAGACAAAAGAAGAATTAGCAACCAAGGAAAATATTGATGACCGAGTGTTCACAGTTTATAAGGAGTTAATTGATATGCATGAGAAGTTTCATATTGTGTTGAAAAAATAACTTGATGATTTACACAAGCCCTTGGATATGGCATTGCCTGATTTATTTGATGATGAAGGATAATTAAAAGAGAAAGACATGTGGAAGGATGAAATGGCCTAGTTATTAGCAATGGATCTTGAAAAAGTGAATGACAAGATGATGGTGATGGAGAATACGCATGCAGAGTTGGAACAAATTTTTACTCTAGAATTTGTTATGAATGATATCATTGCCTACACAGATACATACACTAGACAAGATCACATTGATCACCTTTCTAAAATCAACATGTTTATTTCTTAGACAACATAGCCTGGGTTGAAGGTATTATCGAAGTCACTTATCATTAGGTACATTATCATGGAGAGAGGTGCCTTGAATAGATCTTAAGTGATCACGAGTGCCCCACGGATAATAATGGACTGCAATGTGCTATTATTGCTGCAAACTTCATCATTTCCTTTGATTAATTTTCTATGTTAAAAGGATTTTAGTTATGTTTAACAAAATACAAATGAAGAAACACATCTCTATATGTAACATCCTGAATCTTGTTGCTTCCCATATATAAGGGAAACCAAGGTTGAGTTTTGTCATTAACAGATAGGATCATCAATACTCATATCATTTATCATAAACATTTTTCATGATAGCATATAAAAGACTTCTAATACCAATTGTATTATCTTTTGAATTAATATAATGTAGAAGAAATTTTAATTCAGTGAACAAATTCCTTGGTGTTTAGTTGTTTTGTTGTTTTAAGTTCATATATGTTATCTTGTTGTCTCCATAATAGTCTTTTCCTATTATTTAAATTAAATATATCAAAGATATACTTAATTTATCAAGGAAAATTTGTTGTTCTTGTGTGATTAATTTAACTGGATCCTTCAAGGAAGGATTAAATTATTTAAATTAATCATAGTAACTTGAAAATATATTATTGGGATTCATAAGAAGAGCTTGATAACTGACAATCTTACACATTTATACAAAGTATAAATTGTAACTAGAAGTGTCAAAATAATTAGAGTCAAGCCAAGAAGGAGGATTCACATATCATACAAATCTTGACTCCAACCACCCAATAGGATTAGGTGCCGATCATTCTCATTTCACTACAATAAATTATATAAACTTTATTCACATGCTTGAATTTCAACCTTGGGAGTAGGAGTAGTTGTTAAGTTTGCATCTATCTGACATTTACATGCCATTGTGGATAGATCCCCAAAGTTAAAGAAGTCACATAACCTTTAAATCTACATTAATTATCAAGGTACACCTGCCTAGATCTAGCAAAGCCTAAAGTGAAGGGAGTTCGCAACCACATTGGTTAACTCTATTTGTTAGCCAAAAATGTTGTAAGCCTGACCATAGAGCTTGGAATCATCTTAGGGTTTGCAACTTGCATTTTTGAGACCTACCATGACCTTTAAATCCTAATCCATCAACCCTTAAACCCTTAAACCCTCAACCCTTATCCCCTAATCCATCAACCCTTAAGCCCTCAACCCTCAACCCTCAAACCTTAAACCCTCAACCCTTAAACCCTTATCCCTTAAACCATCAAACCTAAACCCTCAAACCTCAACCCTTAAACCATCAAACGTCAACCCTACTCTCTCAACCCTCAACCCTTAAACCCTAAACCCTACATCCTACAACCTTAACCCTCGACCCTATACTTAAGCCCTAATTTGTCAACCCAATATCTTAAACCCTAATGGACCTATACCCTATACACTTAACCTTGGACACTCAACCCTACAAATTATCCCTTAATCCTCAAACCTCTACCCTATACCCTATACCCTCAACCCTATACTTATGCCCTAAACCCTCAACCCTCATCCATACGCCTTATACCCTCAACCTTAAATCCTAAACCCTATACCTTAGACAATCAAACTTAAACATTATCCCTCAACTGTAAACCCTCAACCCTCAACCATATACTTATGCTCTAATCCCTCAATCCTCAACCCTATACCTTAAACCCTAATCCATACACCCATAAACCCTCATCCATATACCCTATAACCTCACCCTTATTCTCTAAACCCTGAATATTTTCCCTCAACCCTATACTTAAAACCTAAGCCATACACTCTCAACCCTTCACCTTATGCCTTATACCTTCAATCCATATTGTAAACCATAAAACCTAAACACAATATCCTAAACCCTAATCCCTTTACCTTACACACTTAATCTTATACACTCAAAAAGCTGAATATTATCCCTCAATTGTAAACCCTCAACTCTCTACCTTGTACCCTCAACCTATTACTTAAGCCCTAATCCCTCAACCCTCAACCCTATATCTTAAATCTAAACCCAGAACCCTCAACCCTCATCCCTATAACCTAAACCCTCACCCTTATATACCCTAAACCAAAAACCCTTACATACATACATACATACATACATACAAGAATATGTACATACATACATACAAGCATACATAAATACATACATACATACATACATATAAGCATACATACACACATACATACATACATACAAGAATACATTCATACATACATACATAAAGACATATATACATACATACATCAAATATACCGATTAGTTGAAAATGGATGCTTTATGGTTTAAGACATAAAACATCATTTTTCTCCAACTAACATTCAAGAATGCCCTAAAGATCTCAACCCAATGAGGAATGAAGGAAGATATATGACAATAGGGTATCTTAGGAAATGTTTAGAGATTAATTGATGTTGAATGAGGGGTTCACCACCAAGTTTGGACTTGGAAAAGAAGATGTTGGAAAACATAATGTGATATGCAAACATATGCTAAATGACCTAGAAATGCAAATGAAACAAAACAAAAAGTTGTAAAACTGAAAGTGTGCACTTGGAAAACTCCAAAGGACTAGAAACAACTTTGAAATTCTGGAAATGTTGATTTTTAAGCCTGGTGGGATTCATTCGCCAATTTGGGCGAATCGGTCCCAATTTTGGAAAACTATATCATAGCAAGTTTCGACCAAATGGGTATCCAAATCTGCAAAGATTTCTGAAAAATAGGTACAATGGGACTCATTCGCCACTAATGGTGAATGAGTCCACTTTGACTTTTCTAGAAACTCAAAAGTGGAATCTGTAGCTCTCGGTCTGCTCAATCTATACCTCCAGGTGTCTAGATCCGAAACCTTGATTTTTAGGACTGTAAGTGACTTTTTGTGTAGATTTTGATCTTGCAAATAGGGAGATGACTTAAAAAATTATGAAACCTATTCTTCAATCACACAAAGAAAGAGAGAGAAAATGTTGATTGTTAGGGAATGGGGGTTTGCCTTGGTCAAACCTTGTTTAGGTAATTAAACCAAATGATGAAATAATGAAAGATGAACATGAACACGAGATAATACAATTAAAACCTTGCCATGATGATAAATCTTAAGTTTCTGTAACAATTGATGGAGAAATCTACCCTGGAATGCCTTAGGATTGATCTTGAAAGCTATCTTGATGACCTTGTGAAGACTCAAAATGAATAACCCTTGCTTTCTTGACTTGATCTAATGAATCTTAGATGTTGCTTGGATTTCTTAGGATGCTAGGATGAAATAATGATTTGGAAGCTTGTTTATATAGACACACCATTCAAATGACCATTATTTTGATCCCAAAGGCCGACATTCATCCAAATTCAAGTTAAAATTGCAATTTTCTCGCTCAAATTGGAAAAAGTCCCCAAAAGGGACTCATTCACCACTCTGGGTGAATGGGTCCCACCTAAGGGGACTCATTTTCCCAAGGTGGCGAGTGAGTCCCACCTTGAGGTTTTTGAGGCGAGTCTTCAAGATTTTGGGGTTTTAAAGTGTTTTTGTCGAGATATTAGCCAAAATATACCTTAGGATGCAAAAATAAGGGTCATAGGGGCCTACTAATGATGATATAAAGGGTAATTGAGGCTAGGGACACAAAGTTCAATGTGAAAGTGTGATTAAATACACTCTACAACATTAAAATGAGGTCCACATAGCCTAAAAAGGCACAAGATCCTATGTGAATGTGTAAAACACATTACAACACTAGATTAAAACTAGGTTTAATTTACAAGCCTTCTAGATTAATATGAAAATACATTTTACAACATTGAATTGAGAAAAATAGGTTTATTAGATTTGAATGCTTAATAAAAGTCTAGAAAAGTGTGAAATTAATTTACAACACCTTTACAAGACATCAATAAATGCATTTTATTCAGTTTGCAAGGGCCCAAGACCTAATTTGGACGTGTAAAACACCTCACAACACTAGACCAAGGTGACATTAAGTCAAAAATCCACAAGAGGGAGCTAAACAAGCACCAAAAAAGCTAAGGACCTGTTTTTTGATGTTACACATACATTTAACAAACTTGCACATAAATAATTCCAAGTGAGACATAACGTGAGCACGTTATAACACACTTACATTGTGTCAAGCTTGAGAAACATAAAACACAAGTTTACAAAAGGGAGAAAAATGAAAAAATAAGACATAACATGAGCGCATTATAACGTGCTCATGTTATATCTTGCTTTGGGAATCCCCAAGCCTTAGTCTTGGGATTTTCTTTGGATTTCCAACCCAAAGAATTGGAGTGCCTTCCCAATGTCCAAAGACGTGTTTTTGCATATTCTACAGGATTTCACATAATCTCATTTGTGCTAACCGTCAGGTTTGCACGTGTTTCAAGGCTGAGAAAAATCGAACACCTGGGTAACATTAGACTCTCTCTTGGCTATTTAACAATGTAATTTTTTTCACATTTTGACATTGTTAATGATTTCACAAGTTAATTTCTTTTGCTTGTGCATTTGATTTTTTATCAATAACTAGTGTTCGATATTTTTTACTTTTTTTTTGAACCGTTCATTGAAATTTCAAATAAATTGCATTTTTATAAACTAGACTCCATTCTACACATATTAAAAAAGAAAATCAATTAGTTTAAAAAAATTATAGGGGTAGCATGACCAAATTTCTAATTTTCAAGATGTGTTCACTTTGAAAATTAGTAAAAATCCAAAAATTCATTAAAAATTTATTAGAAAAATCAGACATAAACTACATGATGTTAGCTAATTTCTCACTGAAGCGATTTTAAAAATACCAAAAAAAAGTTAACCTTTTGAGGGAGCCACAAAAGATGATATGTTATGTTTTTTTGACAAAAACAACACCAGTTTTTGTGGCTCCCTTTTTTGAACCCCTTAATCTCTCATTTTTTTTAAAAAATAAGTAGTTTAGAAAGTAGAATTGGAGTACTACGAGCATTGTTTTTTTTGCATCTTAAAATTTTGAGTGTAAGTATCCTCAATTTCTCATCCAAAGTCAATACTTCCTGATTTAAAAAAAAAGTGGTCACTTAAGACCCCATTTTGGCCCCCCATTTTTTGCACTTACCATATACATATACATATACATATACCCACATACATACATCCATACATATATGGCTCCATTTTTTGAGCTCCTTAATCTCTACTATTTTTTTAAAAAAATATTAGTTTAGAAAGTAAACTTGGAGCACTACGAACATTGTTTTTGTTGCATCTTAAATTTTTGAGTGTAACTATCCTCAATTTCTTATCCAAGGTTAGTATTTTTTTATTTAAAAAAATAAATTGTCACTTAAGACCCCTTTTTGGCCCCCCATCTTTTTTCTCTTACCCTATATATATATACATATGGGAAGAGAAAGGGAGAGAGGTAGATATAGAGAGATAGATAGGGAGGGAGGGAGAGATGGGGAGAGATAAGTAGATGAGGGAGAGAGAAGAGGGTGGAGAGAGGGAGAGAGATAGGTAGAGAGGGAGAGAGAGAAGAAGAGGGGCAGGGGGAGAGAGATAGCTCAATATATAGAGAGGGAGAAGAAGAGGGAGAGAGGGTAGAGATAGAGAGTGATAGGGAGAGAGATAAAGAGATAGGGAGATAAAGGTAGATAAATATATGAAAGAAAGAGATAACAAGAGGAGGGAGAGGGAGATAGAGAGAGGGGGGAGAGCGTGAGAGATAAATCAATAGATAGAGAGGGAGTGATATAGATAGAGGGATATATTGAAAGATAGAGAGGGATATGAAAATATAGAGAGAGAGATAAGGAGATGGAGGTATGACATTCAAATCTTGAAAGTATATGAGTATATCCTTATGGAGATGTGTGGACCAATTCACAACTGACAAATAAAAAAGATGCTGATATAGGTTGACACCTAGTATGGTGACTATACCTTAATAAATTTTTGTACCAATGGTTTAAGAAAATATTGAATTATTTATAACTGACATGTATAAACTCATTTTTTTGGTCACATATGCACTATCCTTTAGTGCCCTTTGTTAGAGTAATAAGTTATTACACTTAATTAATTATATCATATTGGTTAATTAATTAAGTCACTTATTCCTTTAGTTACTTAAGCTAAACTTAGACACATTAATAATTGATTAATTATTAATTGTGCACACTAGGGTTTCCCTTTTACGTTTATTTTAGGGTTTCTTGATCTCCTTCATAAGGATTGATCTCTTTGTAATAATTGATTCTCAATAATGCATTTTTACTTTGAGGTTTACTGAACATCTTCTTTGGTTATGAATGTCTTTTGTATGTGATAGGTATTTGCATGCAGGTGATTCTTGGGGACTGTGAAGTTGGATTTCTCAAGTTCTACATGGTATCAAAGCTCCAGACCTGCAACTGCTTATTCGTCTTTTGAAGATATGGCCTTTCAGTGAGTTTCAAGTGCAAGGGTTTCCACAGGCATCTTTTTTGCAAGATTTGGGGGTAGCCAATTTTTCGAGACACTTTGGGCTCAAATGGAAGTCACCGTCGCGTTCACAGTGGCCCAAAACCCAAGGAACGCCTGTCAAATAATCAATTTTGTGTTAGAGTAAAGGTCTTAATTTAATTATGTTGATTAAGTTACCTTTATTCCCTTCTTAAGATTTCACGTTAGTTTGCATAAAGTGACATTTAATAATTATATTAATTATTAAATGTTATCTTATTAGGGTTTGCATGATCTCCTTTTTATAAGGATTGATCCCATCGTATTTCATATCAATTCATTCTCTCATTCTCTCTGATATATACATTTTCAGTTTTCAGAGAACCCTTGCTTGTTTGTCTCCATCTCTTCTTTTGTGACAGGTTATTTGCATGCAGGTGATCTTTAGGGTTTGTGAAGTTGTATTTTCTCAACTCCTACATGGTATCAGAGCTCCACACCTGCTGCTTCCTGTTTTTGTTTTGAAGATTTTTGGAGCTTCAAGGGTTTGGAGTTTTTTTTTTTGATCCAGGGCATACCTGCAATTTTGAAGCATTTTCAACTCAAACGGACCTCGCTATTGCGTCCGCAGCAGTCCAAAACCCCTAAATCAATTGTTCATTCGTCCATTTTGGACAAAGTCGAAATTTGAGGGAAAATTTTTTTGCAATACAACCATACGGCCGTCTGCCTGGCTAGTAATTTTTTTTCAAAAAATTTTTTTAGCATCTTTTCAGAAAAAAAATTTGTGAATTTTTTTTTTTAATTCATGCAAAAATTTCATTGTAAACATTTTTGATTTTTCAAAAAAATAAAAATAAAAAAGCAAAAAATTTAAAGCCTTTTTTACGGCTTGCTTAGGTCGGGGGCGGGACCCTGCGCATACCCTGCACAGTGTACCCACGTTGCATGGGGTACAGTGGGGGTGGGCCCACATGGGCCTCCCCCACCCAAAATTTTTTCAAAAAAAAATTTCTATAATTTTTTTTATGATTTTTTTCAAATAAAAAAATCAATCCTTTTTTTTATATAAAAAACAATTTTTTTAAAAATAAGTCCAATTGCACTTTTATGGTGACGGCTATTTGGCCGTCAAATTTAACCCAGTGTTTTTGTTGCGACGGCCGTATGACCGTCAAATTTAACCCAACATTGGTTTTTTCCCTTTTTGGACCTGATTTCTTCTAGAGGCTGTAACTTGGGCATACGATATCTTTTTTTGGCAAACGAGATATCGTCGAAAAACTGGTTTTCTCATCTTTCTAGTGGTGTGGGTCACATTATATCTTTTTTCTGTTGGTGCATTCTACAGCCAGTTGAAGATAAAGGGGCTATTTTCAGTCCCAAGCTCATAACTTTTGATCCGTTTCTCCGTTTTTCACAATCTCAGCGGCGTTGGAACCGTATTTTAGAGCTCTTTAGTTTCATCCATGCAATTTTTCTAGATTTCACTCTAGGTATATTTTATTCAGTTATTTGTGTTTTCACACTCTGGTGGATTATCTGGACATATTTGCTCTTGGAAACTTTTTGTTTGCATGGGATGCTTTGTTTTTGGCTGTTCTTCATGTATTTCTAGCTTTGTCCTTTTTAGACATTTTGAGCATCATTTGTAAGCAATTTCTTTTATGTAAACGCACTGAGATAAAGTGCCACACTATTGTACATGCATCTTTTTTGGGGATTTTGCACATAAGGTTGTGCCATATTTTGTACTCGCACTATTATTATAAAGTACCATGAGGGGTTGTGTAGTTTGCCTTTATTTTTCCATCACATCTTTGTCTGGTGAGTATCCCTCCATGACGACAGTGAATCCATACCATTAGGGGTAGTGTAGTTTGCCTTTGTTTTCCATCACACCTTTGTCCGGTGAGTGTCCCTTCACGACGACAATGGATCCATATGATTCCAACCTCATGCATGTGTGCTTTGTTTTGCACACCACTTTTTCAGTTGCAGGTGCTATCTTACACACTTTCAGATGTTGTTTCTTCTTCCTTATGCACTATAGGGTGTTTCACATCATTTTAGTGGATCTGTCAGGCTCTCCCAGTTCAGCATTATGGGGGGGTTATTATACTATTCATGCTTATGCTTCCTTGGTTTTGCCTTGGAAGGGATCTTCCATTCTCAGTTGATTAGTGTTTCAGACTATTGGTTCTTGTGCCATCTGTTGTTTCAGACTGTTGTTTCAGATGTTGTTTCTTCTTCCTTATGCACTATAGGGTGTTTCACATCATTTCAGTGGATCTGTCAGGCTCTCCCAGTTCAGCATTATGGGGGGTTATTATACTGTTCATGCTTATGCTTCCTTGGTTTTGCCTTGGAAGGGATCTTCCATTCTCAGTTGATCAGTGTTTCAGACTATTGGTTCTTGTGCCATCTGTATCTTCATTCTAGGTGTTTTCCTTTGTTTGCCATCTGATTCGAGTAGTGTCGTATGGGCACTTATGCAGATTATTGTCTTCTTGTTCCTGATCATCTTATCTTCAGCGGAGGTTCTTCAGCACCATAGCAGTCATCTTTCAACAATTGTTTGCAGCTTCTTCTGCTTCAGTGATGTTCTTCTTGGCTTTCTACATCTCTTTTTGGAGTAGAGCTTTTTCCCATGAGGTTTTCTCTATTTCTCCATTTTACAGAGATTTGGTTGTATTTGGGTACTTGATCTGGCCTAGTTGACGGGATCCATGTTTGCCTTCTTGCATTGTAGTTACCTTTGCTTTCTTGCATTTGTCTGTAGCTGCACTGTTGCTCATCTTAAGGGGGGGGGTGTTAGAGTAAAGGTCTTAACTTAATTATGTTGATTAAGTTACCTTTATTCCCTTCTTAAGATTTCACGTTAGTTTGCATAAAGTGACATTTTAGGGCTTCTATTAGGGTATTTCCTATTAGGGTTTTATTAAGGTTTGCATGATTTCCTTTTTATAAGGATTGATCCCATTGTACTTCATATCAATTCATTCTCTCATTCTCTCTGATATATACATTTTCAGTTTTCAGATAACCCTTACTTGTTTGTCTCCATCTCTTCTTTTGTGATAGGTTATTTGCATGCAGGTGATCTTCGGGGTTTGTGAAGTTGTATTTTCTCAACTTCTACATTTTGGAGTAGTTGGTTTTTGAGGCAAAAATTTTTTGCTAGGGAGGTTGTACGACCTCCCCAACACGCATTCCAAGGTCAAAAATGGCACAAAATTTTAAAAAAATTAAGAAAAGGTTTTTTGGGTTTTCGGGCCGACGCTCACAATTCAAAAGCCACCCGTCGTCAGGCGGCCACCAGGTGGCCGCTGGTCTGCCACCGCCGCCAACCTCCACCACTAATTGGTCGTCGACCCTTCTAGCCCCTGGGGGCCCCTTCTGCACTCGACACCGGTCATATGGGGGATCGAGAGCTCTGCACCTGGCCCCCGATAACCTCTAGCCTATGCTGCGGTCCTATGGAGGACTAGGGGCTCCACCCTAGCCCCCTACCCTGCGCCTTCGGTCACATGGGTGACCAAGGGCCCAAAATATTTTGCAAGGGGGCCAATTTTTTACGGCGACGACCAGATGGCCATCAAATTTTTTCCCATGAAGTGCTAACGTCAACATAATGTCATCGGCCATACGGCCCTCTTTGCCCCCTCCTAACCCTAGTTTTCCCTAAAGGAGCGGTGTTTTTCTTTTTGGCATAACTTGGGCATACGACATCAAAATCAGGCAAAAGAGATATCGCCGAAAAGTTGGTTCCGAGCACTATCTTGTGGTGCAGTTTATTTTTCAATATTTTTTGTTTAGCTGAATTTATTTTTGTTTGAAGTCATATGTTCATTTATCGCTTTTGAGCTCATAAAATTTTTCCACCATCTCTAATTTTTGCTATCTTTGCAGCGTTGGAAAGGTATTGAGGAGCTCTACATTGATATCCATACACTTTTTCTGTATTTATCCTAGGTTGATCGTTTAGTCCAGATTTGGCCCAATGGGTTTTTTGTAGATTACTTGGATGTTTTGGAAGTTGGAAGGGTGAAACTTGAATCTTTGCACTTCATTTTCAATAATACATCATTCAATAATTGACTGATGCTTCATAGATTCTAGGGTTGTTCCTTTTTGAAGTTTTCGAGTGTTCCATGGTATCGGGTCTGCTGTTGCTTTTTCATGATTCCTTGAGTCAATCAATGACTCTCATTTGGTTTCAGTAGTAAACAAAATTATTCTTGCTTGCTTGCCAAATTTTGGTTCCAGTGTTACTCCATAGTGTTCTTCCAATGCTTCTTTGTAACATGCCATCTCATTATAGGGGGGTTTTGTCCCACTGGGTTTTTCTTCTCTACCTCATTCTTTCATTTGTAAATGGGTACCTGATCAGGCCTAGTTGTTGGGACCCATCTTTGCTTTCATGCATATTTTTTCTAGTGTTTTAGCTACTTCCTAAGTTCATCTTAAGGGGGGGTGTTAGAGTAATAAGTTATTACACTTAATTAATTATATCATATTGGTTAATTAATTAATTCACTTATTCTTTTAGTTACTTAAGCTAAACTTAGGCACATTAATAATTGATTAATTATTAAGTGTGCACACTAGGGTTTCCCTTTTAGGTTTTAGGGTTTCTTGATCTCCTTCATAAAGATTGATCTCTTTGTAATAATTGATTCTCAATAATGCATTTTTACTTTAAGGTTTACAAAGCATTTTTTTTGGTTTTGAATGTCTTTTTTATGTGATAGGTATTTGCATGCAGGTGATTCTTGGGGACTGTGAAGTTGGATTTCTCAACTTCTACACCCTTATCCCCTTATACTTGTGAAGATAGAGGACATTTGAGGGATCAAAATATAAACTATTTGAAACTATGATATTTGACATGTCATTCATAATTCTACTAATTGGTAAGTTGGATTTTGTAGAGGAGAGAGTGCCAAGGGAGGAAGCTACATGGAAATTGTATAGAATGTGTCATTTTTTAATGATTATTGTACAATTTTTTATTTATTTTTGTTGATTTGACTCCATTGCATTTGATCTATTGTATCAACTTTCTCACTTCTCTTGTTTGTACATGTTTCTCAC
This sequence comes from Sequoiadendron giganteum, assembly GCA_007115665.2. Lineage (NCBI taxonomy): Eukaryota > Viridiplantae > Streptophyta > Pinopsida > Cupressales > Cupressaceae > Sequoiadendron > Sequoiadendron giganteum. Next base: position 88,456,141 of record CM021100.1, on the reverse strand, counting down.
CTTTGGGAGTCTTAAATTACACTATGCCATTATTTTCATCATATTATAGACATAGCTACTTGGGATTCATATCTTAAATATGTATCATCCTTGTTTGTAGAGTCTTATATTATAGATTTGGAGGATTACTTTGAGGACATACATTTCCTTTTTGTTGAAAGCCACATCATTGATATTGGCCCACCTCTTCATCTCTTATGCAACTTGTTCTACATCAGTCTTCACTAGTTTTTGGATTGATATAATCTCTTTCTAACATGTGGACACTTGAGAAATTTTTAGAGACACACATCATTTGGATTTGGATTCTTAATTCTTCCATATTTTTGGATTGGATTCTCTAATAACTAGTGGATCTATTTCTTTCTAAGGGGAGAAATGTTGTTTGAAGGCAGTGAATCATATTAGATGTCTCTAAGCATTCATAATTGGTACATGAGATACTTCTTTATGGAGGGACTCATATTCTTATTTTATCTCTCCTATTGGGGGGACATCTATTATACTTATGTGATAGAAACAGTCCTTGGGAGTCACATTGAGTCCTCCTATCCTTCTTTCACTAGTACAATCATTTCATTTTATCTCCTTTGGAGAAGAATTATTTTATTTGGTTATGAGAGATTCATTTATTTTATACATGGGTACCTCATCAGGCCTTATAGCTGGGATCCATCCATGCATCCATCATTGCATTCTTCATCAAAGTTTTTTAGTTTCTGCCTAAGTTGAACTTAAGGGGGGTTTTGGAGTAATGAGGACATCATTTGATAATTAATCAATCTTTAAGTACCTTTTTACTTTAATTACTTAAGCTAAACTTAGGAGTTTTTTTTAATATTATATTGAGATAAATGTAGGCCAAGTTGTCTCATTGCATGAGATTAAGACACTTGTCACAATCTAATAAAATCCTCATTGAAGGTTTTTTTTTATGCTTTTATAATAATTTACCTTTATTGTAATAATTCATTTAGGTTATTGCATCAATACAATTTTTAAGTTGTTTAGCACACAATCATGCTTTGGTCTCTCATTTGTGATAGGATAATTTCTTGGAGGTGATTTTTGGGAACTATGGGCTTCAATCATCAACTTCAACATAATCATCATTAAAATCATATTATGGTTCATTATAAGAGAAGGTTGATGTAAAATATAAAAAATATAATGTATTAGATAATCAAACTAATATTATAGTTAAAAAATCCTACATATAATCCCTAATATGTGGAAGATAATTGATTTCACCGAGTTCATATGGAAATGATTCCAAGTAAATAAATAAGGATAAATTTTATTTATTCAACATTGATAAAATTAAGATTCACAATGAATCTCAAGCATATCTACTATATATATGTTAGTTTTCATCTCTTTAAAAATAAATGTATATACACCTTGTATGTACATAGTAAAAATATTTATACTTTATGATATATATACATACAAATATACACAAATTAAGATATAGATGAAAGACAAAATAATAACGATAATTGCTAGCAGTACTTAAGATATGTTTTCCATAGACTTCAACAATCTCATATTCAATAATTTGTTATTGTTAGAGTAATTGGTTATTTAATTTATTAATTAAACAATATTTGTTTAATTACTTAAAGTTCCCTTTTACCTCTTTTTCACTTAAGCTAACATTAGGTGCATAATAATTAATTACTTTATTAATTATTATTGTGCAAGCCCAGGGTTTTCCTTTTTAGGGTTTTCACCTATATGTGGTTGAAAACTATCTTTTGTATCATTATTCATTTTACATTTTGGGTGAATACATTGCTCCACATTCTTGAGAATTCTTTTTGTTGCTTCTTTTTGCTTCTCCTTGTAACAGGTATTATTTGATTGCAGAGGTCACTAGGCTCCTATGAAGTTGTATCTTCTCAACTCCAATAGTTATTACCAATCTACTAGATTTATTTATCTCTTTCATCAATTGATTTTTTTGTAATATCATGGTTTCTTTAAGTATTTGTTTGAGTTATGTCTTATTATGCTTGCCATCAAAATTAACTCGTATTTAGTCATATAGAATTAATTTAGACCAATGAAGTGCATAATGCTTCTATTAATATTCATAATTAGTTATTTATGGTTTTCCTCTTTACTTCAATTATTTGAAATTGGTTCTATCAATTTCACAACCATATATATGAAATCCGAGAAGAGTAATTTTGATGCATATCACAAGCATACGATGATAAAACTCTCTATCACTGTTCATAGCCATTACATTTCTTTTATTAAATTAGATAATATAGTGTATTAAAATTAATGTCTATTACAAGGGGTTTGAGACATCTCAAAGTCAAGAATCATAAACCAGCTCACTAAATGTAATTTTGAAAGATTATGGAGAAAAAATTAAATACCCTATTTTTGAATAGAATGTGGGACAACTAAGAAGATACATACCCACCAATTTGGTAGTGAATTCCTTAGACAAGAAAATAGGAAAGAAGGCAGGTAGGTCTATGACATATATATTGAAACATAGTGCATATTGGACATGCATACAAGGTTAATTTTAATTTTTAATGGCCCTATTGTCTTAATAATAGTGCCATTCAATTGCACAACTCCCTTAGTCGCAAGTTCATATTTTATACCAAGGAGATTAGCTATCGTCTTTGGAATAATTATGTTGCTAGCCCCTGAGTCTATCATAAAATTATGAACTATGCTATCTCCAATAATCTAAAATGAAATAAAAATGGAACCCTATAGGATTTGACTCTAGGGTTTTGACACTTTTCCTAACATTTCATTTGGAGTTTTAGGTAGTGGGGGTTTGATGGATTTGGACAAGGTATAAGATTGAATTACTACCTAAAAGGTGATTCAAATTTCCCTTGACCAAACTTGGGATGGATTTTGGAATGAAATGCAATGATTTGACTAGGCTAATGATGCACATAACTATTTTGATGTAAAAACAATAGATCTAGAAAGTCACAGACAAATTTCGACTTTAAAAATAGACTGAGCAGAGTTTTGTGCACTTGCGATATAAATTTGGGGCTGAAAATGGAGGACTAAGTTGCCCAGGGTGACAATATCCTTGTGACTGAATTTTAGATCTGATTTCATATTCCTCAGGAGCCAGATCGAAGCTTTCTTCCCCTAGGTGTCTCACTGTCAAACCTTCATCGTGTGTTGAGATAATTGAGTTTTTGTATGTTGTCAATATGTAGGGTTTACATGCAACAATGAATAATTAATCTTCAAGCTTCTCCCAATATTATTTAGATCTAAAACATACACATTCAAAGAGAGGAGAAGGGTTGTGCCATATAGGGGCTTTCCTCAATCAAACCCCATGTTGGTGTTTCCACCTTCACAATGACAATGCCATCAAAAGAGAGCTTATCCTTCTAAGGGATAGAGGCTAAATGATAAATGAATGATGAATCAACAATAGACTGCAACTCACCACTCAAAAATGGCTTCCTTGAAGGGCTGAAGTCATGCACATCTCCTTAAGGCTTGATTGTTGATGGCTTGATTTTCTTGAAGATCTGCAAGGGTTAGATCTCACAAATAATATGATTACATAAACATAAACAAAATCACATAAAATTTGACATGATGCTTTGATATTAAATTTTTTCAATAAGTCTACTCTTTATTGCTCTTGAATTGCTTGATAATTCTCTTAATAATAATAATCACTAGTTAGTTTTCAAATGGTGAAATGACTAGGTATTTATATGAAATTATTTTAATTTCCTATAAATTAAATCTTGATAGCCAACATTTGACATTTGAAATTCAAATAATAAAATCTTAACTTCAACATATTAAAATTTGGAGGAAAAATAGGGGGACCAAGTCATCTAGGATGACTTAGTCTTGTCCCTATTTTATGGGATGTAAGGTGTCGAGGGAAAAATATTAAATGTGGGCATTGGTTTTCTAGATGGGTTTTATTGATAATTATCCAAATGGGCTTTAGAATGCATAATTTAGGAAATTAGGTGTACAATTAGGTCCAATCACTTAAGGGGAAGAAAAAGATAGTTTGAAATTCTCATGGGTGATAATTTAGGATGCTAAATAACCAAATACATATAAAAGGGAGGTGACTTACCAATTTTTCTTGAATTACCTTCTTCCTTGGGCTAAACTAGACTAACTAGAGTTATTTTTCCTTTCCTTACCATTACTTTTGTTGACTAATTTATAAATTTCAATGCTCCCTAAACCAAATACATTTGAGATGGGATAGATAGAGCCTCTTGTTGGTGTAAATAGGTGTTTTACCTATCTAGATCATATTTACATATTAAGTCCACATAGGTCCTAGTTGCTTTTTCTAGAAGTATTAGTTGTCTAGATAAGATCTTATAATATCTTATCTGGTTGGATTTTATTTAGTGATTGTGTCCTAGGTCATTTAATTTTGACTCATTTAATTTAATTATGACACACTTATTTAATGTTGGTACATCATCACACCTTGCCTATAAAAGCAAGGCATCATTGTTGGGAAAATGTGTCTTAACCTTGTAATTACATAATTTTTACTATTCATAGGTAAGCGCAGGTGGGTTGTAAGGGGAGTACCACCCTTGTGAGAGCTTTAGGGGGATCATCCCCTGACAGGGGGTCTAGGGGTTGCACGCCCCGATGGAGATTTGGGGTAGTGCCCACAAAAGCTAGATTTTATGTATATTTTATTATTATAAATTTGAACCATTCATCATTAGGTCTCAGATTTGATGGTAGATATTTTATTGGCTTCAATTTCCCTAGAAGGCAACCCTATTTTATGAGGACACTTGTATTAAAACTATGTATTGTGATGTATTATGAGAGTCTAACAGTGGCCGTGTTACCTCTGGATCTAAGTTGGTTGGTGATACTCTTGTGAGAATCTTGCTTTACAAGTATATTGTGATATTTGTGATTTTTGAATAATATACTGGGCAAATTTTGGAGTGTGGGTTTTTTCTCCCAAAAGGGTTTTCCCCACGTAAGTCACTGTGTTATGGAATGCATGATATTTATGTTTAAGTTTTTGTAACTATTGAAAAGATCTATAAATTTTTATATTATCCTCCTCTCAAGATTAATGTAAGAATTTGTTATGCTACCTTAGCTTCCTTACAATCATATGCACATTATAACAATCAACCAACAATCCAACAATCTAGTTGTTAACATATTGGATCTAGCAATCTTGCATACATAATCATAACATGATATTTCTACCATTTCTCTCTTGTGGAGTTAATTTCATCTTGCAAGTGATCCTAGAGTGTTGAGGAGTTCACCATAAAATCCTACATGGTATCAGAGCTTCAATGCTACAAAATTCTTCTTAGATTTAAGGGACCTTGATATTGACATGAAATTTTTGCTAGGTGTAAGTTGGGGTTTCAAGGACCTCACTATTGAATTAAGGGTGTCAGAGAAAGTTAGGTTTAGATTTTGTTTAGCCAAATTCCATCATGTTTGATTGATCTAGAAGGGTTTGAAGAAGGGTTTTAGTTGCTAGATTTGAGAGGGTAGCTAATTTTTTAGAGAAATTTTGGTAAGAAAAAACTTGCCATTATGTTTAGAAGGCCCAAGAACCTAAGGATACGATTGTACAAATCCATACTTGGCCATACAATACAGATTTGGTATGGTGTTGGGTCATAGTCTGCAATGTCTGTCACATCAACATCCTTGGCATAATACTCCTTCAGTGTATATGGTTTGAGGGCTTGGTTTTTCGATTATCGAATTTCTTGCATATGGTCTTAAGTTGTCAACTTGGTGTTGTCCTATCGTCCTGTAGTGGAGGTGGAATCTTTCTAATGATATCATCGAAAAGTTGGTTTTTCCAATTTTTCAATGTAGGTTACTTTCAATTTTTTTTCTATTTTACCATATTTATTATTGTTTGAAGTCAAATATTCATTTTTGGCTCTTGAGCTCATAAATTTTTTCCATAATCTCTATTTTTTATGATTTTTGCGATGTTGGAAAGGTTTTGAGGATCTCTATCATGCCATCCATGCATTTTTAATTATATTTTTCCCAGGTATATCGCTATTTCAATTATTCCATAATAGGTGTCCTAGATATTACTTTGATATTTTGATAGTTGGGAGGGTGTAATTTTTGATCTTGACACTTCATTTTATTATTAGAATGATGTTCTATCTCTTGTTGCTTCATTCAAATTCCAGAGTTGCACCATATTGAGAGTGTTCCAGTTTTCCTTGGCATTGAGTTTGTTGTTACTTTATCATGATTCTAACTTGAGTCCTTTGAGTGACTCTAATATGTTTTCTAGCATTAGGATTATATTTCCTTTGCTTGCCTGATTAAGGATTCCAGTGTTTCTTTGCAACAGGTTATCTCATTGAGGGGGTTGAATGGACTCTTCTTCGTCTCTCTTATGGAGGGGTCTTTTTTCTCGAATGGGGTTTTATCCTCTTATTTTTAACGGAGATAATTTTTTATTTCATCTCTCTTTTGGGGAGGAGTTTTGTCCCATTGTGTTTTCTCCTTTTCTCCATTTGTGAGAGATTGCATTTGCATTTGTACATGGGTACCTAACATGGCCTCATAGTTGGGACCCATCTTTGTGTCATTTGCATAAATACTCCCTAATTTGTACTTAAGGGGAGGGGTGGGGGGGTGTGTTGGTGTAAATAGGTGTTTTACCTATCTATGTCCTATTTACATGTTAAGTCCACTTAGGCCCTAGTTTCTTTTTCTAGTAGTCTTAATTGTCTAAATAAGGTCTTATCACATCTTATCTAATTGGATTTTATTTAATACTTTGTCCTAGTTCATTTAATGTTGGCTCATATCATTTAATTATGATACAATCATTTAATTCTAGTACATCATCACACCTTGCCTATATAAGCAAGGAATCATATGTACATTGTAACAATCAACCAACAATCCAATAATTTGGTTAACATATTCAATTTGGAAATCTTGCATCCATAATCATAGCATGATATTTCTACCATTTTTCTCTTGTGGGAGTTATTTTGTCTTGCAGGTGATCTTGGAGTGTTGATGAGTTCACTATAAAATCCTACACCTCTCACATGGTGATATTTAGGTTAGCCTTCTTCATTTGATCAATTATATTAAAAGGAACATTGCCAACCTTTGAAGAAAATTTTGGAGTAGCAAACTATGGCTTTGTTGATTGGTTGATTTGATGTTAAAATCATGTTTTAATATCTTTATCAACAATCTATTTTGGCTATAGCATAGTTTTTTTATCTATTGTACCTAGATATTATGCAACATTTTGAAGAGGTTATGAAGTTGATGCTTGAAAAAGTGTGGAAGATATTCTACCTTTGATTACTCTTTTCTTTACTTTGGTATTCTGAGCCACTACATCAATATGTAACTAGTTTATGCCACAAAATTAGATTCATACCAACTAACCAATGTAGAGTCTTCTGGCATGTGATCTTACCTACCAAATTTACTTAACCAATTGAGTGTTTGGGATATAAACCCCCTTACATAGGACCTCCACGTTAATGTACTTGTTTCTAAGTGTTTGCTACTACATTATATTTTTAAGATACCTTAATATTTTTTACACCCAAGACATTCCCTATATGAAGTGAATGAATTACTTTTGAAAATTAATGGTTGAAAATTATAGAGAATGATGCAGACAACTGAAATGATTTCAACCATCAGATTTTCTAAAATATTAAAAAATCATTTTTTCTATTAAATCTTTTAAATATTTTAAACCTAATTTTTTTAAATTTCTAATAATAAATATAATGTATAAATAGTTGATTATATATTTAAAAAAATTGAAATATTACTTTTTTTAAAAAAGATTTTAATAATTATTATGTTATAATATTTAGTAAATATAATATCTAAATAATAAATTATATGTTTAAAATTATTTAATTTTTAATATATATATTATGGAAATTTGAATAATATTATTAATTAAATTTTTAAGTTTGGTGTTACTTGTAATTTTATAATATTTTTGATTTGTTAATATTGAGTTTACCTCTTAATTAATCTTAACACTTTTGTAATATGTTAATTTTTTTAGATACATATTTTATTAATATTTCAATTCTAATAAATTAAAAAATAGTTTTACTTTTTTATTTAATAATTTATTAACTTATTAAGTTTATTATTTATTATTAATTTAATAGAATTATTATGTTTAAAAAATGGATTTTGATATATTATGACTTTGCATTTGGTTTATTGTAATTTAATTTACAATATAGATTTAAGTTTGGTTTTTTAATTATTTATGTCTCTTTATAAAAATACAAATAATAATTAAAATTATTAAAAGTTTAATTATTGTAGAATAATTCTATTTTTTATTTTTACTTTTACCTATCTAATAAAATGAATTTCAAACTTAAAATTTGAAATAAAATTTATAGAGTGAGAGAGAAGCTAACTTATGATTAGTCGTTTCATGCTAGCAATCCAAAGATAACACATGTCCTTCGGGAGTTATACTCAACGTAACATGCCATTTGATTAAGGATATGATAATTCACCTTTAAAATCTCTTTTGTGTACCTATTGCACACTTAAGGAGGAAAATAGATAGAGAGAGAAAGAGAGAAAATAAAGAGAGATAGAGAGATAGAGAGAGAGATAGAGAGAGAGAGAGAGACAAAGAGATATAGAGAGATAGAGGTAGAGATATAGAAGAATAAAGAGTGAGACAAAGATATAGAGATAGGAAGATAGACAAAGAAAGGGATATAAAATGAGAGAAGAGAGACATAGATAGATATAGTCACATAAAGAGAGGGAGATAGAGAGATAAAGAAAAATAAGAGACAAATATATATATATATATATATATATAGAGAGAGAGAGAGAGAGAGAGAGAGAGAGTAAAAAACATAGAGATAAGAGAGGGAAACATAGATATAAAGAGATCTCTATCTCTCTTACTCTTCCCACCCCTCTCTCTATATATCTCACCATATGTACTCCCTCTCTCTATCTCTCTTTATATAACTTCTTATCTCTATCTTTCTATCCCTCCATCTCTCCCTCTTTCATTCTCTCCCTCTCTCCACATCTATACCTATTTTCATCACCATCTCTATCTTTTTCTCTATCTCTCTCCCCTATCTCTATCTCCTTATCTCTCTTTACATCTCTCTCTCTCTCCCCTCTTTCTTTCCCAATATATCTCTCTCTACCTCTCCCTCTTTCTATCCCTATCTCTTCCTCTCTCTCCCCTCTTTCTTTCCCAATATATATCTCTCTCTACCTCTCCCTCTTTCTATCCATATCTCTTCCTCTCTCTCCCTATCACTCTCTTTTTATAGCTCTCTACTTCTCATCTATCCTCTATCTATTTCTCTCCCTCTCTATCTATTTATATATCTCTCTCCTCCTCTTTATTTATATCTCATTATCTCTCTCTTATTTACTCCATCTCTCCTATCTTTCCTACTCTTTGTATATATATATATATATCCCTCTCCACCCCTATATATATCACTTCTTATATCTTTATATTTCTCTCTATCTCCCCCTCTTTCATTGTCTCCCTCTCCCTCTTCCTCTCCTTTTTGTCTCTCCCTCTAGATATTTACCTCTTTTTATCCCTCTCTCTCCCTATCACTCCCCCTTTTTATATACCTCTACTTCTCCTCTCTCCTCTCTCTCCATCTCCCTCCCTCTATATCTATTTATATATATCTATCTCCCTCTCTCTCCATATCTCTCTCTTACTCATACACACAATCCTTGTTTATCCCTCCCTATTTATAACTCTATCTCTATATCTATCTATTTGCCTCTCTATCTCTATCTCTCCATATTTATTCTTCCATCTCTTCCTCTATCTCTATCTCATTATCTCTCCATCTCTCACTACCCCTATATCTTTCCCTCTCTCTATATCACTTCCTATTTCTATCTTTATCTCTCTCTCTCTCTCTCTCTCTCTCTCTCTCTCTCTCTCTCTCTCTCATTTTCTCCCTCTCTCTCCATCTCTATATATTTATCTCTTCCATCTCTATCTATTCTTCTATCCTCTCTCTTTATGTCTCCCCCTCCTTTCCATCTCCATGTCCTTAGCCCCCCCACTCCCCTCCTCCCTCCCCCCTCTCTCTCTCTCTCACTCTTCCCCCTATATCTCTACCTCTTTCTATCCCTATCTCTCCCCCCCTCTCCCTCTCTCTCTATTACAAACATAACATGATCCTATTGATAATGGAGCCTAATTATCTTCTTGATTCAAAGGTTTTGGTTTAGTTGCGTTCAGATCCTTATAAATGGATGCATAGTTTATTTGAATCTATCACTTTTCTGTTGAGACCTTTGTTGCACAAACAACACAATTTTCTAAATGGCCTACCAATTGATCTCATGTATGCCCCACAAATGTATGCAAAAAATATACCAATTTTTTTCCTAATTGACCTTCCACACATCTTCAGTGTACCCATTGCACACAAGGTGCCATTGCTAATATTATTTTACTAACGAAACATGTTCTTCGTAAATGTATCTATAATCTTACCAATAAACAATATTGATAAATTATCTCTCTATTTCTAGATTTGATTATAGACAAGTTTTATCAACAAGATTTTGAATCATACCATGATCGATTATCACAATGAGATAGCTAAAAATGATAGATACAAATTATTCACATAATCACATTTAGAAATAAATCGAAATAATTTATCTGGGATTTCCACATTCCATGTTGTTAATATTGATAAATGCTTGACAGAAACCACATTTTGAAGGGATCACAAGAAATTCCCGAACTTCATATATTCCACTAACCATATTAACGAAATGTCTGAGCCGTCTTCACTGCAGTGTACCAATGCCATTGTAGAATATACCCGAAGGGGTTTCAGCTATGAAGCTCTCAAACTATTCCGTCAAATGCTATCTGCATGCCTGAAGCCAAACCATGTCGCATTTACCAGTGTTTTCATTGCCTGCGGAAAGCTTGGATTACTCCACCATGGCCAGTCTCTGCAGGCTCTTATCTTCAAAAGCCAAATAAAATCAGATGTATCTGTTTATAACGCCCTCATTACAATGTATTGTAAATGCCGAAGACTGAATGATGCAGTGAGAGTATTTGAGAGAATATCCAACAAAGATTTGGTATCATGGAATGCTATAATTGCAACATATGCTCAGAGTGGACAATTTACAGAGGCTATGAACCATTTTTCTCACCTGCAACATGAAGGCCTTAAACCAGATTCCAAAACCTTCACAAGCGTGCTTAGTTCGTGTTCTGTGCCAGAAGCCATTGGGCAAGGAAAACAGGTTCACATTCACATCATTAAAACTTTTCTTTTTCATTTAGATATTCCTGTTGCAAACGCGCTTGTGACAATGTATTGTAAATGCGGTGAGATAGAGATTGCACGTAAAGTGTTTGACAAAATGCCTCAGCGAAATGTTGTTTCGTGGACTGCTATTATTGCAGGATATGTCCAAAATGAACTTGGATATGAGGCCCTGAGCCTGTTTTCCCAACTGCAAAGCGTAGGAATTGCGCCCAATGCTCTGACCTTTTCTAGTGTTCTGAAGGGATGTGGGAGTAGTAAGGTTTTGGGATCGGGGAAGCAGATCCAAGCTCTTGTGCTCAAAGTGGGACTTGTTGAATCCAATATGTATATTAGTAGTGCTCTTGTTGACATGTATGCAAAGTGTGGAAGCATGAATGACGCAGAGAAAGCCTTCAGAAGGTTTCCAAGGCATGATGCAGTATCATGGACTACAATGATTGGAGGATACGTGCAAAATGGCCTAGTCGTAGAAGCTCTGGAGCTCTTCTGCACCATGAGAAAGGTGGGTATTGATCCGGACGAATTCACTTTTTCCAGCGTTCTTACAGCATGTGCCAGCTTGTCTTTAGAAGTAGGCAAGCAAGTCCATGCTCATGTAAAGAAAACTGGCCAAGAGTGGGTTGTGACGGTAGGGAATGCCCTTGTTACAATGTATTCGAAATGTGGAAGCATTGACAATGCACAAGAAATTTTTGAAAGAATGCTTCAGAGAAATTCAACTTCATGGAATTCGATGATTCTAGCATGTGCACAGCATGGACAAGGCAAGGATGCCATTAAACTTTTTGAACAAATGCAAAGAACACAAGTGAAGCCTGACCATATAACTTTTCTCGGAGTTCTTCATGCTTGCTGCCATAAGGGCCTTGTAGAAGAAGGCCGTTACTACTTTCATTTGATGGGTAAGGATCATGGTATCGTTCCAAGAGAAGAGCATTATGCTTGCATGGTTGACCTTCTTGGACGCGCTGGACAGTTAATTGAGGCCGAAGATTTTATAATATCCATGCCATTTAAACCTGGTGTTATGGTGTGGCAAACATTGCTTGGTGCTTGTACAAGCTGTGGTAATCTAGAGTTAGGAATTCGCACTGCTGAGCATTTGCTTAGTTTGGATCCACAAGATGCTGCAACATATGTGCTTCTGTCCAACATTTATGCTGCAGCTGACAGATGGGATGATAGAGCAAGAGTAAGAAAGCTGATGAAAGACAGGGGAGTGAGAAAGGAAGTAGGATGCAGTTGGATTGAAGTCAATAACAAGGTGCACGCTTTTGTCCTGGATAGTGGATTACATCCACAAATAAAGAGAATTTGTGAATGATTGAATGAACTGGCCAAATGATCGACAAAGGTTGGACATGTTGCTAATGCCAATTTTACACTATATGATGTGGCAGAAGAAGAATCACTGTTTCAAAGAAGCCAATACCAACTCTTGGACATAATTAGCATAACTTCTTGGAATCTCTCTAAAAAATCATTGAGACCTAGGATTGTGCAGGGACCATTGCACTCTGGCCAAGTTTATCTCTTCAATGGTATGACAAAAGATTAGATGATGTCAGTCACTTCCAATATTCAGTAAATCGTCTATTTTCATTTGAATATGAATGATAGTAGGACGGAAAGAAAGATGTAATGCCTGAGTAAAGTTGTTGGCAATCTTCTTTTGAGCAACTATCACAACCAGGAATGGATTTCAATGGATGCCCTTCTTTATAAGGTTTATGTTTGGTGACTTCAGTTTTCACGTCATTTTCATCAATATTTTCCATTATAGATCTGAATTACAACCAATATTCTTTTGCAAAAAGCAAAAATCACCAAATTTTCATGACAAATGGAAGGGCTCTAGGAAAATTCACCGAGCAATTCATTGATGGAAAATTCACCTCCAACAATTCACTGTGGGAAAATTCACTGCCAAGTAAAATTCACCGTGGGAAAATTCACTGCCAAGTAAAATTCACCGTCAGGAAAATTTGCCAAATGGAAGGGCTCTAAGAAAATTCACCGTGAACAATTCATCAATGAAAAATTCACCTCCAACAATTCACCGTGGGAAAATTCACTGCCACGACAAATTCACTGCCAAGTAAAATTCACCGCCAGCAATTCACCAATGAATTGTTGGCGGTGAATTTTACGGTGAATTTGTCATGGCAGTGAATTTTCCCATGGTGAATTGCTGACGGTGAATTTTCCGTATACCAACTGGAAGACAGGATGGCAGCAGGAATGAGAAAGCAGATGAAATAAATGAGTGTGAGATGGGAAACAGGATAGGTTGTATTTGGATTGAACTCCATAAAAGGGGTGCATGCTTTGGTCTTCTGTGGCAGATTGCATTTTCAAATAAAGAGAAATCCTGAAGGGTTGGATGAGCTGTTTGAGTTGGAAGGTTGGATATTTTGCAAATGAAAATTTAACTATATGACATGGAGCATGTGCTGAAGGAACATTCTTGTTGCTGGCACTGGAATAAGACAGTAGCATCTTTTGAGTATGAATATTAAGCTTTCATGGAATCTCTATAAATGGTATGGCAGAAAAATTAAGTGATGTCCCTCGCTTCAAACACTTGTTAGAGAGCCTATAGCTCTGTGAATATCAGTGATGGCAGGACAGAAAGAAAGAAAATTCTTAGTAAAGTTGTTGACAATCTCCTTGTGGAGCGTCCATCAAAACGGGGTTTAGGATTTCAATCTTATTTTCGGTGACGAGTTCAATTTTCACTTTTTCTTTCAGCAATGTTTTCTACAGTAGATCTGAGAAAAAACAAAAAATTTAGAGGTGTTTCAGATCTTCATATGCATATTGTGAGACAAAATTAGTAGTTAAAATAAGTTTAGATTGCCTTGTGAGAGGAGAGAACTACAGAACCAAATTCACGAGAAAATGGATTTTATTGCACGTTAAGAAGAAAAGCAATTGAACAAGCAAGAGCAAATGAACAATCTATAATTTACAGCCATAGATATAATTTGCATCTTATCAAGTATAATAATCTGTGAACTTGGTAAAGATTCATTAGATAGTTCAAATTGGACACATGCATTGTTTAGTTGTTGGGGTTAGCATCATATATAACCTACAATGATTGGACTTGGAAGAAAACCAGCCTTCTCTTTGACATTTTAAAGAGCATATAGAGTTTCCACAAAACATTGGGCAAAAAGGAGTGCCTATTAATAGATCCAAAACAATAAATGAGCCTTTAGACGAATGTTCGCTAGACTTAAGGGTTTCATAACCCTAGGAAAAGACTCGGATGGATATAATTGATGTTTATAGACAAAGTATTGTGCTAAGTGGATGGCTTGAGCCATAGTTGTAAAACTTGGACTCGACAATAATTGGGTGTGTCCAAATTTTTTTTGAACTCAGGACTCAATAAATTTTTTAGGAAAATCTTAATAATAACTTGACAATTTTATTGAATATTTTAAAATAAATATTCTTACAAAATACATATTATTAAATTTGTAGAACATATCATTAATTTACATCATATAAAAATCAAAATTAGAGTTTAAGACATATCATAGACCTTAAGGAGGTTGAATGGCAATGCCCCTCACGGGGGTGGGTGAACGCTCTTAGTGGGGTTGAAGGGCAATGCCCCCAATGGGGCCAAGGTGCAACATCCCTTGTGGGGTATGGGGGAAATGTCCCTAGCGGGGATAAGGGTAGCACTCTTGGTGTGTTCAGGTCACGATATAAGACGAGGCTGAGGAGTAGAGCCTCCACCACCAAGCCCAAATTAAGGCCTTTGAAACCACACAAACCTTCATGGTGCATGCTACTTTCACAATTTTATCACTTAAGAGTGAAATTAGGTGTTTGGTGCTTTTTTTGTTTATAAAAATCCTTTCAAAATCACATTAATTTGTAACAAATTTTAAAAATATATATTTAAAAGATATAAGCACACTTAATTTTATATAATAATATATATTACAATTTACATATTTTACAAATTCATTCAATATTTTTAAAATAACCTAACCAAATCTTAAAAGTTATAATTTAAATTATAATTTACATGTTTTTAATTAAAAAAATACATGATAAAAATTTATTAAAAAATAAAACTCTTTATCTTTATTTGTAAACATCAAGATCCTCCACTATAAACATTATCAGCTCAAAAAATTCTTGTGGAGATCCATTAACCACAAGCCGTTGTAGCATGCCCTAAATCAATATTTTTTTAGAATTGTGTGCGGAAAAAAAGTGTTATAAGGATTTCAATGAGTTTTCAATTTGTTCTTGTTTGCCCTAAATCAATGATTTTTTAAACTACAAGGAAAAAATTGTTTAGGCATTTCAACAAGTTTCGTTTTAAAAATGGTGATTTTTTCAGGTTACTCGGGATTTTTCATGCTAAAAACCTATTTTTGAGTAATACGGTGGGTAGCTCATTGAGCTTGTTTCCTTGCGAGTACTTGTGAGTTTTGCAACATTGGTTTGATCAATTGATGACTTGAAGCCTTGGAAGATTTTTCTTAGACTTTGTATTGTTATATGGAAAAAATGTTGGCAAGGTATGGCCTCCACATGTTTTGTATTACTAGTAACCTTTTCAAGATAGTGTTCTTTCATGATTCAAAGTATTTGGAAGGCCTTCGAGGTAGTTAAGCCCTTCCTTAGGAAGAGCTAGAGATGGGGTTTAGAACATTTCTCTCTTTCAACAAGGATAACCTTTGGTTGTCTCCTATTATCAATAGTTTGATTTTTCTATTGGCAAAAACACCTAGGATTAAAGCTATTTGGATCTATTGTAAAGGTGTCCATACCATTAGAGACTAGATCCATTGGTGCAACATTTTTTCAAACTTTCTTTTGTTGACCACACCAAAGGCGTTCATGACTCACATAATAGAAAAGTCGAATATTTTCTAGGTGAATCATAAACAAGAAGGCAACATGGGCTAGTGAAGTCTGATATTCACTAGGTGAGCCCCCAAGACAAGGTAAAATGAGAAACACACTAGGTCTAGTGAACTTCGCTATTCACTAAGTGTGTACCCATTAACAAGGTGGCAAAAATGAGAAACACACTAGGTCTAGTGAAGTCTGCTATTCACTAGGTGTGTACCCATGTCAACCATACCAAGAGTTATACTCCTTGATAAACTTGATAACCTTGATAAGGTGTAACAAAATGATCAAAATGCTATGCCAATGCAACACTAAGTTCAATGCATGTGAACAAAGTGAAGAAAAAATGTGAATATCAATGCACCACTAAGTCCAATGCGTGTGAACAAAGTGAAGAAAATAATGCCAATGTATGGCCCTAGCTTAAATAAATTGCTAAACAACATGCTATGAGCAATTTCTTTAAGGTAGAAAAATAATAAATGTCATGTAACCAAAAGATCAGAAGAACTTATTTGGAAAGCACTATGCCAACGATATAATTCCAAATAAAGCTACATCATGATAAGGGGTTGCCCCCAAATGCAGTGCATCAATCAACATAGAATATGAACACAAAAGGGATCCATTAATCTAGGGTTGGTATATGTCTTTGATACAATGATATAATAGATCTTGGAATTGACACCATTCCCCAAATACTCATGGAACAACAAACACAATGGAGAAATGATACATAGAGAGAAGACACAAATTTTTGGGTCAACATGGAGGAGACCTAAATGTCTCAATGCCTTGTATTTTCCCCAAAAGGAAAACACAAGACAAAAAGAACAAAGTTGGTGACATAGAGAAGAATGAACATACAAATAGAAGAATTCCACGACAAATTCATTTTCTTTGTATCTTTGTGCCAACGAAGAAACAAGGGTCATCCAAAGAAAAATTATAAACATAAAGACACACCAAGAAATACAACAAAGGGGATCACATCACATGTATGCAAACACAATGAACACATAAAACAAACACAAAGGAGTAGCACACGTGTGAGCCAACCTAAATCAGGTAATCTACATCCCAATCTTTCTCACCATATAATGAAGGCATACAACTAGCTAAAGGGACTACAACAAGTTTCGTACTAGGAGAATCACTAGGTTCAGCATGCGATGGGTCACTCTCATTAGGAGGATCATCACAGTTGCCCCCATCTAACTTCATTTTCTTTGAAAACAAAACATTAAGTTCATTATGCACTTGTTCATCAATTTAGCAATTTCATCTTCATCATCCAAGTTAATCACAACAAGAGGTTTTATGACAATAGTAGTTGTATGTTCTTGGTTTCACTTCTTTTTTAGGTCCATGTCTTGTTTTGGTGAAAGTTGTAATTCTTCTTGAGTTGTTTGCATAGGTGTTTGATTGTCATGTACTGTTTTATTCTTTTCTTCCAATTGATGAGCTATAACACAACTCCTACTCCTATGCTTTTTAGCATTTCAATTTATTTTCAATTTGTGATGGGATAGGAGTGGGTTTCTCGACCATTGGTCTCTTTTCTTCCCTTAAGGGAGGAACTGAAGGAACCATCAGGGGTTGAGAAACTGATGTCTCTTTAGGCCTATATACTTGTTTTATCTTTGGAGACAAAAAAGGAATCATTTGATTGTCTCTTGGTCTTTTATATGATACGGGTGGAGGAACCACGAAATATTTACCTTAGTTACTTGGAAGGGTCTTTTCTTTGGGCATGGGTTCATCCATAATCGGTGGAGGAGGAGGAACAATCAAGGTCTTATCGATTTTAGGAATATTGGTAAGAGATAACTTTGTTATGTATTTTTCCTTAAACTTTAGGTATGACCTGAAAAAGAAATCTTCATGAGGTTTAATAGGTTTTGTAAGTTGAGGACAAAATAAATCTAATGAAAAGTTTCCATGGGAGGAAAAAAGATTAAACCCACTATGATGCACTGTAAAAAATTGGTTTTCAATGGGAACTTTATGCACTTGTGGATAACCAATGGGATGACATTCATGGAGTGCAACTATAGGTAGCCTAGCTTCACACATAATTGGTCCATCATCAGGATGATGGAGAATGATACATCTAATTTTTTCGGCCCAAATTTAAGAGGAAGAGTGATGGAACCTATAATAGGGTGAGCAAAACCATCATGAGTTTTGAACCATGCTTTTAATTGTTCATAAGAATCTTAATAAATCTCAAGCACAAACAAGAATTTCGAGTTGTGATCACATTCTCTAAACATATAGGATCAATGAGTATCACAATTGTAGGCGTGTCATTAATACATCTGGTGATTTAGAGAGGACCATTGGGTGCATGTATGGATGCATCAACAAGCAACAAAGTGGTTTGGCCCTTATGAGGTTGAGCATCTATGAGAGTAACCATATCTTGTAGGCCATCCTAATCATCACTCTTATTATCATCCTTATCATTATTTGTTTCATTAGTTTTATCAATGTTCATTTCATCATTCTTAACATCACAAGCTTGCACAAAGTCAGATTAATGGTTTGGCATTGGATTAGTAAAAAATTGTAAGTTTTGGTTAGTTGGGGCAACAAACTTATTTCCTTGATCATTAACACCTCATAATTGGATGTGATTAGAATCACTGGGTTCTTGAACTTGATGTTTAATGTGCATGCATCATTCTATATCATGTCCACTTGTGTGCTGATATCGAAAATAGGCATTTGGATTTTCACTTGGAGGTAAAGGTTTAGCTATGTCCACAAGTCTAATAAGAGGCAATCAGATAAGTTCTTATTCAAAAGTTGCAACATGATTGAATGGAGGGTGTCAAGAAACTAGGTAAATTATATGTCTCACGATATGAATTGGTATGGGGTTGAACTTATGGAAGCAACTGGAGAGTCAATGTGATTGGTTGTTTGAGGTGTACTTATCTTGATAAAGTTCTTGTGTTTCTTGAAAGGTTTATAGTTGTTGTGAGTTATAGATTCAGATTTCCCAATAGGATTCGATGAAGATGTTCTTCATACTATCTAATCAAATTTTGATAATCATAAAGGGTCATACACAATTGTATAAAGGATGGATATTTCATCAACAATATTTAATCCCTTATGTCAGGTTGCAAGTTTTCAATGAACACTCTTTGAACATCTACATTAGGGAGAGTGAGATTAATTTGTGAATAAAACAACTAATAACACCCTATAAAGTTTGTGACCTTTTCATTTTTCTTTTGTTTGCATCTCACTAAATTAGTTAATGTAATTTTAGGTCCAATATTAACTTGGAAATGTTGGAGGAAGGCCTCAACAAGTTCATTGAAAGAGTGTATTGAGTTATTCGACAATGAACAAAACCATTCTAAAGCCATGTATTTCAATGACATAGGAAAGAGTTTAGCCAGGAGTTTATCTTCAAATATGAAGTCACTACACAAGGTCATATATGCTAATATATGATTGCTAGGGTCTCCTTTACCATTGTACTTGTCAAATATGGGTATCTCTATGTTTTGTGACATCGATCTTTCAAGATTTCAAGTGATAATGGGATTCTGTAAACATATTGCAATGGTTGTCTATTTTGGTTTTGGTTCAGAGTTGAGATTTGTTGTTGAAGTGAGGTTACATTTTGTAAAAGTTGGTTAATAATCAAACCATTGGTTGATATATGTTAGGAATGTGATGAATATGGTGGGATTGTCTATGTGCTTGGTTGACTACTATGTTGAAAATTATGAGAGGGGATGAAACTTGAGGTGTCACATTTGAGGATCTAAAACCATAAGGATTTCCAGTGGAAAAGCCTAATGTTGGAGTTATGCCAATATTGTGTTGTATTGTTGAAATGACAAATGGACTTGTGTATGTAGGGATAGAGACTATAGTTGTAGGGAGGGATACTTGATTTCCTCCTTGAAATCAACAAACTTTATGGAATCTGGTGCATGCCTAGTATATCTACATGCATTTCTATCATACTAGAACATGTTGTGATTGATACTAGGATATGACAAAGAGAAAAACATTAATAATAAATCCATCTATTTCAATGGTCTAAGTAGCTTGGCCAAGCATATAGCCGTATACAACTAATTTGAGTAGAACTAGAAAAAATAAATCTACGCTCCTTGATAACCCATATTTGACACTCGTCTCAGAAGGTAAACTTTTCACAAATACTCATAGAAGACAATGTATAAACACTCATAGAAGACAATGTATAAACACTCATAGAAGACATGCATAAATACCACAAAAACTAAATAACACTCTTTATTCTTTCGTGCACATGATAAAATTAACATCTTTCATCAATCCAATTCTTCTATGCCTTAAAACATGCAATTCCCTTTTTGACAAGAAATAAGATCTTTTGACCTACAAATTTTGAAATAATAATGTAAAACACTATTCAAGGAATTGGTCGACTTTAAAAGCTAGGTTACTTAGGATTTTAAAGTTGAGGTGGTTAATGCCTTGTAAGGGGAGAAAGTTTACATGTATTAGATCAATGAATTCATTCAAAATGAAACCAAAACAAGGATTAGAACCCAACAACTCATGAAATGCAATTTCCATAGCTATGAATTCAAATAACAAGGTTAGCTCAATCAAATTGAAACACAAATGAATTCAAAACTACACAATCTTACCATCCCATGGTGGAGTGTATTTGTGTGGATTTGATATGTTGGATTTCCTTTCAACACAAAGCCTCCATGATTGCAAAAGCTTGATGATATGACCTAGAATGCAATGGTGAATGCTCAATTTTCTCAAGACTTGTTTGGACATGATCTCTTCACAAATTCTCTAGATGAATTATGAGAGGGGTGAGGGTTCTTTTATAGATTTGGAGAAATTGGATCAATGGATGAGACTGAGTTAGAAACCTCACAAAGAAGGGTTGAGATTGATCAAGAACACTCGCAAAGGAGAGTGAATCAAGGAGGATGGACGAAGGAGATCAATTAAAACTCAAGCTTTCTCTACCATTTTAGGAAAATGGTTGAGATATTTAAAATATCAATGGATGAGGATTGATTTCAAGATCAATGGATTGATTGAGATATTTAAAATATCAATGGATGATGATTGATTGAGGGTTGAGACAAGTTGGTTAAGATTTTTTGAAATGGAATATTCGAAAAGAATATATGATTTGTGGAGTTAAAATAAGGTAATTAATTAATTAATTAGGAATTACTTAATTCATATGACAAGAAGATTAAAAGGTAGGATAATTAAATAACCAATATTATTTAATCATGATATGATTAGAAGAAATAGATAGTAATTAAATAATTAGGAATTATTCAATTAGGGTGATAAAGGGAATATTAGTGATAAAAAGGATGAATTAATTAAACAATTCAAGATCATTCAATTAATAGAGAGAAATAGGGTTAATTAGTAAAATTGACGTTAAAAGAGGATTAATGATGTAAATGAAGTGAAATGTAAGGACAAGGATGAAAATGGCGTCAGCAATGGGAAAATGTGATTCAGGATGTGTAATATGCGTTAAGGCATTTTGACATGTCTACATTTTGTCCCTCTTTGACACAATGTACGTGTTGCATTGTTTCAAATAATTCGATTCTCAAATAAAGATTGAAAAAATATTCTATGATGCCCCACTGTGCCCCGATGGTCAGCGGAAGGATGTTAAGATGTTGGGTTTCCCCCTCGAGACGTCATCCAAAAAAATGACTTTTTAAGGTCAGGCTCGCAACAAGGTTCAAGAGTAGTTCAAATGCGTAGAGGATGAAAAATTAGGCCCTAGGGGTCTCGTTTAAGGTTTAGGATGATCTAGGGTGCTCAAAATTTAACCTAGGAGGGTTTCCTAGGGTAAAAATTAGGGTTTGGGGAGGGGGGTGAAATAGTGAATTAGGGTTGATTTACCCCTCATTTGCACACTCAACCTTAGGAGATTTGTAGTTGCAATTATTGATTCACGATGGAGAGAGTTTCGAGGGGACCACACCAAACATATGTGTTCTAATAGTACTAGTGACTAGCTAGCATAGGAGTTATGGTACATACACTTTCCATTCTTATTTTCATCTTTTCATGTTCTTACATTTAATGTTCAAAGTTAATTTAGATGATAGTGGTAATTCTCCAATTTTTCCACTATAGTAGTATGTAGGATAACCACTAGTGTAAAAACATGATGCTATCATAAAATCATATCGCTATCGATGAAACCCCACTATTGATAAACTTGACCATGTGGTAGGAAAATTAGAAAGAAGGCTGCTATTGTCAAACTTTGAGGCTATCATGGTAGAAATAGACTCGCTTTCGTCTAAGAGTTGCTATCATCCTAAAACAGGGCCACTATTGTAAAATAGCACCACTATAATTCTAGAAGAATCTCACTATTGTTGAAAATAATTGTTTAAGATGGTTTGTTTGAAAATTTTGGTTCTCGATTTGACTTTCTAGCTAAATTTTGATTTTGTGGGCTAAATGCTTGCAGGCTACTCTTCATCCTTTGTACTCACAAGAGCGTAGACCTCATAATTTGTTTGATGAGATAATCGGATTCTAGGAGCTTGAGAGACTTCTTAGATGCAGTTGTCCTAAGATACATCACTTATATGCCCGAGATCAAAGCACATTGAGCTATGATGATTGCCTTGGTCGAGAGATGGAGGTTTGAGACTGCCACTTTCAACTTACATACAGGAGAGTGCATAGTCCCACTGGAGGATGTATGGAGGATTTTGAGGATCCTGATCCATGGAGAGCTCGTGACTTATGATGTTAGGAGGGGTACCCAAGTTATGGAGAGGTTACTCTAGGTGCAACAATTGAAAATTATTGACCCAGAGATTGATTTGACACCCTTTATTGACAATGCAAATCCTATGGTGACGGTGTAGCAGTTTTGATTATTGGGCCTTTGATGCTTGATCGGAGAGCCAAGGGATTCCTAGTTGGGTGGGGTATCTATATTGAGCAGATGATGGAGCATGCTACATTGTTTTCCTAGGGGCCATACGTGCTTGCACACTTATATAGGGATATGAATGAGGCAGTATATTATGGTGGGAGAAACATTTCTATAGGCATGACTCTTCTTCACATGTGGGCATGGGAGCGGATTGCTAGCATGAGACCAGATGATATTGATCGATGAGATCTTGATGATATCTACTCTTAAATGTATTCAAATTATCTGCATTATACATAGCCTGACAAATTATCCTATTAGAGAGCTATATTTGATGATATGACAAAGTTCATTTGGTGCCTGTACCTGGCTTGTGAGGCATGGGATGATGATCAGGATCACTTAGTATATTACCATTAGACTCAATGGTTGATCGAGAGAGTTGACATCATATTAGAGTGATATCTTCCATATAGGGTTCTCTGAAAGTTTGGAGAGAGGCGGACTAAACCAGGTGATGATTACCATGCACGATATGCACACACAACCTGAGAGGTCAATACGTAGGGACACATAGTTGATTTAGTTAGAGTAGTTGTTGAGTTTCAAGAACTTTATCCTTTTGGTTGGGGTTGGGAAATTGAACCTCCTGATGAGGGGACGACTAGAGATTATGATCAGTGGTGGGTCTACAGATTACCTTTGAGGTTTACCCATCTTGTTGGTGTTGGGATGGTTATAGGTTAGCTACGAAGGATGGCTTGAATAGGTCACAGAGTAGATCATCAATGATTATGCATCACTCATGAGAAACACTAGAGAGTGCATGATGAGCATGATGATGGATAGCCACAACAGGATGATCAGGTGCCTCAAGATCATGGGGATCAACAATATCAGGCTCCATAGGAACCTCCCCATAGGGGGACATGGCTGCTAGGATCACCTAGCTTACAACAAAGAGATACCAGGTCCTACAAGACAAGGATGCTAGAGTTGGAGAGTGAGATGTTGAGATTGCTCAACAAAAGGCTACAAATACATAGGTGGTTATAGTTATTGTAGAGCGAGACACCATCAAAGGTGAGAGAGATGCTCTCTAACAAGAGAGGGATTCATTGAGATAAGAGTTGGCCATTGAGAGGCATTAAAGGATAGCGACAGAGACTGCCCTAGCTTCTTCAATTCCTCGAGCTCAGTATCAGGATGAGTGAGATTAGTTCATAGCAAAGACTATTTATTACAAGACTCTGTATGAGTCACAAGTTCCCAGGGATCAGAGACGTCGTAGATTTGGGGTTCTGAGCTCAGCTATAGGTCTAGAGTCTTCTGAGGTTCAGTTCGTCAGTAAGCCCTTGAGACAAGCTTCTTGTCCGATCCTTAACTCTCACCAGTCTCCTGCCCTTAGCCATAGAGACTAGCATGATGGGGAGAAACCAAGATCACCCCCACGATATGGACATCAGGTGTGATGATATGATATGATCTAATATTTACATTATTGTATCACAAAATTTGATGTAGACATTATTTTTGTATATACATTCATCGACTAGTTTGAGGCCTCATATATATTTTTGATATGATTTATCACACATGACATTGATGACTTTGATGTATTTGACATTTCCATTTTGATGGTATACGAGATATACCATTTTGGCGTGGCATATGATGTGTTATGCGATGCTTATGAGATGCTTATGTGTTTATGACATGTTGATGGATGTATGATGATATGATCATGTTTTTTTGTACTTTTCTTATGCTTTGACATGATATGGATGATGTTATGATGATGCATGTATTCCATGGATGATGGATATGATGTATGATTGCATGTGATATGATATGCTAATGAATTTTTGGATGCAAGATGCATGCGGTACTAATGATTTTATGATGTAGTATGGAGATGTTATCCAAAAGAAATGTTAGTAGGATAGGGTATAGAAGAAATAGAATGATTTGATCCAATTTCTAAAAATCCATAGATTATGATTGATTGAGATGATATGCATTGATAATTGATTGATTGATGGTATAAAACATGATGAGCTTGCTTTTGCTTCATAGAGACTAAGTAGTTCTTTTAGTAATCCTTATTAATGTAGCAAATAGACATGATGCACTAGGGTATTAATGACCAAGGTGGTTGTGTATCCATTGCATGGAATTTGAATCCACAAAAAAGGAATATTCTTGCTCATACTACACATAAAGAAACCTTGTTAGAGTCTATGGGTGAGAAGTTTCAGAATATTTCAGACCACTTGCATGAGAGGTAAGAAGAACCTAACATGCCACTACTACACGAAAATTCCCCCAAAAAAATTCCACATAAACAATAAAGAAAGTATTTGCCATGGTAGAATTGAAAAAAATCCAACAAATAGAGAAAATGAAGTCGATGATCAATGCCCCCATTCCTTCCTCTCTAAATCCTTATGGAAATGCTCAAGAGATCCTGGAATGTTACAATAAGATAAGATCACAAAAGATAGAAACAATGTTGTTGTATCACTTTCCATATATTTTCAAGATGTTATCCATCAAAAATGTCTATTGTAGGAATGAATGATCCATTAACACATATGTCAAGATGTTGTTGATGATTCAAATAGGTAGGTAGTTTAACACTTGGGCATATGTTTTAGTTTGATAATGATCAAGTCCTTGTGATTCTTTGCTTGGAGGTTTTGGATTCCAATGTTTGCTTTGCTTGTTGGTTGCTTCGTCAAAGGATGATGATGATGCTTCATTATTATGGATGGAGATTTTATTGTGGATAGGCGATGATAGAGATAGGATTTTTTTAGGTTTTCTAAATTTTTTTGTGCTTTTGAGATTATTTGATGTTTTTGAAAGTTTCAAGATATTCCATTTTTTTTAATATTTTTTGAGAGATTAAGAGACCAAGAGGGAGACCTAAGTAGACTGACCTACTCCCTCGAGGGCTCATCAATTGATGGAAATTCCTACGTTTAAGCTCAGAGACAACATAGTTCTACTAACCACGACTGGCACTGTTTTGGCTTTTCTAATTTTTGAATATTTTGGAGTTTTTAAGGATATTTGAATGATTTTGGATTTTTGATTGATATAGAGACCTAAAGGAATTGACCTAGTGTCTCGAGGGCTCATAGATTGATGGCCTTGCCTACATTCAAGATCAGAGACAACGTAGTTTGATTCTTTGACTCAAAGCACACAATGTTTTGGGGATTTTGATGGTTTTACAAAAAAAATTAGATTTTGATGGTTTTACACAAATGATGGGATGAACAAGGATCCAATCCGCCTACCAGTTTTAGGAAGTTTCCCCCATTTTGGAATAGGATTACACTTATTATGGATAGATAGATAAAACAAATACCAAATATTGATAGTGCAACAAGGTTCAACACCTGATTAGCTATTGAGCCATGGTTGGGTACACGTTTTATTATGCAGTGGATGAAGCGAAATAAATGC
Organism: Sequoiadendron giganteum; assembly: GCA_007115665.2. NCBI lineage: Eukaryota > Viridiplantae > Streptophyta > Pinopsida > Cupressales > Cupressaceae > Sequoiadendron > Sequoiadendron giganteum. Next base: position 88,429,528 of record CM021100.1, on the reverse strand, counting down.
GATAGTACAATGGATAACATTGCTAAGGATTCATGCCAATGCTAAAATAATGTGATAGGGATCATTTTTGGAGCAATTTTTCTTTTGTTTCATTACGTTCCAGTCACAAAATGAGCTAGAGAACATAGACCAAAATTCTTTCCAAGATTAGGTACTTGTACTTGCCCCTATTGTATAACAATGTATAAACATTGTGAGTAAATAAACGAAGTTTAATGATAGGCAAAATAAATTTCAAAATGAAGGATCTTGCTTCCAAGGACTACCTCATAGTGATATACACTATTAGGATAAAAGGATCTACATTCGGATAAGGTTGGATAATGGTAGGGTATTTTGGGATAGTATGTAGCTAGTAAAAAATATCATATAAATAATTTTGAATAAAGCAAAACTAAAGTATTTGCCCCTAGTTTCGTCAAGATCAAGATAGTTTTGAAGTAGATGGATATGATATGGATCAAGGATTTATTATGGATAGGATGTTGGATGTTATTATGGATGAGATAACTTTCTTCCAATTAGAACAATACACATGGATCATTGATTCTATGCATGACGCCTATTTCCTAGGTTGTCATCATGGTACTTGTCCAAGGCGCCATTAAAGTGGTTTTCACTAGAGGATGAAATTTTTCTCTTTACTTTTTTTTTTTTTTTTTGCTTTTTGATCTTGATCATGTTGAACCCCCTGTGGATGTTGGTTTAGATGCTATTGTCATGATGTTCTATTGATATCTTGAGTGACAGAGTTGTTACACCAAAATATGGGTGGTCATATATAACTCTTGAATGTGCTTGTCATCTTTGTTGATACTAGGGTTAACCTTATCTAAGTGTGCACATCACCATAAGGTGACCTTAGGGTCATTTTGATAAAGAGTAGCTGCTAGTACACAGTTAATGCGTGATTTGGTTGTTCTTCTTGTTGGTACTAGTGTTAGCTGTCAATAAGGGATATGAGTGGTTGATGGCTTGGGTATCGAATCTTTAATTTTCCAAGCTTGGGATGATGGGGTACAAAATATGGATGTAGAAGCTTGCGTAAAATTAGGACCAACTCGATCATTTGACTTTGAAGCTTTATTTTGTATTGATGGACACTTTTGATAACTAGATTTTTCTTTTTGTTTCTCCATAGTTTCTTTGACTAATGGAGTTTGACTTGGACCATTTGCTTTTACTTGTTTAGAAATCCATTTAAACTTCATTTTTCCATTTTGAGTTTTTGATTGCTTAGCTCCAATAAGTTTCTCTTTATATTTTTTAAAATTTGTTTCTAGTTGGGCCCAATTAACGGTTGGAAATATGTGACGACAATGATTTATGATAGGGATGGTGGAAGTAATAGCAATATTTTCATCATTAGAACCCTTCGTGACTCCCATGTTGACATTTGCACTAGGTAAGGTTGCCCCCAGTACCAATGAGGTATCACCATTACGATTATATTCTTTGACAGTTGTGCAAATAATATCCCAATGTAGAGAATTGTCAAGGATAGCCATCCATTCATTATGTGCTTTAGCTCCTTGCTCAATACATTCAACCCGGACTTGAGAAATAGTAGATTCAAGTGATGCTTCAAAAGATGTGGTTGTTTTAAAGTTGATACATAATCCATCTTCATAATCTCTTTCTAACGCATTATCATGGGATCCTATGAACTTGAATATAGCTTCATCATTTCCATATATTTTTGAAGTAGGAGATGCTTGTTTGGTATTAGGATCATCTACATGTCTAGTGGAAGCAGGTACCTCATGGGTAGATGTATTAGTTGTTGGTGTAAGGCTATGATAAATTTCGTGTTAGAGTTATCATGCATTAGCTAATAATTAATTACTCTTTATTTAATTCTTAGTCTAATTTATTCTCATGCACTTAAGGTAAACTTAGGAGTGATTTAATGCTTTTACTAGTTGAGCTAATAGTAGATCATTATGTCTCATCTTATGTGATGTTGACACTTGTCATGATCTGATCCCTTTCTCATTTAGGGTTTTGCTCTTATAAGCACTCAACCCTCATTGTAACTATCTTTTGAGCTTTCATATATTTTTGATAGTTTCTTGCTTTTGTAGCTTTTTCTTGTTGAGGAATATTGCATACATTGTTTGCAAATATCTTATGTGGAAGTTTTATCTATTTGTTGTTTAATCTTGTGGCTCGTGGTTTTGTGCTTGTTTCACAATCATAACATTCCATAAAATACTTAATGAATTGGAAGATGCTCATTAGCTGATGATAGTATTTTGGAGAAATGGGACCCTGATCTTGGCTCATCTCAGAGCAACATTCGTCATGCTTAGGAGTATTTTCTTGACATGAAATTTGGGTAGATGGTGGATTATGAATGAAGGATTTTGAATCTTGAGCAGATATGGAAGATTATGGAGAACATGGTTCCACTTGACTTAGATTTTGTTGATCTTAGATACCCTCATTTTGTGGATTTACTTTAGGATCAGTATTGTTTACTACATATAGCCCTTGTGTAAGATCCTAGAAGGTTTCATCATTAGATGATGAGTTCGGTGAGGATGGTATGGATTGGCTCTGTGAGGAGCTTGGAGATGGGATAAGAGCTTCCTTAAGATTTAATTCTTCAACATAACCTATCCTATACTCAAAAGGAGGAATATTACGATTCAATGCATGCTTAAAGAGAGGATTTTGATGTGATACATTGCTAGACATAGGAGAATAGTTTTGATCACTTGTTTGAAAGCTACCTTGATTAGTATCCACTTTCTCCTTAGGAGACTCAGTAACATGATTGATGTAAGTGTATGATCCTTCAACATATCCTAAAACACTATCATAGGCATAGTTAGCTTCATTATAGGACTTATCCTTCTCAAAATCCTTTTTCTTTCCCTGATCAAATATTATTGTTTATTGATCCACATTAATATCACCTTTCTCAATCAGATCTTATATAAGATGTTTAAGTTTTACACAACTCTATGTTTTGTGACCCTTTACTAGGTGATATTTACAAAAATCATTGTCATTATACCAAGGAGGTTTGAATTTTGGCTCTTGATAATTCTTTGGATCAGGAATCTTGAGGAGATTTGATTGGATTAGCTTGTTCATCACATCCTCTATAGGTTCCCCTAAAGGAGTGAACTTGCATCGTGTTTTATTTGAACCCCTGTTGTTAAGTCTTGGTTTTCCTCTTGGAGGATTTTGGCTTTGATTGTTTTGCACATTGTTTTGGTAATTGTTAGGAGGATTAGATGAAGGTTGCATGTTTTGAACAAACCTAGTATCATCTACTCCATCATTCTTGTTCTTAGCCCAAATTCAAGGTTTTTCGTTATAGTTCGATGCTTGATCTTTGTTTGCCAAAAATTGAGGTCTATCTTTAGATCCTGATGCTTGGTCTCTATTGTTATTGTTGTAAAGTTTTATTGTACCTTTTTCTATAAGACCTCTTTCAATGACTAGACCTTTCTGAATGATTTCTTCAAAATTGTTAGGACATAACATGGTTAGTTGATAGCTAATGTCCATTTGAAGGTTAGAGATGAAGATTTCAACTAGTTTCTTTTTTCAGAACAAGCCATTTAGTCTTGATATCCTTGTGCCATATTTGCAAGTAAGAAACAAAGGACTCCCCTTGGTTTTGTTTGATTTTATCTAGGTCAGGAACTGTTATGTCTTGTTCAATATTGTAAGAGAAGTGGTTTATGATTTTTTCTGATAGCTCATCAAAGGTCTTAATGCCAAGTGGTAAGTGAGAAAACAATTCACTAGCTGCACCCCGAAGACTTCTTGGAAAGTGTCTCAATAGGTAGGATTCATTGTTTGAAAATTCCATACAAGACACTGAAGATTCTCTTACATGTTCGATTGGATCGCCTTTCCCTTTACATTTATCAAATTTAGGGATTTTGAAGTTCTTGGGAAAATGTATCATTGATATGGTATGGTCAAAGGGATATGGACATATATCTTGTATTTCACAGATTTTCTTTTATTTTCGAAGATGAATATCCCATATCCTTTGGTTAAGATTTTGAATTTGTAAGGTTAAATCACCACTAGCTGTTCTCATTTGAGGATTAGGGACTCCATAACCTTTTTGTACCACCATGTATTGTGTGTTATATTGTGGGGTTTGTGTGTTGGAAGGCCCTTCGATCATGTATGATGAAGGATAAGGTCCTTGTAGAATGGTGTGTGTATAGTTGATTGATGTTTTAACATTGTGGATTAATATTATAGTATTTGCGGATTAGGATTTTTTTGTTGTGATATGTAATTTTGATGTTGTTGGGTAAAGGTTTGATGCTATGAAGGAAGTGGATTTTGTTGTGGAGGTATACTTTGTTGAGGAGGTACATTTTGTTATGATATTTTTTTATGCACATATGTTTGTTGTTGTTGATTAGGAATTTGTTGTGTACCATTTTTTTGTGATGGGGGATTAGGTGTTTGATTTTGAGGATGGGTGTTTTGTGGTGGTGGAATGATTTTTTTTTTTAGGGATTTTACTTGATGAAGATCCATATTGATATTGTTGGTTTGTAGGATCACATTATGATGGTTGTTGTTGCATGTATTTTGTTTGTTGTTTTCCTTGTTGATTTGTTTGGTACATGCTTTGGTCTTGAGGTACATTGCCTTATTGTTGTTGGTATGCAAGTGGTTTTTGTGTTGTGTAAATAGGTGAGGCCATGTGTTGTGCTTGAGGTGGAATGTTAGCATGTAATTGTTGTTGTGGGGGGATGTTAGCTTGTTGATTTTCTACATACTATTGTTGTGTAGGAGGTAAGTTACCCATATTTTGCATGCTAACATTAGAGTCTTGTTGTCGTGGATTGAAGTTCAAAGATGAGTCATAAAGAGTTCTTGAAACATTGGGTATCCATGTATTAGCTACCATATTTTTTGTTGCAAGTGGTGTGGAAAATGGGTTTAATTGAGGAGGCATATTTTGAGCTGCCATGATTTTTAGATTCCCTTGACCTTGTTGAGCAACCAATGCTTGTTTTGGTTGTGAAGGAGGTCTATATAATGAATTATCCCCTTGTTATTCATAAGGTTGGTCATTGAGAGGAGCTTTTTGTTTTGAAAAGATAAGGGGTATCCTTGGTTCCACTATTTGTTTTGGTACTTTTATAACAATTGATTAATTATCCATGTAGATGAGGGATGGGTCTCTAAGAGAATCAATTTTAAAGTCCATAGGTAACTTTGCACCATTTTGTGCAAGTTTCAAAAAGTATGTGTTAGGATATAGCCCAAGTACTTTGTCCATTAGTTTTTGCAATTTAGGATCTTGAGAGTACTCTAAGAGTTTTTAATCACTGATTTATTTGTCACTATCATGTTCTTCAGTGACCACATCACAAAGAATAGGAGGTTGATCTTGATTTCTAGCAAGCATTTCTTGATGTTGAAGTTGTAGATCTTGTTCACTTAGAGGTTGAGCTCTAAATTTTGGTTTTGTTGAAGATTGCGTCAAATGGTTGGCATTAATTTTAGTAGGTTGTCATTGATGTCAACATAGTATTGTATGCATGACTCATTTATCAGAAGTTATTTCCCATTGAAGATGACTGCTATATGTGGTCTGGTGTGTTGGTCTTTAGGTCTGGTTCCTATTGTGTGACAAACTATGATTCAAATATTTGAAGATCTTGGCCAACTTAGTGTGTGCAATACTTTATGGATGTTTGGTTGACCTAATTGATGAGTAAGATACACACACACACACACACACACACACACACACACATATATATGCTTATGTGTGCCTCCAGAATATAGAGATATGTGAGGTTATGCAAGAAAGAAATAGAGATGAAAAATTATGTGAATTTAGTAGATTAGAACAAGCAAAGCGAGCGAAGATAATTACTGTGTGATCATAGCAGAATTATTGAGTGATTATTGATATGCAGTGCTACCTTTACAAAGCTTCATCTAGAACTCAACTCGACACTAGAAAGGTGTTATTCATCAATTCACTTTTGGCGGTAAGCCATAAATTTTTGTATTATGGAAATGAGTCATATTCTTTGTATCTTTGTGCCAGTGAGCCCTCCAAGTTGTATCCCTGTGGATAATGAGTCCAAAGAGTGAGTTCTTATCTCAGGCAGTGAACCTTATCTTAGGCAGTGAGCCTTTTGTAATTGGTTTTGATGTTCTCTATAGTGTGAGCTAATCCTCACCATGGTTTTTCCCTCATTGGGTTTTCCATGTAGATCTAGTGTTACTATGTTTATGTGATGACTTTCAGTTCTTGCATTTATTGATAAATCATTAATGTATTATTTGGATCTTGTTCAGGTATAAATGGTTAAGGGATTTAATTTGGTGACAACTAATTAGCCCCCCCTCTCAGTTGTCTTGTTCAATAGGTTTTTGTGCTTGAGGTGTTGAAAAAGTCGTAGTTGCATTAGGATCAAAGCCCCAATGGTTGAGAAATTGAGGCTTCCACATTGGTGGTAGTAGGTCCGCTTGAGCTACTTTTTTTAGCTTACATTTTATTTTGATGTTGGGATCTTGTCGTCATAAATGAGCCCAATAGACCTTGGTGAATGGGAAAAGGGTATGTGCAAGATCATGATGGGCTAAAAAGTGGCAATATGATGGGTATGTGGCTGATGACCTTTTTTTAACCCAAAATTGATGAATTTAAAGGAGATTATTAGCTTTCCACCAATATAAATTATGCTTTACTTTGAATTTAATAAATAATTATTATTCATTTTCTATTGAATTACGACTATAGTCCTGATTTTTAGGCTGATTGAAAAACATCTATAGATTTCAAATGATATCATATTTTTTGAATCCAAAACATGTGTCACATTCTATGCTTCACATACTATTATATTAAAAAGGAAAAAAATGAATTTCATGAAGTGTTGACCAAGTTAAGGTGGTCAGACATACGAGTCTTTATATTTTTTAAAAGTTGTCATAAAAAAATTATAATTAATCATTTACTTGGAAACAAATTACAAAAAAATATGCATCACATTAGGACATGAGTCCTCTACTTAAATCTAAAATATTATCATTTTAATGTGGTTAGGGTGGTCAAACATACACCTACTTATTTTTTCCTTGAAATTTAAGTACTACTATATTGAAATTTCAAATTTTCACCAAATAGATTTTATGTTTTTGTAAATAAACCTATTAATTTAGAAACTAAATTCAATTCTATACAAATTATATTATTACATATTTTTGAAATAATATAGATAACTTATTCAATTTTTTATGTCAAGTTGCCTAACTCTGATTTTTCTAAATATTTTCCACTTAAGAACCCGTTTTTTCCATGATGATCCTGTACATACCCAAAATGCAATTTATGAATGGTTGGTGATGTGATTTGAAAATATGATTGGTGAAGTGACGTACAAAAGGAAAGTTTGCGAACCTTTTGGACAAAATATTTTGATTGATTGATATGGATTGATGTGGATGTTGGGATTGTTTGATGATCAAGTTTGATGTGGGATTCTTGGATGTTTAGGAATAATGAAATTTTGGGGCCCAACCCTATGATAATGAGATGAGAATATTGTGGATGGGTTTTGATAAATGACGCTATGTTTATGGATGTCCAACCCTACAAAGAAAGTATGAGTGGATTTTGGATGCTTTCAATATTATACTAGTCTAGGAACATAAGGATGAACAATATTTTCTTTGATGTTTGCTACGTCTCAAGGATGGTGATGGAGGATATGTTGATTACTTCACTTGAACTCGGTTTGCAAGTTGTAAGTAAAGGTGGAAACTAATAGTCAATAAGCCTAGGGAAGGATGATATCCACTAAATTTTGACTAAGACTACTAGAGGATATGTTATGTTGATGAGAACACTAGCAAGATGATTGACTTTGATATCTTGTTTTCAATGTTTGTCCAAAGGCTAGGTGAATGCTTGTTTTGATGATGATGATGCAAAAGGAAGTCCAAGATTGCTGATAAGGCATGATGAAGGTCTGATTTTGTTTTTTCCCAAAAGGTGATAGCAACCAACCCTAGGTAAAAGCCAAGCTCGAAAGGTGAAATGATAAATGTTTGATGATATAAGATGGATGGTAAATGTTTGATGGTACAAGACGAATGTGTGAAGGTGTAAGTGCAATGGTGACATAGGTTTATGAAAGTTGAGTAAGGTGTTATGCCAATGTTTTGAAACCAAGTTTTTGATAGATTTTGAGATAGGCTAAAAATCGGGACGATAGCGGTTGTTATCTAGGATGACTGCGACAATTTTTTTGACAATAGTGGTTCTATTTAAGGAATGATTGTGACAATTTTGACAATAGCGAGCTTCATGTAATTCAATGAATGGTAAAGAAGAGATCACATTAGCGGTTGTATGCAATCATAGCAATTAGAAATTAGGATGACTATGATAATATTCTGGAACAAAAGTAGTAAAATTGATAGTAGCGACCTGGTTTTGAAAGTTTTCACTTTGTGACCATTTTTTTAAAAAATTACAAGTTTAAATGTTTTTGATCTGATGTTTTAGGAGGTGTGTATGATAGAAAGTGATACATATAGTAGTCAAAATTATGCAAATAATTGACTCAATGGGAAAGGGGGATATTTTGTGAACCTTCTTCCATAAGATCCACTAGTATAGCTCAAACAAGATTAGTCAATTACACCCTAAGGAATATAGGTATGATCCTTCATGTAGGCTTACCTCACCCTCAAAGGAGTGATGTAATATATATCCAATAGATGGATTGAATAGGCCATAAAAATTTCATGGGATACCTTGATACAGCTAGCTTCATAATGGAGAATGAACTCTTAAGCCTTTTGCCTCAACTATAGATCAAATGTGGTAAGTAACTTCTCAAAACAGTGTTATTTTGAAGCACTAATTTGAAGAATCATTTCAAAAAGCTTGGATAGGATTCTAAAAAAAGGAACATGCAATGAAAATGGTGAACACCAAGGGTATACATCAGACGTGAGACACTAAATTCTCTAGCCTATCATGTTCAACTCATTACATTCACACAAGGTCTTCAGAATGCAAGTTATGACGCCCCAGATTCACGATACTTTATTTTTATTTCACACGCTTTAATATAGCTCGCTCGTAAATGTGCTTTTAGGGTCACTTTGAGTTCTCCATTGCAAGATGTGTCTCAAAGTAGGCCCATATCTAATAAAAAAAGGCTTAATATTTTAATATTTCTCTTACACCTAGGATCGTCAAATGATGCAAGGGGAGAGGATATGTATCAAAACACCTTTGGTGACCAAAAAGTGTGAAACCAAGATGTTTCTCTTACACACAAGATCATTGAATGATGTGAGGGGAGAGGATACACATCTGGTTTTCCAATCACAAAAAGCATGATGGTCAATTCAATGCAATTCGATTTTTAAGCCCAAATGTTATCTATCTGTAGACATTGAAAAATGTCCTAAGCCCGTGAACACCATTTTCCTTGTGAATTACCTTTTCTTCCTTACATAATTGAATAATTTTATTTTTTTGATTATTTTCTAAAGTCATATTTCTTCTATTAATTAAATAATTTTAATTATTTAATTAATTCATTTCTTTCCTTTATTCTCCTTGATTAATTAAATAAATTATATTTATTTAATTACGTCACTAATGTCTCATTTCTCTCTATAATTAAATAAATTATTATTTATTTAATTATTAGCATTTTCTACTATAATTAAATAATTATTTTATTTAGTAATTTGTCATTTTCCTCCACTTTGAATTAAATTATTATTTAATTTAAAATTCAACTTTCCTTTTCCTCTATAATTAAATAATTGATTAAATTATCTAATTATTCACTTTTCCTCCTACATTAAATAATTTTATAATCATTTAATTTTCTCCAACAACCTATTTTTATGTGCCAACCTCTTTATCTGTGCCATTCTTATCATTTCGCATCTCAATTATTTTCCACCCTTGATTGAGTTATTTAATAATTTAATCTCAGCCATCCATCCTTAACCAAGCCCTATCTTTGCCCTAATTTAGCCCTAACCCTATTTCATTGCTTCTCAAGCAATCTTGGCCATTGATTTTCATGTCATATTTTCTTTTAATCCTAGTCCTTCATCCAAATTTGGCTTTCTATAAAAGAGACCTATTATTGTCCTTTCAAGGCTAACAACTAATAAAAACATTCAAAATTTCAAGGAGACAAGTATATTCTTCAATATTTTGCTATCATTATCACTAGGCTTATTGTTGCATACACAAAATATGAGAGCAATCAAGCATATAAAGCAAGATGGAAAAGGACAATGGAGGTGAATCAACCATGACATATAGAGATATTTGGTAACATTTCTTTATATTTAATGTTTCTATGTCCATTTGTGCTTCATTGTTGGTTTAGGGCTTTAGGGTTTGAGTTTTATTGATTCATGCCTTTAACCTTAATTTTACCCTATTCTATATTATCTAGGAAATTTGTGTTTTAAAGCACCAAAACCAAATGTTTAAGATGTCAAACACAAATACAAATTCTTGAAAAGAAAATAAATCTTGAAGAAGGAGTTGCAAGCAAGTTGTTAGTAGTTTGAGCTTGGTTGTCTTTGATTGTTCATCACCCCTACAAGAAAATGAAAGCTTGTCTTCATCCTACAAGAGTTGCACCAAACAAGTTAGGGTAAATCAAATAATGACCAACAAAAATTAAGTCAGGGTTAGGGTTAGGGTTAGGTAAATCCAAATCTAAAAAGATAGAAAGTAGTATGATAGCGGCCCTATTTCCTGCAATTGCAATTCTACTTCTAAGATGACTACAACTCTGTTAGATGATAGAAGTTGGATTTTAGGTCTATAGCAGTTCTGTTATAGATAATAGTGGTTCTGCTTTGATAGTCACACAAAACATAGTTAGAAATTTGCAAAAAAAAGGACGATAGCGACTTGTTTTGATGATAGCGGCTAGAAAATAGGATGACCACGACAAAAAAATAGGATGACAGTGTCTCTTCTCAAAATGATAGCAACCCAAAACCTGCAAGTGATCACAAAACTTGATTAAAATGTTAGATTAAAGGACCCAAGTCCCACTAGAATGACGACTGGATTAGTGCAATAGCAGCTAGAAAAAAGATAACCGCGCTCGGATTTTAGGATGGTAGCAACCTAGTTGATGAAAGGGACCCATGCAAAACATAACAATGACCTAGAACCTACAATTTCTCACATAACTTGATTAAAATGTTAGATTAAAGGACCTAGGTCCCACTGGGTGTGCCAATTAATGTAAGAAGAGAAAGTGTACATGGATTAGATCAACAAATTCGATCAAAATGAAACCAAAACAAGGAATAGAAACCACCTACTCATGAAATGCAATGATCATAGCTATGAATTCAAATAACAAGGTTAGCTCAATCAAATTGAAACACAAATAAATTCAAAACTATACAATCTTACCATCCCATGGTGGAGTGTATTTTTGTTGGTTTGATATGTTAGGTTTCCTTTCAACACAAAGCATCCATGATTGCAAAAAATTGATGATATGACCTAGAATGCAATGGTGAATGCTCAATTTTCTCAAGGCTCATTTGGACATGATCTCTTCACAAATTCTCTAGATGAATTATGAGAGGGGTGAGGATTCTTTTATAGATTTGGAAAAATTAGATCAATGGATGAGATTGAGTTAGAAACCCCACAAAGAAGGGTTGAGATTGATCAAGAGCACACACAAAGGAGAGTGAATCAAGGAGGATGGATGAAGGAGATCAGTTAGAACTCAAGCTTGCTCCACCATTTTAGGAAAATGGTTGAGATATTTAAAATCAATGGATGAGGATTGATTTCAAGATTGAGGGATAGGAATGGTTGAGACAAGTTGGTTAAGATATTTGAAATGGAATATTCCAAAAGAATATGCTTTATGGAGGGAAAATAGGATAATTAAATAATTAGGAATTTTTTAATTCATGTGACAAGAAGATTAAAAGGTAGGATAGTTAAATAATCAAAATTATTTAATCATGATAGGATTAGAACAAATAGATGATAGTAATTAAATAATTAGGAATTATTTAATTAAGGTGATAAAGGGAATATTATTTATAAAAAAGGATGAATTAATTAAACAATTTAGGATCATTTAGTTAATAGAGAGAAATAGGCTTAATTAGTGAAAATGATGTTAAAAGAGGATTAATAATGCAAATGAAGTTAAATGCAAGGATGAAGATGAAAATGATGCAAAAAGTGGAAAAATATGATTCAAGATGTGTGATATATGTTAAGGAATTTTGACATGTCTACATGTTTAAAACCATAACGATGACTACACTCATAATTATTGATAACCAAATGGTTCACTTATCTTTAATCCTATCACCAAATTTAACTTTACTCTTTATATTATTAAGATGCAGGACACCTTCAAATCATTAAAATTATAAGAATATTTACAAGATATATTGATCAAATATCAAAAAATATTTCAAATTTCATATTCAATTCTTTTAGCTTCATCCTCCTATATGAATCCCATATTTAGAATACTTATTTATTAAATATATTAACTATTTATATTTAAAAGTAACTATATAAATAATAAATATTATATAAAATTATATTTATTCATTTGAAAATACTCATATAAATACTAAACAAATGAAACTATCCTTTACATAAATATTTAAATCGATAAATATTCACTTAAAAATAGAACTTGAAAAAGTTCATCTTAAAAGGTGAGATATTATCTAACCTTCTTTTCTTTATTAAAAAATTAACATGTAATTTTCTGGGGAAAGATTCAATGAGATGTTATTTATTTCCAAGTATTTTAGGCTTGAAAGAGAAACACATATTTTTAGTCAATGGGTTATATATAGAATGAACTTTTGAGAAAAACCTGTTTCACACTAGTTACCGCTCCCTTGAAACAATTTTTCTTTGACTGTTTTCATCTTGTATGTGATTTCCTGCAAAATTACCAGTGACCGAAAAACTTCTTAGAAAATAACTTACCCACTTCATGCCTTTGCCTTCAATTTTTGGATTGAATGCCTTTAATTTTTGGACTGAACTAAATCAGATTTCATGTGACTTGCATTTAATATGGAGATCTCCAAATCAAATCCGATGTTCGTGAGCCCTAAAACCTAGATTTTTTTTAGATCCACTTTTCATATATAGATTGAAGCACTTGCAGGGAGATTGGTTTTGGTTTTCTGTGGCATGGGTTCTTATATATTTCCTACAAACTGCCCATTTTTTCTCGTCGGCATCGTTGACAGACAACACAATTTATGTATAATTTTGAGGTAAGTCACTTGCCATGGTCTCAGTGAGTTTTTTTTTGGAATTTGCATGCTACATAGATCGTTTATTCTTTTATTTTATTTCATTCTATGCAGGCCTAGCTCAAGTACTCCCAACCCCAATATTTTTGTTTAAAATATTGCAAAAAATCAAAAATAAATAATCAAAAACAAGAATAATGTATTGTATGGTGTTTTATGATAACAGAGATCTAAAGCCTTAGGTGATATTTTAATTAGAGATTTTTTTTGAGACAAAACTAACTATGAAGTTTGAAGGTATTTAAGGTTTGATTTCAATGTTAATTAGGTTTTCAAATTGTTACATCTACCAATTGAGTGGATATTTTTGCATGTTACGCTGCCCTTCGGGCTAAACAAGGAAGAAAGAGATAATAACATGCATCTACATGCTTGTTATACAAAACCTAAAATTGACTCTAGTTTGAAATTTGTAAGTCTATAATTGAGGCTCAAAGACCTACAACACAATATGTTTGAGTATTTAAACTGCATTTTATGGTTTGGGATATAAGATAATTTCCTAGACAAAAAGTCACAAGTATGCTTGAAGGTATTTATTGGTGGAGGAACTTGATGATAATTAAATGAACCATTGTTAAATTTGAGTGCAAATTTTTCTTCTTGCACTGCACTTTCACATTAACAAGGAGGAAAGAGACAATGCCATGATTTTGCATGCACAAGCCTGTTTTGTAAGCTTTGAACTAATCTTAGGTGCAAATTATTAAGAATGTAGTTTCGTCTCAAAGATGTGTTATATTGCAATGTTCTAAGCATTTAAAATACATTCTATCGTTTTGTTTTTGTGTGAATTTCTAAAGGTGGAAAGTTACAAGTTTCTTTTTCACCTAGGAAAGGTAAAAATAAAAAAATCAAGAGAGAATTTCTTCCTTATTCAAGTACAGGTATGTTTTCACTATAACACTAGAGTATTCATAATGGCTATTGCAATACCCTTAAGAATTTTTTTGAGAAAAAATTTAGGATCAAGCTCGTGTTAGTTTCCTTAAGATTTGGATGCAAGATACATGATTATTTATTGAATTTACAATCTGAGTACATGAGTTTTTCTTCTTGCCCTACACTTCAACCTAGAAAAATACAAACAAGGATGATAGAGGTAATGACATGATTATGCATGTACAAGCTTGTTAAACAAGGTCTAAATCTATATTTTAGGCTCAAAGATGTGCAAAGTAGTGTTTGAATACTTTAAATATATTTTAGGTATTTGATTTTGAGAGAATCTCTTAGATAAAATCGTTACTAAGGTTGAAGGTATTTACTGCTCATTTTTTTATGGTAATTAAATATTTTATTATTGAATCTACCAACTGAGTGTGATTTTTTGCTTCTTTCCCACATTCTTTTATCAAAACAATGAAGAACAACATAATGAAATTGACCTTGTTCAAGAAGCCCCGGGCTTAAGCATAGTTTCAAGTTCTTGAATCTATAGCTTAGGTTCAAATGCCAACAATATAATAATGTTCTAAGTATCTAAAATGTATTTTATCGTAGTCATTTTGAGGGAGTCCTTGAGATGAAAATCACATCAAACTTTGAAGGTATTTGCTTTTGGATATATGATTTTGATGTTATTTCTCATGTTAACTAAATTCTCATTTGTCAAATGTGCCAATTTTTCTTCTTACCCCCACTCTTTCATCTAAACAACAAAGCATGAGAGAATGTAACTCCTTGCAACATAAGTATTTCAAATGTTCTTTATCAATACATTTTTGAGAGAATTTTTGAGAAAAAATGTGCTCCCAAGATTGAAGATATTCTTCTTGAGCTATGGATGCAAAATGCATGTTCAGTTGTTATATTTGCAAGCTGAGTTATATGATGTTGGCTTCTTAGCTCTCATTTTAATCTAGAAAAGAGAAAGAAAGAAGATAGAGGTTATTACACATGGTTATCCATATACCAGATTCTTTACAATCTGTAGATTTGATTCTTCAATGACCCAAAAAAATGTGTCTCTAGAAGATTTTTTATACTAGACACTGGCAGGTAATAGAAACACATGTGCCATTAAATTTGATGATTTGGGAATTTGGAATGCTTTTAACCATATTCCCTATAATCTATTGTTGGATAACTATTTAATTTTTTGTTAGTCCTAATTTATATTGATGTGTACATTTCGGGGAGAGCAACAGAAAATTTTAGGGCATTAGTGGTCAAGAACATCTATATAGTTTTCTCTCGAAGTTGGGTGCTTACTGCAAAAGAGGGTAAAGAGATTCGGACCCAATATATGTATTATAACTATTTCATAAATTTTACAAACAAGATTGCATGTATTTCAAAGTGCACCTCTTTATTATGTTTTTATATTGTTTTCTATCGACACAACCCTTGCAACCCTCTAATGCAAGTGCTAGTATTAGATAAAAATTATAGGAATCATGGGGAGATGACTTTAACCTAAAGTTTCATTTACAAGTAATACAAACAATAAGAACCAATTTCTCATGCCAAGCGTATACATTCTAAATTTTAAGTGTTGACCTTAAGGATTGGACTTGGAATTATGGGAACATGAAGAATGGAGAATATTTTGTTAGAAGTTGAAATTTAAAAATACTTAGGGAGGTATGCATACAAAGGTGGAAAGTATATGTTGAAAATAGAGACATGTTAAGCAACAAATAACTACATAAAAGAGGAATGAAAACCGGATGACAACTTATAGGAAGAATATAAAAAACAAATCAGATTTGTATTAATGCCTTTGCTAAAACAAAGCTTCCCATGCTCTTACAAACATGCTTGCCTTCATTCATAAAAAAATAGAGTATCAAAACCTAATTTATATTTTATAAACAAAGTTCATTTCTAGCATAAGAAGAAGCTTCTAGATTATGCCAAAATTGGAAGAGTCTAGATACATCGAAGAGAATGTAAAAGAAGGAAGTAGAGTGAAGTAAATGCGGTGGTTGGGGAAGTTGAGCTATGGTGGTAGGGGAGATTACTAAATTCTATTTGGAGCACCATATTACCCAACACTTCCCCTTAATCTACTGCCATGTATGTTTTCAATTCCAATTCCTTCTCGGCGATGCTCAAAAACATTCTTTGCAAGTGGCCTTGTGAAGATGTATGTTATTTGTTCGTTGGACCTACAAAAATCAAGATATATGTCACCATTGTTCACCAATTCTCAAATAAAATGATATCTTGTATCAATATGCTTGGTCCATTTATGAAAAACGTGATTTTAAGATAAAGCAATTATTGAATTATTATCACAATAAATTTATGTAAGTTCTTCTTGTGGATGCCTCAAATATGAAAGTACTCTTCTCATCCATATTGCTTGGAAAGCTACTGATTTGGCTACAAAATATTCCACTTCAGCTGATGAGAGTGTCACAATTGGTTATTTCTTTAATTCCCAAGAGATAACACTTGATCCTAGATGAAATATATACTCTGAAGTTATTTTTCTATCATCCATGCTACATCCCCAATCATTATTTGTATATCCAATTAGTTTGTTATTATCTAAAGATGTATAAAAAATCCCAAAGCTCTTTGTTCCACCTATATACCTTAAAACTCTTTTTCTATCTTTCCAATGTGATTTCTTTGGTTTGTCCATGCATCTAGAAATGAGACTAACCCCATACATGATATCTAATTTTGTGGCGGTTAGATACATAAGGCTGTCAACTAATCATTTGAATAAGGTTGCATCAACACTAGAACTTTTTTCATCCTTACTAAATTTTAAGCCCAATGCAACGGGTGTAGGAGATGGATTCATACTTGTCATTTTAAATCTCTTCAACAAATCATTAGCATACTTGCTTTGACATACAAAAATGCCTTGATAATTTTGACTTACCTCTATCCAAAGAAAATATCTCATTAGCCCTAAATTGGTCATGTCAAATTCTCTTTCCATGGCTTCCTCAAATGAGTCAATTGACATGTTACTAGTGAATATCAAACATCTACACACAAGCAAATTATCAAGATTTCTTCTTTATCATTCACTTTGACATACGGAGTTGGTTTATTGCCACATTTGTTAAACCCATTGTTCACAAAGTAAGAATCTATCATGTTGTACCAAGCTCTAGGAGCTTGTTTCAAACCATATAGTGCCTTTTTCAGTTTTTATACTTTACCTTCTTCTCCAAAAACTTCATAACCGAGTGGTTGTTTTATATACACTTCTTCTTCTAAAATGTCATTCAAGAATTTTGATTTAAACCTTCCAATTATTTTGAGTTGCTATAGATAAGACCATTCTAATAGTATCCAATCTTGTTACAGGTGTGAATGTTTCATTGTATTCTATGTCAAGCGGTTGTGTAAAGCCTTTAGCTACTAGTCTTGCCTTGTGTTTCTCTCCTTATCCATTAGCATTATACTTTGTCTTGTAAACCCATTTAACTCCAATAAAATCTTTGCATTTAGGAAGCTCTACTAGATCCCAAGTTTGATTATTTTCAATTGATTGAATTTCTTCATCCATGACTACAATCCAATTCTCATCTTTAATGGCATCTTAAAAATAAATTGGATCAGCTTGTGTTAAGAATGCAAAATTAGAGCATAAATCTTCATTTTCAGCCTCTTCTATTTCATCATAAATGTCTCTTAGACTACATGTCTTCTTTGAAGTGTTTATAGACCTTGATATTAGTGATGCAAGTGTTGGATTAGAAGACTCACTATTGTTATTACTTGTTGGAGTAGTTGGATTTGGAGTGGTAGTTTCCCTAGAAGGTGTTGTAGGAGAATTTGTTTGTGTAGTAGGATTCACAACTTGAGTTTCATTCTCTTCATTCTCTTGTGGAACACTGGCTGAAATTGTAGTTGTTTTGTCTATGCTGCCATCCCACGCTTATTCTTCAACAAACTCAACATCACGACTTATTATCACCTTCTTTTTTATAGGATTGTATAACTTATATGCCTTGGATTGTTCACTATATCCCACAGATATACACTTCTCTCCTCTATCATCTAGTTTATTTCTTAATTCTTGAGGTATCAATGAGTATGCCACACATCCAAAGACTCTCAAATGTGCTATATTATGCTTCCTTTTGCTCCAAGATTCTTCTAGTGTTTTATTTATCACTACTTTTGTTGGACATCTATTTAAAATGTATACCAAAAATGCAATCGCTTCAGCCCAATACTCATTTGGTAGGAGTTTTTATTTTATCATACTTCGTGCCATTTCCATAATTGTTCTATTCTTTCTCTCAGCTACTCAATTTTGTTGAGTATACCTTGTGCTGTAAATTGTTTATTTATGCCATTTTCTTTGCAAAAATTCTGAAAATAATTTGATATGTATACACCACCTTGATCGGTTCTCAATGTTTTTATATTGTATTCACTTTCTTTCTCAACTTTTGCCTTGAACTCCTTAAAACAACAAATACATCTAATTTATATTTCAAGAAATAAACCCGTACTTTCTTGCTGAAATCATCAATAAATGTCAAGAAATAAAGTCTTCCACTTATGGATGGTGTTTGCATAGGTCCACAAAGGTTTGAATGTACTATCTCAAGTGGATGCTTTTCCCTATAAGACTCCAACTAGAATTTTGTTTCTATGTTGATTTTCCAATATACGACTCTCACATGTTGTCTTAAGTGGCTATATTGGTGGCAATTTGTATATCGTTCTTTTCTTATATAACAATTGTAATCCTTTAAAGTTTAAATGTCCAAGTCTTAAATTCCATAGCCAAGATTCATTTTTTATGAAGCTTTGAAAGCTAACTCAACAACCTTTTGCAATCCTTGTGTCTCTAAGAATAGTTCACTTTGAATTCTAAGTGGAAACATCCTATTTTTTTTTCATTTCAACTTTTGCAATCAACCTATTGCTTGGTTTCTTGTCTAGAATCACACATTCACCATTTTCAAAGTATATTCTATATCCTTTTTGCATCAGTTTTCCAATGCTTATAATATTGTGTTGCAATCCAAGAACATAGTATACATCATAAATATGCTTCCCCTCACCTTGTTTATTTCTTATGTTAATTGACCCTTTGTCGATGACTGAAACATGATGATCATTCCCCAATTTTACCTCTGATTTTACTGAATCATCCATTGTTGCAAACATCTCCTTACTCCCACTCATGTGGTTGCTACATCCACTATCTAGGAACCGTACTTATTTAGAACTCTCTTGTGCTATATTTCATGTTATCAATATGGTGTTTTGTTCACTAGTGTTGGGTTGGTTTTCATTTGTAAAATATGCCTTTTTCTTATTCATTTCATATTTCCTTTTCCTACATTCAAATGTAAAATTCCTACATTTGTTGCAATAATGGCATTGGATGTGTTAGAATCAAACATGCTCTGATACCATGTTAGAATTGGCTATGGATGCCAAGATCTATGGACCAAATGTAAAGCACAAAGAAAAGAGAAAATGATGTGACAAGAATAAACTTTATTCAATGTTAATGATATGATATGCTTGCTTTACAATGAGAGACCCCTTGGTTATATAGCCAAGGTGAGAACATAGGAGTGCATAAGATTATGAAAAGTGTCATAATATTATGACATGAGACAACAATAAAAAGCTATCACTCCACCTAAAGTGGAAAGTGATAATGTGATAACCACCAAAAATAGTGGATCACCCACAAAAGGTGGAAACCTAATCACATGATATGTCCATGAAAGGTGGACGTGATAAAGTAATAACATGATAAGTCCACCAAAGGTGGAAAATCTCCAACAACTCCTATGTGGTCCCTAAGTAAACTTAACTAAGGTGTAATTATGACCTAGGATAAGGTAAAAAGCATTTAATTACACCAACACCCCCCCTTAAGTGCAACTTAGGGAGAATGTACAAGAATGAAAACAATGCAAGATGGGTCCCGACAACTAGGCCATGTTTGTTACCCATGTACAAATGCAATGCAATATCTCACAAACAGAGAAAAGGAGAAACAACCCCCCCTCAATGTTGAGTCTCCTGCAATGATGGTAGAAGCTCGACATTGAATGTTGAAGATGATCCAATCTCACTGAACAACGTTCCTCCCCTTAGGAAGAAACAAAACCAAGAATGTATGTAGGATGTTAATATGATGGATGATGTATGATGTCTCTAAAGCATGCTCAAGTGTCTCCATGTCGATGCCGAAAGTTTACACACTCCAAACATGCGTTCTAGGCCACACTGTTGAAGAGTACAATCCAACATCTAGTAGAGAAGAATGTAGAACATGATCCAAAGAGAAAGATATCCCCTCTAAAGACAAAGAATCCTCATCCAAATGTTGTCCAAAAGTATCCACACTCATGTCAAACTACAAAGAATGATCATGTAGAGAATGAACAAGAGGGTCAGAGTGTTCCCTCGCAACAACTGAAGAAGGAACATCTTCATCAAAGAGAAGATGAATGTCATCAATGATGTCCCCCAAATCTGCAATATGGGACTCCACAAACAAGTCTGAAATACCTATCAAGAAGCCATCCAAAGTAGCCATAGTTGGAAGACAATATATATCCTGTTGCACTGAATCACAAGGAACCAAAACTGTGGAATCACAAGCATCATCAACTACAATAGTAGATGGAGGAGATGAAATGCATGGCTCAAGTACGAGATCCAATGTGAGAACTCCCAAGTTCAAGTAGCCAAATGTCTCCTCTAAATTATGGTTCACACTAGGAGTGTGATCAACAGCCGAAGGAATAATGTCATTATCAAAAGAAAAATATACAAAGGTATACAATCGAGATGAATGATAAACCACCCCAGTAGAAATGATCTCTCTACTCTCCAAGTCTCGAATGATTACTGAATCAGGTGTGAACTCCACAGTTCTCCCATCTCCACCATGTGTAATATGATATATGGAAAGAAGATTGTTCGTCAAATGAGGAACACAAAAAACATCCTGGAAAGTGTTGTCCCCAAAACTAATAGATCCCTTCCCTGTTACACTCATGTATGTACTGTTTCCCATCAAGATAGGAGACATAGAACAAGGCTGAAATGAAGAGAATATAGATTGTGAAGATGCCATATGATGATATGCTCTTGAATCTAGAAGCCACCTCCCTGATCCTGAACCTAAAAAAAGCACAAAGAGCTTGTCCTTTACTTTCTGATGTAGATGCCAAATGAACTTTTCCCTTAGACTATTTTGAAGAAGAAGAAGATTCAGACATTCTAGAAGGCAAATCAATTTGATTCTTTTTGAGAAGAATTTTCAATTCATCAATATCCTTCTTATAACAATAGTGTTCTTCATGTCCATATTTCTTGCAATATGCACAAAAAGACCTCTTCTTCTTAGATGATTCTTCTTTTGAATGAGTGGATTTTGATTCTTTATGTGGCTTGTTCTTTTTCATCTTTTTCTTCTTATCAAGATTCCCTAATTCTTTTTGTACCTTTGACTCACTAGAAACCAATGCATGTGGCTTGGAAGACTTGATTAGACCCATGTTCATTAACTTAGCTTCCTCTTGGATTAGGAGATTTGCAAATTCATCAAACTTAGGATCAACATATGATGCTCCCATAGAAAGTCGATGGGTATGAAAGCCAAAAACAAATAATGAATACTCAGGACCAAGCTTGGATAACACATTCAGAATCAATTGTAAATCCTCTTTTTCAATACTACATTCTTTCAATTGTGTTCTTAATTGCTTAATTTTGGAGATGTAGTCTTGGATGTGGTCAAAAATTTTAGGATCAAGATTCATCAAATCATTATCAATATGATATCCCCTAATCTTATATGTTTTACCATACAATTTTTCAAAAGTATCCCATGCTTCTTTAGGTGTTGTACATGAATCAATATTAAATTTTAAATCAAATGAGACTAATGAACATATGCATCCAAGTGTTTTATGTCGATCAATCTCCCATTTTGTCAATTCTTTAGCATCAATAGGTTTTTGAGTAGTGTCCTTTAGATGAACTATTAGACCTTTCATCATGAGATAGTTCCATACTGATTTTCTCCATGTAGCATAATTATGCGGATTTAGGAGTTCAATTTGAGATTTCCCCATTGCAAGAACACAAACCAAGCAAAAGAATGCAACCAATCACTGCAAAATTACCCCCCCAAATCACTCAACAAAGAAACCCCCAAAGAAATATTTGATTTGGCACTTTATACTTAGTGCGTTTACAATTGCCACTGCCAAAAACAACAAAGTGGACTTTGATCTTGATATATGCAAATTACCAAAATAGGCCTCAAACTCAAACTGAAAAATTATAGTAGATGAGATAAATCTGATCACACCAATGGAAAGTACACAAAAAATCATGCACTTTAAAAAAAAACGGCACTCAAAAATGTTACCGTAGGAACAAGTTATGAGCTCCCAAAGTTCCCAAAATGAGGACAAAGCAGCAACACCTGTGAGAATCTGCAATTTCTAGAAAAACCAGAAGCCAAAACCAAAAAATGATTGCACCATCGTGTAGAGCATGAAAAATTAGCCCAAATAAAAAAAAATTGCATGGAAAAAAGGATCCAAAATGACCAAGTTATGAGCGTTTGAAGTCGAACTACAAAAATCAAAACTCCAACCGTGAGGGGGCAGGAATTGTTTTTGAAAATGATGACGTCAACAATGACATGGCATTGATGTAAGCGGCTTGTGAGCTTAAATTTGACGGTTTCTCGACCGTCACTATCGACGTGTATCCCTGTCAGAATGTTCTGTATAATACCGAAATATGCCTTTCTGCAACAAAATATTCGTTTACTCGATTTGTTTGACGTAATATTCTCGGTGAATATTCTCTTGGTTGTTGCCGCCGGTTGGATGAATTGCCGTCGATGATGAAATGGTTGCTAGATTTCTTCTATCGCTTTTTAAGCCACGTCGGCCAGTTGGTAGGGCCATGCGGCGGACTGCTGACGCCTGTTGTATGGGTGACGGAGCAGGGTACAGTCTGCGGACTGTACCTTGTACTCGGTAGTTTTTAAAAAAATACTTTTTGATTTTTTTTAATTTTTCCAATAAAAAAAATATTCAAATCAAATTTTTTTTTTTCAAAATAAAATTGTACTGTCGCAATAATGGCGACCTGGGGAGTCCTATGGCTCTCCGGGCAAAAAATATTTGCCTCACCAGATGACTTACCCTGAAATGGATGAATGGACAGTCGATCCAAGGTGAGAACATAGGAGTGCATAAGATTATGAAAAGTGTCATAATATTATGACATGAGACAACAATGAAAAGCTATCAGTCCACTTAAAGTGGAAAGTGATAATGTGATAACCACCACAAATAGTGAATCACCCAAAAAAGGTGGAAACCTAATCACATGATATGTCCATGAAAGGTGGAGGTGATAAAGTAATAACATGATAAGTCCACCAAAGGTGGAAAATCTCCAACAACTCCTATGTGGTCCCTAAGTAAACTTAACTAAGGTGTAATTATGACCTAGGACAAGGTACAAAGCATTTAATTATACCAACAAGATGTTTGATTTATCATACCTTTCTCCTTGATGATGGCTATGATAATGGTTGCTTCCTCTTCCTCTTGTTGAAGTAGAATGAGTATGTGCGCTTGATGTTGATCTTCTACTTTCAAACTGTGCATTTTCTCTTCCTCCTCTTGGTGTAAAACGTCATTTGCCTTTGTTGTGATTTGATCTCCCTCTTGTTCTACCAAATGAAAGTTGAGTCTTGAATGCATTCTCAAATGATGATGTCCCTAATTGATTTAATATTTGTTCATGTGCCAAGAGTAGATCTTTGGATTCCTCAATGGCTATTACAATTGAATCAAACTTTGTGGGTAAGCTTCTAAGTATTTTCTCTACAACCTTTTGATCCCCTACAGATTCTCCATAAGATCTAATCTGATTTACTATTGTCATTGCATGAGTGAAGAATGAATCTATTGAATCTAAATCCTTCATTTATAGGTTCTCAAAATCCCTTCTAATAATTTGTAATTTTATTGTTTTCACCTTTCCTATGCCTTGGTTTGTTGTTTGCAAACTTTCCCATGCCTATTTTGATCTTGTGGTAGCTGCTACTTTTGGAAAAATTGATTCCTCCATTTCTTGTTGAATGAAAAACAATGATTTGGCATCCTTCTTTTTATTTTCCTTCAACAAATCCTTCTCAACTTGTGAAAGAGCCTGATATGCTTGCTGGTGTGTCGGTTTAGAGAACCCATTTTCAACCAAGTCCCAAAAATCTTGGGAGGAAAATAGGGTTTTCATTTTTATACTCCAAAAGTCATAATTTTTTCCATTAAAAATTAGAATCTGGGGTTTTGAAATGCTTCCACTTGTTCCTACCATGATTTTTCAAAAAAAAACTTTGCCTACTTTGTTTTCTTTTCAAATCTCTTGAATCTTGTAAACCCTTGCTTTCTGCAACCTTCAATATGCATGGAATATTTCAACCTGGTATGTGATTTCCACCTTTCTCTTAATCTAGTGCTTACAACTTTTTGATTTGCAATACTATCTTCCTCCAATCGATGTCTTTTTTCCTTCACCTCTAAGCTTTCAATATAGTTTCTTTCCTCACCTATAGAAGATTACATATAATATGTTATTTTATTAATAAAAAATTTCTTACATTTTCAACCGAGGTGCCCAATCCTTTGTAACATTTTTTCTGCTCTCTCATTCAAAATGGAGAAATTTGTCCATAAGGAAAGCTACCCTTTTCTATAAATGGGAGAAAATTTGATAAAGTCAAGAAGAAGGGAACATTGTAGCCGTGGTGGCAGTAGTGGCAGTCATGGTGGAGTCTCTAAGCGCTCTAATACCAATTTTTTGAAAATAGAGACAAGCTAAGAAACAAATAACTACAGAAAAGAGGAATGAAAACCAGATGACAACTTATGGTAAGAGAATCAAAAACTTATCAGAGTTGTATTAATGCCTTTGCTGAAATAGAGCTGCCCATGCTCTTACAAACATATTTGCCTTCATTCATAAAAAAACAAAGTATCAAAACCTAAAACATTTTTTTTAAATAGAGTTTATTTCCAACATAAGAAGAAGCTTCTAGATTACGCCAAAATTAGAAGAGTCTAGATACATCAAAAATAATGTAGAAGAAGGAAGTAGGGTGAAATAAATGCGGTGGTTGGAGAAATTGAGCTACAATGACAGGGGATATTACTAAAGTCTAACTAGAGCATCACGTTAGTCAACAACATAGACCAGTCGCAGATATGAAGGTGTAACCCAGGCACTGAAAGATTTGAATTACTTCACCCTCACACAACAGGGTAGGCACAAATTTATTTTTTAAAAACTCCATAGTCTTTTCTAATATCCAATGACTCACAATGGATTGCAAGCTATTTAATTTTGTATTTCTACACCACAATGGATATATGGTAACACAAAATATTTAGAGGTTTCAAGTTAAATACAAAACCACACTCTTGTCTTCTTTTCTCACGCATGACATGGAAAGAGACTTGAAACCATGCCTAGGAATCTATTGAAGCATGAAGAATATTAAGAAAGTTGCAATCGCCCTTTTGATAAACATGCATGCAATTTATGGAAGCACAAGATAATTTATTTTGAAGTGTTTAAATGACTATGGGTGAAAGCTTCAGAAGATGAGAAATGTGTACTCACACCATGAAAGTTGGAGTTGCAGGAATATGTATAAAATGGATATGTGGAAAATGCTTTAGAATCCTTATGAAAATACAATTATTAGGTGTGAAGCTACCTATCACGACCTCTACCATTGTTTTTCTTCTACCTGCCTATGCCAAATTAGGAACTTTAAAAAATATTGTTTGGGGAGAAAACAAAGCATAATGAAAGTGGGTTGATATCAAACATAGTTGCAACTATGTTGGAAGACATATATGCAAAATGGTAAAACATGCATATGGTGTGTAGACAGTTCGATGGAATGTCTCAATAGAGATGGAATTTCATGGAATGCATATATTGTAAGATAGGTGATGAATAGGTTAAGTGAAAATACTTTAGAAACTTTCATGCAAATATATTTCGCTGAAAAATGGAGGTTATAGTATTGTTTGATTGTTGTTAAATATTGTAGATTACCATGGACAAAATTATGGAAGCTTTACCAGATCTACACATTGTTTTGGCTCGCATGAGCATGCACATAGAAGGGTGAAGCATAGAATGGTGAACTGAAATGTTTGGAAAATTCTTCTAAAGGGCAGTAATGCATGTAATAAAAAAATACATAGTATACACAAAAGAGAATGAATTCAATTTGAATGTGAAAAGCTCTGTACTGGAGCAATGAAGGACATAAATTGCTAATTTATTTTTACCCTGAAGCTTAGTAAGCCTACATGGAAAAATCAATGTTTGGTAGAAATTGAATGGTTTATTTGAGGTGCAACGTCCAAGTTATATGCCAATTCCTAAGAAAGGTCTATGATCTTCTCTTGAACTCCCTTTTTTGAAATTCTTTCCATCCTGCATTATTTTTTAAGTTTTTTTTGCTCCCGCTTCTTGACATTAAGAAAAAAATGTAGGAGGAAGAATATTTTCTCCCCTCAATCTCCATGACCCCCTATAATCATAAATGCCTTCACCAAAACTGCTAGCACTCTCTTTCACATTCTCCCTTTATTAAAGGGTAGTTAAGACTTCCTTTTCTTTTCAGATCTCACATTTTAATTTATTAAATGAACAATTAAAAATCTCTCCCTCTCTTTAACATGTGATTTGAAAGATATTGATGCTGGAAAGATGAAACAATTGTTGGAGCTATGGCGCTCATTCCCTAGTTCAATTTTTTGATTGTTGCGAGCGTTCTCTCTGCACGGGTTGGGGTCTTTTGGTACATGGTGGGTGGCCAAGGGTGGTTGTTTATTCTTCCATGTTTTATTTTCCTATCCTCGTGGCACCGCTTGGAGTGGTGAGTCGGGTGTTTTCTCTTTGCAATCCTTGTGTGGGAAACATTGGCTTTACTGTGGTGTGGTTTTCTTCCCATTTGTCTATTGTTTCCCTTTGTTGTGGGTTGTGTTTGGGGCTTGGCCAGTGTTTAGTTTGGTATGGTGTTGGCACAATTGGGTTTTGAATGGCCATGCTTGGGTCTTTTGATGAGTCAATATGTGGTTCTGTTATGGCAAGCATCGATAAAGGGGTTCCAAACTCAATTGCTATTGGCTTAGGTTTATAAAAAAATGGTTTTCTTAAGCCACAAAAGGTGAATGGGCATTTGGAGAGGGATAGGATCGGCTCATTTTGGTGGTCAAATCGGAGTTGGTGGTTGAGGATTTGGAATACTACAACAATCATGTTTTAATTTGTAAATTTATGGGAATGAGGGTTTCTCTTCCATTCCTTGATACCTGGATCCGCAAGACGTGGAACTCAGAAGGAGACTGATGCTTTGATGGTCACAAATAACTTTTTTATGGTGTATTTCTCGTGTATCTCTGATTAGAATAGGGCTTTTGAAGGTGGACCATATTTCTACAATCAAGCGGGGCTCTTCATTAAACCATGGAATGCTGGTTTTATTTTGGCGAAAGAGTTACCCTCTAAGGTCCCTATTTGGGTTCATCTTCCTCGACTACCGCTTGAATTTTGGTGAAGTGACATACTGCAGTCAATTGCTTTGTTATTGGGAAAACCTATTGGTCCTTCTCAAAAAACCTTAAATAAGAGGATTTTTTCTTATGTGATGGTATGTGTTGAAATTGATTTGAGTTTTCTATTGTCGGATTCAATTAACATGATGACTGGTTCGTGCTCCTGGACTCAGCTACTAGATTATAAGATGTTACCTTTTAGGTGTCGGTTGTGTCATGAATATAGTCATCTTTTTTGGTGTAATTAATTGTTTTGTAACTTGTCCTAGGTCATTATTACACCTTAGTTAAGTTTACTTAGGGACCACATAGGAGTTGTTGGATATTTTACACTTTTGGTGGACTTATCATGTTATCACTTTATCATTTCCACCTTTTGTGGACACATCATGTGATTCCTCTCCACCTTTTGTGGTGGTTATCACATTATCACTTTTTCACTTTAGGTAGAGTGATAGCTTTTCACAGTTGTTTCATGTCATAAGATTATGACACTTTCATAATCTTATACCCTCCTATGTTCTCATCTTGGCTATATAACCAAGGGGTCTCTACTACATTTGTACATTGATACAAACATTGATTCTATTTGCATTATTGACAGAATACAGTTTATTATTGTCATATTGTCTCTATCTCTCTTATGATTGTGATTCTATTAGGCCTCTAGATCTTGGGTGGCTACCTTCATAGCCAATTATTACATGGTATCAGAGCTATTGGAGTGCCTTTGGAATGCCATTTTGGGGAGATCTTGAGTGCAATCTTGCATTTTTTTTATAGAAATATCAGATTCTAGGGGGGTTCCATTTTTGGCCTTGTATTGTAGGTGAATTTTGGGAGCTTGTTGCATCAGATTTGAGCTCACCATTGCACCCAGAGTGTTCAAGAAAGTCAGATTTGCCTTTTGTTTCATCTCAGTTGGACATTGGAGGCCAAAAGTTACAAGGGTTTGAAGATCGGAGGTGGTTGCCAGATCCAAGAGGTAGCCATATTTTTCGAACATTTTCAGCCAAAAAGGACACTGCCATTGTGTCCAAAAGGGCCAAAACCCCTAATATTAACTATCAATTAATCAAAATCGGACAACTTTGCCTGGAGCCATCTGGAAAAAATTTCTCCTCCTCAACCGTACGAATTGTCAGAATCGCAGAGTGATGGTACGATTTTATTTTTGAAAAAAAACATATCATTTATTTTTCAAAAAAAATTATTTGAAAAAATTGATTTGTTAAAAATCAAAAAGCAAATATTTTCTGCGGATTCTATCTGCCCACTGTACCTACTTGTGAATTGTAGGTACCATTGTCCCGCAATACCATGGGCTCAGGCAGGCGCCACGTGGCGATACCGCCGTGGCCCCCAGCGGCCCCCACCCGTGGACCCCTCAATACCGCCATTTACCAAGAAATTTAAAACCGGCAGTCAAATTCCGATACCGGTAAAATCAAATCCGGCATACACGAAATCGGCAGCAGGGCAGAATATTCCGACCAGACAAAAGAATATTTCGGCGAACTATTCCGATAAGTTTGACGGCGGCAGCAATGGTCAAATGGCCATCAAATTTAAGCCCATCAATTGTTGACATCAGCACTACGTCAGAAACTTTCAAAAAAAAAAAATTGCCCCCTTCACCATTGATAGTTTTGATTTTGCAATTCAACTTTGAAGCTTCATATTTTGCTCATTTTGGCTCCTTTTTTCGAGCAATTTTTTTTTATTTGGGCTAATTCTTCATGCTCTACATGGTGGTGTAATCAGTTTCTGATTTTTGATGCACGGGTTTTCCAAAAAATTCAGTTTCTCACAGGTGTAGCTGAGTTGTCACCATTTTTGCAACTTCCGGGGCTCCGTTCAGGCTCATACGAACTCCTTTTCAGGTGCCGTTTTTTTTGAAAATGCATAATTTTTCTTGAATTTCACAATTGTGCTATCAATTTGTAGTTATTGTGATTAAAAAAAAAAAAAAAATTACTTTCAGCACTTGGTCATTTTTGGCCTATTTTGGCATTTGTAAGGACAAGATCTCAGTTTGGTCTTTTGTATCAGTTATTTGAGTCTATTGTTGCCTAATTAAGGCTGTTGTAAAACATTTAAAATCAGAAGCCCACTTTTCTTGGCTTGCAAGTGGCCATTGTAAATGCACTAAGTATAAAGTGCCAAATCATCATTTTTGGGGGGGTTCTTTGATTGAGTGAATTTGGGGGGTTGTGTGATTGTGCCTCTCTCTCTCTTGTTCTCTTTTCTGCTATGGGTTCTCCTAAGTTTCCTTTGTTAACTCCACATAACTATGCTTCTTGGAAAATTGATGCTTGGAGTAAGTTGATGGAAAAAGGATTAACTCATTATATTGATGGAACTATTGTTGCACCATCTGCTCCTAATGCTCATTTGGATTGGCTCACTAAAAATACTATGACTCTTAGAACATTGAGGAAATATGTATCAAAAGATTTAATCTTTCAAATTGATAAGTGTAAAACAATTAAAGAAGCTTGGGAAAAGTTTGGTCAATTGTATGGCCAAGTTGATGAGATTAGAGGTTATCATCTTGACAATGATCTCACAATGTTAGATCCTAAGAATTTTGATACAATCCAAGACTATGTCACTAAAGAAAATGAGTTAAGAGCACAACTTAAGGATTGTGGAATCGACAAAAAGGATGCACAATTGGTCTACAATTTGTTGGGAAAGCTTCCATCAGAATATGCAACATTTGTTTTTAGCTTCCAAACCCACCGCTTAACAGCTGGTAGTTCTTTCACTCTTCCATCATTTGATGCATTCACATAAATGTTGATGTTAGAGAAAGCAAAATTGATAAGCATGGGGATTCTCAAGTCTTCAAAGTCAAAAGCTTTGGTGGCTAATCAAGGGAATCAAGGGACTCAAGGAAAGGGTTCCAATGAGAAGCAAAAGTAGTTTAAGCCAAAGACACAACAAGATAGAGCACAATCATCCTCTCCAAAACAAAGGAATTTTTCTCCTTCTCCTAAAAAGGGAAATTTAAGCACGAAGGAGAGACTAACTTGCTCATATTGCAAGAGATTTGGTCATCATGAGCATCATTTCCATACAAACAAAATTGATGAGTTGACAAACATAATGAAGAAGAACAACATCAATTTGCCATCTGCCTATAAGAAGAAGGATTCATCTCCTTCCGCTTCCTCACAATCAAAAGGAAAAAGGGAAAGATTTTATGTCTACTACAGGTTCTTCACAGCAATGGATACTTGACTCAGGTGCTACTCATCACATGGGTTCTACAAGGGAGAAGTTTTCTTCTTTGGGGTCATCTAAGGTACCTCACATATTCATAGATGATGACACTCAAGTGGAAGTTGAAGGCAAAGGTTCGGTTGTCATGGATGATGGAAAATTTGAGAATGTTCTCTATGTTCCTAGCTTGAGCACCAACCTTCTTTCAATCTACCAAATCACTCACTTTGGAGATGGTAAGAAAGATGAGTTTCTACCATATTCAATTGTGGTCAAAGAACTTAAGGATGATGCCTTGGTTGTAGTGGGACAAGCCAATCACAACACACAACTTTACTCATTTTCCCACTTTATTCCTAAGTCTCCTTCTACAACATTTCTCACTCATTCAAATTCAGACAATAAGCTATGGCATGAGTGGTTTGGACATCTCAATTATCGCTATCTTCAGCAACTTAGCTCTAAGGATATGGTTATAGGGCTCCCTCAAATCAGATTTTCAGATGGTGTTTGTTCAGGTTGTTCCTTGAAGTTTGACAAAGGGAAGTCTTGGAGAGCTTCAAAAGTTTTTCAATTGGTTCACAGTGATGTAGTAGGTCCATTTCCAGTGCCATCATTCAACAAGGCCCTCTATGTCCTCACCTTCATTGATGACTAATCCCGCTTCACATGGGTCTATTTTCTTGTTCACAAGAGTGAAGTGTTTGACATATTTCTAGCATTCAAGGCTCATGTTGAGAAGGAATCAGGGAAACAAGTCAAGATTCTCTGCATAGACAATGGAAGGGAACATGTGAACAATAGACTTGAAAAATTTTGTACTCTTGAGGGGATTGATCTTCAACATTCAATTGCATAAACTCCACAACAGAATGCTGTTGCTGAAAGGAAGAATAGAAAGGAGATGGCTAGCTGCATGATTCATGCTTTCTCTCTTGGTCCTCAATTTTGGGTAGAAGTTATCAGTTGTGCCACTCACATCCAGAATCAGGTTCCCCATAGGGATTTGAAGGGTATGACTCCTTTTGAGGCTTGGTGTGGTAGAAAACCGATTGTGAGACACTTTAGAATTTTTGCTTGTCCAGCTTGGGCACGCATAACTCTAGAGAAATGCAAGGCATTGGAACCTTCGAGTAGGCCTTGCATCTTTGTTGGATATCCTAAAGGTGTTAAGGCATACATACTTTTGGATCCAAAGACACATGAGCTATTCATTGAGAAGAGTGTTCACTTTGAGGAAAGCTCTCCTAGCTTGGCCTCTAATCCTCCTCATCCTTCCTCCATAGTGGAAAGTGACGATAGTGATTCAGATGATGATTCTCCCTCAACTCTGACTTGCAGGATCACACCTTCGTAGGGTCCACTTGCAATTGAGGATCCTCATCCTCCATCTTCTACTAGACCTCGTTGGGCTCGACAAACTCTTGACTTAGTAGGTTCTCTTGTTATGGATCCCTCAAACACTCGAAGGACTTGGTCACAACATCAGGATTTTCCACATGCTTTTATTGCTACTGCTTCCGATTCATAGTCCTTCAAGGAAGCATAAGGAGTTCTAGAGTGGGATTTAGCGATGGAGGAAGAGTATAGTTCCTTGATGAGGAACAACACATGGGATTTAGTTCCACTCCCCAAGGGGAGAAAGATGGTTTGATGCAAGTGGATCTATCGGACCAAGTATGCAGTAGATGGTAGTGTGGATAAATACAAGGCTCGACTTGTGGCAAAAGGTTTCTCATAGGTTCTAGATGTTGATTATACAAAGACCTTTGCACTCATTGCTAAGATGAAATCCATTCACTTGAAACTTACTATTGTTGCAGCTCATGGTTGGGTTGTACATTAGATGGATGTGAAGAGTGCATTTCTTCATGGGGATCTTCATGAGGATATTTACATGGAGCAGCAGCCAAACGCATCTTGCATTACATACAGGGTACACATCATCATGGGATTAACTATGCAGTAGGTACAAGACTTACCTTGGTGGGATATACAAATTCTGATTGGGATGGCGATGATGATTGTAAGTCCACTTCTGGCTACAAATTTCATCTTGGTTCTAGCCCCATTTGTTGGCAAAGTAAGAAGCAACATGCTATTGCTCTTTCTTTGACTGAGGCTGAGTATCGAGGGGATGTCAATGTAGCTACTAAGGCTATTTGGCTTCAAAATATTCTCACTAAGTTTGGTTTCACTATTCCACGTCCTTTAGTCATTCATTGTGACAATTAGAGTGCCATCCATATCTCAAATAATTTGGTTCACCATCAGAGGACCAAACACATTGAGATTCATATGCACTACATTTGGGAGCTAATACAAGAGCAGGTCATTGATTTGCAGTATTGCCCTACATCACAAAAGGTTGCAGATATCTTCACCAAACATTTCACTGAGATTACATATCATCATTTGCAATCTCTCTTGGGGGTGCGGGATGTTTCATTTGAGGGGGTCACTTGAATTCTTTATTCTCTCTTATGGGGGGGAATTTTTCCTCTTCTAGGGTTTTTTCCTTCTCATACATTTGAGAGCATTTTCTCTTGTTTTTCATCTCTCTTTAGGGGAGGAGTTTTTTCCCATGTGGTTTTCTCCTTTTCTCCGCTTTACGAGAGATTGCATTGCATTTGTACATGGCTACCTAACATGGCCTAGTTGCCAGGACCCATCTTGCATTGTTGCTTTTGTGTACATTCTCCCTAAGTTGCACTTAAGGGGGATGTCGGTGTAATTAATTGTTTTGTACCTTTTCCTAGGTCATTATTACATCTTAGTTAAGTTTACTTAGGGACCACATAGGAGTTGTTGGATATTTTCCACTTTTGGTGGACTTATCATGTTATCACTTTATCATTTCCACCTTTCGTGGACACATCATGTGATTCCTCTCCACCTTTTGTGGTGGTTATCACATTATCACTTTTCCACTTTAGGTGGAGTGATAGCTTTTCACAGTTGTCTCATGTCATAAGATTATGACACTTGTCATAATCTTATGCCCTCCTATGTTCTCAACTTGGCTATATAACCAAGGGGTCTCTACTACATTTGTACATTGATACAGACATTGATTCTATTTGCATTATTGACATAACATAGTTTATTCTTGTCATATTGTCTCTATCTCTCTTATGATTGTGATTCTATTAGGCCTCTAGATCTTGGGTGGCTACCTTCATAGCCAATTCGTACAATCTTCAACAAAGGTTTCCTCGAGCTCCTAATGTTGCTCATACAATTAATTCCCCTTCTCAATCTAATATAAAGTCAGATAAGGGTAAGGTTCCCATACAAGGGGGTGGCTGATAAAGAAGGTTTTATTTGGGTTGTCTCATAATCGTGGTAGGGGTCAAAATAGATCCCTCAAGGATAGGTAAGAGGAGAAAATCCTCAACAAATTTGAGGCTTTAGAGGATTTGGTTAAGGAGGAAGGGTTTCAAGTGGACTTGTAGGTGACGGTTGGTTCTTTGGGAGAGGATGTCTCTGGGGTCTAGCCTACTATGACTCTCCCAGTTTAGTTCAACCTAGGGGGCAAGGCTCTTAGATGGATATTGTTTTGTCTCCTTTGGCTCCTGCATGGGGGGATTTTATTCTATCACTAGAGGCCCCTAGTGACTCCCCTAGTGTTGGTGGTGCTCTTTCTAAGGTTTGAGGTTCTTTTGATTTAGGTAAAAGTAAGTCTTCTTCCCCTGCCTTGGGATTGCAGCAAAAAAACCCCAAAAAGGGGATCCTTGAGAAATCATCTAAGGTTGGTCGAAAGAAGGATCGAGAAAAGGTTAAGCTAACTGGTGATATGTTGGTAGATTCAGGTTCGGTGAAGACTATTGATGCTCACTTCTCCTAACCTCAATGATGATCGTTCTATCTTGGAATGTGAGGGGTTTGAATAGCATATCAAGAAAAAAGGCTATTCATGATCTGATTCGTATTCATTCTCCTAATGTTGTTTAGCTTCATGAAACTAAGTTATCTATTGATAGTATGTTGAGTGTGGCTTCAAAGTTTTGGGGTTGTGGGTAGTTCCAATGTTTTGGTGTGCTTGGTAGCTCAAGTGGGGTTGCATGTTTATGGGATCCACGTAAAGTTAGTCCAATTTGGTGGTTCTCTTGTAGGGGCTCAATTTGTTGTGTGGCTTCTCACCTTGAGTAAGGGGAAATAGTTTTTTTCTCTAACATTTATGCTCCAGTGGACTTTCAAGGTAAGGTTTTGTTGTGGGGCCATGCCAGATATGTGTGGTCCTTGAATCCTTATCTTAGGATTTTAGCTGGTGATTTTAATGATGTCACTTCAATGGAGGAGAAGAGGGGAGGCAGTTACCGCCTAGAGCCCTC
This sequence comes from Sequoiadendron giganteum, assembly GCA_007115665.2. Classification (NCBI taxonomy): domain Eukaryota; kingdom Viridiplantae; phylum Streptophyta; class Pinopsida; order Cupressales; family Cupressaceae; genus Sequoiadendron; species Sequoiadendron giganteum. The sequence goes on along the minus strand of CM021100.1, from coordinate 88,394,064 downwards.
TTTGGTACTCTTGCAGGATAATATTTCTCTCTTGAATCTAGTTGACATCAAGCCTGATAATGGGGTCTTCACCCGGAATAATAGGACGAGTGGGGAAGCTACTATTTATGAGTGGCTGGATAGATTCCTGGTGTCTAGCTTTTGGATGGGAGACAGATGGTTGGTTTTCTCTAAGATTTTAGATTGGTGGGGTTTTGATCATTGGTCGATCACATTTATGGATGAATTACCCCAACATTGTATACAACAATCTTTTAAGTTTCAGCTTATGTGGCTCAGAGATGAGTCTCTTCATAATTTTCCTCCTGGTTGGTAGATTTTTAGGAAGCCGACACATGGTATTGCTATGTGCTCCTTCTCCAAGAGACTTTAGTATGTGAAGTATAGGTTGAAGCGTTGGAATATGCAACACTTTGGTAATGTGTTTTAGGCTAATAAGCAGAATGCCTAGGCTTACTTGGACTTGATCACCACACAGATTTGTGACTAGGGCCTCACAGAGGAGCTTGGTTTGTCGGAGGCTATTGTGGTGAATAATTTTGAGGAATTGGAATTAAGAGAGGAAATATTTTGGAAACAAAAGTCTCAAATTGAATGGCTCTAGGCTGGAGATCAGAATACTTCCTTCTTTCATAGCTTTGTTAAGGATAAAAGACAAGGTAACGTTATCTCTTCTCTCTTGTATTTGAATATGGATATTCTTTCCTCCTTTACTTCTATTTTTGTTGATTCAATGTGTTTATTTTTTTCTTTTTTATCTAAGGACTCTCCTCCTATAGAGGATGATGAAGCTAGGATTTTGGCTAGTATACCACCATTGGTTACTAGTGAAATGAATGAAAATTTTCTTCAGCCTATTTCCTTGTTGGAGCTTGAGAATGTTGTGTTCTAGAGTAAAAAAGGGAAAGCCCCTAGGCATGATGGGTTTCCAGTTATATTCTTTCAAGAGTTTTGAAAGTGATTAAATTGGATCTTTTGGAGGTTGTTCATGAATCCGACACGAATAAACAAATGTTGAAATCTATGAATTCTGATTTTCTTGCCCTCAACCAAAGAAGGATGGGGCTTATACTCTGGATCTGTTTAGGCCAATTGCTTTATGTAATTTGGTGTATAAGATAATTATAAAGTTGATTATTGAGTGATTGAAACCTTGGCTAACCAGGTTAATATTAGAGGAGCGAGGAGGTTTTTTTGTTGGTAGGAAGATTATGGATGGGGTCATCATTGCATATGAGACTATCCATTCTATGAAACATTTTACGGAGAAATCTATGTTTATTAAATTGGAAATGGCTAAAGCTTGTGATCATGTTAAATGGTCTTTCTTATTCAAGATCTTGAAAGAATTTGGCTTCTTTAGTGATTGGATTGAGTGGATCAAGAGTAGTGTCACTTCTACCTCCTTTTATCTGCTAATTAATGGAGAGCCTACTAAGTTGTTTGGTGCTTCTAGGGGGGGCTCAAACAAGGATATCCATTATCTCCCTACTTGTTTATCTTATTGGTTGAGGCCTTGGGGAGGATTATTATGTCCCGAGTGGAGAGTGGCTTGATCTAGGGTTGGAGTTGAGGAAATAATATTCTCCTTCAGTCCCATCTTCAATTTTTTATTGACATTGCTTTGATGGGAAGGGCCAGGGTTGAGGATTCTATTGGATGGTGAGGCATTTTGAACAGTTATTTGGCTACTTCAAGTCAAAGTATTAATGAGGGAAAATCTTTTATTTATTTCTTTAATACTCCTAGGAGTATCTAGAGGAGGATTGATGGCGTTCTTCCTTTCCAGATTGGCACTCTCCTTTTGTTTATCTTGGTATTCCAATTGCTATTTTTTCGCTTCCTAAAGTGTTTTGGCAAGGGATTATTGATAAGTTCCAAAATTTGGTCAATCATTGGACTTATAGGTGGATTTCTTTTGTGAGTAGAGTGACTCTTTTAAATTTAGTGGTGCAGGCTCTTCCTTTATACAAAAGCTTTGTTCTCTCTGCACTTTCTAGCTTTATCAGAGACTTTGAGAGTTTGTCTCGCCAGTTTCTTTGGTTTGTAAATATTCTTCATATGAAGTGGAGATTGGTTAAATGGGATGCCATTTGTAGGCTGAAGCAATAAGGTGGGATAGGTTCATGTTGTTCTGATTTGAATGGGTAGAATTTATATGCTAAATAAATTGTGTTGGCGATGGTTTTCACGATAGCATCAATTGTGGGAAAAAAATTTACTTCTAAATATTTGGGTGTGGTGGAGAGTGCAGATGTTGGTCGCTTCAAACTAGAGAGGAAAGGTTCCATGATTTGGAGTACCCTCAAAAGAGGTGCCAAGTTGGTCAAGCAGGGGCTACATTTTGGATTTGTAATGGTGTTTAAGATGCTCTTTTTTGGTTTGACTCTTGGGATGGTCATCCTCCCACTTTGTCTACTCATCCTCATCTACAAAATTTGTGTCAGCATTTTACTGATGTTGGTTGGTGTCATGTGGCTGATTTCAAGATTCTTTATACTTTGGGTCAGGCTAATGTGTACAGGTGGAAGGATCTGCAAGAGTGGCCCCCTAATGGTGTAGTTGGCGACAACCAGGAGCTTGCTATGATTTTGGTAGGTCGTGTTTGTAATTCACTTCTTAGGAGAGATATGTTGGCTTGGGCCCTGATCCAAAAGGTATTTTTTTTGTTGCATCGAGCTATCAAGTTCTTGATAAGCAATTTTTTGGGAGTTACTAGGTTTCGTGGTGGAAGAAAGTTTGGAATAAATTTTCCTAGCCTAAATGTAATTTCTTCTCTTGGTTAGTGGTGCAAGGGAGGTTCCTTACTTGGGATAATATTTGGAAGCATGGGTTTCTAGGTCCTTCTATGTGTGTTATGTGTGTTGGGCATGAAGAGTGTATTCCTCACCTCTTCTTTCAGTGCTCCTTTGTGAAGGTTATCTGCCACTTCTATTGGAATCTCTGGCATCTTTCATGTAGACATGCTTCTTCTTTGGAGGACTTTTGGTGGCTTCAAGGGTCTCCCCTTGCTAAGACCTCTTTTCTTCTTATAGCTTGGATCATTGGCCTTAGTTTGATAATTTGGCATATCTGGTTGGAGTGCAATCGTAGGATTTTTTGGATAAAAAATTGCTTGTTGATCAGCTTTGTGGTGAATCCTAGGTTTCGTACATGAAACTTTGATTGCTAAGTGCAATTTGCATTTTCTTATTGATCTTGGTGATCTTGGAGTTCTTAGTTCTCTAGGTCTTTTTGTGGAGGGCAAGAGAAACTTGAGGTCTGCTCATCATGAATGTGGACAAGAGAGGGTTAGTCGTATTGGTCATTGGTGTCCCCTTACTTTGGGGGAGCTGAAAATTAATACTGATGGGTCTTCTAGAGGTAATCTTGGACATTCCAGGGTTGGTGGTATTGGTAGAGATAGTTTGGGAGTGGTGGTTTTTTCTTTTCTATCTATAGAGGTAGTTCGAGATTGGTGAAAATCTAGAGAGATAAAGAGAGAAAGAGAGATAGAGATAGAGAGAGGAGTGAGAGAGAAATGGAGAGAGGGGGAGAGAGATAGAGGGAGCGAGAGAGGGGGTGAGAGAGATACTTGAGAGAGGGAGAGAGGGTGAGAGAGAGGGAGAGGGGATGAGAGAGAGAGAGAATGGGAGAGAGATAGAGGGAGTTATCGAGAGAGAGGGAGTGAGAGAGAGAGGGAGTGAGAGAGAGGGAGTGGGAGAGAGATAGAGGTAGAAAGAGAGAGGGGGGGGAGAGGGAGGGAGGGGATGAGAGGGAGAGAGAGATTGGGATTGAGATAGAGGGAGTGGGAGAGAGATAGAGGGGGTGAGTGAGAGAGAGACCTGAGAGAGGGAGAGGGGGTGAGAGAGATAGATGGAGAGGGTGTGGGAGGGAGAGAAATACTTGAGAGAGGGAAAGAGAGACAGTGGGAGAGAGAGAGACCTAAGAGAGGGATAGGATGTAGAATGGAGATAGTTGAGAGAGAGAGAAAGGGAGAGGGGGTGGGAGGGAGAGAGATAGAGGGAGTGAGAGAAAGAGATGGAGTGGGGTAGAGATAGAGCGAATGAGAGAGAGAGAGAGAGACCTAAGAGATGGAGAGGGGGTAGGAAGGAGATACTTGAGAGAGAGAGATATGGGGTGGGAGGGAGAGACTTGAGAGAGAGGGAGAGAAATAGAGGGAATGAGAGAGAGAGGGAGATAGAGACTTTGAGAGAGATAGATAGATAGATAGATAGAGAGCGAGAGACTTAAGAGAGAGAGACCTAAGAGATGGAGAGGGGTAGGAGGTAGATACTTGATGGTTGAGAGATATAGTGGGTGAGAGATAGAGGGACAGAGAGAGTGGGAGAGAGATAGAGGGAGTGAGAGAGAGAGAGAGGTGGGGGAGGGAGAGAGAGGGATTAGGAGAGAGATGGAGGGAGTGGGAGATATATAGAGGGAGTGAGAGAGAGTGAGAGAGAGAGGGAGGGAGTGGGAGAGAGATACATGGAGTGAAAGAGAGGGAGGGAGTGGGAGAGAGATACATGGAGTGAGAGAGAGAGGGGGGTGGGAGAGGGAGACCTAAGAGAGAGGGAGAGAGTGGGAGAGAGATAGAGGGAGTGTGAGAGAGAGTTCAGAGAGAGAGAGATTATGGTTTAGGGTTTAAGGGTAAACATATCAAGGGTTTTGTTAGTATAGGGTTGAGGGATTAGGGGTAAGGGGGATGGATATCTAATGAGAGAGAGAGAGAGAGAGAAAATAAACCTATAAAAAATCAACATTTTCCTAATGTGAGCACGTTTTGAAGAAGTTGAGATGTATTTGTTTGTTTAGCAAGACATAACACAGGCATGTTAAAACGTGACCGTGTTTTGCCTTGATCTAAAAATGATAAAAAACTAAATATACCTATTATGTCCAAACTCACATTTTGTATATTATCCTGGTTATTTGCGTGTTCTGACAATAGAAGCTTTTTGATGCTTTTGTGAAGTGTGCATGCAAGTTTTTCACATTCTACCAGCTTTTTATTAACTTTCCACCACCTTTGCATGAAATAACATAGTTTTCACATTGAATTTTATATATATCAATTCAAGTCTCAATTCCATTCAAGATTGATATACAATTGAACATTGAAAAGGAAACAAGCTTTTGAAAAACTTAAATTGTTGAGGAGTTTGATGCAAGAAGAAGCAAAGGCTACATAGTTGGGTAGAACTCCTCCATTCAAATCTCTATTTTTTAGGTATGTGAAGTCTTTACATATTTTCTTTATATTTTCCTTAATTCTATTTTGGCTTGCTTTGATTTTGTTATTTTGCATATTCCATGTTCATCATTATTTTTTTGTCATTATAACCTTAGCTTGTCAATGCACATTTTAAACTACACAATTCTTTACACTTGCCCATTATATTTTTAAACTACATATCTCTGAGGCATTTAAAAAAAAAAAACCTACCTTGTGTATGCTTCCACATTTTGTATACACATATATATGAGAGTAGTTATAAGTATGTAAAATAATACATCATTTCTCAATCCTTTTCTATGGATGTGCATACCCCTTTCCAAAGCTTTCATTTTTGTATAGGCATGGGGGATGTTGGAAAATATAGTGGAATTTTATTTTACATCTAGAAATTGCATATGTTTGAAATTTTCTAAAGCATTTTCAACAAATCCATTTTGTGCATATCCTGCAATCATTCTAGTCCACGAGGACATCTAATTGAGGTATTTTGTCAAACAGTTCTACCAAGAAGTTGATTGCCTTGTCTATGCTACCAATTTTTCCATACATGTCTACCAAAACATTTTATCAATCAACATAGACAAGGAAAATAGGTTTTTGAAGAAATCCCTCAAAGAAATGGGGTGTGCATTTTTTAAAACAGTTGATTTACCTTGTCTATGCTACCAAATTTTCCATACATGTCTCTACAAAATTGGAATATACTCCTCCCACATTAATATATATTTGAATCTATTTTGATTTTCATCTCTATTTTTAAACTTACCTCATCACTAATGTTGTATATATTTTTAATGTTTCCTTGATTACTCTACCTACAAGGGATTGTAACCCTTATCTCCATTGTTTCAAGACTCTTTATTCAAGGCTAAGTTAGAAACATGGGGAAAGGTGTAGCTAAGTCAATAGGGCCAACTAGGTGATGTAAGTATGAAGTCAATTGCCCTACTTTATTTTTAAGATCTCCCTGTGTTTTATCATCCTTTGTCATTCATGTGACCTTTGACAAGTTAGTGAGCTCAATAACTTGTCAATGCATGGTAGGATTTACAAGGTAGGGGTTGTTTGAAAAAATACTTCATAGAAATGGGGTATCATGGGAATGTACATCACCACGAGACACCATTTATATGAGGCATTTTTTTCAAACAACCCCTACCTTGTCAATCCTACCATACATTGACAAGCTAGTGAGCTCACTATCTTGTCTATGGTATCACATTTTGCATACATTTCTATCAAAACATTATTGTCAAAAAATTCACATGCCTTTTCCATGCTTCCATTTTATACCTATATTGCAATCATGGCATGCCACAAGACCAAATTTATTTAATTCATTCCATCTGAAAATTCATGTGACCTTTGACAAGATAGTGAGCTCAATAGCTTGGCAATGCGGCAGGGTTGACAAGGTAGGGGTTGTTTGAAAAAATGCCTCATAGAAATGGGGTCTCACGATGGTGAGACCCCATTTCTATGAGGCATTTTTTCAAACAGTTCCCTACCTTTTCAACCCTACCGCATTGATAAGGTAGGGGGTTGTGTACATCACCATGAGACCCCATTTCTATGAGGATTTTTTTCAAATATCCACTTACCTTGTCAACCCTATTGCATTGACAAACTAGTGAGATTACTAGCTTGTCTATGGTACCAAATTTTGCATACATGTCTACCAAAACATTATTGTCAAACAATTCACATGCCTTGTCCATTCTTCCATTTTGTGCCTATCTTGCAATCATGTCATGCCACAAGACCACATTTCTTTAAGGCATCCCATCCAAAAATTCATGTGACCTTTGAAAAGCTAGTGAGCTCACTAGCTTGTCAATGTAGGGGGTTGTTTGAAAAAATGCCTCATAGAAATGGGGTTTCACAGTGAGACCCCATTTATATGAGGATTTTTTTCAAATAGCCCCCTACCTTGTCAACCCTATTGCATTGACAAGCTATTAATCATTGCGAGACCCTATTTCTATGAGGCATTTTTTAAAACAACCCCCTACCTTGTCAACCCTATTGCATTGACAAGCTAGTGAGCTCACTAGCTTGTCAAAGGTCACATTAATTTTTGGATGGAATTCCTTAAAGGGATGTGTTATTATGGCATGCCATAATTGCAAGATAGGAACAAAATGGAACCATGGACAAGGCATGTGAATTGTTTGACGATATGTTTTTTGTAGACATGTATGGAAAATGTGGTTACAGTAGTGAGCTCGCTAGCTTGTCAATGTGCTAGCATTGACAAGGTAGGGGATATTTGAAAGAATCCCTCATAGAAATGGGGTCACACAGTGATGTAATGACAAAAAAATTTCTCCTTAACTTGGCCTTGATTTAGTGTTGTAATATTCCTGACATATTCATATTGGGTCTTGGGCCCTTGTTAACTAATGGATTTAAATGATACCTTGCTAAAGTGTTGTAACACACTTTAACACATTTATAGGGTTTTATCAATTAACTAAACCTAATAAACCTCGTTTTAGTCAAAATTAATCTTAATCTCGCCTTATTTGAAATTTTGTAAAGTGTTGTAACACACTTTCACACTTCTCTAGGCTTGTCATTAATAATTGGGCTTTCTTATGCTTTAATTGGCCCTATATTGCACCCACAAGCCTCATTTATTGCATCTTTTCAATGATAATCCCAACACCAATCATAATTCAAGTGTTTCTAGCTTGTGTGACACAAATTTAGGGATCTGCGACTCATTTCCCATCTTGGGTGAATGGGTCCCACCTGGATTTTTTGGACCTAAACCGGTTTTCACACATTTCTAAGAACTTTTCATTTTTGGTCCCATACATTATGCCTGATGCCACCTTGGGCGAATGAGTCCCGTGTGGCCCAAAATCAAATTTAATTTAAATTTCCGGCGGGATTTTATTCTCCTAGATTTGATTTCATCTTGTAGTGTTGTAATTTCAAGAACTCTTGCATAATTGAGTATAAATACAAGGTTCTTTCACTCATTTTCACCTAAGAATTCAAGAGATCACCTAGCAAGTTGAATGAACATTTGTATAGAGAGTTTGAGTTCACAAGCATTCACAAGAGCATTCAAGAGCATTCAAGGGCATATTATCAAGCATTTTAGAGCAACATTCAAGTATCAATCATCATGTCAAGGATTTTATATGTCATGTTTGTTATTGTGCTAATAATTGTGATGTAGGGTTTATAATTCAAGCAAGTGTTTCATGCAAGATCAAAATAACTCAAGAAAGAGTCAAGAACCACATCCATTGCATCCATCTCAAGCATATTTGTAGCACCTTATTGCTAGGGTTTGGTGAGTTGCAATATTGTCTTTTGTTCATTCATCATTCTCCATTCATATTTGCTTTCATTTCAAGGATTGATTTCCAAAATGGGGTTTGACCAAGGAAAACCCTATCCACTCACCCAACAACATCTTTCCCTCTCCTTTGTGTGTGATTTGTAGTTCTAGGTTGTATATTCCCTAAGGAGCAAGATTGGAGAAAATTTGCAAATCATCTAAAGTTGTCAAAGTTGTCATCAAGCCTTGGAGAACATTAGAGAAGATCTATAGGTGAAAAATCAAAGATTTGGATCCAGAAACCAACCAGGAAGAAAAAAGTAGACAAAGAAGAGTAGGATCAACTTTTGAAGTTCTAGAAAAGCCTAACTAAACTAATTCGCCACTTTTGGTGAATGAGTCCCATTTCCAGTCAAATTTCAGGTTTTTGCAAATTTAGATACCCTTTTGGCAGATTCATGTTCTTGCACGGTTTTCAAAAAATAAGAGTGATTCTCCAAACTTGACAAATGAGTCCCAGTCAGTTTTGAAAGAAATTTTTTTAGTGATTTAGACCTCCATTTAGCCTTCTTTGGATTTCCAAGTGCACACATTTTTTTTTGTAGCTTTATGTGTTGTTTCATTCAATTTTCTAAATCATTAGTTTGCATTCAATTAGGGTTTTTCATTTCATTAACTTTTCCAAGTTTAAACTTGGTGGTGAACCTCTCATTAGATCATATTCAGCCCCTAGGACAACCCTATTACAAGATTTATTTCTCTTTTGCATTGAGATATTCATGGTTACCTTTGAATGTAATGGTGGAGATGTGGGTGTGCTCTATGTCATAAAACCATATGATAGTATCCATCCCAACAAAAAAATCATTTCATTTTGGTGAACATGCATTTAGGACATTGAAATTTTGATTTGGAGTGCATTATCATCCTAGATTTGGCTTACATTAACATTGCATTAGAACTTGCATTGGTTAAATTTCATTCTAGGTTTCCAAGTTATGCATTAGTGAAAGCTCATTTAGCTTTCATTTTTGCATCTTATTTAATTGAAAATCATTCAAAATCTACATTTTCACTTAAGATCTAGATCATACCATATAAAAAGCAATTGAATTTTTTTGAAAATTTTGAAAATATTCATTACTGGAACTCATTCGCCACCTTGGGTGAATCAGTCCCTTTGCATATTATGCATTCATTTTTTAGCATTTAAAATTTAGTTTCTGAGTTTTTGTTTGATGTTATTGTCTTTCTATTTCAGTTTTTTCAGAATTTCTATTATAAGCATTTCATTGTTCTTAACTTACATTGCATTTGCATTCACCTTGCATTTAGTAGCCCTTCCATGAGTATTTGGTGTACTATTCCTAATACTGTAGTGAGACAAAGTTGAAAACTCGTGTCATCCCACAATAACACAATCATTGTGGATCTTGGGTTGTCTAGCTCTTTCATTCCTAGTATTAACACTAGTACACTAGATATGGATAGTACCATTCACAACTCTTTTCCTTCAAGTAGTATGCAAGTTGAAACAAGGAATGGTAGTGTCCCACAAGAAAAAATAATTCACATTTATGAGGACTTAACAAAATTACAACACCAAGTGCAAAATGACAACATTTCAACTATTGATATCCCTACTATAGATAGCATTCACTACATGCTTGAAAGTGAATATGGGCTTGACCTTGTGAAAAACATAGTTCAAATATTTGGAAAACATCTCCCCCAACCATTAGCGGTCCTTTACCAACAAACAATGTCATAATCCAAGGAGGAACTTAAATTCCTCCTCCCACAACAATTGCCTCAATACCTACCTATACCAATCCTCAAGTTACAACAACATGCAACAAACTAGTAATGTGATTCCTTCCTTGGGTATTCCTGCTAGCATCCCTAGTTCCTATGTGGTATCACACATTATATCTCCTACCACCTTACTACCTATAAACATCCCATTCACTTGTCCTTCAAACACATAAACTCCGCCACTTTTACTTCCATCTCATAACACAAATAATGACCCTCTCATAACTCAACTCTTCCAAACTATTTCATCCCTTCAAAAAAAAATTTCTACCATCAATCAAAATCAAAATGGCCCACCTACATATTATAGCAGAAGTAGTCCATTGTCCTTGGAGATATTGTGAACATCGATGCCACAAGGTGTAGAGGTGCCTAGATTTGAGAAATACGGAGGGAACGGAGATCCTTCTAACCATGTTAATGCCTATACTACATTATGTAGTGAATTTTTCCTTGACGATAAAATCTTAGCTAAGATTTTTCCTAGGTCCTTAAAACATACTTCCTTGGAATGATTCTCCTCTTTACTAAAAAACTCAATTAGTTCATTCAATGAACTTGTTAATGCATTTGTAAATCATTTCCAAGTGCACATAACTCCTAAGATGACCTTGGTTGATTTGATGAGATGTAAGCAAAAATAAGAAGAAAATATAATTACTGTATCTCATGCTATCAATCACTTTATTCCCAAATCGATGTCAAGTTCCTCAACCCTCACCTTCAAAATATGTTCATAGGAAATTTGCAAAGAAAGATCCAAGACAAACTTACCATGAGCCTGCAAACAAAAACAATTTCCAACCTTTTAGAAAACAAAATAGATGATTCCTTCAATTTAATCCCCCTCAAAAAACAACTCACAATGTCAATAACCAAGCAGTTGTTGTTCAAGCCATGACACCCTTTAGCTATGGAGACTCGGAAAGACAATTCACTCCCTTACCCAATACCCTTCATAACACAATGCCCCAACTTTTAGACAAGAAAATGATTACCTTGCCTCCCATCAAAACACCTAATCCTTGTTGGTATATGGTCAACGCTCCCCTTGAGATTCATGGCATGGACTAACTGCCTTCCATGGATCCATTAACTCTGGTAGTTGTATTGGGCATTAACAAGTTGATCGTTTGGTGCAACAACAACCGTGGGGCCAAAATTTGGTATTAGATCCAAAGGTGTCGGGTTTGAATCCCCTCAGGTAACATTGAGGGGGAGATTATTGGAAGATGGTCAGCACTCCCTTTGGGATTTGTGACATGGACTAACCACCTTTCGTGGATCCATTAACTCTAGAGGTTGTATCAAGCATTAACAAGTCAATATTTTGGTGCAACCACAACCGTGGGGCCAAAAATCCTAATAATCCTTTACCCCCAAGCTTTGGATCAAATTATTATCACCACTATCACCAACAAAATGGACATGACACAGTATAGTGTAAGCATCTTAAACGTCTTGTGCAAGACCTCATTGATTCCGATTGTCTTTCCCTCAGAGGTGTTACTAATCAAAGAAATAATTCTATGGTCCCTCCTAACCAAACTTTGAAAATATTTACCAAACCCATGCCGAAACATAATATTTCATTTTTCAAAGATAGTGAAACAACAAAGAATGATGTGATGAATGTTGACATGGATGATGATAACAATGATTTTATTCAACATGATTCTATAGATAATGATCTTATGGATGACATGGTAGGAGTGATAGACATCATTCCTCATAAGGGACAAACTAAAAATCCTCTTGACATTGCTTCCCCTCTAAGGATGTGCTTAAACATACACCAGATGGTCCTCTTTACATAGCCATCCATATCTATGACAAGCCCACTAATGGGATACTAATAGATCCCGCCTATGGAGAGAATAAGATCACTAAGGAATTCTTACTTTTGCATGAGCTCTATCAAGACATCTCTGATAAACCAAAAGCATGGATCAAGACACACAATGGTTTTGCTTGCCCTACGATGGGATCAATCACTTTTCCCTTGTAAATAGGACCAAAAATATTAGATGTCTCATTCTCCATCATCCCATAGTCGGACCAATTTCATGTGAGGTTATGCTATCCATGGCTTCTCTCCATGAAATTTGTCCCTTTGGTTATGTATAAATTCTGAAAGTTTCCCTTTGAAAATCAAATATTCACCGTCCATCATAGTGGCTTTAACGCTTTTTCCTCCAAAGGAAATTTTTCCTTATATTCCTTTTGGCCCGAGCTTATGAAACCTATAAAACCAAGAGAAGACTTATTTTTATTGTCCTATCAAAAGTTCAAAGCAAAGAAGATAGCAGAACTATCCCTCTAAAACATGTCCCCGCCCACCACTGAGCCTAACATCCTTGACAAAACCATGATTGAGCTTAAAGAAACTCCAAACCACAAAGACCAACCTAAGATCGAACCTTCACCTACTTCCTACAAACAACCAAGAGATAATGAAAACAACCCCGTCACGCCTCTCAGAGTAAAGCAAGTATACAAAGTCAAAGAGAAAGTGGTTGAAAAACCTCTTGTGGTTCCTTCCGTTCCTCCCCTTAGGGAAGAAAATAAACATATGGTTGATCAACCTTCCCCTACACAAATTCAACTTGAAAAAAAAGCTAAAAGAAATAGAGGTGCTAGAGAGCATAGGCATATATGTCATGCACATTCTTGCAAGTTACATGAAGAATTAAACATAGAAAAACAAGATCCAAACTTGGTTGAAGCAATGCATGATGACTCTACCCCTACCTCGAAAAAAAACAATCCAATACAAGAACCACAACAAGAGTTGAACTCTTCTATGGAAATTATCCTTTGACCTCCTATTGTGATTAACTTGGATGACGATGACGAGGTTGCTAAAATTGATGAAGAGGTGCATAATGAATTGAATACATTATTTTCCTCTTCCATGAGCTTAAATGTTAAATCTCCTACAAAGAGTGTTGAACCAGGTGCTTCTCCTAGTTTGACACTTTCCCTTGTCCCTTTGGCTAGTTTTCCGCCTTTGGTATACAATGAACATGATTGGGAGGCGGATGACTTGCTTTAGGTTGACTCACATGGGCCTTACTAGTCTTTTGCATTTATTTTTTTCTTTTCCTTTTGTGTGATTGCATGTGTGTGATGTGATCCCCCTTGACGTTTTGTTTTATGTCCTCTCTCTCTTTGTGACATTCCTCTATTTGTACCTTCATTCTTCTCTATGTCATGCATCTTTTCACTTTTTTTTTTCCTTGTGCTTTCCTTTTATGGATGATGCAAGGTGATGAGACATTATTGCCTCTTCCATGTTGACCCAAAAGATTTTCTTTTCCTTTATATTTTATTTTTCTTGTGTTTTCATTTTTGGGATGACGCAAGGCGTCAAGACATTCATGTCTCTTCCATGTTGACTCAAAAGGTTTTTCTTTATTTTTGCTCTCTTTGTGTCATTCTTCTAGTTCTATGTGTATTTTGGGAATGATGAAAGTTTTGAGCTCTCTTAAAATACTGTAGCAAGAACATACTGACCCCAAATCCATAGATCCCTTATGTAGTTGGTGTTTTCATTTTGGAGGCAACCCCTCTTTTATTTTTCTCTTACATGGTGTAGCTTCATTTCGAAACACATGACTTGGCATGGGGCTTTCCAAGTTGGCTCTCATGTCTTCTTCTTTGTTTGTGTTTATCATTTTCTACTTTAAAGTAATTTCTCACAGAATGGTGTTTAGCAATTTATTTAAAGTGGGTGCATACATTGGCATTATTCTTTTGTATTTTTTTCCTATTTCATGGTTCATGGTGCAGTTTTTGTACTTCATATGATGTGTTTGTTTATTTGTGGATGACATTAGGTGTGATTCCCTTCATAAGTGTGATCTCTCTTAGCATATTACATTCCTCTTAGTGGCTTGATGTGACACACTGCATCCCCTAAGTTGCAATGTTTTTATTCTTTGATTGGTGCTATCTTGGAGACATTAGGCACTTGATGTTCCATAAGTTAAAGAACTCACATGAACTAAGCTAGAATCCTTTGAATGTTCTTTTCATTTTTCATTGTGCATTTATATGGCCACCTTGCATAACACAACTTGCATGCCTGTGGAGCCATTTTTTTTGTTCATGAGCTCCAAGCATATGAAGTTTTGCTTGTCTCATGAAGCTCAAAAACCCTTTTCTTTTATGTGGTGTCTTATTAAAGTTATGAAGAGGTATAACTTTGGTATGGTTTGAGCAGGAAGCCTAACCAATGCATGAATTTATCCATAAAAACTCATGTGTGTGTGAGTGCATACCATCCATGAGTGTATGTGTCAAATTTTAGGACTTCTCACCCAACAGACATCTAGGATTTTCGTTGCCATAGAGTGAGTGCATTTTTTGGAAAAACAGCCTAGATCTGATCCACATTGTGTTGGAAAAATAGTCGAAGCTTGATCTTCCTTTTTTCCTTTCTATTTTATTTCTTTATATCTTTGATAGTGCATTCTTGTGCTTTTTTGTTACTCTTTACCACTTTCATGTGTGTTCTTTTGTGCTTATTTTGGTTTGCCATATGACCTTGGTCCTGGGAGCTTGCACAACTCACTTGGCCATGGTTTTCCTATCTTGCAAACATTGGTACATTCTAACCCCCTTGATCATTGTTGCATTTGGTCTACTTTAGTGTGACTTGGAAGCAAATTTTGTCTCTCACTAAAGTGGGGGATAGATTTAATGACGAAAAAAGGTCCCCTTAACTTGGCCTTCATTTAGTGTTATAATATGCCTAACATATTCACATTAAGTCTTGGGCCCTTGTGAACTAATGGATTTAAATGGTACCTTGCTAAAGTGTTGTGAAGTGTTGTAACATACTTTCACACTTTTCTAGGGTTTTATCAATTAATTGAACCTAATAAACCTATTTTTAGTCAAAACTAATCTTAATCTTGCCTTATTTGGAGTGTTGTAACACACTTTCACACTTCTCTAGGCTTGTCATTAATAATTGGGCTTTCTTATGCTTTAATTGGCCCTATTTTGCACCCACAAGCCTCATTTATTGCATCTTTTTTAGGATAATCTCGACACCAATCATTAACCAATCATAATTCAGGTGTTTTTTCCTTGTGTGACCTAGATTTAGGGATTTGATACTCATTGTACACCTTGGGTGAATGGGTCCCACCTAGATCTTTTGGTCCCGAACCGGTTTTCATACATTTCTAAGCACTTTTGGTTTTTGGTCCCATACATTATGCCTGATGGGACTCATTCACAACCTTGGGCGAATGAGTTTCGTGTGGCCCAAAATCAAATTTAATTCAAATTTATGGAAATATTTTATTCTCCTAGATCTGATGTTAGCTTGTAGTGTTGTAATTTTGGGAATTCTTGCATAATTAAGTATAAATACAAGGTTCTTGCACTCATTTTCACCTAAGCATTCAAGAGATCACCTAGCAAGTTGAATGAGAATTCATATAGCAATTTTGAGTTCACAAGCATTCACAAGAGCATTCAATAGCATTGAAGGGAAAATTATCAAACATTTTAGAGCAGCATTCAAGCATCAATCATCATGTCAAGGATTTTATATGTCATGTTTGTTATTGTGCGTAGGGTTTATAATTCAAGCAAGGGTTTCAAGAAAGATCAAAATCATTCAAGAAAGAATCAAGAACCATGTCTATTGCAACCATCTCAAGCATATTTGTAGTACCTTATTTCTAGGGTTTGGTGAGTTGCGACATTGTCTTTTGTTAATTCATCATTCTACATTCATATTTTCTTTCATTTCAAGGATTGATGTCTAAAATAGGGTTTGACCAAGGAAAACCCCTAACCACTAACCCAACAACATTTTTACCTCTCCTTTGTATGTGATTTGCAGGTCTAGGTTGTAGATTCCCTAAGGAGCAAGATTGGAGAAAAGTTGCAAATCATCTAAAGTTTTCAAAGTTTTCATCAAGCCTTGGAGAACATTGGAGAAGACATACAAGTGGAAAATTGGAGATTTGGGTTCAGAAACAAATCAGGAAGAACATAGCAGACAAAGAAGAGTAGGATTAGCTTTTGAAGTTCCAAAAAATCTCAACTATACTAATTTTCCACTTCTGGAAAATGAGTTCCATTTACAGTCAAATTTCAGGTTTTTGTAGATTTGGATACCCTTTTGGTAGATTCCTATTCCTGCACAATTTTCTAGAAACAAGAGTGATTTGCCCTTGGCGAATGAGTCCTAGTAAGTTTTGAAAGCAAAATTTCTAGTGATTCAGACCTCCATTTAGCCTTCTCCAAATTTCTAGGTGCACACATTCTGTTTTGTAGCTTTTTTTTGTTTCATTCATTTTTCTAAATTATTTAGTGTTAGTTTGAATTCAATTCGGGTTTTGCATTTCATTATATTTTTCAAGTTTAAACTTGGTAGTGAACCTCTCATTAGATCATATTCATCCCCTAGGACAACCCTATTACAAGATTTATTTCTCTTTTGCATTGAGATCTTTAGGGTTACCCTTGAATGTAATGGTGAAAATGTGGGTGTGCTCTATGTCCTAAAACTATATGCTAGCACCCATTCCAAAAATTCATCATTTCAGATGTACATCACCGTGAGTTATCTTGTAAATGTTGTAGGGTTGAAAAGGTGGGGGTGTTTGAAAAAATGCCTCATAGAAATGGGGTCTCATTATGATGTACATCACAATGAGACCCATTTATATGAGGCATACATCACTGTGAGACCCCATTTCTATGAGGAATTTTTTCAAACACTCCCTACCTTTTCAACCCTACCACATTGGCAAGCTAGTGTTGAAAAGCTAGTGAGCTCACTAGCTTGTCAATGTAGTAGGGTTGACAAGGTAGGGGGTTGTTTTAAAAATTCCTCATAGAAACGAGGACTCGTGTTGATGTAAATTTCTATGAGGCATTTTTTTCAAATAGCCCCTACCTAGTCAACCCTACTGCATTGACAAGCTATTGAGTTCACTAGCTTGTCTATGGTACCACATTTTTCTTACATGTCTACCAAAACATTACTTTCAAACAATTCACATGCCTTGTCCATGGTTCTATTTTGTGCCTATCTTGCAATCATGGCATGCCAAAATAACACATTTATTTAAGGAATTCCATCCAAAAATTCATGTAACCTTTGACAAGCTAGTGAGCTCACTAGCTTGTCAATGTGGTAGGGTTGAAAAGGTAGTGGGTTGTTTGGAAAAATGCATCTTAGAAATGGGGTCTCATGGTCATGTAGTGGGTGGTTTGAAAAAATTCCTCATAGAAATGGGGTCTCACGGTGATTACAATGGGGTTTCATGGTGATGTGTAGCGGGTTGTTTGAAAAAATGCTTCATAGAAATGGGGTCTCATGGTGATTTATATCATCATGAGACCCCATTTCTATGAGGCATTTTTTCAAACAACCCACTACCTTGTCAATCCTACCATGCATTTCCAAGCTAGTTAGCTCACTAACTTGCCTATCATACCACATTTTGCATATATGTCTACCAAAACATTATTGCCAAACAATTCACATGCCTTCTCCATGCTTCCATTTTGTGCCTATCTTGCAATCATGTAATGCCATATTTAATGTATTCCATCCAAAAATTCATGTGATCTTTGTCTATGCTAGAAATACTCTTGTACAGGATGATTGTAAGTATTTTGTATGAAGGGTTGAATGACATATATTTCATTTATTTGTATGGATTCATTTTTTAGGAACTAATATTTGTCTCTTTATCATGCTACAAGTAAAATTATCTATCATGTTGAGGAAATGAACAAGGATTAAACCAACACATAAAGAGTATGAAACTAAGAAAGAAAAGAAAAAATAATGGATGAGGGAACATCGTGAGAAGAAGAAATTAGATACGATTGACGAAGACATGCCAATTGAAGAGGAACCTCAACCATCAAAAAGAGAAAAGGTATTGGTGGCACAAATGGAAAAAATATGAAAACATCATGCTAAGACATATTTGAATACCATAGTTGGAGACACACCCTCTACTGCAAGTGAATATAGAGGGATACCATCTACCTCAAGTGAATATGGAGGGACACCATATATCGCAAGTGAATATGGAGGGAAACCATCTACCACAAGTTAATATGGAGGTACCATCTACTGCATCTCAAGTTGAGAGTACATCATTACTCACATTTGAGGAAGGAGGTACACCATCATCCACATCTCAACCTCAAGGTAATTCATCTATTCCATCCTCGATCGAAGGTACGTGATCTATCCCATCTCACTTAAATATTGATGAAACTCTTAATGTTGAGATGAATGTACCTATGAGAACAACACCTAGAATTTTGCAGAAAGCCAAAGTTTTTTATTAATATTGATTAGAATATTTTGCAGCCAATGGAAGGTAAGATTCCACAACGCACTTGTAGAAGATATGCTAATAATATTTGGATATTTTTCTTTGAAAAGTTAAATGAGACTGCAAGATGTCAACTATTTGTTGAAATGATGTGAGGTATAAAGTAAAGGTCCATCATGAAGATTCTTGGGTTGAGAACATTGAATTCTTCAAGTGAAAATACTATTGTGAAGAATCTAATGGATGCTTATAGAGTGTGGGTAAGACCTCATGCTCAAAAGATAGTAATGTCACCCAACGTGTCAATACATCGAATTTAGTAAGTAATCAAAAAAGGAAATCTTGTCTCATTAGAAAGATGAGTCAACAATTGAGAATTAATAGAAAAAATTTATCAAGAGCTATTCAAAGGTGCCAAAGAATTGATGACATGGATTCCGTTGAATTACGGGGATTCTCAAGGAGAATCCCACAAAAGGATAAACTAGTTGTTGATGCATTGAGGTCACTAATTGAAGACTATTGGAAGAATAACACAAGGCCATCTCTGAATCAAAGGGATGTGGTAAGAAGGAGAATTGGTAGTTGAAACCGTGAGCCACATCCAATACCTTTGTTGATGCATTGAGATCACTAATTGAAGACTATTGGAAGAATAACACAAGGCCATATCTGAATCAAAGGGATGTGGTAAGAAGGAGAATTGGTAGTTGAAACTGTGAGCCACATCCAAAGCATTTTTTGGATATGACTCAAACACACTTTTTTTTATAAATTTCTAGAGGATTATCCTAAAATTCAAATCTATTAAAGAAAATTCTTAAACCTTTTTATGACAAGATAAATCACACATGCAGTGCTTGTTTTCGTAGATTACAAATTGAATTTTCTAACCATTATGATGTTTATCATTCTATATGTTTAGATTTGCATACTAACAATGTTTTGCAGGATTGTGGCATGCATGCCCCACCAACATCTTCAAGAGACTTCTTATAAAAAAAATTATGTGAAAGAGAGGACATGACCAAATATTCTATAGGAAACTATGCTTGGTTGGTTCATGTCAGCATTTTGGTGGCTTGCAATGTATGCCAATATGTCAACATATGGAAAGCACACATGCAGTTGGAAAGCAAATAGTAGAGTTTGTAAAGTATAAAATAGTGGCATACAATACAAAAGATGGTAATAAAGAAAAAAGGTGTGATTTGGTTATTTAGAAGATCCCAATGTATCAGTTTATGTCTACATTTTGTGACAGTATAGTGTATGAGTATGCAGGAGTACCCATAAAGCTTGATGGTTGGACTTTCAATTCAAGTTATGCAAGGACACCTTTCCAGTTTGTAGCATAGTTTCAGTGGTCGAATTTTTCAGAGAACTACACTCTATAGCCACAACATGAGGTGGAATCACAATATTACAACTCCACACATGTTTCTATATTTTTGTACATGGTATTCATTCATGTAGTTAATAGTACAAAGGACCACGAGAAGGTGTTGAGGGAGTACCACTTTTACATTAGTGATTATCACACACATTCTCCACATTTTTTGCAAGGTTGCTTCTAGTTGTTCTATAGTGATTTGGCTCATAGTGGCATAGCATATATAGTTAGCATATAATATGGTCAGAAAACTATGTAACATAGTTCAAGAACTTGCAAATGCTCTATTGGTTGAGCAGGATGCATGTCATTATAGGTGTTCACCATATGTGGAACTTTTGTGAGGTCGGGCATGGAAAGGGGGAGCATGATGGTGTAAGAGCATGTGTAAAAAGAGCATTAGCACGAGAAGAGTTAAAGTATAAAGACAATGCAAATTTGATAGATGCAAAATCAATCATCGAGTGGTGTAATGCTTCAATGGGTCTAGGTAAAAGTAAGTCTTCAATTTGTAGATTTTTTTAGTTGATAGATGATACTAACATTGCACCATATGAGGATTTTTGTACACTGACAAGATTGAGTGAGATACACTCTTTCCTTAGCTCAAATACAGGTTCATGGAGTATCCAAATGTGAAAGATGGCATGCTTTTTTTCTTCATGTACAATTCAAACCTGTAATGAGTGCGAGTCAAAGGAGTGGGTTGATGAATGGTGGTTAAGTTATCTCTGCCCACTTCACATGTATCAGTCTCTAATGGCATTGAAACTGTCATAGATGGAATCATCGGTTAACTTTGACCACATATTATATCTAGTTCAACCAGGTAATATATCTACTTGCATAGTTTTTTAAATTCCTCTTGTTATCTTAATTTGTAGTGTATTTGTAATGTTGACTAATTTCATCTAATTTGCTACACATATCAATGTAGGGCATTTTTATGCAATTATTGCAGATGAAGAAATCGAAGAGGGAACAAATTATTTCTTATATTGTTGTGTTGAGGCCAAAAAGAAATTTGAGACCCTAGTTATAGATGGAGAAAACATTGAATACCCTACAAGCTCAGTGGTTATTACTAGAACATGGATTAGAAGGTACCCACATAAGAGTGTTAATGTTTGGTTGTTTCAAGACTTTGACACACATTGAAAAATTATTCATTACTCGAACCTTGTCGTGGCATCCAATGTTCATTTGATCAAATATGGGGGTAGACCTTTGAACAAGACCTTGTGGAAGGTGTGTGAGTCTGACCATGAGGCAATACTTGACACAATAAATAGTAGATCAGACCTAGATGGTTTGTTGGGTTAATTTTTAAGTATGCACATTGGTTCTTATTAATTTGTATTAAAATTTAGAGTATGCACATCAAGATTAGTTGATAGTTAGACCTTTCGTTTCTATATTTCAAGTTTACATATGTTTTGGTTCTAATTTTGTACATATGTTTTGGTTCGAAGTTAACATATGAATATTGGGCAGTTTATATTTTTTGGTCCAATGAATAGCATAGATAAGGTAGTGGTCCCACTAGCTTGCCAATTTAGTGAAATTGGAAAGGTAGTGGGTTGTTTGAAAAAATGGGTCCAAGAAATGGGGTCTCACGGTGATGTTCTATTATATAATTTGTATTTTACAAACAATGAATTCCTATGATGCCAATGCTATCATCTAATGTTTCTATCATGTATGTAGGTTATTGATGAAGTTATCAGACTTGCAAATGTATCACACTTTATGTTTAGAACTGTGGCAAAGGATACAAAGTTCAATGGTATTTTATTTTTTCTTAAAATATGCAAAAAAATTGTTGTAGGATACTCTCAATAGATTAGTAAATCAAGTGAAAGATTAAATTGTGTTGTTTTTATAACAAGTTACAAGTTTTCAAAAAGTTGGAAAGTAATAGTATGGTTACATTCTATTCATGTTGATCCTCATTACTTTGAGGACCCTCTAAAGTTTAATCCTGATAGATGGGAGGTATGCTTGATATTCATATAAAAATGACTTTTTAAGATATTTAATGGACTAGATTGACTAGTGATAAGTTATAAGATATTGCATAATTGAGCACCCAAGTTTTAGATTATTGATATATCACATGTTTATTTGAATTGATTATATGATTATGTGATTATTAATATTTACATTCTCTTTTCTTTGTTTAGGTGGGAGCTAGTAAACCCAAATGAAGTTATAAAGTATATGCCAAATCCAAGACTAGCAGATGGTACTAAATTATTCATTTGAAAATCTTGTCATGAGCACCTATAATGTAGATATTATAAGAGCATCTAGATTGTATGAGTGACATTGAAAAAGATCTATGAGAAGGGATTACCCAAGGCATCTTTGAATCATATTTTTAGTTATTGTAAGAGAATCTTATAAGTTGAGTTTGTGTGCATGAAAATGGGGCACATTGATTGAATATTTGATTTAACTTGGGTCTTGGAATTCACATAGGTTGATTTTTTTCTCATGATTTTGTATTACCAGTTGATAGTTTTGAGAAAGCATTGAACCTACAAATAAAAGTACTTGGGTGTCATATTGATGTATGAAGCATATTAGACAATTTTAGCACACATAAAACTTAGGACTACCAAATAAATCTCATTTTATTGTAAACATCATATTATTAATATAGTGAGTGTAATAACCATTGATGGTTACCAATCATTCTTGTTCTTCTTTTATTTTATCCCTATTATAACTAACACCACTTGACTAACTTATTATAAAAAAATAATTTATTAAAACAAATCAACCTAATGATCATATTGAAGGGAAAAAGGAGGATCAACTAGTGACCCAAAAGTACGGAATACATTCCCTTAACACTAATACAACAGAGGAGGAGAGATTAAACAAGTTTCAATAGCATGAAAAAAAACTACTTGAGATGAATACAACAAGTAAAATAGAGATTACATAAAATTGAGCATTCACAGTTGACACAAGATATACGCGGGAAAACCTTTACAGGTAAACAACCCACCACACAAAGTCAAGAAAATTGTATTACAATAACAGAAACGGTTACATATAATATACATTATTCTCTGATCGGCTCACAATAGTACTTCAAAACTATCTCATTGTTACAATTTTTTCTCTAAAACATACAGTTCAAACTCACTCTCCCTTGCAATCACGTACTCCACTTACATAAGCCATACAATGCAATTTATTCTACTCAATCAATCACCAATCAAAAGGTACATCAATCTCTGATCAAATTGCACCAATGATCTGCCCATGTTGATCTTCCTGCATCGAGCCACTCAGGCATTAACTTCTTTACCCAAATCGGGTCCTGTTCGCCACCCTGAGTCGACCTGCAATAATCGTTGCTACGACTTTGGCCTTTAGCTAATTATCGCACTGACACTGAGCCATGTGTCCTTTCTTCATTCGTTGTTTCCCATGACTTTCTGGTCCAATCGGTCAAGCTCGGTTGATTGAGCTCCAAGCTCGTCCAAGCTCATACCGCGCTACTATAGCCCTGTCGAATTTGACTCACAGTATGGCAGTGAGCTCGACCGAGCTCACCCCAAGTCACCACCGAGCTCTGCCCTTCTCCTTACCATGCTACCATAGCACTGACACAGACTAACCGCGGTATGGCGGTAGTCATCTTGGCGGACCGCTGGCAGTCTTACTGTGGCCACCATGGTCAGTCACTTCACTGTCTGCGGTACAGTGGTAACCGCCAACCAGGCTGCTGGCGGTCTTACCATGGCCATTGCAGTCAGTCACTTGACTATCTACGGTACAGCAGTAACTACCAAACCCAACCGTAGGCGGTCTCACCACGCTATTGCAATGAGTGGACCCACCGCCTGTAGTATGGCGGTAACCGCCAGGACAGTCACTGTGGTACTGCCAAAGCCAGACTTAGCCGCCGCGGTAAAGCGGTAAAGGCATAAATGAAACAATTTGAACACCAAGTCATGAAATTTGGGGCTTCAAGCTGGAAGTTGAGACACATTTTCTCAACACATATCAATATCAATAGACAATACCATCTATTCACATAACATTTAAGTAGTTGAATTTGTAAATATTTATGCATATGTCATAAAATAATGTCAACATGTCATAAAAATAATCACATTTACGAGTAATATAAGCATGTATGACTTGTTAGATGTTGTTCAAGTAACATGAATTAACTCAAGCACCCCACAATTTCTTCACACATGTTTTCCAACTAAAATTTATGGTTGTGATGCAGGAGCATCCATGGCTTAGTCGCAATCCTATGTCAACAAAAAAAGAGATTTATTATTTTAATTAAACACAATTTTTGGTGTGACTTGAATTTCATGTTTTTTTTAATGAAATTCATAATTTTTGTTGTGAATTTTGATGTCATTTCATGTTGCAAGTTAAATTTGAAATTTGGAGCAATTTGAATAAAGGGAGGAAGTGGAGAAAATGATTTAAAAGCAAAAATCCAGAAAAAGCAAGTATGGGTGTGGCGTCTTAGAGGATTCCAATTTATTATATAACTCCAAATTTTAAATTTCAAGTATCCTAAAAAATAGGAGACCTGGGAGTGGATGCCTAGTTTGGCAAAAACAGTTTTTTCCTTTATTTCATTAAAGTGGGAAAAGCAATTAAAGTATGTTTCCACTAACAACTAATTGTGGAATTGGAAAGGATTATTTTATTCAATGTTTTAATGCATTTTAATTATTTTGGAGACATCCAAGATTTGGGTGTTGATTTTTGGGAGATTCCTTTGGAATGGAAGAAAAATCTCTGAAATGAAATTTCATTTGCATTTCATGAAAGCTGGAGTTTGTTTTATTGAAAATGTATTTCATTTTTGAAGTTAATTCTTCCGGATAATAGGAGAAGGCAGAGGAAGGCGTGGTTTATCTTCAGAAAGGATTTTGAAGAGTGTTATTGCAAATTGGGAGTTGTTTACAGAGATTTGAAGAACACCAGTTCTTGCAAATTTTTGTATTAAAATTATGCAAGTAGTTTTGTTATTGCAGGTGTTGAGAGAAATTGTTGTGTAGAATTGATTTGCTACTACAAATATTTTATTTTTGTATTTTCCTGGAGTCATGTATGGGATTTTTGTAGCCCATTTCTCATTTGGGACTGATTGTAAATTCATTTTCCAGAATTAATTGGTGTTTGGAACCACTGGTTGCAAGTTGCAAACTAGAAATTTATATTTGGTGTGAGGATTTATTTTTTTGTGAAGTGTTTACTAGTGAGTTGTGAGAGCTTTGTAAATTTGATTTCTTTGAATATTTTTTTTGTTATTTAGCTCTCTATATTAACGGTATTAGAGCAAAAAGATCTTGAGTGTGGAATAGACCGCCAAAGAGAGGCAGTTGCACCAAGACTATCTTGTGCATGTTGAAAAAAAAATGGATGGGAGAGGAGCCCATCGTGGTAGAGGAAGAGGAGATAACTTTGTTAGAAATGATGATTTTAGAGCCTTGAGAAGGCGGGTTGAAACTTTGCAAAATGAGATAAGGAGAGGATTTGCAAGAAATAGAGACCCAAGAAGTGAAGATGAAGATGAAGATGAAAGTACAGAGAATGAAAGTTTAGATATTGAGCAAAGAGAAGAAATTGCAGCAGTTGCAAATGACCCACTACTGAAAGCTTTAACAAAAATGGGAAAGAGACTCAAAATGCATGTACCTACCTTTAACGAAAGTTTAAACCCAGAATAATTAATAGATTGGTTGAATGGGATGGAGGATTATTTTGAATTTGAAGAGATAGAGGATCCAAACAAAGTAAGATATGCAAAAACAAGGTTGAAAGGACATGCCTCCATATGGTGGAGAGAGATTCAATTAGAAAGGGGAAGAAGAGTAAAATAAAAGATTAACAGATGGGATAAAATGATGGAGAAACTCAAAAGACAATTCATTCATGTGGAATATGAATTGGACTTGTAGACATCCAAATTTGATCACTTCCATATGATCAAAATCGTCTACTCTTTCATCTATTTCATTAATAGTGATTAAATAATTAATTTAACCATTATTTCATTTTCTGCCTAAGGTTCCTAAAGTATGTAATTAAATAAATTAAATACTTTACCTTATCCATTTTCTTCTCTAAATTAAATAAATATGACAAATTATTTAATTTAGTCTTTTAACCCATTTGGATTAAAATCAATTTTTAATTCCCCCTTTTCTCTCTCCTTGTCACATCCTCCATAACCCTCTTTTAATCCAGATTAAATTAATTAATCTGTAATTAGGATGTGCATCACTTAATCTTGATTAAGTTTTACATCCTCCATAATCTCCCACTTGCCTCTAATCTCTCATTAATTATCCTAATCCTATGTTTGTACAACCTTAATTAGAATCATTAGCCACATTTAGCTTACCTTTTCTGGTCAACTTTCCCACTTACCATTTTTAGCTTGGACTCTCTTTCCCATGTGAATTTTTAATTCACATTTATATTCCCAAGGCTCCTCTCTTCCCCATGTGAATTTTTAATTCACTTTTGTCTTTCCAAGGTCTTCCCCATCCCCATGCAAGATTCTAGAAGGCTTGACTTGTCACTTTACATGTGCCAAGGACTTCTAGAACCTTGGACTTGTCACATCACCCACATGTAAAAAATCTTTAGCTTTTTGGAGACCTTATTTTACCCAATAAACTCTCCAATGAATGTAAAATTTTAATTTGCATTTATTCTTCCAACCACTTCCCCTTTTCTCATGGAGATTTTTGAGGAATTCTAAAATCCCTCAAATGTCTCTTTCATCCTCATTTGGGGACAAGAAGTTCCTTTTTGAGGAAATCTTCTCATCCCCCAAGGTACCTCAAAGGTACTTGTCCTTCATCCACCTCATGTACTTCTCTTCCACCTCATTCCACCCTAAGACATCTCACATTCCACATTTCAAGATGTGAGGGCTTGTGAGTCCTCAACTCACCATAGCCCTTCATCTTGATCTTGTTGGATCAATCTCAACCGTTGAATTCTCTAGAGAATTCCAATTATCCTATAAATACCCCCTCATTTCTCCCATTTTGAGGATCAAGTCTTTTGCTACCAAACTCTTGTCAATTTTTCATTTGCAGCATTTTAGCTTTTCCATAGTATTTTTCATCAATCCATCTTACATCTTGCATCCACTTCACTCCATTGCCATCCAAAGAACACACAAGACATCCAAATATCAAGGGCCAACCAAGGAAGAAGCAGCATGAAGGTATAACAATCAACAATCAATTTGTTTATCTTGCTTTCATGTTATCTATTTCTTAGGCTAATCATTGAGGTGCCCTTTTCTTATGTTAGTTCCTCTTATTGCATCATTTTAGCATCTCACATTAGGACTTGACATTTTAATAGGATCACAGGACCTACTCAAGAAAATGCAAGGTTTGAGACAAGGTAGCAAGAGTGTGAAAGAATATACAAAAGAATTCCATAGAATTCTTATTAGAACTGGACATTCCAAGGTGACAAAAGAGAAGGTTGCAAGATACATAAATGGGTTGAGATCAAGTATTCAAGAAGAGATGACATTGGTTAGAGTTGTGACAATGGAGGATGGTTATCAAATAGCATTAAAAATAGAAGAAAGAATGAATAGGAGGTTTGAAAATAAGCAAAGAGGAAAGGGTAAAAATAATTTGCAGTAGCATGAGGATCAGATTGGAGACACTAAGGGCAGCAAGGAAGAAAGAGGGGAGATTTCAAATTAGACCCATGATCAAAGTTTCAAAGGAAGAGGAAGATCGGGTAGAGGATTTAGAAGAGGAAATCATAAATTAACTTGTTTCAAGTGTGGAGAAGAGGGTCACAAATCATATGAGTGTCCTCATGAAGAGGAAAGACCAAGAAGAAGGA
Source organism: Sequoiadendron giganteum (assembly GCA_007115665.2). Lineage (NCBI taxonomy): Eukaryota > Viridiplantae > Streptophyta > Pinopsida > Cupressales > Cupressaceae > Sequoiadendron > Sequoiadendron giganteum. The sequence goes on along the minus strand of CM021100.1, from coordinate 88,366,138 downwards.
TTGAAAATCAGAATAGGACAAAAAATGTGAATAGAAAAGATGCAAGATCATCACATTCAGATGAAGCGGTTCAGATGGTGAAACTTTAATGTCAAGGAGAACATTGTTAAATGAAGATGGTAAATCCATTCAAAGGATAAGTTTGTTTAGGACAAGATGCAAGTGTGAAGGAAAGACATGCAATTTCATTATTGATAGTGGAAGCACAAACAATCTTGTGTTTGATGAAATGGTAAGAAATTCGCAACTAGAAAGGAAGAAGCACCCAAATCCATATTGGATAGCATGGGTACAAGATGACAAAAATATTTTGATCAAAGAAAAATGTGAGGTAAAATTTAAGATAGGAGGCTATTATGGTGAAGTTTTTTGTGATATTCTTCCAATGGATGCATGTCATATTCTTCTAGGAAGACGTTGGAAATTTGGCAAGAAGGCAATGCATGATGGTTATGCCAACATGTACACATTGATGAAGGATGGAGTGAAACAAAAATTGAATCCATTGAAAGAAGAAATGGGTAAGGTTTGTAGAAATGCTAGGTCTTGTTTGTTTGATGAAATCAAATTTTTAGATAGTATGAATCATAAATATGTTAGCTTTGTTGACACTAACCATGAATAAGATGAGAAAGGTGAATTGTTGACTCAAATTGAAGAAGAGATCTCAAGTGGAAAGAAGGTAGCAATAGAGGGTAAGGTAAAATCTGGTTTTATTGTTTCCCTTGATGAGAAAGAGAGTGGATGAGTAGATAGGTTTTTTGTAGCAGAATTTGTTTTTGATAAATTTGAATTGGAAGAGTTGAGTGTGAAGGTTAATGAAGATTTTTTTGAAGAATATTTGTTTGAGAACAATGGAGGTGAAAATGTTTTGATTAGTGGTCATGATTCCTTGACATCTAATGAGGAAACTAAGTCTTTTAAGGATAGTACTAATGTTGTTTTGAGTGAAGGAAAACAAGTTGCAGCAATATCATGTCTTTCAAAAGGCATTGAAACAATGGAATTTCATGAAGGAAACATAGTTGAAAGAGGTGGAAAAGGTGGAACAACGAATGAGGAAAACAAATACATTTGTTTTGATGAAGGAGAAGGTATAATTTTAATTTTTAGTTTCGATTTTGATGAAGTATATTGGTGGGACAATAGATTTGATGCTTTGAATCACATGATGGGTAATAGAAGAAGGATGAAGCATGGTAATGTTGTAAGTTTGCAAAAAGTGGCGCATATAAATATTTTAGTGGACAAGGCAATGAGGTGGATCCAAGATAGACATAAGGCCTACAAATGTTTTTGAATGCAAATCATGAAATATTTCTTTCTAACGTGGGTGCCTGATGCAGGAGCATCCATCGCTTAGTGGAAATCTTGTGTCAACAAAAAAGGAGATTTATTATTTTAATTAATTACAATTTTTGGTGTGACTTGAATTTCATGTTTTTTTTAATGAAATTCATAATTTTTGTTGTAAATTTGGATTTCATTTCATGTTGCAAGTTAAATTTGAAATTTGGAGCAATTTGAATAAAGGGAGGAAGTGGAGAAAATGCTTTAAAAGAAAAAACCCAGAAAAAGCAAGTATGGGTGTGGGGTCTTAGAGGCTTCCAATTTATTATGTAACTCCAAATTTTAAATTTCAAGATTCCTAAAAAATAGGAGACATAGGAGTGGGTGTCTAGTTTGGGAAAATCAGTTTTTTCCTTTATTTCATTAAAGTGGGAAAAGCAATTAAAGCATGCTTCCACTCACAACTGATTGTGGGATTGGAAAGGATTATTTTATTCAATATTTTAATGCATTTTAATTATTTTGGAGACATCCAAGATTTGGGGGTTGATTTTTGGGAGATTCCTTTGGAATGGAAGAAAAATTCTCTAAAATGAAATCTCATTTGCATTTCATGAAAGTTGGAGTTTGTTTTATTGAATATGTATTTCATTTTTGAAGTTAATTCTTCCAAATAATAGGAGAAGGCAGAGGAAGGCGTGGGTTATCTTTAGGACATTTCATGAAAGTTGGAGTTTGTTTTATTGAATATGTATTTCATTTTTGAAGTTAATTCTTCCAGATAATAGGAGAAGGCAGAGGAAGGCATGGGTTATCTTTAGGAATGATTTTGAAGAGTGTTATTGCAGATTGGGAGTTGTTTACAGAGAGTTGAAGAACACCAATTGTTGCAGATTTTTGTATTGAAATTATGCAAGTAGTTTTGTTATTGCAGGTGTTGAAAGAAATTGTTGTGTAGAATTGATTTTATATTGCAAATCTTTTATTTTTGTATTTTCCTGGAGTCATGTATAGTCTTTTTGCAGCCCATTTCTCATTTGGGACTAATTGTAATTTCATTTTCCAGAATTAATTGGAGTTTGGAACCACTAGTTGCAAATTGCAAACCAGAAATTTATATTTGGTGTGAGGATTTATTTTCTTGTGAAGTGTTTACCAGTGAGTTGTGAGAGCTTTGTAAATTTGATTTCTTTGAATAATTTTTTTGTTATTTATCTCTCTACATTAGGTTGCCCTCAAACATTTGTAATTGAGTTTTGGATCTAGTTCCCTAGTAAGGATTTATTGCTACCCTCAAATATTTGTAATGATATTTACTAAAAATTTGAAACCAAAAACATAGTTCCGATGAAAAAGTAGTAGAAATGTATTTGGTAAGAACAAATAGAATATAAATGAGCATATCTATAATGATTGATGAAGAATTTTGAATTGCATAATTACATTAAAAAGAAATGAATACCACTTCCAAGTTTGACTATAATATACTTGTGTATGTACTTCATTGTCCTTCTAATCTCTGCTTTACAATATTTCATCTACAAATACCCTAATGTCTCTTTGAATATTTGTATAAACTACCCCTCATTTTGGAATCTTTGTATAGATCATCCTTCATTAGAGGCATGCAAATCATTCAAAAAATTCTAGCTTGAGAAAATAATGCAATTATCTTTAGTTATTTCTTCTGACATTTGATCTTCAACATCCCTTATTCTAGTCATGATCCTGAGCTTTAGCATTTTTATTTGTAAAACCATTTGATTCTTCCCTCCTCTATTCCACATATAGATCTAAGCTTGCAGATGAATCATCAAATATTTTCATATTCATCTGACTGTAGTATTCACTTGATGGAAAAAGTGTCACATGCATGTAATGCAAAGTTGCAAAGGGGTGCAACTTTCATTATGTAACTCGTACGATCAAATCTATGGTTCCAATGCATCCATATGGTTATGTTTAGGCTAGGAATGGTCCTCTTTCACACCCACACATACCGAATCAGTTTGAGCTACGTTCATGCGACATAATCCCTTAAGAGTCCAAATTGCAAAAGGGTAGAAATATTTGACGGCCTGTTACTTAGAGACCGTTTCACTTACAAAAATTTCATCTGAGGCATGAGGATCATGTAGGGCCCCTCTATAATATTTTTTTTTATCTCAGAGTCATTTTCTTGTTGTGTCCAGTTTTCACTTGATGGAAAAAGTGTCAAATGTAAGTAGTGTAAAGTTGCAAAGTGGTGCAACTTTTTTTATGCAACTCATAAGGCCAAGCAGAATATTTCAACACATTCAGATAGGTACATTTATGCTATGCATGGTCCTCTTTCACACCATAACATGTCCAATCACTCTGAGCTACATTCAACCAGATCAATCCCTTAAGAGTCCAAAGTGCAAAATGGTTGCAATCTTTGACGGGCTATTACTTAGAAATCGTAACGCTTAAAAACTTTTTATTTGAGGCTATAGGATTATGTTGGGAACCTATACAACGACCTCTCTTTATATTTTCTATCTCGAAGGCTTTTTCCCATAGTGACGACTTTTCAGTTGAGGAAAAAGTCAAATGCAAGCAATGTAAAGTTGCAAAGTGGTGCAACTTTCATTCTACAACTCGTACAACCCAATGGATTGTTCCAACACATCCAGATGGATAAATTTACACTATACATGGTCCTATTTTTCACACAAAAATTCCCAATCACTCTGAGCTATGGTCAACCACCTCGATTCCTTAAGAGTCCAAAGTGCAAAATGACTACAATTTTTCATGGGTTATTACTCAGAAATTGTGATGCTTAAAAAATATTTTCTTGAGGTTATGCGATCATATTGGGCACCTCTACAATAACCTCTCTCAATTTTTTTCTATGTCAGAGGTGCTTTCCTATGATGACGACTTTTTAGTTGAGGAAAAAATTGTCAGAAGCAAGTAGTGTAAAGTTACAAAGTGGTGCAACTTTTATTTTGCAACTCGTGTGACCACATGGAATGTTCCAACATGTCCATATTGGTAGTTTTACACTATACATATTCCTCTTTTCCATCCAAACACTTTGAATCACTTTGAGCTATGTTCAACAAGTTTGATTCCTTAAGAGTCCAAAGTGCAAAATAGCCGTAATCTTCGATGAGATATTATTCAAAAACCATGGCGCTTACAAATTCTCCATGTAAGGCCACAATATTACATTGCACCTCTCTACAATAAACTCTCTTGGTTTTTACTATCTCATAAGCATTTTCCTATGGTGACAACTTTTCAGTTGAGAAAAAGTTGTCAAATGTAAGTAGTGTAAAGTTGCAAAGTGGTGCAACTTTCGTCATGTAACTCGTACAACTAAACAGACTGTTCCAATGCATTTGGATGGGTATTTTTATGCTAGGAATGGTCCTCTTTCACACCCAAACATGCCCAATCACTCTGAGCTACATTCAACTAGCTCAATCCCTTTAGAATCCAAAGTGCAAAATGACCGCAATCTTTGACAAGCTATTACTTGAAAATCGTGACACTTACAGACTCTATGTCTGAGGCTAAAGGATTGTGTTGGAACTCTCTACAATAACCTCTCTTTTTTTCGCTATCTCGGAGGATTTTTCCCATGGTGATGACTCTTCAATTGAAGAAAAAGTTTTCAAATGCAATCAGTGTAAAGTTGCAAAGTGGTGCAACTTTCATTTTGCAACTCGTGCGAACAAATAGACTATAACAACATGTTCGGATGGGTATATTTACGCTAGGTATGGTCCTCTTTCACACTCAAACATGTCTAAACACTCTGAGCTATGTTCAACCGACTCAATCCCTTATGATGGCATGTAAAAAAGGAAAAGAGAAAGATTCACACGACAATTGACAAGTTTGGGTTTGCCACACCAAAAGCATATGATTTCATGAAAGAGGTAAAACATTTGGGTGTCAAAATAGTTGAGGAAAGCCTAAAAATTTTCATTCTCAAACGGGTTATGATCCAATTACTATGTGGATCTCATACTTACATTGAATTGATTATTATTAATATTAGTATTTAGGTAACTTTATTATTCCTATTATGGCTCTAATCACAAATGAGAAGGTTGCGTAAGAAGGGTTGTGTTGTATAGGGTCTTGCCTCAATCAAACCCTAATTTGGTATTTCCACCTCCACAAAATGGCTATGATGATAATGGTGTAAATTATGTGCCCTAGGTCAGGTAGATGAAAATGGATAAAAATGAATGATAAATGAAAATGTTGTAACTTACCACTCAGATATGTATCCCTTGTTGGATTGAAGCCATTTGGCTCATCAAAAACAAGGAGAAATTTATGATTGCTTAAATATATTGCAAGTATTAGTGCTCATAACAATAATAAACATACAACATGAAACATATTACTATGTATAAACATGAATTTGTGAAGTGTTGTGGATGTGAATTTGGCTTAAAGAGTGTTGTAGATATGCTTCTTATTCTTCTCTTGAACTCACTTTAATTATCTTTTTGAATTTTTGTAAGAGAACAAAATTTCATTAGGTGTTCAAATGGAGGGAATGACTTATATTTATATGAGTTTCAACATATTTTTCATTAACCATTATAGCAAGTTGACAAATGATTTTGAAATTATCATATTAATACTGACAATAAAATATGAGATTGAGGGCTCAATTAGGGAAGAAAAGGGTACTAGGGCACCCTAATCCAACCCTATGTTTATTTTTTAGATATTTGTTAGATAAATATTTAATTTATTTTCCCATATTTACTTTATTGAAAAAAATGAAGATTAAGTGGGTAATAAATAAGCATAACAAGACACAAGCACTTAGGAGGGAGTCAAACCTAATGTAAAATTGTCAAGGGTGAGAATCTACGATGCTATAGTATCCTCTTCAATGAACAAGAAAAAAAAAATTGGGGGATTTTTTTCTTCAAGGGAATTTTGAGATTCCCTACAGGGCTCTACTTACTAGGAGACCTAGAAATAAGAGTTCTCATGGGGCTATTTTTAGGGTTATAGAGGCCCACCATGACATCCTTCTGAGAGGAGGAACAAGGGTTCTTTGGATAATTGGATCTAGGTTTAACAACAACCTCATGGGAAGACTCCACATTGACATCCAATGACGGGGCATGCTTTTTATATTTTCCTTTTGAGTGGGAGGGTTTCATAGAAGTAGAGCCCTTTTAATTTTCACAAACTCCACAATGGGAGAAGTAGCTTTCTTGCTAGAAGGACCCACAAGTGGGGACTCTTTAATAAGGCATGCCCTTATGAGTTTTGGAGGAAATAAAATAAGGTTGAATTCATACAAATGGAAAATAATCACTTGGGAGAGTGAGATGGGGGCATTACCAAGATGTTTGGCAAGTATTTTCTTCTTTGACTGATGGTTTTAGAAGGTTAATAGGTAGAATGGAAAAATAATAAGGGTTTTTGTCAAAAGTGGTTCAAGAGGGCGAGGTGGTAATGATAAAATCTCTTAACTATTCCCTCTAAAGTGAAATACTTTATTATCATAAAACATACCTTATCCCATGGAGGTGGGAGCTTTTCTCTATCGAACCCTCAAAGCTTATACCTCCCATCTACACTCGATGATTGTTTCATGTACTATCAAAATGGGATGGATTGGTTTTTATCATAGTTGTTTAGGCATTTGAAAAAAGGTGTAATACTACCTTCATAACACATGTACCAGAGGGTGGTGCCACCTTTAAATTCTTCACACAAGAGATTAGTTTTTTTTGAAGCCTATATCCACCCATTGTAGAAATCCTCACATGGGTGGTAGAGCTATAGCAAGGAATAGGAATAGGTGTTTCTACAATTTTCCCTACTCCGCCTCAATTGCAAGAGCCAAAGAAAATTGTTTCGATTTCTCAAAATTTTGTAGAAAATACTAGAACATAGAGTATTCATCACCTTGCAAAAAAATTCAAGGTTACACAACCTTAGAACATATGAAATTAAATGATGGTACATGCCCGAGTAAAACCCATTATAACTTAGCACCATTGAATTAATACCAACTCTCCTCCTATTCAAAAATCACAATCCTTCGCACATCATTACCATGCAAATTCATAAATGTATATGCACCAATAGTCCTTATGACTTCCCCAAGAGAAAATATTTGATAGGAAGTATAAGGTGTGTCTCATTAGAAAGGAATGTCGTCGAGTCCCTACAATGACCATTCCCATCATCCAAACATGAATTCCATGTAATCATGAGAATGGAATGTTTAGTTTCTCTAATCCTAGTCACTACAAACCTAGTAGATTCAAAATTCTATATAGTCATCATTTTATATTTGTCATTAGCTTTGGTCCTCGTCACCACCATGCCCAAAAATGAATAGGGAAAGTGTTTCTTAAAGGTACATGTTATAATACAAATATATAAAATTATATATTCAAAATAAAAAGACCTCTTTTTAAACATCAACATTTGAATGGTAGGTACATATATTGCAACTTTCTTAAAAGGAAGACTCTTATGTTTCAAGAAAATTTACACTATTCACCCAACATCTCAAGGAATTGAAATTAATTTTTAAGAGACATTTCATCTACTCAATTCCCCTCTCTATAGATATGCAATAATTCATACCTATCAAAATTCATACAAAGACTTCTAATATCATGATTGATATCCTCCACAATCCATCCCAAATCCACCTTTCTCGAGTCAATTATTTGTTTGTTTCATTACCATAGTATCTTTACTATGAAAGTAAAATTATAACTATTTAAGAAGAAAGGACTAAAATTATAATCATAATTTAATAAAAATAATTATTTGATTGCTTATATTTTCTTTTCAATTTAAAATATGTAATAAAAAATTATAATTTAATAATTATTTAAAATAATAAAAATTAAATTAATCGATGAGGTCACAAACATGTTGAGTAAATGTCTCAGCCTTATCTCATGTCTCCATACGACTGTTTAACTCCATTTTTTGCTTAAATCTAAGCAACAGGATTGTTCCCATGCATAAATTTAATTGTTAAAAAATGATAATTTAGAATCTTTTCCTATTATAATGGAGCAACTACTATTTAGGAATTAAAAATAAGTTGTGGAAAAAAGGGGGGTTGGAAATACGCAGCAACTGCATATTGCTAAAAATCCACGTGGCTCTAGAAATTTGTTTCCATCTTTTTAATATTTGCTTTTATTTTTTTGTTTCTATTTTTTTACTATACAAAAGAAATTTAAGTTGGTTGCTTACAAATAAGTAGAAAATTTAAAAATTCATGGGGCCATTAGATCCACAGATAGCTCCTAAATAAGTTGAGCAGTGGTTGCTAGCCAAAATAAGTTAAGCAACCACATCGAGACCTGCCCTTACTTTGTATTTAATTATTATTTGGTAATTTATAATTGTCTTAAATTAGTTATCATGAAAGCTGCTAAATGCAACCATGACAACTTGTAAAGTGTTTCTTAGTTGTCAAATTAGAAATAATGTGAAAAAGGGGAAGTTAAATGTGAGCTTGGAGAAGATAAGGAAGATTTTTTAGTTTGTAGGAGCACATTACTAAAAGGTGGATAAAATTAGAAGTTGGAAAGATAAGGTTTCTTATTTTGTGATTTATGTCTAAATGGTTTTAGAAACCATTCATGATTTTTGGTTTCTCTCATGTCTAGATATATTTAGTTCTTATTTGAAGCCATGAAGAGAAATTGTATTGAGAGAGAAGTTGTATTGATGTAACTCATTTGAAGGATTAATACAAGTCTTGGATCTCTTTGGTGTGGAGTTTTTCTCGCAAGGGTTTTTCCACATAATTCTTGAGTGATGGTTTGTATTTATATTGTAATCTATTTTCATCTGTTTATTTGGATGCATAAATTCATCTCCATATTTTCACTTTTAAATGAAAAATTAAACACATTTTTTTGTATTAAAAATACGCAATAAAAATAATATAATAAAAAAGGACTCTTGACAAGAAAACTACCAATAGATGTAAAATTGTCATACAAGACCATTACATGTCAACGATAACAAAACTAGCTAGTCCAATGAAGGAAACTATTTGTCCTAATAGCAACAAAAAAATTGAACTTTAACATGACTTAATAACACAATAAGTTTAAATTGTATTACTATTTTTTTAATTGATTCCTTAAATTGCAGTGAACATTTAATTTAATATTTAACTAGAATAAGTTGACTATAAATCAATTTATCGCAATTTGAAACTATTTTATTTGAGTTAATTTATTTTATATTAAAAATTGATTTTATTTTTCATATACATTTTAAATTCACTTATCTAAAAACACATTTAAATATCAATTTCAAACCTAGCAAAAAATAATTATATAAAAATAAAAGCAATTCAATCCCCAAATTCATCTATTTAAATATCAATTTCAAACCTAACAAGAAATAAGTATATAAAATTTAAAATAGTTTAATCATTAAATTCATCTATCTAAAAACATAAAATATTTGTAATAGCAAATAAAATTTCAAAATGCTCACCAATAAAACACAAATGTTGTATTATTTTGAAAAAAATCGAATCATTGTAAAACAAATGTTGTATCTTGAAAAAGCTAGTGAAATTCTTATTATGTTATTACTCATATGGATATCCTATATATATATATAATGTAAAATTAGAAAATATTGATAATTAGTAATATATGTAAAAATATCCTATATATATTAAAAAAAATGTAAAATTAGAAAATATTGATAATTATGTCGAGACATCTTACAATGGTATTTTGTGTGCTTAGAAAAACTCTACCTTAAATCAAGGAGAGCTCTTGAAATCATCACCCTTTATTTTATTTATGCAAATCTTGATATTTGAAATAAAAAATAAAAATTGCAACTATAAAAAATAATGATAATAGACTTTTTTCCAAATGTTTTATTCTTCAAACATCTATATTTGGTGCTAACGTAAATAAAACTAAATGGCATTTTATGTGTTGAAAAAAACTCTACCTTAAATCAAGAAAAGCTCTTAAAATCATCACACCTTATTTTTTATGTAAATCTTGATATTTGAAATAAAAATTAAAAATTGCATAAAAATGAGATAATAGACTTTTTCGATAATACAATTTTTTCCAAATGTTTTATTCTTCAAGCATCTATATTTGGCGCTCATGTAAATAAAACTATTATATATTAATACTAAAATAATTTTAAAAAACTATTATTTGTAACTGTTTCACTTAGGGTTTTAAGTAATTAGCGATAAATTCCCTTTTTGTCCCTATTTGACCTATTGAGATTGTGATGGAGGGGATTCAGTTCAACGAAGGTGGAAGGGATCTACAAGTGCAAGACTACACTTAGAAATCATGGGTAAGACTCCTTCCTTGATCACCGACCTCTTCTCAATTTTAGTTTCTTCTTTTCTGAATTGATTTTGTTTTCTTTAGCTGAAATTTTTCCTCGTATTAGCTTTTTTCTTTAATGGACACAAATATTATTCAAGTATCTCATGAGATTCGATGCACAAGAGACATGTGATGGGAGGAAATAAGAAGCAATAGAGAAAGAAGAACCTAGTTCTTTTATGATTGAGAAGCAAGGAGAATTTTCTTAAATTTCCAGTCTATTAGCAAAGATCCATAAGGGTAGTTCAAACAAGTCTTCGTTGCTAGTTGTTGAAGAGGGAAACATAACAGAGTGCACTCAAAAGGATTAGGGAAAATTTCTAGATGCAGAGTCTCAGCCAAATGGAATGGATAAAGAAGAAAGACCAATTTCCTTTTTCCAGAACCTCCTTAAATATTTCCCTCTTTTGAGGCATCTTTATCAATCTCGTGATGGGTCCAAGGAATTTGAATGTTTTGTATGCCTTAGTTTGTTATCTTTGTAAGTCTTCCCTCCCTAAATATGGGTTTTTGTGCATTTTTTTTTCTTCGTACCAAACATTAGATGGTATTATAATTATTGCATGATTTGGATAAATTGTTTGACTGAGATTTTACTTATTCTTTGTAACTGACATTGCTTGAGTTCTTGCAGAAGTGACAAAAAGTTTTCAAACTTGGCTAGACTTTTAAGGCACACAAAGGATGACAATGAAATATGCACAAAGGTTATGGTCATGCAATTTGTGAATTTTTGGATTTAAACAATTCAAATGACCCCTCAAAAGATGTTGAGAATGTGGAACAATGTTCACAACAATTGCTTCAAAGTGAAGAGGTCAGATTATTCAAGCTAGTTGCATGTTGCAAGTTGTTTAAATTATTCTCTTGATAAATTAGTTCAAAATTTTTAGATATTGATCACATTAGTTTGCATAGAAACATCAATTGTAGAGGGTATTTTATTACACTATCCAACCAATTTTACTTGCGAGGCTATGCATTTAGGTACAATTTTGATTATATGGGAAAATTAGGTTTTGAAGGGACCCAAAACCCTTTACAAATTTAGGCACAGAATGTTGCTCAAAAGATACAACACTAGACTATCAATAGCATCCAAACACCCAACCACAAAAGATACAAACAACTGCTCCAAACATAAACAAAGAGGACAAGCAACCAAACAGTCTCAAGCCATAATGGGAAAAGTAGAGCTAAACCACACGTGCAACCTTCTGACCACCATGAAAAAATTAACAACGGACTGAGAGGAATGATTATGCTTAGGGAGACCTCTCTTCCTTCTTTGCACCACCATCCAAGAAAGATCATCCTCTGAAGGAATAGAGGAAGGGGAAGTTAGAGGACAAGCCACCAAAGACAAAAGTTGAAAAGAACTAGGAGTGTCACTCCCACAATCAACAACATCAACAAGAGCATAAACAAAACTAGCAATCCTATTAACAACAACAAACTCATCAGCTATAACAACAACAACCCCACCAACCACAACAACAACTATGGGAAAACCAACTGCATTAGTAGCAACTGCAGACAAACCAGTAGCAACAACAAAACCACCAATACTGACAACTTAGGAGACCCAGGAGTAGCAATAACAATAGTAGAAGGATGTTGAGAACCATCAGTAGAAAAATCCATGACATTAGGGACCAAGTCATCATCTCCAGCATCATCACAAGATTCACCCACAGTAAGATTCTCACGAAGATCATCTTTCCACCAAGTAGCATGGCTCTAACGAGATTTGTGACAATCAGCAACCAAATGACCTATAGAAAAACATTTCCTACAACAGAAGGGAAGACCCTCATAATCAAGTATCTGAGACCATGGCCTAGTCCCCACCATCAAAATAACCTCCCCAAGTAAATCTTTTGAGGTATCAACATCCACAAGAATGCAGGTGAAAGTAGGATGATCATAGACAATAGAAGACAAATCAGCCATAACAAACCTACCAACTGCATTCCCAATAGACTCAAAGCAAGAAGAAGTCCAAAACTGAAGGGGAAGGTTAGGAAGTCTAACCTAGGTAGGAACAACACTAACAGGTTCAAAAAGAGGGTTAAAAGAAGGGAACCAAGGCCGAAGAGAAAGCGAGCGATTTTCCCATAGCCAAACATCCCCTTCCAACACTCGAGCCCTATCCTTCTTAGATTGAAAAGTGGCCACAAAGAAACCCCTAGTTGAAGGATAGAGTTCAATTATATCCTCAATAATATTCCTCCAAAACTCCAAAACCCACTTGTGCAAATTTGGGAGAGAAGATCATAAACCATTAAATCTATAAATAAGAGAAAACCTATAGAAATAATCTTCTTTATCCAACACCTCATGCCCACACATAACAGTAGGGGCAAAAGAAGAGCATTGTAATGGTTTACCCTTGAAAGAGGGAAGAGAAGAAGGATTAATACCACTAGAACCAACCACCATAGCAAAGGAAGATCGAGAACCATCAGGCAGCGGCGGCCCAACAGCACACGAAGAATCGTCAACAGACACCCGTAGGCCAACAACACTCAACCCAATAGCAGAAACCGACCCAACAGAAGCCGACAACACACCAACAACCAACGACACACCATTGAATAACATGAGAATGACCATTTCATTTAGATAAATTTTTTTCTTTTCCTTATACACATTGGCTCCTTGTCAGCATGTGTCATAATCTTACAATTTTTGTTCCCAAGGAATTGTCGATACTGTTGAACCAAGAACACTATCTTTGGAAGGCTTAGAAAACACTGCTTTAGTAAATCAGCAAAGGGTGTCATTTCTTTCCAAATATAGATTTTTCTTTCATGTTAGGATTTTCAAACTACTTTGTAAGATTCTTAAATGTAGATTGAGTGAATTTGATCAATGTTTACTTGAAAGGGCTTTTATGATCTAGTCTACATATAAGTATGTTTTTTTTTTTCTCGCCTTGTGGAAGGGTCTCAAATATGCTTTGGTTTATTTTTATTTTATTTTTCAATTTCTTGAAGTTATATTTCGGCTATACTTCTAAAATTTTAGTGCATATAGAGCTTGCATCATAAATCCTAACTCCTTAGACGAGTTTAAAAGGACCTGACATGTTTATATATGAAACATAGCTCCAGAAAAGAGATCTTTACAAAAATGATAATGTGTGAAAAACTAGAAGCTATATGGAGTTACTAATACACCAAAGTTACTGACCATGTTGTCATTGAAAATCTCAAGTTGCAAATATGAAGTTACCTGCCTTTTGAGAAGCAACATTACGATTATTTCTAATTATTTTTTGTGTTTTATATCTACTACATCTTTGTTGTAGATCTATTTTGGTTTAACGAAAAAATGTTAATTTCCAAATATTTGTAAGGTCTGAGGGCTATGTAAATTATTATTAGCAGCTCATTAAATTTGAAGCTCATAGCCCATTTTTATAAATTGTTTTTTATTTTGTTTTCCATTAAATAAATATCTTTATTGGGCTTAACATATTTTTTCCCGTTTTTATATTAAAAAAATTATTATGTTCAAGCCATGAAATAAATATCTTTGTTGGGGTTAACATATTTTTTCCAGCATAATGCACTTGGCTCTCTGTATAATTAATCAGCCACAAAGATATATATAATACTTAAAGAGATATAAATGAACTCTGTCAGATGCCCATAAGTGACCAAACTTAGCTCAATGGACTTAATAAATACACTAGAGTCGAGTTATGTGAGAGAAGTCCTACCATAAAAAACACTATATGGTGAGAAAAAAAACTAAACCTAGAGGACTAGAAAAAATTAGTCAAGATGGGTAAATATAAAGAAGCAAATTCTACGAACCATGAAATCTATGAATGAACAAAAAGCCCTATGAGTGAGGAGAGCATCCAAGAAAATATTCAACACATATAAAAATTTCACTTTGTAAGTTTTTCCTAAATGAAAGCTCACCACATGTACTTTAGTATATGGACTATATGGTGAGAAAAGAAAGGAATCACATGGCACTAGAATAAGTAAACAAGAGGGGTAAATATAAATAAGTAAACCCCCAACCATTAAATTTATACATGAGCACAAAACCCTGTGAATGGGGAGAGCATCCAACAAAACATTCACCACATATAAAAGTTTCACTTCAAAAGTATTTCCTCAATGAAAGCTTCACCACATATAATTTTATAATTTTATTGGACTTAACTATTATTTGCAAATGTTTTGGATGTTTTTGACTAAAATAGCTTCTAATTTTCTTTTATGTACTATAGATGTCCATATTTTTGAAAGTAGGGAGCTAAAATGTTGGATTTCAATTCGTGTTTTCTTTATCTTTTTGGAATAACTAACATTTTTTTACAAGCGCACCAATGAGAACCCTTATATGAAACTAGTTGGTATATTTTTTATTCATAGGGAAAATTTAGGATTGTTATTTTTTTACCTTAATATCCCTCGGTACTTGCAGATTTATATCTCATGTGGATTTCCATGTTGAATGTAGCATATGTTTGTGTATGTGCAGTTTTCATCTCAAATGCAAGCCTATGTTGAATGTGGCATATGTTTTCCTACTACATAGTGATAACAAAAAACCTTGGCAATAATCTTATTTTTCTCAAGTGAAACCTTATTTTTTTGCCTCTACAAAAACACTTCTCTGGATTATAAATACTATAGCTATTTCAATAGCCTCAAGGCATCATCAAAACACAAGAATACAGTAAACCAAATGGGTTTGTAGAGAAACTCAGGGTGGACAAGGTAACATTCAGATTCTCCCAGACAGTGGCTCATGATACATAATAGATTAATGATCCATCTAGTCTGATTATAATCATAAACCTTTACCTTTCAAATATAATGTAGCATGAGCAAAATTATATTGATGACGGGGTCTTGAGGAGGAGATGCAAGATTGAGTATAATGATCTTCTACATGTTATCTGGAAGACCAGTGGATGACTAAGGGAAATATCAAACATCCAACCTTTATTATGATTATCTCACAATTAAATATATGGATTATATATTTTGAAGATAAATTGTTATACAACTAAATGTAAACCTTGTTATCTAGAAATATTCCAATTGCAAATTAACAAAAAACTGAGGTACAATTTAAAAGCAATTGATCTTGACATTTAATTAATAAACTAAAAACTTAGACTCATGCTCCAACCAAGACACAAGATATCTAACCAATCCCTCCATTATTGTAATAAATAATTAAGGAGAGGGGATATTCATATTTTAAGGCTTAAGTGTCTCCTTTCGTAAGTGTTAAGTTTTCTAAATCATGGTAAACTGATTCTGCATTGTAATTCAATTCCCAAAGGAATAAAAAATAGAATCTAAAGCTATCAAAATAACTTTAACTTAATCTGATGCGATAATCTCTTTACATATATTATAGAAAACAATAAATATAATTCAATGAATATCTGTCAATACCCTATCTCTAGTTTTCATTAATTTTAAATATAAAATCTGCTATATAAAATAAAGAAACATCTCTACAATTTGTACCTCTATCATTTGCATTTAAAGGGATGAGGTGGTGTACTTCAATAGACAATTCAACTTCTCTTGGACTCTACACTCTAACTCACAATTAAACTCCAACAATAGAAAACTAAACTGAATAGACTTCAATAAAAACATGGCACCCAACCTAGAATTGAAAGATAACCTCACAATAATACAAGAAGTCTTTTGTTGGTGTTGGGTTCATTTCATACCAAAAACATATAAAAAATATAAATGCATATACATAATTGTGGCCTTAAAACAACAAATTGGAATTAACTTTGCAATATCACATAACATCATACAACAAACAAAACCACCATAAAGTTAAAATTACTACTTAACTATCAATTTGTCAAACTTGAATGTCATGATAAATATTCATTGTTCAATATTAAAATGATAAAATCAACAATTTACATCTTATGGATCTTCAAAAATATCACCATCATCATTGACATTAGATATGGAGGTGGATTAGAAGATTTGCAAGTACCATTAGTTCTAAACTATGAAAAATTTGGGATGGTAAATTACTCCCGGTGAATTTTCCTAGAGCCATATACAATATTGAAATATTTGTAAAAAAATAAAATCTCTTTAATATAAATTAACTCATTATAATTAACTTTCACTTACTTATTACAACAATAAATTTAATTATTAAAATAATTTAATTTATAATAAAATTTTATTATAATAATTTATCTTAATGTTACTAGAATTGTTAGATTTATAATAATAAGATTATCTTAATTATTAACTTATTATAATTAAATTATTAATAATTAGGCTTAGGTTTTAATAATAAACATTAATATTATAATAAATAAATATTATTAATAATAAAGATAATAATTAGGTTATAATTAAATAAGTTGATTTAATTTATATTAGTAATTAATAACTTAATATGATAACAAATTAACCTTACTATTAATTATAAATATAATATTAATAAATTTGATTAACTTCTAATTATGGTTAACTTATTATTATAATTAACTATAATAACAACTTATTATTAGATTATACATAAATCATAATGAATTAATAATTATTAACTATAAATAATTAGAGTTAAAGTTATTATTAAGTTGTTAACTATAACCTTAACTATAATTAACTATAATTATAATGAACACCTATTAAATAATATCTAAGTTAACTATAACTCTTAACTTTATTATAATTATCACTTGGTTAGGGTTAGGGTTAGGGTTATCATTAGAATTAGATTTAATTTTAAATTACCATAAGGATAAAGTATTTGGTCTATTTCCTATCATTTGTGATTTGGAAAGTTTAAAAACTCAATTTATGTAAACTTTTCACATAATATAGTGAATGATGATGACACTCTTATTGTATATGATAATATAATCCAATGAAATACAATGAATGATGATGACACTCTTATTATATATGATGCAACTAAAGAAAATCTTATAACAAAAACACAAACATAAATATTACTTCATTTTGAATTCCTACAATGATATCTCTCAACGTTTTCTATATAGACTATGTAATAGTCTAGATATGCTAGTTACTAATATATGTAAAAATCTTAAATTTATGTTACAATTAACAAAAAGTTTCTAAATTCATATAAAAATAAATCTTCATAAAATATTTAAAAAGTTAAAAAACAATTATATTCTATTTTGAAATAATATATATTATTATAATAATATTATAAATCATATATTAGTAAAAATGTCAAAATCTTATTAAAAATATTTAAAAAATTAGAAAGAACCATATTTCATCTTGAAAAGATTCTATTTTGAACAGATTTTAATTAATATAAAGCAATGATAACTAAAATTAGAAAGAACTATTCCATCTTTGAAAATATTCTAAACTAATTTATATTTTTATCATAAACATATATATATAATATTTTCGCTTTGGAGTTAAATAAATTAAAAATTTTATAAATGTATAATAAATATACTTCTAAAATAAAATAAAATAACTTTATCACTCCCAATTTTATTTTTAAAACCAATAAATCATATAATAAAAATAAATTGTAAAATAAAAAAACAAATCACTTGCATTAATTCAGCGAACGAAATACAGAGGATTTAGAGTCTCCTCTGTACATAATAAATGAAAAGATACCAGATATCTGTTGTACATCAGCCTAGTTTAATTGTATGCCACCTTTACGTCCATGTCTCTGCCACGTGTCCGTCTGAACTCGCATTTATAATGTCTAAATCCAAGGAGGATAACTACTCTTCCAGATGGACTTCTTGAAACTGCAAGACATTGTTTTTTTATATTTAACGGTCAGAAATTTTGTAAGTTCCCGGAATGTATGGGATTCCACACAGTAGTACAAGCAACTACCATTTATATCAATAAAATGTGTTCCTGCTTCCTTCTTTAAAGGCCATAAGTTCAATTGGGTTCATTTAGATCTGGAATCGGGCCATTTAGATACTAGCTGGGATTCCCACCTCTACATTTAGATACTAGTTGGGATTCCCACCTCTACATTTGGCAGAGTGCATGCTAACCTAGCAGAAAATCATGTCATATGGTTATGAATTCTTTCTTTTTCATGTGGCTGTTTTTGACTGTGGTCCATGATTTCCTAGGTCAGTTAGGTGGTTAACAGACTGTGAGGAAAAAGTCCAGTGTTTCTATTGGTCTACTGCTTCCACCATCTTGGAATCAGTCCTCTTTTTGGGTAATGCATGCATGCTGAGTCATGGCTTAAATCCTTTGGTCAATAGTTTGATGTATTGTAGTGTCCTATTTAGGTTTTGGTGGGTTCTCATCAATCTCTCCATCTTGTGTTGATCATTTTTGTTGAATATATTTATTCTTGGATTTCCATGGACTTACTGCAACTGATCAGCTTGTAGTATTGTCATGAGCCATTCTTGCAATCTTGTATATGGGTCCAGTGCATCTCCTTGAATTTTTATTTCACGGCTGATTTAGGTGGTGGGATCTTGTGAGCCCTATACATTTTATGTTGATTAAACCCATAAGAATTTGGTCCAGTATCACAGTTGTTCATATATATGGAATAGTTTCCTTTCTTGGAGCAAGGTGGCGATCAAGAACTAGCAGATGAAAAAGGAAGGAAGAGAGACTGTACTTACTTTAAAGGTGTTACAGGAAGTTGGGTTGGTTGTTAGGTTTGTATAGTTATATCCATATTAATAATCGATTAAGTCACTATATAGGAGTTTTGGGTGACAAGGCCATGGAGATGATGGATTATAGGCTCTCTGAAATGGAGTCTGGTAACAAGGATGTGCCAAGCCCTATGCTTGTGAGGTCCCACAGCAGGGATGATGATGGCCACTTGAGGAGAACAGGTACCCAAAAACCTGTATTTTTAGAATTTTTTCTTTCTTCAGATGTATACAAATACATAATCTATGAGTATATACCAACATGAAATCTCATGAATGAATATGCAAGTTTCTGTTTTCTTTGTTAATTCAAAAAAATTTCATGGTACTTTGGTTTGGAGATTAACAGTTCTGTGGGTTTTTCTTTTTCCCTACTTGGTGGTCTAGGCAATATTTGGACCGCTGCTTCTCATGTGATAACTGCTGTCATTGGGTCTGGAGTGTTGTCTTTGGCTTGGAGTATGGCTCAGTTGGGATGGTCAGCAGGGCCAATTGCTCTTGCTTGTTTCTCCATTGTCACCTATTATACATCCCTTTTGCTTGCAGACTGTTATAGGAGCCCAGATCCAATCACTGGGAGGAGAAACTATACATACATGGATGCTGTCATGGCCAACCTGGGTGAGTTTCTTTCATAAGAAGAATTTCGTTTTCGGTCTGAAGCATTCTTGAAACTGTTATCTTTTGCAAGTACCAAGATTATAAACTTGCTATTTTATCTTGAATCTGGATTTATGCTATTCTTAATATAAATCATAGATCCAGAATGCCATATACATAAAATAAAATGGAGATTTGATTAGATTAGCAGTGACAAAAGGTTCTTCTTTGCCTTTCTTTGAATGATCTATTGATGCATTGTCATATCTTTTCCAATTAGGTGGCGCGAAGGTAGTGATGTGTGGGTTGATCCAGTATACAAATCTATTGGGCACATCAATTGGATATACCATCACTGCTTCAATAAGCATGGTGTAAGGGATTATGCAACACTACCAAAATTTCTGCGAAATTATTTTACATGCAAAGAACAATATGAAGTAGAACTACACAAGTTCAAGAACTTTGGTTTAGTTAGAACATCTAACATATTTTCTTTTCCTGGCTAATACAGGGCTATTGGAAGATCTAGTTGCTTTCATAAGCATGGGCAGAGGGCTCCTTGCCATATTTCTAATAACCTCTACATGGTCATTTTTGGGGTGGTTCAAATAATATTTTCTCAGATACCTGATTTACATGAAGTTTGGTGGTTGTCAATAGTGGCAGCTGTCATGTCATTCTCATATTCATCTATTGGACTTGGTCTGGGAATTGGCAAAACTATGGGTATGTTAAAAAAAAAATGTTCTCCCTGAAAATTGTTTTGCAAGATATTTTCCATTAGAAAGAGATTTCTCATGTTTCTTAGCAAATTCTCCTTATTTCTCTGCGAATGCCAATATTTTATGTAGGATTTTTTTTAAATCTTAAGGAGGAATTTTTATTCACATGATAAACCTTAAATGCCTCATCTAATCTTGCAGAGAAACATAGCGATTATGGTTCCTTGAAAGGAGTTGGAATCAGAGATGCATTCCACAATGTGGATAAAACTTGGAATGTTTTTCAGGCTCTGGGCAACATTGCATTTGCGTATTCCTTCTCCATGGTTCTCATAGAAATACAGGCAAGTATTTGCTCGCTCTCTTGCCCCTTGAAAAATATTTAATCGCTTAACCTCTTCTACAGAAGCATGACACTTAGGAAATTTCTGTACTTTTGTAGGACACCATCAAATCTCCACCTGCAGAGAACAAAACCATGAAAAAGGCAACCACCATTGGTGTTGCAGTCACAACAATATTCTACCTGTCTGTGGGATGTATTGGCTATGCAGCATTTGGAGACAACGCACCAGGAAACCTTCTCACTGGGTTTGGATTCTACAACCCATTTTGGCTGGTGGATATTGCCAACATCTGCATTGTGGTACATCTGGTGGGAGCTTATCAGGTAGTTATTTCAATTATTTTATTTTTCAATAATTAATAGTACGGAACACACATGCCATCAAATTTAGACAGGTAAGCTTAAACATCACGCTTTAAGCTTTGACTCTTTTAGGTGGTTCATCTAAATTCACATTAGCTTGTTTAGTAGGGCAAGCTTAAACAACACATTCTAAGCTTTGACTTGTTTAGGTGGCTCATCTGAAATCACACTAGCTTTTTCAGTAGGGCAAGCTTAAACAGCATGTTCTAAGATTTTACTTGTTTAGGTGGCTCATCTGAAATCACATTAATAGGTGGGTCCTTCTGAAGAAGGTAGTATGATTTCAGATGAGCCACCTAAACAAATCAAAGCTTAAAATATGACGTTCAAGCCAAAATAAAATAGACCACCTCTATTTTTTGTTCTGGTTTTCATCCAAAAATTCATCAAACTTATATCAACTTTCTGATTAGATTTCAATGACTCAAAAAGTAAGTATTATTTTGTAAGGTATTCAGATTATTTTTTCAATTTTTTTGTCTATTTAAATCCCTAACCAGTCATAAGATTGCACCAACAAATTTAGATCACCTATCTGCTTAGATTTGAATCACTATGGAAAGTTGATAATGCTATTTTAACCTTATGGAAAGTTGACAATATTATTTTTAGGTTAGATTTCAATCACTATTGCAACTGTTTTTCTTTCATGAGGACCATGATGAAGTGTTAATTTATCTGGCAGAATCCTTCTGTGGGTGCTCTTTTTCTCAAATCCTATTACCCTGAAAAAATCTGCAGGTCTTCACACAGCCTCTGTTTGCATTTGTTGAGGAGTGGTGCTCCACTACATGGCGTAATAGCAATTTCATACATAGGCAATATACAGTAAAGCTTCCAGGCTATGGTCCATTGGAACTGACCCTCTTCCGCCTGTTATGGAGGACCTGCTTTGTTATTTTCACAACACTGGTAGCCATGATTCTTCCTTTCTTCAATGATGTAATGGGCATCTTAGGAGCTCTTGCATTCTTTCCTCTCACAGTGTATTTCCCAATACAAATGTATATTGCTCAACACAAAGTCAAGCCATGGAGCAGGAAGTGGGTGAATCTGCAACTGCTGAGCACAGTGTGCTTTTTTGTATCACTGGCTGCCCTGGTGGGCTCAGTTGCAGGTGTCATTAAAAGGCTACAAGAGAATTACAAGCCCTTCAAAACCACTTACTAGAAAGTAAGTTCTATATATTCTTTTCCTTCACAGTTTTCAGAAATTATCAATTTATAAGTTCAAATATAAGTACTTTTAGAAGATTAATGAAAACAAAACTCATTCATTCACTTCCACCATGTTGTATTATGCAGGTCAAATCTCTTTCTCTATCACAAAGATGGATGTGGTGTTAGTATTACTGAATAGGACATCTCCTTGCAGGAGATATGGTGGATAAATGATGTGCATCCTCCTAGCAATAGTAATATGTTTGTTGACTCTTATATGATAAACTAGAAGTTTCATACTGTGGTGCACATCTCAGTTGAGATTTGTGCTCACCTCCTTTGAACTTTAAAGATATCTTGTATGTGCACCAATTGTATGTGCACCAAGAATATCATTGATTGTAAATAGGTGAGGTCTGGTACTGTATTTGTTGTTCGATTGTAAGCTTCATACTATTGTGCACATCTCAATTGAGTTTTATGCTCATCTCCTTTGATCTTTATTAAGATATCTTGTCTTTCCACCAAGCATATCATTGATTGTGACTATGTGAGCTTTGGTATTTTATTTGTTGTTTGATTTAAGTCCTATGATATTTGGATTATCTTTATAAACCTTGTTCTCATTTTAATTGTTTCTTAAGTTCTTTTGATAGATTTTATAAATGTTTCAAAAATGAAGGACCCTTCTGTGAGATGTTTCGTTGCTACCGTTGTGATCTATGAATGTATGAAAAAAATCTAGGGAGACCCCACCTTCACAGATGTGACATCAATCTACCTCTAATCTTTCACTATGTCTATCTTCAGATCAATGTTTTGGCGTAAGACACCTCAGACTTTGAACTGATTAGACACTTATATTTCCTCCGCTTACTCGCAGCCCTGGTCGGCCAAGTAATCCACCACCATTCAATTGGATTCCCGGTAATCGTCCCTTAGATCTAAAGTGGAGCAAATCACGTCGATCATTTTGCTTAGTTTCTAATTGACCAATTTACTACATTTAGTAGCATTTATACTAATTATGGAATCGCCTTTTTTATTACATTTAATAGCATTTACACAAATCATGGAATCGCCTTCAATGTGATGGAGTTGATTCAGTTTCCCACAGCCTTCCAATTTAACTTCGTTGGTGGTGCTCAGTTGCAGCTTTTTTTAAGACCATTTAAATGAGTATTCTCACTTCATCTCTTCTAATTATATACGTTGTATAAAAAAAATCTTGGATTATTTCGTGAGGTTCCATCAAAATTCAGTTTACATCAATTATATAATGCTAGCATACATATATTAAATATTAATGTATATAAAATACATCTAGAGTTATTATTACAGATGTCTGTTTATATATATTAATATTTAATATATGTATGCTAGTATTAAAAGAGTCAAAAACAATAAAAAAAGGTAAAAAAAGACAAAAGGAGAGAAAGTTAGAGAAAAATAAAGATAAAAGGAACAAAAAGAGAGGAATTATCAAATAAAGAGGATTTTAGAAAAAAAGAAATAGAGATTAAAAAAGGAAAGAAAGACTAAATGGAAGCGAGGAAGAAAAAAATAAAAATCTAGAAAGTAATAGTGAGTAAACAATAAAAAGCATAGAAAAAACAAAAATCTTGGATTATCTCGTGAGCTTCCATCAAAATTCAGTTTACATCAATTATATAATACTAGCATACATATATTAAATATTAATATGTGGGAAAATATAAGAGGAGGCATATATTAAGAACAAAACACAACATTATACATAATTATAAATACAAAAGTTATGAAATTAAAACAGCTGCACCAAACCCATAAATTATATTATATTATATTGATTTAAAAAAGAATATATTTTAGAATTCTGCTTCTTCTGAGCAAACTTTCAACTTCTGATACAATGTATTTTTCTTCTGCTCTTGAAAGCTTTTTTTTTTCATGTATTCTACTCTCTTTGTCTTCTCCTCTATATCTCTTCTATATCTCTACTCTAATTACAAATGCAAACATGTATATATCAATATATCCAACTGTCCGAAAAAATCATATTCAATACATTAAGAAAGGCCAAGATGTCGTGCCCAAAACACATTAAACCTAAGTCCAATCGCATTTAAATAATGGTCCTTTCAAGCCAACGAGGAGCGCACAAACTGTCGGCACGAAAAAGTCAAAAAGTCAACCATCGTTGACTACCGTGCTACCACCGTAGTTTATGAGGAGACCGCGGTGGCCACGGTAACTGCGAGCGCTGCTAGGAAGGGGTTTACCGCGCTACCACCGTGGTTAAGAAATAGACCGCAGTGGCCGCGGTAACCGTGAGCGATCAGAAGGAACAAGCTTACCGTGCTACCGCCGCAGTTAAGAAATAGACTGAGGTGGCCGCAGTAACCGTCCACTGACAGTCTACTAATTGCAAGCAACGGGCACCACGCTACCGCGAGGGGTGACAAGCCAGACCGCGGTGGCCATGGTAACCGCCAAGACCTGGTCAACACGGCAAAGAACGAAGGCACCATGAGGAGCAAACAAACAAGTTGCGGCATGGCGGTAAAACCACCCAACTGCGAGGGGCCAAAAGTCAACGTCGAAGTGACGCAGTAAAACCAGAAGTTGGAATTATTTCCACCACTTCCTCTTAATTTCAACTTCTGCTTTTGCCTCTTCCATTAATTTTTGATAGCTTGATGAGCCTTCACTTTGACGGCTTCACTGCACGAAAAACAACGATCTCTTCAGGATCTTCTTCAAATCTTTCCCTTCAGCTACGGCTGGAACTCTTCATCTTTAGAATTTCTGACAGGCTTCTTCATCCTTCATCTGACTTTTGTCACAGTTCCAATACATTTCTTTGACCATTTGTATCTTTGTTCTTCTTCGAGGTCTACGGCCTCATTTTTCTTTAAAAACTTCAATAGAAATCATTCATCCATTTTTCATCATTTTGCAATCTTCCTGCAAGTTTTCAATCTGTTATTATCTTCTATCATAGAGGTGGTTTCAGATTACCACAAACTAGTTGCTCATCAGTAAGGTTTTGAATCTCTTCTCATTCTTTATTTCCAATTCTTTTTTAATCTGTTTCAAGACTTCATTTCTGATTTCTCTCAACACTTCCCATAAAAACACACTGCAGGTGCATGGGAGTTTTCTCATTAAGTCCATCTTTGTCTTCATACTGATTACTGAATGTTGTTGCATATCATTGTGATATATCTTCCTCTTTCCTTAACTTTTTCAATTTAATTCTTTCAATGTGGTGGTTTCAGATTACCACAAACTAGCTGTAGTGAATTCATTCATCACTTCCCATAGTGGCACTTTTCTGGTGCTAGGGAATCCAATCATTAGTTTCAACTTTTGACTTCATCCTTGCTTACAGAATGCTACAGCAATTCATTGTGTTGTTTCTCCCTCTTTAGCCAAACTCCTGATTCAACAATTTATTCAAAAACTTCAACCTCTTCTTCCAAAAAGAAACTCTTTCCATTGTGGTTGTTGCCATTCATGCTTTGAAAAAATTCCAACTGCAATAATTCTTCAAACCTCTCCTTTCAGGTTTCTGAGTCTTGTCTTCTTCCATCACACTTTATTTTCTTCATGCATAAACACACTTTTGTTGTAACTTTGAGAGCTAAGACTCTGACTCTGTCCATATTCTTTTGATTGTGTCTTCAGATTCAATTCTTGATGATGACCATTAACAGTTGTGGCTGTAACCTCTATTTTATCCATTCATATTATGTATTCTCTCCAATGCACTCAAAAATAAAATTATTTACAAGCTTCCTTGACGGCTTCATATGTTTGTATTCCAAAATATTCTTAGCATTATTTTGACTGATTCCTTGACAGCTGCTGCTGTATCAAACTCTTTAAATTTTATAGTCGTAGCATCAGCTACTTTTCTGAATTTTTAATTCTCCTTACACATGACCAATCTTCACTCAAGCTTAGAAGTTCCTATGACTTCCTCTGCACACCTTTATTCCTTTCTACTATAACTATAGTTTCAACATCTTCAATCTTTCAAAACATTAAACTGAGATTTTCATCTTCACTCTTTGCAAGTGATTCATTAGACTGCAACTTTTTCTCTCCAAACATTTTTCATTTCTTGTGAACATTCATACCTCTCAGAATTTTTATCAACCTTCACATATGAACACTTGTATAGTCTCTTGAACATACCTGTTAGCTTCTGCCAACCTAAATCACAATTCCATCCACAGTCCATCTTTATGCATTCTGATGTAGACTCATTCTTTGACACCTTTTTCTAGCACATTTCTTCGCAATGATTCTTTGAACCACAAACCGTGCAAGGATGTAGAACCCAACACTTCTCCTTGATGTGACCTCTTCTATGACAGTGTGAACACTCATTACTCTTTATTTCTCTAACAAACTTACCTACACTTGTAGCAGCATTTCCTTTTCCTGAATCATATCTGAGACCTTCATTCTTGGGCCTCATTGTAGCCACAATTGGCTCTCTTATTCCTTGTTCATGTTTTCCTAGACCTTGTCCAATATAACCCATTCTTCTCATGATTTCCAACCCTGCATTCTCTTCACAACAAACATCATCTTTTGAAGATTCTGACACTTTATCACAGCTAGTCATATTTGTAAATTCATCAACTTGTTCATCTAGACATTTTATATCACCAGTATTTTCAATAGAAACAGATTTTTCAAATAAAAAACACAAATATGTTGTGTCACATGAGACATCACAAACAGAAAATTTTGTTTCCACAGATTTAATACATGCTCTTAATTTATCATTTTCTTCTTTCAATTATGTGATTTCCTTTAACTGTAAACAATTTTTCTCTTCTACCCTTTTCAAGAGTTTTCCCAAATCTTCATTCTTTTCCTTCATTTCATCCAACAACTTCATTTTCTATTCAACCTCCTCATTTTTTTTCTTAATCTCTTCAAAGGACTTCAACCTATCTTCTAGCTCTTCATTTCTAGCCTTAACCTTTCTCAGTTCTTTCTCAAAATCATCATTTTCATCTAACAACAAACACTTTTCTTTCAATAGCTCTTTTATTCTTTCAATAAAACACCCATTGTCCTTTTTAACAATACCCAATTCATCTTTAAGCAAAACTATTTCTTCTTCTAAAACATCTTTTGCAGATGACAAATTTTCATTCCCTTTCTTAACCCTTTTCCCTACTTTCCTCATTTGTAAAGGAAATTTCAACTTACTTCTTTTGAACTTGTTCCAGGGATATAGCAGCTTCGTGTGACTCTAATCTTCTTTAGCCTCTATTTTTTGTTTGTTCTGCAACTGGGTCTACAGTGATTGTTCAAACAACTGGTGTTCTATTCAATTCCTTTTCTTCAACACAGCTTCTTCTTTTTGTCAATTCACAACAACTATCTTCACAAATCTGATAAACCTCCTTATAACAACTTCTTCTACTTGTGGGCTTTTGCTCAACTTCTCTTGTGATAGTTATCTCTTTTCTTTGTGTTCAAAAATACAACTCTTCTGGCTTTTCTTAACAATTTTCTTCAAACATTCCTTTTTTTTATGTATACAACCTCCTGTTTACTTCTCTCAGCAACTTGGTTAGAAAAACACTTTCAAAGCTTCAAACACACTAAATCTTCTTGACAGCTAAACTGACTTCAACCTTTTGCAAGCACTCAACCTTTTCTAATATCTTCCTCTCTAGGAAAGAATTCTCACTTACTTGACAACTACATATGACACTAGCAATTTTTTATATTGACAGAGCACTTGAGGCTTTCTAAAGCAAAGACCCTTTCTTTCTTATCAACTCTCTTCACAAATTTCTAAACCCAGACAAACTTCTTAGATTTTGCAAACAAACAAGTCCTAGACACTCTATGACTTTCTCAATCTAGACAGTGATTACTTCACACAAATTCACCACAAGTTTCTACTCCCAGTCAACTTGACCGACAAGGCTCCGATACCACTTTGTGGGAAAACATAAAAGGAGGCATATATTAAGAACAAAACACAACATTATACATAATTATAAACACAGAAGTTATGAAATTAAAACAGCTCCACCAAACCCAGAAATTATATTATATTATATTGATTTAAAAAAGAACATATTTTGACACTACAGAGCTTCGGCTCTTCTCTTTTAGAATTCTGCTTCTTCTGAGCAAACTTTCAACTTCTGATACAATGTATTTTTCTTCTGCTCTTGAGAGCTTTTTTTTTCATGTATTCTACTCTCTCTGTCTTCTCCTTTGTATCTCTTCTATATCTCTACTCTAATTGCAAATACAAACATGTATATATCAATATATCCAACTGTTCGAAAAAACCATACTCAATACATTAATAAAGGCCATTAAGAAAGGCCAAGATGTCATGCCCAAAACACATTAAACCTAAGTCCAATCGCATTTAAATAACGGTCCTTTCAAGCCAACGAGGAGCGCACAAACTGTCGGCACAGAAAAGTCAAAAAGTCAACCATCGTTGACTACCGTGCTACCGCCGTAGTCTATGAGGAGACCGCAGTGGCCGCGGTAACCGTGAGCGGTCAGAAGGAATGAGCTTACCACGCTATCGTCACGATTAAGAAATAGACCGCGGTGGCCGTGGTAACCGTCCACTAATGGTCTACTAACTGCAAGCAACGAGCACCGCGCTACCACGAGGGGTGACAAGCCAAATCGCGGTGGCCACGGTAACCGCCAGGACCCGGTCAACACGGCGAAAAAAGAAGGCACCACAATACGGCGAGGAGCAAACAAACAAGTTGCGGTATGGTAGTAAAACTGCCCAACCATGAGGGGCCAAAAGTCAACGCCGAGGTGACGCAGTAAAACTAGAAGTTGGAATTATTTCCAACAATATATATAAAATACATCTAGAGTTATCATTACAGACGTTTGTTTATTGCATGAGGCACCTCGAGAAGGATAAATCTAAGGTATTTTATATATATTAATATTTAATATATGTATGCTAGTATTAAAAGAGTCAAAAACAATAAAAAAAGGGACAAAAGGGACAAAAGGAGAGAAAGTTAGAGAAAAATAAAGATAAAAGGAACAAAAAGAGAGGAATTATCAAATAAAGAGGATTTTAGAAAAAGAGAAATACAGATTAAAAAAGGAAGGAAAGACTAAATGGAAGTGAGGAAGAAAAAAATAAAAATCTAGAAAGTAATAGTGAGTAAACAATAAAAAGCATAGAAAAAACAAAAATTTTGGATTATCTCATGAGCTTCCATCAAAATTCAGTTTACATCAATTATATAATACTAGCATACATATATTAAATATTAATATATATAAAATACATCTAGAGTTATCATTACAGACTTCTGTTTATTGCATGAGGCGCCTCGAGAAGGATAACTCTGAGGTATTTTATATATATTAATATTTAATATATGTATGCTAGTATTAAAAGAGTCAAAAACAATAAAAAAAAGTAAAAATGAACAAAAGGAGAGAAAGTTAGAGAAAAATAAAGATAAAAGGAACAAAAAGAGAGGAATTATCAAATAAAGAGGATTTTAGAAAAAGAGAAATAGAGATTAAAAAAGGAAAGAAAGACTAAATGGAAGCGAGGAAGAAAAAAATAAAAATCTAGAAAGTAATAGTGAGTAAACAATAAAAAGCATAGAAAAAACAAACAAAGAGAAGGAAAGAGATTGAGAGAGCTAAGAGTTTAAAACTTATTTTAATATGTATTTATTAATTTATTATATTTTTTTTGTATTTAATTTTGTAATTTAAATCAATTTTATATGTAGACTTATCATGAAAAGCCTTTATATTAGAAACATATTTAGAAACACATTTTTATGTGTGATAGTAAATGTGGGATATTTTCTTTGTATTTAATTTTCATTTTTTTCTAATTTTAAATGCATTAATTTATTTAAATTTTTTAATAAAAACAGTTGCTTTTCATTTCTTTATAATTTTATTTCCATTCTAATATTAAAAAAAAAACCATTTTACAATGAATCAAAAAATATATATATTAAAAATATTAATATTTTATTGATTTTAAGTATATTAATATAGAAACTTTGAACTAAACATGCATAAATTTAAGAAAGTTATTTTATATTAATCTTCTAAATTTTAGAAACTTCTTTTATGTATAATAGTTTTAGAGATATGTTGTTTTAAAAAGATTTTGAATATTTTTTTATTTTAAATTTATTAATTTAGAAACTTATTTATATGAAATAATAAATTTAGAATATTTATTTATACTTAATTTTTTAAATTTTATAAAAAAATTAATATTTAATAATTTAACATATAGTTTTTATACTTTATCTCATTTGAAAATAAAAGATATAGTATGTGCAATCTGATTTCTTTTAAGGAGAATGTCTGTCAAAAGAGAAAGGAAAAAGAAAAGAAGCAAGAGAAGATGGTGAATGAAGAAATAATAATGAAGGAGAAGATGGTGAAGATAGGAAAAAAAAATGGTGAATGCAGGAAAAAACAATGAAAGAGAAGATGGTGAAGATTTATGTGGGTGCTAGTGATGATAACCAATGGATTTCAAGCTTCTTCCCTTCTTTTATAGCATTGCAAGTATTGGCTGCTACAATAAATCTATCCTTACAAAAGAGATATACAACCAAAAATCTTGCATCCCAGAGAATCTCAATGATCAGTGTTTCATACCTTCATTGAGCTTGAATAGAGTGTCTCATTATTTGTATGTTTGAGTCTAGTTCATAAGAAATATAAATTTTTAAGTGAAGATATTCTCATAGCTATTCATTTTCATTATTAGCATGTCTTGTATTAAACTATGTCTTGTTTTCCATAAATCCTATTACTGAAGAAGCTTATACCATAATCTTCACAAAATATTTCCATATTATTATTACAGTAAATCATAGAAGACAGGGATCTTAACAGGGGAACCGTTGTTCACTCCCCAATGAGTATAAGCTTATAAAAGGAATATCACAATATTTTTCTTACCAATCACAGACCCACAAATTTGCATAGACCTATACGTTAATGATCACAGTCTTAATGTGCTAGTACCTCAGCCCTTAGGTGTGACAATAACCTTTTGCATGTAACCATCTAACTATAAATATTTTATGCCACTCATGTTCACAGTCCTATAATATTTTATGCCACTCATTTATATTAAGCTTTTGATTATAGGCAATCCACCAGGAGACTGCAATAAGCACAACAACAATCAATATCTCAATGTATTGAGCTTCCATGTACAAATATCCTCATTATTTCCTTGAATAATGCCTAAGAAACTTACTATGCTCTAGATTTTGGCACCCTAGAACGGCTGAAGGAACTGAGTTCAAAGTGAAGAGTAGTTGAAGAAACTATCGATGTCAGTAGTTCTATCATAGCACACAACGTTGCACCTAACCATCACCCAAGACCATGTCGGAACATTAAATAGAAATATCACCCTCCAGTATCTCTCCATCTTAGAAATTATTTGATTCACCTGCAAAAACACATGTATTGCATATTAGA
The DNA here is from genome assembly GCA_007115665.2 of Sequoiadendron giganteum. NCBI lineage: Eukaryota > Viridiplantae > Streptophyta > Pinopsida > Cupressales > Cupressaceae > Sequoiadendron > Sequoiadendron giganteum. The sequence continues at coordinate 88,334,111 of CM021100.1, read as the reverse complement.
TTGAAATTATTATTATTTACACTATTTAATATAAAGGTTTGTGCAGGAAATATATTTTCAGTCACATTTGTTTAAAAATCTACACTTGTCTTAACATTGTGTTTCCTGTAAAAAGGGGGAAAAATACACAGAAAGATTGTATTTGTAGTTGTATTACCTTTGTTATTGATGCTACTCAAGTCTGCTTATCGTTGCAGTTCTCTTGGCATTGAATAGAGAAGATCCTATAGCATAATTTGAAGGGGATTCACAAAAAATAGCAGAGAGTTGAGTGATGAAAGAGAGGCAGCGAAGGATTTTTTAGATAACTTGCTAGAGCTGAGAGATCGTAAAGAGAGTGATCTCTCTTTGAGGAAAATCAGGCAATATTTAATTTTAGTTCCATAAGAACGCTGTCATCGTGATGCTTTGAAATGGTTCACATGCAGAGTAGTGATTTCCATAAGAGGCATACGCTGTCATCGAGATTCTTTGAAATGGTTCACATGCAGAGTAGTGGAACTGTTTGCCATTACTTTGCTGTTACTTTCAATTACTCAGGCCTTCTCACTACCGTCTAGCGAATAATATTAAATGTTTGATTTGCACGTCGATTTTTGTGCCAGTTTCTTACTGAGGACTACTGCCACCAGCATGTCATTTTGAACTTGAAGAGTTTTTTGTTTACACGGACTGGAGGTTCCCACTGTAGAACACCTCTCAGCGTAATAATATATTTCGTTATTAAAAAATAATATAATATTAATATATTATATAAAATAATTAATTATATTGGTAACAATTTTTTACTTTAAATTTATAATATATTTTAATATTTACAACATTTATATTATCTTGTTGATGGATCCAAATGTTGATATGTTGGCCCTTCTTGTTATGAAGGCTCCTTTTAAGAGTGAAGTGGTTATGACAACTTTTTTTATTTCCATTAGGAATTCCTTTGTTGGGTTGATCGTGGATGCTCCTTTTGCATTGTGCAACACCATCATGACAAGAGATGGTGGATCCCTTGCTCCTACACTTCCTATAGATTTTGAGAAAATTCAAATTGCTCTAGTTAGACATTCTCCCTCTTTGCACATGACATCTTGGCTCAAGGAAATGTTGAAGGATTTTTATTCTCTTTCTCTTCGATATTTGAGTTTGGATGATAATGTCTCTTGGAATTTGGTTCAAAGAAGGAAGAGAGGTTTTTCCGAGCATGTTTCTATGTCACATGTTTGATTTAGGAGTGTGTAAATTGTTAAGTTATAGTTTGCATCTTGTATATGTAGTTCCATTTTGTATTGGGTTTAAAGTTCCCTTCAAACTTGAGTGGCTTTGCTTATGGGTTTTGTTGAATAGGTTTTGGTTTCCATTGAATTGCATACATTTAAGACTCAAAACCCTTTCAAAACTTGTTATTTTGTTGCATGTCATTTCATTGTTAGTTAGTTATCTCTTTGCTAGTATCTTGACATTTAGTTGTGTTCAATTGGATTTTAGGCGAATATTAAGGTACATTCCTTAAAATGTAGCCTCTATGGATTCTTACATACCATCATCATGATAGACTAAAGTGACTGTTATATTTTGGGGTCCACCAAAATATTATTTAGATGTGATAAAATATTTAACCTAATTTCATAAGATTGGTCATTTTTCAATTAGATATTAAATTAATTTAAAATCCACTAAATGTAGGTTTGTTAAAAGAAATTAAATACAATGGGCTCTTTCAAATGAAGGCAAACATAGGTTAAAGTTTAGGAAAAAGAATAAAGTCATGAGATAACATAAAGACTTTTGACTAATTAAAATCAATTTGTTGGATCTAAAAGGTTATCAAAAGTAAATTCTCAAAAATTTGGGAAGATGGTTTAATAAAATTGGAATATGGGATAAGTATAGAAAACTTATCAGGTTGACCTCGCAATGCAACGGTTAAGTTGCAAGGGCAGCAATTGGGTTGTCTAAGATTTGAATCCCATGACTTGCACTGCTGGAGGGAAAGCTTAAAGTAAGTTTCAACACCATCAGGCCTGGTGGAGTGAAAGATTAAAGTCAGTTTCGGCATCATTGGGTCGCAAGGCTATGGTTGGTTTCAAGGTGCTACCCCTTAGCAGCGATTTACCAAACAAAAAAAAGTATATAAATCTTATCAAACCTAAAGAGATTTGAAATCTAAATAAATTAAAGGATAAACTAATTCAATAATAAATAGGGTACCATCGGACCAACTAAATCTTGCATTGATGAAACCATAAACATATGCAAGTGGTAACAATTTTAAATCTAGTAAAAAGGAAATAATGCATCCATGAAGTTGTTGAAACCAAAACCCAAGAAAAGAAGGGAAATCAACCTGATAAATGTTACACCCCATGTCTTATTACCTATTTACTATTACCTTGTATGCTAAAATTTCTTTAATATATGTGAATGTATTTTGTATATGAATCTTGATGGAAATCTGATGAATGAATGTTTCATTCAATTTAATGCTTTGTAATGATTATACATATGAAATATATGTGATGTGTATGAATGTATTGTTATCAGCTAACTACTGTTATGATGTACTAAGCTGAATGCAGGGAACAAGTTCAAACCTCTAGAAGAGAGGGGAAGTATCACTTAGGAGAACTTTATCTGGTAACCCTTAATTCAGTCTAACTGAGCATTCACACACTCACACCCTAGTTGGTCTTAGATAAGTCAAGTCAGTTTGAGTAAATGGTAAGTGATCTTTAGTTTTGGTTGTGAATATTTTCATTGGTTGTGATCTTGTTTTGTGAATGTTTGGATTGAGGAATGTTATTAAGTCTTGATATCGAGTGGAAGTCCTTCCTTGTGTGTTTATTTTTATATCGATGAGATATACACATAAAATGTGTATATATGTACGTGTCTATGATAAACTCATACATCTGAGTGAATATGTACATGAGTATATGTAGGTAGATGTATCTACGCATGCTCATGGATAGATTACCCATATGCATGGGAATACCGATTAGATAAAGGTGACATATATATGGTACATGTGCATCAATTGATGGGTATGTGATTATATGTGTTTAAATATGAATATCAAAATAATGATATACATAATTACATTCATATATATGTGTATATATATATATGAATGTAATTATGTTAACGGGAATGCACATGCATATATTAATATACATAAATATATATATAGTTGCTTGTTATATGTGTAAATATATGTATTCGAATTGCAATAAATGTATTTTATACCTATATGGATATAAATATATCATATATATATATATATATATATATATATACGTATTAATATATATAGAGAGAGAGGTTGGTATATATACATATATATTAATAATTTATATATTATATATAATGTTTGATGCATATTAAAATGTATTGAATAAAGTTATATGCTTTAAATAAAGCATGCACAACAATGAAGCACTTATATTAAATACTGTATATATGCATTAAGTTAAATAAAGTGTGCTACATAGTGCTATCTAGTGTAAAGCATTGTGGCAAGATTATAACTATGCATAAAGCAAACATATGACTAAGCCAACTAAGACTATGAATCACGCATGAAATAGGAGTATTGTGTTACATTGCAAAAGTAAGAGAATGTAGATTTTTAACAATGTAGAAATAGTCTTTACCCACGCTATCTTAAAGGGCATCAGTATATGAATATGTGACACTGATGTTGAAGTATATGAAATGCATAAGAAGTCTTTTTACTACGCTTAAGTCTAGAAAATAAATATCTTAATCATAAGACTCAGTCACTATAAACTTGGAAAAATATGAGAAGGAATTCAATTTGTAAACCAAGTAGGAAACTTGCTAAAAGGCTTGTTGTTCATTTGGCTTAGTAAAAAAGTCTTGTTGTCTCTTGAAACAAGTCGACTCGGCCATTTGAAAGGTGGGGACTGTTATGTGTTGCAAATTTGTAAGTTAGGTTGATGAGTCATTGCATGGGGATAGAAAGGTGGTAGAAGTATTAGCTTGTTTGTAGCCTTTGGTTCCTCACATTTTAGTATATATAGAGGTGCACATTATACCACTTGCTACACTTTTCAATCTGATTATTCCATTGTTATTATATTGTATTTTTTGTGCAAAGTGAGTTGAGAGCTTGAGAGTTAGTGAGTTGTTTTGTTAATTTGCATTAGTATTGTTGAGAGATTTGGTAAAGGCTAGAAGTGGGAATTGGGTTGTTCTTAGAGGAAGTTGCAAGCGAGCTTGAGCAATTAAGCTAGGAGGGAAGAATTATATGTAGACTGGTGAAATGAAATTAATCTGCATTGTATGTTGTGTGAGGACATTGTAACACTGCAAGGATTTTGAACAATGTCGTTGCCTATATTCTCCTGATGAAACAAGATGTAACTCTTGTAAAGGCTATGAGCCTGAGATTGTATTGTAACTATGTTTGTTGTTGAATAATACAATGGCTTGATCTTTTGGAGTGCAGGGTTTTTTACCCGAAAGGGTTTTTCCCACATAAATCTATGTGTCCATATTTTTGTCTTTCATGTTTATTGATTATGTAATTTGAATTTGTGCATAGTGTTGAATCTAGTAAAGTCTGCATGTTCTTTTCTCAAAAGGATTAATGTGGGAAATCAACTATGCATGTTTTCGCTTTATGGCATAGTAGTCGTGTCTTTGAGGCAATTTAAAGGAATTAAAATCACTGAAGGAACTATTGTTCTTAGATGTTTCATTCTGAGATGACCCAATTTTCCTTACAAGTGGTATCAGAGCCTTCTTCTAGTTGCTAGTTCTGAGTATTTCTCCTGTGAAGATTTCTTAGTCTGTCAGGCTTGAAGAAATCTAGAGGAATCGACTGATGATTGATCCTTTGGTGAGTAAAATTCCTTGCTCTTTTGATACAACATGCAGCGTGAAAGACATTGAAAATGGAGAAATTGGAGTTGATCATATTGTAATGATGTGGTCTGAGGCTCTTAGTTGGCAACGAATGATCCAGATGCAAGGGGTGTGAGTTTATGCTTATGGTTGTGTTGCAGTAGATCATGGTCCATACTGGGTGTCTATGTGAGAGGCTCCCTAATGGTATGGAAATGCTTGGGTTGTTATTCATCCATGGAGTATTGTGCTTGTGTTGGGTGGTTTGACTTAGAATTGAAGGCGTTGTTCTTTGTTACCTTGATTGCATGAAGGCTATGAAGTTGATCTCTAGCTGGTTTGAAAACTTCTAAATAGCCTGGTTCTCTCAAATGCATGTGCATGCTTGTGGTTTTAGAATTGGTTTGGAATGGGCCTAGAGTTCTTGTACTACTTGTTCCTTTTAAGGATACCTTGTACTTGCATGGCTCAGATTCATGCTCTTTGGTTCTGAAGGTTTTTTATAGATTTTCCTAAAAATTTTATGGTGATGCATATTCATGTTAGTTCATTATGTTGGTTAGCTATGATGGTTGTGTGAAAACTCTTGAGTCGTCTAGATGTGCAGTGGATATGGATGTGCATGGGTGTGTTATAAACATGGTGATTTTGCAGGTTTTACATAGTCAAGAAAAACTTGTGGTTTTGTGGAGTTGCTAGTAAAACTATTTTCTAGACCCTAGTTGTTTGGGATGTTGCTAGATGAGATAGTTGCAATTCTACATGTAAGTGTTTCTTGTTGGTGTCCTAGACTATGGTGCTCAAGTTGTGGACATGATTGGAAAATCAGATTTGGTTTTGATCTGGTGTTTGAGTCAAGTTGTCTATGTTTCTATTCTCTTTGAGATCTTAGTGTTGTCGTTTCCAGTGCAATGATGTGTTTGCACTTTCATTGTGATTGGTGGATTAGCTACCCATTGGTTGCAGTGAGATAACTTGGAAGTGGACTGTCAATATCCACGAGGTTGATTCAGTGTTGGTGCAGATCTGTTAGTTGGCCTTGTCTATGGTCACTTATGCATTGGCTTGGTTGCTTTTGGATGAGAGGAAGGATGGCGTACAGTACTTGAATAGTTGATTATGGGGACCTGTAGCGTGTGTATCACGATGTCATGGAGAGCTTGATATGTAAGCTTTTGACAATGATGGTGTGGTTTGTGTGGTTTGGAGATCTCGGTGTTGCTTAGCATTATTGTCAGATGGACATGTTATCGATTGTATTTGGAGGTTTTTCAGTTCAACAGATGTTGGGTCATGATGCTTGGAAAGCTCGAATGTCACAGTTTAGTGGGAGCTTTAGCAATGACTGTGGTGGTGAAGAATCTTCTTTAGTGTTGTAGATGTTACTAGGAGGGACTCTTAGATCATGTTATTGCAGAAGAGTTCTTTCACATTTGCATGGACACTATTTGAGGATGTGCAACATCTTGGAACCATGGAGGACGTTTGGAGTCTTTGGTTGAGGTGTTGGTGGTGCTTAATAGGTGATGTTGGTTTAAGTTGTTTTATGCCATGCTTGTGCATTATATTTTTGGCATGAGGCATTGCTCTTGAGACCATGGTGAGGTCACTCGGAGCGTGGTAACTAGGTGAGATCATGATGTCATGATAAGTTCCTAGTTTAGATGATTGGAGCTTTGATAGTAGTCTGGGAGTTTCTTTGTGTTTTGGGTGCATTGGTCATATGCTTGAGAACTTCATGTTAGTGCAGTAATGTAGTTTGGAGTTCAACATGGGATGATCGTTTGCAGGTGCTCATGGATACATGGAGAATAAGGTGAGGCCAAAATTCTTTTGATATGAGAAAGGTGTTATTTTCAATAGAAATTTTGAGTAGCCTACACCTTGGTTGGATGTGAGTTCAATAGAGACCAATGAGGATATTGCTCTTGGATGAGTCATGGTGGCTTGTATATCTTGGAGGAGCATTCTCATTCCCCTCTTGGTCTACTCGGTAGTGAAGTATATTTGAGAGGTATTTTCCCATTGTATCTTTCAAATGTGTTTTATGCTTTCTTTCATGATATGGATCTTGAATTGTTGTTTACTGGTTCTAGAGGATTCATAGTGGAAGATGAACAGCATGGTTTATCTCCTTGAGATTTTGTGTTATATCATTGTTTATGAGAACTGGTAGGAGATGCTTTATGGGCTGATTTCCTGAGATGAGAAATGAGGTAGTTTGATCTTCTTTGAGAGGCTTACATCCATGATTGATTACATGTTGCATATGTTAAGTTTGATCTTGGTGATTGAACAGTTTGGTGTTGTTATGAATTTTTCTTTGGGATATGAAGGAGATCATACTTGACACAGCTGGCTTTTAGAGGTAGATGTTGGAGGATGTTCTACAGGTATATGTTGTGCAGAGTTTCTCTCTATGGTCTTGGTTGTCTTCTTGGAAGTTTGATTTCATTTTATATTGGTTTGAGATTTGGTCGAAGCTTTTTTTTCACTCAAGCTTTTGAGTGGTAACTTGGAGGTTCTTTATCCCTTTCCTATGTTGGGTGTGAAGAACTTGGAAGAGCTCTGGAAGATTATTGAGAGAAATGATTCTTGTATCAGTTGGTTGCATGTTGTGCATATCATTATGGATGTTTCCTTGGTACTACATGGTTACATTTTCTATGTGTTGTTATTGGTAGACTCTTTATGCCTTTGATCTTTCAGTTTTGGCATTACCCATGCAGTGGGAGTTCTTGGATGTGCTTGGTCTTCTTCGAATGGTTTGCACATGGAGCTTTCTTCTGTAGTTAAAGGGTTGGCTTTGAAGGAGGCATGAGTTTGCTAATGTGGGTACCTTGAAGGTATGTGAGATTGGATGGATAGCATGAGTTGTGGGTGTTGTTTTTAGTCACATGGGTTGATCAGTTGGATGGGAGCAATCATGTTTTTGGTTGTTGTTCTAGCTAATGTTCTATCTTGTTTCTAGAGAATGTCTTCTCACAGTTGTGTTCTGGTTTGGGCCTTTTGAATTTGATGTTGTTTGTGCTTCTGTATGGTTTTTTTTTGGTGCTCCGGAGTGGATAGTAAGATCTTTGTCAAGTGGGAGATTGTTGGAAATATGTGCCTCAATCTTGCTGACCTGAACCTCCAAATAGAGAAAATCAGTGAGACACTTGAGATATCCTATCGACGAGTTGTTTAATCTTGAAGGCTTGAATTGTTCAAATCGGTGTGACATGTGATCATTCTTTCCGAAGAGAACTATTGGAGTGACATGAACTGTCAGTGTGAGTTCTCTATTTTATATTCATAGTAGTTATCTACTCAATGAGGTTTGTTGGTGAGACTCTTGCCGCTCTGAGTAATGTATGCAAGTATCCTGGATGAGTTTCAATATGACTCTGGCCGAAGATCGGATCGAGGTGACATTGGTCATTGGGATGACTTGTGAATGTCACTTTGGTGCTTGTGGTATGGTCGAAGAGTTCTGTCGGGGGGACTCTTGCCGAAGTGAACTGTGTTGGGATGACATTGGTCTTTGAGTAGACCTACGAATGTTGGACTGAGAGTGTTAGTCTAGCTAACGGGTATGTTCGGTGTGAGTCTTGTCGGTGAATAGATGGTCGGGCTGACATAGGACTTCGGAATGTATCTTACCGACAGTGAATCTCTGGTTGATGAACATTTTGTAGGGCTAACTTTGGTCTTCAGTTAGACGTGGGAAGTTTGGACCGACAGTAGAAGTCCATCTTTCCAAAGATACTTTGTCGGTCTGACATGGTCTAGCGGGATGAGTTCTCAGGTTCCTCTGAAGTAGGATGTCTGTCCGATGGGTGTGTTCGGTATGACTCCTATCGATGAAAGGTTATGAACTGCAGTGAGTTGAAGACCATCGGGGTGACTTGTGAACTCGATGAGACTTGTTGATCTCACTCTGATAATGTTGTTCTTTTTGATGGTCTATTCTAGTTGGTCTTCGGTGTGACTCTTGGTGAAGTTCATGGTCGTGATGGTTCTCTTGGGACATCGGGGAAACTTGATCTGTCGATTGGAATTTCTAGTTTGTCACCGATAGTGTCGGTCATGCCAATGGACATAGAGGTTGACCATGGTTGACCGTTGCGGACTGTTGAGTTGTACGATGGAGCAGTGACTTGTATGGTGGTACATTGCTCACTTCACATCATTTTTGTGAAGCGAATGGAGTAGATGTCTCTTCGATATAGAAACTGTTGTTCGACGGTTGGTCTACAAGGAAACTAAACAAACTATTTGTACAGAAAATAAATAGATCGATGGCTTGAGGATTGCAAGGGGTTCAACATGGAAGTTTCTATGTGAGTGTTCTTCACTGTATGTTGATAATCATTGTAACAGTGTGAATGTTGTGTGATAGAACGTGAAGAATTTGAACCAGAGAGGTCATGAGGTTGTGCTAGCTGAAAGGCTGATTGAGTGAGTGGACTGGTGAAATGAAATGAATCTGCATTTTATGTTGTGTGAGGACATTGTAACAGTGTGAGGATTTTGAACAATATTGTTGCCTGTATTCTCTAGATGAAACAAGATGTAACTCCTATAAAGGCTATGAGCCTGAGATTGTATTGTAACTTTGTTTTTTGCTTAATAATACAATGGCTTGATCTTTTGGAGTGTGGGGTTTTTTATCTGAAATGGTTTTTCCCCTGTAAATTTGTGTGTCCATATTTTTGTCTTTCATGTTTATTGATTTTATAATTTAAATCATGCATAGTGTTGAATTTGGTAAAGTTTGCATGTGCTTTTCTCAGAAGGGTTAATGTGGGAAATCAACTATTCATGTTTCCACTTTATGGCATAGTAGTCGTGTCTTTGAGGCAATTTGAAGGAATTAAAATCACTAAAGGCATTGTTGTTCTTAGATGTATCATTTTGAGATGACCCGATTTTCCTTACAAATAGAATGCTAATGGTCAAAAACAAATTGAGCAATTAAGTGGTGGAATATATGACTCTCACTCGAAGTACTAGGTGATGATCTTTTGCCAAAATAGTGTTAAGTAGCCATTGTTTACAATGTCAAAATTCATTGTGATTTAATTTACATACTAGGTTGGGTATATCATACATGTAGTTGTAGCCACATTATGGTAGCTCTAGATATGTAGGACACATCACTATGCTTAGGAAAGGCTAAAGGAAGGATGACGTTACCAGACCAATCTCTTTGTCAAAGGGAGGGTCATCTTGCCAAGTTTGGAAGATGTGCAAGGGACCACAGTAAGTCCATGGTTGGCAGAAAATCACTTGAGTGATGCTTCTCCTCATGCAGTTGACGACCAAGATTTGGGAGGACATTTTAAACCATTTGTATTTCTAGTTCATGTAAGCCTGATGAAGCTATACATAATTATCTAATCATGTATCCATCTATATGGAAATTGTAAATGTGAAATGTTATCTTAAATATATGTAAATTGAAATAATACTTATATTGATGAAATGATTATTTGATTATGCAATGGAAAAGTTTGGAAGGGTTATGTTTCAAATGGTGCATTTACTATTGAAAAAAAAGGAAAATATTATTCCTCATAATGTTAGATGCATAAACTATTCACTTGTGTGTAAAACATAGTAAAATTACTGGGTAGAACATTGGGTATGTTACACATGGTATTAGAGCTACCAAGTTCAGCTTTGGAACCTATGTGCTTGCTATGTTTCCAATCCAACATTATATGAGTCTAATGTTTGGAAATTCTTGAACCAATATGGTGCATCTAAAGATGACTGCAAGAAACTCAGTAATAAAAAATGAGCACTACCTACAGGCCAAGAAGGAAAGAGAAGCCTCTGTTCAAACATTGAGGGAAATAATTATGATAATGACATTTGACTGAGCGGTACTAAGACTTTCAATCATGCCCTTTTGTGAATCAGTCAAGAGAGGAGAAGGATGCAAGAAGATATCAACTTCGTACTTGCTAACTCCCCAGCCAAGTCAGACTCCTTATCACTTTCTAGGGATATGCCCTCAGAATGTAGTGTTAGTCCAGTCATGATATTTAGGGATCCTCTTGTTCAAGTCCTTTAGCGGAAGTAATTGAAAGAGCCACAAGTGGTGAATAAGAGGTTTATGTTCCTTGAAACTATGTATCTAAGGATAGATCAGATGGTTTTTTCCCTTTTGAAGATGTATATAAGCAAAAACTTGAGGGGTATAACCCACAAATTTATGTATCGAAAAGTGAATCCAAGGGATACTCTCCCTTAGACTATTTGAATATTCATTCTATGTAAACTCAAGGAAATTGAAATCCTTTTTTATTATAATGAAAACCATGTTTTGGCAAAACTTATGTATGAGCCCTTTAATGGAATTTCTTATGTGAATGATAGATATTTTGGAATATTGTTACATTGAGAAAAATTTCATAGATCTAATTAAAATGAAACCTCTAGGTATAACTATTCTTGGAAAAAATGGTTGGGACAAGAACTAAATTTGGGGGAAGTCAAGAAGTAGGTCAAGGTGTTGAGAATGTCGAAGCTAATTTGGATCACATTCGATAGATATCATGGATGAAACAAGAGCAAGAATATGAAACCTCGAAAAAGAAGTTAGGGGAAAGGAAAGAGAGGAACAAGAAGTCCCAAATAATGAAGAAGAAGTTCCCAACAACGAAGAAGACGAGAAGAATTCCCATTATCACACTCAATCTAGTGATCATGAGAATGATAAGTCATAATCACAAACTGAGGGAACCAAAAGGAAGCATTTTGAAAGTGAGTTATCTCATGACATGAGAAAGATCACACCACCAAAATTTGAAGGTAGTACTACTTGAGATGTGGCAAAAGCATGGCTTATGAAGATGAAGAAGTACTTCAAAATCAGAAATTACTTTGAGGTCACTAAAGTCATTTGGGGAATGTAGTATAGAAAAATGTATCCCTTTACATTTTCACACTTTGTTGGGGGTGATTCCACAAAGCTGGTTTACAATTTTTGGGAGATTCTAATTTTTGCTGAAATCACATATTTTTAGAAAATATAATGATTTAAGCCTTAAAAAGTTCCATTTTAAGGATTCCAGTTGAAGAGGGTGTGATCAAACCACCTTAGATCAAACCCCCTTGGATAGAACCCCGCTAGTTTTAAACCATACCTACAATGGAGTCTCCTTTACACCTATCAAAATGTTGATAAAAAATCACTTTTGATTTACCTTTTGGGGGATCAAATTAATTCATTTAAAATGACCATGGTAGTCCTCATAATGAGCTATCTAATGAATATAATTTTAATATGTTTTGGTTTTATTATGTATTTGTTTTATTTAGTTTTATTAAACATAGGTTTTTCACCGAAAATCAAGCTCTTTGTTGTGCACATGTGGAAAAATAGAATATTATCAAAAATTAAAATTAAAAAATATTTTTGGGCTGGGTATTGATGTCCTTGATCCATTAAAAAAATAATAATTGAAATTCAATACATACAGAAAAAGTTATGTTGTATACAGTTTGCCTATGTCTGAATTATAATTGGTCTGACTTCAAAACTTGATTAAGGAAAAAATATTTAATAAAACACTATGAAACCAAATGAAAGTGCTAGATATTGTAGTTAAAAATCTAAATTTGAAAAAAATAGAATGTTATCCTTCACAAGAAAAAATTTATGTTGTATACGGTAAGCATCACTTCTTTAAAAAGTTGTTTTTTAAAAAAACTAGTATTCAAAGGAGATGGAAAAAGAAGTGCAATTTAATTCCAATTTTTTTGAAAAAAATATATTTAGAATCTATAGAAAAAAAATCACAAATCACTAGTTTGCATCATCTGAAAATTCCTCATGGTTTAGCTGCTATAGGAGCCCGAAAGTGAAGATTTAGTTTTGAAAAAATAGTTTAGTGTCCAGTTTGCCCAAAAATTGTAAACCAGTATTATGGGATCGCCCTTAGGCCCTCCTAATTAAATTGGACTTAATTATGCCTTAATAAGCCCTATTGACATCTACAAGCCTAATAAATTATATTTTTCAAAGGGGAAACCTAAAAATAATTAATGCCAACACATAACACTTTACCTTGAGCAATGTGTGTTCCAAGAATAAGGACTTGGGACCCTTTTGCCCATGGATGAAGGGGTCCTCCCTATGCTTTTAAACCTAAATTTAAAATATGTTTTTGGTAGTATTTTAATGTCCCCAAATCCATATTTTAATTTTGGCTTGTAATATTTGAATTTCAAGAAATTAAGGATACAAACCTATAAATACAAGGTTATTTTCTAAGTTTCGCCTAGCAATTTCAAGATAACTTTTACATGAGATTTCAAGTGCAAGTTTACAAAATAAAATTTGATGATCAAGATAATTCAAGAGAAAAATTATCAGAGATCTATTGCATCATCCAAGATCCAATCATCATGTAAAATGTTTTGAAAGAATTAAGAAGGATCCCCTTAATGTGTTGTCATTTATGTCAACAGGGTTGTTGATATCTATGCTAATCTAGTGAAAATAATGGAGATACATTGATCCAGTATTTTGGTTTTCATTTGTTCACATGATAAGATCTACTTATGTGGTGATAATATGTTGTTCTTGACCATTATGTGCATCTATGTTCAAGATTTCAATTTTTTTGGATGTATAGTTTGAAAGATATAAGTGATAGTATTTTGGCATATAGTTTTGGCTATGTATAGTGTAAATAGGTGTGAGTAATCTTATCCGCGTTCCTCCAGTAATAGGAATAAAACTTTACAATTTTGGGATATTGCTTACAGGTATCAATACATTATTTATTTCAGATGGTGCATGATTATGTGATCAGTTAGCATATTTTGTGATTAGGTCTAATTCTTGGCCAACCTAATGCTTGGCATGTGTTATAGTTATTAAATATATATTGTGGATTTTAATGAGATATATTTTAGGTCCATGCCAACCTAAATCAAGTGTTTCACATTTGGTTTAAGCTTGAAGATTTTTTTGATTCAAGTGTGGAGCCGACAAGGAAATTTTAGTTTAATTTTGATTTAATATAGGGCTACATCTAATTAGGTCAGCCTAATTGATGTATGTGGATGAATTGGGTATATATGTAAGACATTTTTGAAGTTGTGAGAGATTCATGAGATGTGATTATATGGATTTTGTATGTACATGATCAAAATTATTGTAGATATATTGTGAATGTTGAGCGACTATAAAGCAGAGCAGTGTTTTGTATTTTGTATCTAATAAAGTGCATAGTGTAAGTATATTGAGCTTCAAAGGAACTTAATTCAGCACAAGGAAGGCACATTTTGTATTAGTTCACATCCTAGTTGTGTGGCCATTTCTATTTTGTATCTATCTTTCCCTTTTTTGGTTGTGAACCCTATTGGACAATGTGTCCTGACGGTGAGCCTTCTATAATATCTTATAACCGGTTATAATATATGGTGAGCTAATCCTCACCATGGTTTTTCCCTTTTTTAGTTTTCCACATAAAAATATTTGTGTTCATGTGTCATGTGATTGTTTCATGCTTTCATTCGTTATTACAGTTGTTGATATGTGGCAACTAATCATGCAAAATGTTTTTTGTTAACTCGTCAAGGTTTTCCTGCTGACACGTCAAATGAAAAATGACCTTGTAAGACCCTAATTTTAGAAGGTTCCAAAAAGCTTGTTATAAGCGGTTGGGATGTATGTTGTGGTTGAGTGTGTTCGTAAGATTGTAATATATTTTGCACTGGATAATAAAATCATTGGGTGGTTGAGTTTCTGTGGATGTAGCCATATTGGGTGAACCACGTTAAATTTATGTGTTGATCTCTTTTGTGTTATTTCTAGGTTATTTAATCTACATATAATTGTTAATGTTTACTGCTTCAATCTTCCTAAACCCTAACAACTATTATATGTGTTTTGTTAATTTGATGGATCATGATCAAATAGTTTAATGGAATATTGATTCACCCCCCTCTCAGTATTTTGGGTGTTCAACAATTTGTATCAGATCAAGGTTTCTTCTAAGAATCCTAACAACTTGAGGAATATCTTGGAGATTGAATACATGGTTGATAAAGAGTTTCCAAATCCTACTGCTAAAAATGATTACATGACTGATAAAGAAGAAATCAAAATTGCTTTTGAAGATCTTGAAAAAGTTGAAGGTGAAAACAAAGATATGAAAGAAAATCTCAAGGAAGCAAATGAATGCATCAAAAAATTCAGAGAACAAATCAATAAATTTAGAGAAAGACATAGGGAAGTGAATGAAAAATTGAAGCAAACAAATGAAGACATCTTTGGACTGAAAGTACAAGTGGGAGAAAATAAAAGAATTGAGAAATGTTTGAATGAAATGGTAAAAATAAATATTGATGAATGCACAAGACTTGAACAAGAAGTAGTAACTCTAAGATCCGATCTAGAAAAAGCAAGAGTTCATGAGGACAAGTTAAAAACAAGTTCTACAATGATTGATGAGCTAATTGCAGATAGAAACCATCTAAAAATAAAGGAGTTTTGGGACTTGAAGAAGGAGAAAGCTCAAAGGCTAATTAGACCCCAAACAAGGTTGATAATCAAGAGAAGACTCAAGGCAATGATAAAAAAATTTAGGAATCAAAGAAGCAATGCTAGAAGACGATTAGACAACCAAATGCTCAAAGGTACCCATCTTTTAGTGGTATTTTATTTTCTTACAATAAATGTGGACATAAGGCACTAAATTGTAGAATTAGAATGAATTAGAATGTTGGATCCTTCTCCATACAATGTTTTTCATGCAATGAATTTGGACATAGAGCTATTGAGTGCAGAAATTAGATGATGAATAGATATAATGTTGGTAGAATGGTTCAATCTTTCAATGTTTATTGTTATACATGCAATGTATTTGGACACAAAGCTAACCAGTGTAGATCCAGATTGAATAGAGGCCAGTTTGGTCAAAACAAAATTGTATGCTACAGTTGTAACAAACGTGGACACATCTCAAAATTTTGTAGAAGTAAAAATGGAAGACAAACTAATTCAGCAAAGAGAAATGAACCTGTGAAGAAAATCGATCCTAATAAATTAAAGAAGGAAAAGGAAAAGATTTAGAGAAAGAAAGAAAACCCTGAGAACAAAGAAGAATCAAATGTATTTGTACCTCCCTTTGGTGTAGATAATTTTCCTGAAACTTAAACCTAGGCATGGGATTAGGGGGAGCAATAACAAAAAAATCAAACAATCCCCTAGAAATATGAGGTGCCAAAGAGTGACACAAATATATATGGTATAAAATGACATGCTTAAGCTTTTGGAGAAGAAACCAGTAGAAAACATGTAAATGTGAACAAATTCAGAGTGTTTTAGGGTTTATTGTTTATCAGACAAAGGTTTTATCAGCTTTATGGAATTTGAAGCATTTAATATAGAATTAGGGCAAATCAAAAATATTTAAAGTGAGTTTCTAAGTTGAATCCAATCAAATTTGCACATTTGAAGAAAGAAAAGTGAGTTGAAGGATATTTGAAGGTGATTCAAATCAAATTTGGTGTAGAGTACTCAAACCCTAGATCTTGTTGTGCGCATAAAAGGTATTTACGACTTTCTGTGCTTTGTGGGTTTAAAACATAATTAATTTCTTAAGTGTTTGAGCTTGAACTAAGGTTAAATGGATATCTACCCCAACTAGTATCCACATCATTGAGAGGCCTATACCAAAATTTAGGAGGTATCTAATGAAATTATTTGATAATGACCCCAATGGCCTTCTCGAGTATTCCAAATAATGTTTTGCCTATGGAAGATACTAGGGCATGTACATACATTGGAAATTAGAAGAATATAATCGCTTTAAAATCATAGAAATTTGGACCAATGAGCTTACTGGAGATAATCACCTTGTGAAACCAGAATATGTTAACCTAGTGTGGAAGAAGCTAGATGTTAGGAATTGGTTCCCTAATTATAGTAGTGATGTTGATGCCAAATATGTGAGGCTAGTACTAAGTGGAATACATGAAAAGTTCATATGGATTGATATGCTTGGACTCATAACCAAGGAAGTGATTAAGGATGTTACAGGGTTGTGTGATACCAGACTTGTACCAATACTTAAGTCTGTGAAGAATGAAGTTGTTATGGAACTTATTGATGCCATATATGATAAAAGAGCTTTAACAACTAAATACATCTAGAACCCTACTATGAGATATGCTTCCATGATAATAGGTCACAATATCTACTTTACAAATAGAGAAAAATTGGTTTCATCTACAGCTATCCATGTTGCACATGAAATGGTGGTAAATGGAAAGGACTTTGACTTGTTTGATTTGCTCTGGCAACAACTTCTTAAGAATCTGAAGTTGACAAGGGAAAATAAGTATGCATTTAAGTTTGGAACTCTAATTGTATGTTTATTATTTTACTTCATGAGAGAGGTTCTTGGAAGAAAGGATGTTATATGGGATGGAATACCAATGGTACACCAAATTCTAGACTATATACATAGTTTAGGCGACTAGAAGGCTCAAGATGATGCCTTGACTACATTCTTTGCAGTTTTTCAAAAGGAGATGCATGAAAGAGAGAATTCCCCACAAACTTGTGGACAAATATGCAAACGAAGTAACTTTTCTTGTTATAACTAATGAATGTATCATTGAGGCTATTGAACCAAGAATGGTATGGATTGAGCCTCTTAGATATGAAGTTTCTGAAAGTGAGGTTAATGGATATGTTGACATATTGCTTAAAAGTCCTAAGGATTCCTCACATAAAATGTATGGAACATTTGAAGAAAAATCAGCAGAGGTGCATTTGGAGTTGAAGAAACCTAAGATCTAGAGAAAAGCAAGGAAAATGTAAACGAATGGGTTAGAAAGGAAGGATACACAAAAGAACGGATTAAGGAGGCTAGAGCTAGAGAAGCTAGTATTGTAGATGAGTCCTTTGGACCCAGGAGATCAAGAAGAATAACTTGCATCCCTATCTCTACACTACCCAAGTCTTACAGAGCTATTGCTACTATCACTGGTCAAGGAAAAAAGGTGGAATCTAGTGATCTAGTAATTGAAGAAATCATCACTCCCGCTGGACCTAGCACAAGGACAAGAAAGAGGAAGAGTGTGACTCTAGTAGCAACCCTTGCTACCTCCACAAGTAGAAAGAAACAAAAAATCTTTCAAAGAAAAGAATCTAAGTGCAGTTGTTGAAGAAGAAATAGAGTTGGGATTAGAGCATGAAGAACAATTGACAAGAAGAAAAATAAGTAGTGCTACTGAGAGTGCTGAAGGTGCTTCACAAGAGGCAAGCATCGAAGCTAAAAATTAAAAAAATTGATATTATTGACACTTCAAAAGAAGAATAAACTGAAAGAGAAAAGGAAGCATTTACTGTAAATGTTCATGAGAAGAATAAGAATAGGAAAGAAAAGAAGATAGAGGAAGGCCCTTTAGAGAAAAAGAAAAATAAGACAAAGACTCTTTCGATAAGGGCTCGCACCTCCATGAAATTGGATGTTTTAGTTAACATGTTACATTATGACAATATGTTAGAAGCTACAACAAAATTGTATGAAGAAGTTGATGAAACAAATAGGAATGCAATTATTGAATCCATTAACAAGTACATTATTATTTTAGAGGCTGACATGAGCAATATTAAGAAGAAGGTTCCTAGAGTTGTTTGGATACCTTAATAGAATGAAGACATGAAGCTATTGAAGCAAAAGATAAAATAAAAATTGATGTCATGGAGGAAATTGGATCCTCATTATCTAAATATGATAAAGCTACATTAATAGAGGTATACACTAAAGAGTTTATAGTTAAGCAAAGGGTTACCATTCTTGTGGGAAGAGAAAAGGATCAAGTAGATAAACTTAAGCATGAAACAATAAAGAGAGTCAAAGATATTGTTGATAAATTTGGCATGATAATTGCTTCCACATCCAATACAACTTGATATAGCTCAAGGAAAAGAAAATGTTGAAGAAAATGTTACTGATGTAGAGGAAAATATTTCTACTGATATAAATATGCCAATATTTAAAGAGGTCATGGAAGAGATGGAAGTAGATGATCATACAAGAGTAGAAACACCAATGGTTGAAGTCACAGCTCGAATGTGGTGTCCTTGCCACCACCGGTAAATGAAAAAGAAGCTACCCCAAAGACTTTTGTTCCTTTGAAGATTGACAATCCCACCGATTTTGATGAAAAAAAAAGTCCATAGCGAGAAAAGGAAAAGAATGATGCAGATGGTATTGAAGATCACAATAATCGACATAAAGAAGATACAGGAAAATAAAATGAAGAAAATAAGAGAAAAAGAGAAGGACAATAAGAAATATGATGACAAGGAGGATGAAGATAAGCAAAAGGAAAAAGCCTCTGGTGAAAAGGAAAAAGTAGAGAATGAAGAAGAATCTGAGGAAAGAAAGAATGAAGAAGAAGCACAAAAGACCATGGACCTACCCAAGCCCTTCGGAGAATCTTCCTTTGAGAATCCTCTTAAGGGTATTTTTTCAAGATAGATAAGATTCCAACTAGAAATATCTCCTCCATTATTATGGCTCCCAATATATCAAGAAAGTGTGGATCTAGAGAAGATCTCACCAATTCAGAAGTTGGAGCTTGGAGATGTTTTTTATGCCTCTGAAAGGAAATAAATAATTGAAACTCACCAAAAGGGAATTGAGTTAATAAATTAAGCTATAAAGACTTTGTAGGATGCTACTCCTGGTTCTTCAATTGATAATTATTTAACTTCTATGGAAAATCTTAAGATTTTGGTTGATTCTCTTAAGGAGTATACCTCTAGTCTGAAAGGATAGATTGAAAATGAAGTGGAAACAAGGGTTGTAAAGAAGAAGCTACTAGAATTGCAAGAAATATGTGCATCAACAATAATAAAGTGGTGAAATGCATAAAGGAATTTCAAGAATGTGAGGATGAAGCTAAGACTTTATTTTTGTATTGCATGAAGTGGTCGGATGCCACTCAAGGAATTAAGGACTTAATGGACTCAATTGAGTCACAAATAACCAATGCCTCTAGTGCTTATGATTTGGCTTAGGATAGAGATCACACTACTTAGATTGCCAGCTCAAACCTACAAAACAAATTCTTCACATTACAAAGGAAAAAAGAAGATATCATAAGACGGTTTGGATAGCTTGGGGACTTGGTGAAAACCAAGCATATACTGATGCTAAGTGCCCTAGCTAATGTTGAAAATCTTGTAAAGATGAATTTGAATCCCACTACTCTGGAAGAGGGAGAGGAGAGTATAATAGAGATAGAATCATTGTACAGAATCCTTGTAGTAGCCAAGAGAACTTGGAATGAAGGGAAGTCTGCTTGGAAAGCAATTCTCAAGGAGTTTGAAGGTGCCTCCTCTGGTAAAATATCTTGTTACTTGTATATTCTTTCATTGTTTTAGTTGTTTTCCCATTTTTTGTACATGTGGATGGTTCAAATTTTTGGTTTAACTCTCTGAAGGGGAGATTACATAAATGTTATTGGCACACCCTTTGTTCTTGATGTCAAAGGGGGAGATGGTGTATGCTTAGAGTTTTTGGAGATGGTTGAAGTTTTTGGAGAAGTTTGGAGACAAGTTTGGAGACTCAATTTTGGACTCATTTTTGGCACATGTTTCCATTAATGACAAAGGGGGAGATTGTTGAAAGAATGAAGAAGGATCCCCTTAACCTGTTGTCATTGATATCAACATTGTTTTTTGATATCTACACTAATCCGATGAACAAAATGGAGATACATTGATCTGGTATTTTGGTTTGTATTTGCTTGCATGATAAGATCTACTTATGCGATGATAATATGTTGTTCCTGACCATTATGTGCATCTATGTTCAATATTTAAATTTTTTTGAATGTATGGTTTGAAAGATATAAGTGAAATTAGTTTGACATACAGTTTTAGTTATGTATAGTGTAAATGGGTATGAGTATCCGGTTTGCATTCCTCCAGTGATAGGAATCAGACTTTGAAATTTTAGGATATTGCTTATAGTTGTGAATACATTATATATTCTAGATGGCACATGATTATGTGATCAAATTGATCATTGGTGTTGATCAGTTAGCATATTTTTTTATTAGGTCTAATTCATGGTTGACCTAATGCTTGACATGTATTGCAATGATTACATATGTATTGTGGATGTTAATGAGATCTATTTTAGGTCCATGCTGAGCTAAACCAAGTGTTGCACATTTTTTTAAAGCTTGAAGATGTTTTTGATTCAAGTGTGGAGTCGACAAGGTATTTTTGGTTTAATTTCGATTTAATATAGGGCTACATCTAATTAGGCTGACCTAATTGATGTATGCAGATGAATTTGGTATATACGTAAGACATTTTTGAAGTTGTAAGAGAGACATGAGATTCGATTATGTGAATTTTGTATGTACATGATTAGAATTATTGCAGATATATTGTGAATGTTGAGCGACTGTAAAGCAGAGCAATGTTTTGTATTTTGTATCTGATAAAGTGCATAGTGTCAATATATTGAGCTTCAAAGGAACTAAATTCAACAAAAGGAAGGTGTATTTTGTATTAATTCACATCCTTTGTTGTGTTGTTGTTTCTATTTTGTATCTATCTTTCATTTTGTGGCTGCAAGCCCTATTGGACAGCATGTCCTGGTAGTGAGCCTTCTAAAATATCTTATAACTGGTTATAATATATAGTGAGCTAATCCTCGCCATGGTTTTCCATTTTTGGGTTATCCACATAAAAATAATGGTGTTCATGTGTCATGTGATCTTGTGATTATTTCATTTCTTCATTCTTTGTTACAATTAGATGTGCTTTGTTAATTAGATGGATTATGATCAAATGGTTTAATGAAAACTGATTCACCCGCCTCTCAATATTTTGGGTGTTCAACAAAAGTATTCTTGCATCATGCATGTTTTTGGAGAAAACATTGTGATGTAGGTTTCAAGATTCAAGTCAAGCATTTAAAGCATTATTTCAAGTATCAGGATCCACATCCATCAAGGCCATTTCATGCAAGTTGCAGATCTACATTCAAAGATTCATCCAAGGGTTTGTTGAGTGGTAACATAGCATTGTTCATTAATCATTCCTTCTTTCATGCTTTATTTCAATTCAAGGTTTAAGTACCAAAATGGGGTTTGACCAAGGAAAACCCCCATTCACCAAAAACAAACAATTTTTCTTTTGAGTGCTTGTGTTGCAGATTTAGGTTGAAGGATTAAAGAACTCTTGAAGTGCAAGATTGAAAAAGTTGTCAAAGTTGCAAAAGTTTCCAAAGTTTTCAAATCACATAATCTCACCTACATATCTGATTTTTGAATTTCTGACACTGTAACCTGGATAAATCAGAAGCTACAGATCAGTATCAAAGGCTCCAAAAAGTTGCTTAAAAACCCTAACAAAAGACCCATTCACCCATGGGTGAATGAGTCCCAAACAACCTCCTGAAAGTGAATTTTGGTGACTGGTAAAAATCATTCTTCCCTTCTCAGATCTATAATAAGTTTGTGGTTTTTTTCAATATTGAGCTTTATATTGTTGTTTCAATTTTGAGTTGGCATAATTAGGTTGATTTTCTATTTTAGTTTTTCTCCCAAAAGTGTTGTTTGAACTTGACCCTCGTCCTCAAGCATAAAGAAATCTAAAGATTCTCACATTGGTTTGGTTCACCTAAGGGTTTGTTAATCAATTCTTTATGGGGAGCACATTTCCTAATGAATATAGAAATACAGGTCCATCATACCCCCTCTTTTATCACTTCATATTGGTGAACCTACTTTTTCTATGTTTCATTTTGGTGAACCTAAATTTTGAGCATTATAACTTTCTGATTTTGGAGTCCATTTTCAACCCTAGATCTAGTATTTTCATTACTTTGCATTGCATTGCATTGATTTGTATCTCATTTAGGGTTTTAGGTTTGCATTTTTATATTATTTACAATCTAGAAAATTCAAAAATCTCAATCATTTTGCATAGTGTTTACATAACATTGCATGATCACTCATTTACATCAAAAAATTGAATCAAAATTTCATCTCAAATTAGGTCTTTTTGCTTGTCATTTTGCACTTGCATTTACACCCGATTTTCTAGAAATCTGAAACTGTAACCACTTGTTTGAACCCAGAATTTGAAAGCATAAGAATCACCTCAAAAATCTATAAATTAAATTTTAAAAACCCTAAAGTAAGACCCATTCACCCATGGGCGAATGAGTCCTTGATCAGGGATTTTTCTGCATTTTTGAGCATCAAAAACATTGTTTTTACATTTTGTATTCCTATATTTAGTTTGTTGTTTTAGTTTCCAGAAATTTTGTTTTTTTAAATTGTTCACATTAAGGTTAATTTGTGGTGCAGGAGCACCCTAGATTTAGTAGGTTCAAAATTAGCATTTTGGTTTTGTTTGATGTTCTTCCATGTAATAAGGTCTAGAAATACCATTTCATGTCTTTTGGGGTCCAATTAGTGGTCTTGGTCGTTGGTTAGAGTCTAGATGCAAAACTTGTAAAAAGTTGCACAAATGTTGTCAATTTTGCAAAATATTGTCAATGTTGTAAAAGTTGTTAAAACATGGAATATGAAGAGTCATAAGTTGTAAATGAGGGAATTTGAATGGTTGTAAGTTGAAAATTTGGTTGAAAACCATTATAGAATGGATGTAAATATTTTAAAAGGATTTGTAAGGTTGAAGACATGGTGGGGGTGTGGTGGTTGAAGTTTTGGAAGTTGAAGCAAAAAAAAAACCTTTATTTTATGTATTTCTAAACGTTTCCTTGTTGTTCTTTGATTTAGTACACATATGTACGATCCCATATTGACTCCAAATCAATTGTGTTTGGTAAATCTATAAATCTAGTATCTATTGGTGTTGGCTTCATGTAATTTCATCAAGTTTCCAACAAGTTGTTTCCATTTTACTAGAACAGGTCTAAAACCCTAGTAGGCCTAATTTGAGGGAGAACAATCCAAATTTGAGTCTTGTGTTCCAAAACAACCCTACCCCAATTCTTGTTATGTTTTATAAATCCCAAATGGGTATCTAGAAATGTGTTTATATTTTTGGTATCAATTCTGGTTTGAAAGTTATGACCAAAAAAATGAATTTGTTTTTCCACTTCAAGCCCAGTCAAGAGTAGAACAGTCAAGTTTTGAACCTTTCCTTACAAAGTAACCATATTTAATTTCTTCATATGTTTAATAAAGCCATAAAGGGAATCCAAATCTGATTTTGTCTTTTGGAGATCGATTTTTCCTAGGAAGTTTTACCCATTTTAGTCAATCTGAAGTACTACTAGGAGATTGAGGCCTAATGAATGAAAACCATCATGTGAATGTTTAGAGACTGAAATTTTTCTTCTTTGAGGATTGTTTGGAGTTGTCCACCCCTGCTCTACATCAAATGAGTATCAGAGCCTAAAGATCCGGGCAAGAAATTTTTTGGAGTTTGTGTTTTGTCTTTTTGCAAGTTGAAGCAAGAACCTGGATGCCAAAAGACTAGGTAGTGAAGAAAAGAGGAAACCTAGGTGAGGTATCAAGAATACAAGAAGAATTAAGGTGAAAGAGACTTTCTTGCAAAAGGAGAATGGAAATGTTGAGCATATTTTTCTGCGGAGACTTGAAGAGTTACGAGGTACCAAGCAAGAAACAAGAAAAGAGAAAAGAGAAAAGTGAGATGAAGAAGAAGGATGAGAAGGTAAAAAAAATTAATATTTAACAAGAGATAATATACTTGAGGAAAGCCTTGGAACAAATGGAAAAAGGATGAGAAAGAATGCAAGAAAGAATGGAACTTGAGATGCAGTAGTTGCTTGAGAGAGAAAACCACAAACAAGGTTGGCATTTACCAATAAAGAAGAAGGTTACGTGGCCTATCAGGAAGATCATTCAGAGAAGGCAAGAGGGGACAATAGAACCATACATTAAAGAATATTTGTTGATGATGGAAGAGTAAAATCCATCTGAGGAAGAGGGAAAATGTGAAGAAAATTGGTCCCTTGAGGCTCAATTTTTTATTTCGAACAATACTTATGAGTATGTGTTTATAGGTGCAGCAAATGAAAATGAAGATGGAAAATAATTTAAAGAAGGAGGAGAATTGCATATAGTGTATGAAGATTTTTATACAAATGTAGCACACTATGGTGATGAAAATTTTGCAAAACCAACCAAGGTAATGGTTGAATTTTCTAATTTTATGGATGATGAATATCCTGACATATTGTATTCGAATGTTGAAGATGAAGACATAGGTGGTGGTACTGAGGCATATGAACGAGAACTCAAATTTTGGTACTTTGAAGTTGAGAAAATTCTTAGTAAGAGATGTTAGAAGAAGAAAAAGGATCCAAGAAAAGTTGCAGAGATGAAGGACAAGTTGTCAAATAATTGGAAGACCAAAAAGAGAGAGAAAACTTGCACTTAAGTGGACTTGAATTTTTCTTCCCCTTGGGAGTATGGTGCAAGAGCACCCTAGATTTAGTAGGTTCAAAATTAGCATTTTGGTTTTGTTTGATATTCTTCCATGTAATAAGGTCTAGAAATACCATTTCATGTCTTTTGGGGTCCAATTAGTGGTCTTGGTCATTGGTTAGAATCTAGATGAAAAACTTGTAAAAAGTTGCACAAATGTTGTCAATTTCATAAAATGTCGTCAATATTGTAAAAGTTGCAAAAACATGAAATATGAAGAGTAATAAGTTATAAATGAGGGAACTTGAATGGTTGTAAGTTGAAAATTTGGTTGAGAACAATTGTAAAATGGTTGTAAATGTTTTAAAAGGCTTTGTAAGGTCGAAGACATGGTGGGGGGGTGTGGTGGTTGAAGTTTTGGAAGTTGAAGAAAAAAAACAAATACCTCTATTTTCAACATTTCTAAATGTTTCCTTGTTGTTCTTTGATGTTGTACAGATCTACACAATCCCATATTGACTCCAAATCAAAAAAAATTGGTAAATTTTTGATCTAGTGTCTATTGGCATTGGTTTCATGTAATTTCATCAAGTTTCCAGCAAGTTGTGTCCATTTTACTAAAACAGGTTTGAAACCCTAGTAGGCCTAATTTGAGGGAGAACGGTCCAAATTTGAGTCTTGTGTTCCAAAACAACCCCACCCCAATTCTTAGTATGTTGTATAAAGCCCAAATGGGTATCTAGAATTGTGTTTATATTTTTGCAGGTATCAAGTCTGGTTTGAAATTTATGACCAAAAAACATGAATTTTCTGCTTCACTTCAAGCCTAGTCAAGAGTAGAACAGTCAAGTTTTGAACCTTTCCTTCCAAAGTAACCATATCTAATTTATTCATATGTTAAATATGTTGAAATCAACAAGACAAATGAGAAGGGGGGTGAATCATTTGTATCAAATTACTTTACTTCTAAACTTAATCTTTTCACTTTAGCTCCAATCTATTATTAAGTGTAAACATGAAATGTAGATAACAGAAAGAAAACATCATAGACACTAGATTTACGTGGAAAACCCAATGAGGGAAAAACCACAATGAGGATTAACTCACAATATAGTAGTAATGCAATATCGAGTGCAAAGGCTCACTGCCTAGATGCAAGGGCTCACTGCCCAGAAAAGAGGTTCACTGCCTATAGAAAATAAAAGGAGATAAATGAAGATCCACCACTAGGGTTCCACACATTTGCAACTTGATCAAAAGATTGTAGACACCATCAGCTCACTGCTTTCAAGAATCTAACACCTTAAAGTACTATTGCCCCAATTTGCTTTTCCACTCTTTTCTTTTTGCACTTGTTCGCACACTTCACTTACTTGGTTGATTCTTGGATGGATGGATATCAAATTCAATACAACTTGATTTTCTTTTATACCATATTCAACCCTTGAACCATTTTCCAAAGTCGACTATACAATTTCAAATTACAAATTCAAACTAGGTCGGCTACTCAACATTCTTGCAGTGGATAATAATGAGAGAGGACCAATTACATATTTAATTTAGGACCCAAAAAACATCTTGGATCAATCACACGCTTCCTTAATTTTATGCAAAAACTTAATGTAACATGTAGACACCAGGTTAGCCAAACCTAATGAAAACACCAATGATCTTTGAAGTACACACATCTCCAATAGGATAATCACACGTGGATCACTCAACATGCTTCACTAGACATTTTACCATCTTTGAGAATGCCTCAAGTCCATCCATAACAATTTCAACACAACTTCATTCACAAAGAACTCGTCACCAGTCCAACTAGACCAACCAACAAAACATAGGAGCTCTGGAGTAGGTCTTATAGAGCGCCAAACCATAAGAAAATTTGTCATAACATAAAAACCATCAAAAAGAGCCATCTACCAGATCCGTAAGATCTGAAACCAAATATCAGAAGACTGTAGAGCCAAAACATTTCTCCCATTCCACAAATAGATAGTCTTGTCAAACCAGTTCATACACCAGTGAACATATCTTTCACTCTCCATCGAAATAGAAGAAAAAACTCAGGATATACTATTCATTAAAGTTTATGAACACACTTACAGATCCGCACAGGCATAGGATCAACACAAAGGAAATGCAGAGCACACTCAGAACACACACTTCAACACTGCCTACATTATTTCTTAAATTTTCTCAAAATTACTTGGTAAAAACACAACTACAACTTCATAAATATAGCTCCTTGTACTCTAAGCACTTCTACAGTATCTCAACTATACAAGTACCATCTATACTCAACCTGAACCATGTTGACATCAATGACAACATTAATGATGGTCCAACACCATCAACCACATCCATACTTGCAATAGAATAAAGCCATAAAGGGTATCCAAATCTGGGTTTATCTTTTGGAGAGCAATTCTACCTAGGAAGTTGTGCCCATTTTAGTCAATTTGAAGTACTACTAGGAGATTGAGGCCTAATGAATGAAAACCATCATGTGAATGTTTAGAGATTGAAATTTTTCTTGTTTGAATATTGTTTCGAGTTTTCCACCCCTTCTCTGCATCAATTTTTCCAATTCATTGCATTGCTTGAATTCAAGTTTGCATCATTTTCAGATGTTTGCATAGTACAAGAAAAAAATCATCTTGCTTCAAATCTGAAAAAGAAAATCATCTTTGCATAATGGACATGTGTATTGGTAATGTATGGAAGTCCTTAATTTCTTTAGTTGATGTATCAACTTGTATGTTTGGTAATGATCCTAATGCAATAGAACTTAATTATGCTCAACCAACCCCTAATGAATGTCCTCGTGAAGTTGACATCTTAGGTAAAGATGATAATAGAATGCATGAATTCATAAATAATTTCCTTGACAGCCTTAAGAACAATGCAGCATTTTACCCCTCCATGCAACAACCAACACCTATTATTCCACTACTAGAGATGTTTGGTCTCTTACATCCTGAGATTGTATCACAAACTAAGACTAAACCTCCAACCATGAGTGAACCTAATCCCCTTAATCAACCTAGAAGAGACTTAAATAGCCAAGAATTTAAGATCTTAACCAAGAAAGGATGTGACATAACAAATGAACATGAGATTCATAAGTTGTTAGAACAAATCCCAATTGAAGATACTAAAGGACTAGGATATCAAGATCCTCATCCCTCCACATCTCCCAAGGAAACAAGTGTCTTTCATAATGAACAATCCCTCACAAGGATGATAGGATCATTTTTGGTCCTCCTCTTTCGAATCCATCTCAACAAGTTGTTCAAACAATTAAGAAATCCAAACCTTATAAAGTCAAATAATTGTCATTCCTACATACTAAAACAAAATTTGAACAAAAAATGGAACAACTTCTCCATCTAGGATGGATTAAATTTCCACCTATCAATGGAAAAAAAAAATTTAAGAGTACAAACATGAATTATTGTGCATATCATAGAACTCTTGGGAATCTTACTGATGAGTGTCATGCCTTAAAGATGATATTGAGTGATTTTATTCCTCTTGAAAATTCTTATGACTCCATAATTGGATAGAAATTACATAAACTTTTCTCCTTGTCATGTGATAGTTGTAAGATTATAGCATACTCACTATTACATGTTTCACATTCATTGCCAATCATTTTCTATATTGCAAGGAGCTCATTCTCACCATTTGTCTCATCTCATCCTTGTCCTGCACTTAGTGGGGGAAAGGAATTAGATAGCCTTGTCCTAGTTTGGTATTTGATGTTGTCCCTTTGGCTAGTTGTCTACCTTCTGCATATGATGAACAATATTGTGATGTAGACAACCTACTATAGGTTGACTCGCATGTTCCTTGCTAGTCTTGTCTTTGTTTTTCTTTTCATGTTATTTGTGTGATTGTATGTGTGTAATGTGATCCCTCATAATGTTCTATTTGGCATGTCTTTATGTTCATTCCTCTATTTTTATCTACATTCTTCTATATGTTGTAAAACTTTATCTTTTCTTTTAACTTGTGTTTTCCTTTTTGGGATGATGCAAGGCATTGAGAAATTTAGGTCTCTTCCATGTTGACCCAAAAGCTTTTCTTTGTTTTCTCTCTCTATGTGTCATTCTTCAAGTTTCACAAGTATTTGAGGAATGATGGAATTTCTAAGCTCTATAATATCATTATAGCAAAGACATACATTGACCTTGAATTTGTGGATCCCTTTTGTGTTTGGTATTTCATTTGGGGGCAACCCCTTTTCATGACGTAGCTTCATTTGGAAACATATGCTTGACATAGGGCTTTCTAAATAAGCTATCATTTCTTTTTTAGCATCTATCATTTTCTATTTTAAAGTAATTTCTCATAGCAAGGTGTTTGGCAATTTCTTTAAAGTGGGGGAATATATTGGAAATTATCATTTCAAATTTTTTGGACTCTTTATGTTTCATAGTGTGGTCTTCTTCCTTCACATGATGTGTCTTCTTCTTGGTGGTTTCATTGGCTCTGATGTCCTTTGAGATTGTGACCTTTCTTGGCATATGACATTCCTCTTAGTCGTGATGCTATGTATTGCATTACCTAAGTTGTGAATCTTTTATTGTGGACTTGTCCTATCTTGGAGACATTAGGCACAATGTTACCTAAGAGGAGACCTTACATGAACTAGGAAAAACCCCTTTGAACATGTCTTATCCTATTTTCAATTTGTTCATAAGTGTTTAGCATAATGCAGCTTGCTAACCTTGTGAAGCTCAAAGTTACAAAGTTTTTCATGGCCACCAAGCATAACACACCTTTCTTGCTAGTGGGGCCATATTTGTTCATAAGCTTTTAGCATAATTCAGCTTGCTAAGCCTTATGAAGCTCAAAGTTCATCTTTTTTGGTTCCTTATCAAATTTATCAAGAGTTATAACTTTGTAATAAGATTCTTTGATTTGCCACTTTTGGGGGCTCACCTAGTGGACAACGAATTTCACTAGCTCATGTGAGCATGCATTGTTGTTTGCATAGTGGATAGTGGGTTTCACTTGTAAAAAAATTTTCTTTTGTTTTGTACAAACAACTAAATCTTGATCCACCCCTTTTTATTTTCTTTTTCTTTCTTTCTTTGAGTCTTTGACATTGTATGATTGAGTATCTTGTCATGTTGTATATATATGTTAAACATTGGCATGTGTCTCCTTGTGCCTTCTTCGGTTTTGTCATGAGATCTTAGATCTTGGGGGCTTGATCATCCTCCTTGACCCTTTTCATCTTATATTTCCAAAAATTGTACAATTAGACCTCCCTTGATTATCTACTTTAGTGTGAGTTTGATGCAAGGTCATCCTCTCACTAAAGTGGGGGCTAAATGTAGTGTATAAAAATGTATCCCTTTACGTTTTCACACTTTTTTTGGGCCCTCCTAATTAAATTGGACTTAACTATGCATTAATAAGTCTTATTTTACATCTACAAACCTAATAAATTATATTTTTTGAAGGGGAAATCCAACAACAATTAATGCCAACACATAACACTTTAACTTAAGCAATGTGTGTTCCAAGAATAGGGACCCGAGACCCATTTTCCCATGGGCGAATGGGTCCTCCCTAGGCCTTTGAACATAAATTTAAGATATAATTTTGGTGGTATTTTAATGTCCTTGAATCCATATTTCAATGTCGGCTTGTAATATTTGAATTTCAGGAAATTAAGGATACATATCTATAAATAGAAGGCTATTTTCTAAGTTTCACCTCGCAATTTCAAGAGAACTTTTATGAGATCTCAAGTGCAAGTTTACAAGAGAAAAGTTGATGATCAAGAGCATTCAAGAGCAGAATTATCAGATATTTATTACATCATTCAAGATCCAATCATCATGTCAAAGTCTTCTTGGATCATGCATGTTTTTGGAGCTAACATTTTGATGTAGGTTTCAAGATTCAAGTCAAGCATTCAAAGAAATATTTCAAGTATCAAGATCCACATCCATTGAATCCATTTCATGTAAGTTACAAATCTACATGTTCAAAGATTTATCCAAGGGTTTGTTGAGTGGTAACATAGCATTGTTCATTCATCATTCCTTATTTCATGCATTATTTCAATTTGAGGTTTAATTACCAAAGCGGGGTTTGACCAAGGTAAACCCCTATTCACCAAAAACAAACAATTTTTCTTTCTTGTGCTTGTGTTGTAGATTTAGGTGAAGAAGGATTGAAGAGCTCTTGAAGTGAAAGATTGAAAAATTTGTCAAAGTCTCAAAATTTTTCAAAGTTGTCAAATCACGAAATCTCACCTATAGATCTAATTTTTGACTTTTCAAAATTGAAACCTAGACAAATCAAAAGCTACAAATCAGTATCATAGGCTCTCGAAAGTTGTTGAAAAACCCTGAAAAAAGACCCATTTGCCCATGGACGAATGAGTCTCAGACAACCTCCTGAATGTGACTTTTGGTGACTGGTAAACATCATTTTGCCCTTCTCGGATTTGTAATAATTTTGTGGTTTTTTTCAGTATTGATCTTTATATTGTTTTTTCAAGTTTGAGTTGGCATAATTAGGTTGATTTTTTATTTTTAGTTTTTCTCTCAAAATTGTTGTTTGAACTTGACCCCCATCCTCAAGCATGAGGAAATTTGAAGATTCTCACATTGAGTTGATCCACCTAATGGTTTTTTAGTGAATTCTTTGTGGGGATCTCATTTTCTAATGAATATAGAAAGATAGGTCCATCATACCCCCTTACTTATCACTTCATATTGGTGAATCTACTTTTTCTATGTTTCAGGGAACATTTCAATTGGCTGGTGAAGCATCCAACTGGTGGATGAATAAGAAGATGGATCTTGAGCTTAGTTCCTTAAGTCTCACTTGGAGCAAGTTTGTGGAGATTCTCTATAAGAAATGGTTGCCTCAACTCTTCTATGACCAAAAGCTCACTAAATTCTAGAACCTAAGGCAAGGTGATTCCTTAGTGAACGAGTATTGGGAGAAGTTCGCTCGACTCCTAAAGTATGTACCTATGTACCAAAAGCATGAGTGATTTCATATAAGGAATTTTATCATGGGTCTTAATGTTAAAATAGGTGGTGAGGTAGATGTGCATGGTCCAGCTACCATGGACTTGGTGTACAAGAAAGCAATTAAGTAGGAACAAAGGCTTAAGTCTATCTCAAACTATCGAGAGAAAAATAAAGGGAATTTTAGTTAGTCACAAACCAATCAAGCTCCAAAGAAGCCTAGTGAAGGGAATAAATTTCAAAAGCAAGGGGATAAGGGACCCCAAAATAACTGGAATGAACCAAGGAGAGATCGAAGGGGAAACAACAACAACTTTAATAGAAATGTTGGTGGAAATTAAAGTAATTTTGGAAGGTCTGCAAAAAGGAAGGGACTAGTGAAAGGATGTTATACATGTGGTGGGGATCACTATGCAAGTCATTGTCCAAGAAAACCATCAAGGTCACAACCACATGGTAACTCTCTTCCACCTCAAAGATTTTTTTTCCAGAAAAGGATTCATGTTGTAGTGGATAATCAAAAAGTGAAGTACTAGATTACTCTAGTAGAAGTTTTAGGTACTTTTTCTGGAATTCCTATTTTTATTTTAATAGATACTGGTGCCATGGAAAATTTTATTTCTCCTAGAATAGCTATTCAAATGTCTAGAAAAGCTAGCTATATAGAAAATTCTTGGGTTGTTGAATATTCAAACTAGACAAGAGATGAAGTAAGTAAATGTCTATTTGAAGCAAGGGTTGAACTTCTGAGTTTCTCTATGGAAGTGAATTTGTATGTAGCTCCCTTAGGTTCTTATGATGTCATCTTAGGGATGAATTGGCTATGGAAATATAGGGCCAAATTAGATTGTCATGCAAAAATAGTTGAATGCTTAGACGATCTAGGTAATTGGGTGTCATTGCAAGGAATGCCTAGACAGGTTAAGCTACAATAGATATTTGTTGTACAGATGCATAGAGTAAAGAAGAAAGGTTGTCAACTCCTTGCAGTAAAAATGGAGAAACTTCAGGAATGCAAGTAAATCATTTCTTGAGATGATGTAGTATATTATGGACCTTAAGACTCCCAAGGTGTCAAAGAAGGTGAGGTGTTGGAATTTGTAAAAATGAACATGGAGAAATATCCTATACTACATAAATTTGTGGATGTATTTCAAATGAATTGTCTAGATTACCTCCCAAGAGAATATTTGATTTCTCCATTCGCATAGTTCTAAGGTCAGAACCTATATCAAAAGCACCTTATATGATGACCACAACTAAATTCATCGAGTTAAAGGTAAAATTAGAAGATTTGTTTTCTAAGGGATTGATAAGGCCTAGTGTTTCACCCTAGGGAGTGCTAGTGATCTTTGTGAAGAAGAAATATTATACACTGCGCTTATGTATTGACTATCGGTTGCTTAACAAAGCAACAATAAAGAATAATTATAGATGTTACCACGTATTGATGATCTCTTTGATCAAATGCGAGGAGAAAAAGTGTTTACAAAGATTGATCTATGTTTAGGTTATCACCAACTAATAATCAAGGATGAAGACATTTTCAAGACAGCTTTAAAGACTATATATGGTCATTATGATTTCACAAACCTACCATTTAGGCTAATGAATGCACTAGCAACATTCATGAACCTAATGACTAATGTTTTTAGGGACTGTTTGGATAGGTTTGTGTTGGTCTTCTTGGATGGCATTTTAATTTACTCCAAGAATGAAGAGGAACATCTCAAGAATTTAGAGATTGTTCTTCAATGATTGAGAGAGAATAAGTTATACAAAAAACTCTCGAAGTGTACTTTCTTCTACAAGGAAGTACAATATTTGGGTCACGTGATTTCAACTGATGGGATTACGGTTGATCTGGTGAAAATAAAATCAATGCTAGAGTGGTTGGTGCCTAAGAATGTGTCAAATTTTTATTGGGTTTGGCTGGGTATTATCATAAGTTCGTTGTAAACTTTTCAAGAATAGTTTTTCCCATCATGTCATTGCAAAGGAAGGGGTAGAATTTTGATTGGTTTGAGAAATGTCAAGAAGCATTTGACCAACTCAAGGAAATGTTGACCACACTAATACTAGAGGTACCAAATCCATATGGTAACTTTTTAGTTATTATAGATTCTTTAGGAGAAGGTTTAGTTGGAGTATTGATGCAAGAAGAGCGAGTCATAGCCTATGAGTCAAGGAAGATGAAGCCTTATGAAAAAATTATTCTTCACATGATTTGGAGTTCGCAACAGTTGTCCATGCATTACAGATGTGGAGACATTATCTATTGGGAAAACCATTTGAACTGAATATTGGTCATCATGGTCGAAAGTATTTGTTTACTCAACCTAATATGAATGCACGACAAAGGAGATGGTTAGAATTTATATCTAATTATGATTTCAACATCACTTATATCAATAGAATGGAGAATCATATTGTTGATGTTCTAAGTTGTAGGAGGCATATATCCTCGATGATATCAATCCAAATTGACTTCAAAGGTCAAGTGTTGCAAGAATCTATTGGGGATGAGTTTTATGAACAATTCAAGCAAGCACTCTCATACAATCCACAAGATTTAAGGTATGAAGGATAACACTTTGAACCTAATGGGTTATTGAGATTTAAGGGAAGGATTTATGTACCTAACACTAGGGAATTAAGGAGCATGGTATGGAAAGAAGTTCACAATGCACCATATTCAGGATATCCTAGAGTAACCAAGATGTTGGTTGATGTAAAGCCATTATATTTTGTAAAGGGAATGAAAGGGGATGCAACAATATTTTTAGCAAGTTGCTTAGAATTCCAAAGAGTGAAGGCAGAGCATCATCATCCTGCAAGTCTATTGTATCCACACAAAGTTCCAAAAAGCAAGTAGCAAGTTATTAGCATGGATTTTGTGCAAGGTCTTCCAATGTCGAGGAATGAGCATAATGTTATTCTGGTAGTGGTTGACAAGCTTACAAAGGTCACTCACTTCATACCAGGGAATCTGATAGATGGAGCTCCTATAATAGTACAAAATTTTATTTAAGATATATTTAGATTGCATGGGATTCTTGAAAAGATCATTTTTGATAGGGATGCTCATGTGACATCTAGATTTTGGTAAACCTTGTTTTCTTCACTTGGGACTCAACTGAACATAAGTTATGCATATCACTTAGAAATGGATGGGAAACCTGAAAGAGTGAACCAAGTACTAGAATACCTACTAAGGATATATTTCATGGATCAGCAATACATATGGGAGGATTACCTACCTTAGGTAGAGTTTTCATATAACAGCTCCTATCATTCTGCAATCAAGATGGCTTTGTTTGAAGTATTATATGGCAGGAAGTTTTGAACTCCTATAAGCTGGGATAAGCTGGAAGATAGGATAAGCCTTGGGCTAGATATTTTATCATAAATGGAGGAACAATTAGAATTATCAAGCAAAGGTTAGTAGAAGCTAACGATAGGCAAAAAAATTATGCTAATTCTAAACAAGTACCTAGGAATTTGCAGTAGGGGATAAGGTTTTGTTGATATTTAAACCTCACAAGAGTTCTATCAAGTGTGGAAATTCATCCAAACTAGCTTCATGCTACGTAGGTCCTTTTGCGGTTCTTGAAGAAATGAACCCTATTACATATAGAATTTCCTTGCCACTAGCTCTTGCTAGAATGCATAACATCCTTCATGTCTTGTATCTTAAGAAGTATATACCAGGCAATAACCATGTTATTGATTGGAATTATTTACAAGTACAGTACCTAGGAGTGGTAACAATCAAGCCTCTCAAGGTTCTTGAAACATGTAAGCTCCACTTATGTAACAGAGAGGTTATGCAATGCACGGTCCAGTGGGATCAGTATGTAGAAGATTCTGCCACATGGGAAGACTATGCTGAAATAAAGAAAAAGTTTCCATAAGTCTTGCTAGAATTTGAAAACTCTTGAAAATAATAATGTTTTGTGATGTTATGTTTTATGATTTTTCTCTTTATGTTATGATCATATTTGATAAATAAAAATCATTAGGGACAATGATTCACAAGGGGGGTGATGCAAGGGCATTAGGAGCCCTATAGCAAGAATGGTTATGTCTTGGTTTTAGGTTGATAGGGTGTTTTGGAGTCTAATAAGGTCATTTATGACCATTTGGGATCATGTTGATCCATTTTTTAGTGTTATAGGATCATTGGTTAAAAAATGTAAGAGTTGTCAATGTTGCTCAAAAAGTTGTCAATCAACTTTAGCAAAAAGTATCAAGTAGGTGTTTTGTTAGCAAACTAATCACAAAGGTGGTTTAAAATAGTTGGTTTTGATTGGAAATATATAAGGACACCCTCCAAACTCGAATGAGAGGGTTGGAAACATTGTTTTTGAAGTTTTTGTGAACGAAAGCAATCATTTTTTGTGCATTTCTAATGTTGCAGACCCGTTCTTTCCTTTTGTACGGATTTATACTTGATTGTACGGATGGGATATTGCCTGGAGAAGGTGGAGGAATGAGATAAATTTCACTTTTAATTGTTTTGGTCAATTTTCATTATGATTTTCAAAAGTTACAAGAATTTTGGTAAAAATTGTCCCAAACCCTGCCTAGGGTTTCTAGACATTGAAAAAATGCCATAACTCGAGATTCCACTGTGGGAAAATACTGTAAATTGGTGGAAAATTCTATCTTGGCACCATCTACATCTCTGCAAGATTAGGGACCATGATTTTCACGTGTGTAAGAGATCTCTTTGACATAAATTTCTGATTTTTTCAGTGCAACAGTCCAAAAAAGACTCTAGGTTCATTGTTGTTTTGATTAATCTATAAATTGATTGTTAAGGGGAGGTTTTAGGAACCATTATGGAATGTTATTAGAAGTAAGTACAGGCCTGATAATCCATAGTACAATTTTCTTCCTTTTTTTGGTGTCATTCCCTTGCATATACCTAGTGTCAATAAGCCTAATTTATCAGTTTATTGGTGTTAAACATATGTTTGGATATGTGCACGCTTGGAGACCTTCAAAATATGTTGATGCTAATCTAGACAATTCACTTTACGCTTGTTCCATGTTTTCTTCAAACATTGAGTTCCTTTTATTATGTTTCCCCACCTTTTGGGCTTCAGAACTCATTGTCTAGTATGAGCAAAGGTGCATGATTGCAGCCTTAGTATTGAAGTCATGTTTGAGAGTGTTAGGGAGGTTTATTTGAGGCCCTTTCCCTCTGCATTGAGAGGGGATATGTTACACACTATGTGTTATTACCTATTTACTATTACCTTGTATGGTAAAATTTCTTTAATATATGTGAATGAGTTTGGTATATGAATCTTGATGGAAATATGATGAATGAATGTTTGATTCAATTTAATGATTTATAATGATTCTATATATGAAACATATGTGATGCATATGAATGTATTGTTATCATCTAACTACATTTATGATGTACTAAGCTAGATGCATGAATAGGTTCAAACCTCCAAAAGAGAGCGGAAGTATCACTTATGAGAAGAACTTGGTCTAGTAACCCTTAATTCAGCCTAACTGAGCATTCACACATTCACGCCCTAGTTGGTCTTAGATAAGTCAAGTCAATTCGAGTAAATGGTAAGTGATCTTTAGTTTTGGTTGTGAATATTTTTATTGATTGTGATCTTTCTTTATGAATGTTTGGATTGAGGAATGCGATTAAGTCTTGATGTCGAGTGGAAGTCCATCCTTGTGTTTTATTTTTATATTGATGAGATATATACATAATATATATATGTACATGTCTACAATAAAGTCATACAGGTTAGTGAATATGTAGGTAGATGTATCTACGCATGCTCATGGACATATTACCCATATGCATGGGAATATCAATCAAACTAAGGTGACATATATACATGTATATATATATATATATATACACACTTTGTGTATATGTGTGTCGATCGATGGGTATATGATTATATGTGTTTAAATATGGATATCAAAATAATGATATATATATTAATATATGGATGTAATTACGTTAATGGGAACATACATGCATATATATATATATGTGTGTGTGTGTGTGTGTGCGCATATAAACATATATATAAATATAGTCATTTGTTTTATGTGTAAATATATGTATTCAAATTGCAATAAACATATCTTATACCTATATGGATATAACTATATCATATATATATAAAGTAATATATATATATATATATATATATATATACATATAGAGAGGTTGATATATATATATACATATATAATGTTTGATGCATATTGAAATGTATTGAATAAAGTTATATGTTTTAAATAAAGCATATATAGTAATGAAGCGTTGTTGTTAA
Organism: Sequoiadendron giganteum; assembly: GCA_007115665.2. Lineage (NCBI taxonomy): Eukaryota > Viridiplantae > Streptophyta > Pinopsida > Cupressales > Cupressaceae > Sequoiadendron > Sequoiadendron giganteum. The sequence continues at coordinate 88,295,506 of CM021100.1, read as the reverse complement.
ATACTTTGTAAATGCATTAAGTTAAATAAACTGCATTACATAGCGCTATCTAGTGTAAAGTGTTGTGGCAAGATTATAACTACACATAAAGAAAACATATGACTAAGTCAACTAAGATTATGAGTCATGCATGAAATAGGAGTGTTGTGTTACGTTGTAAAAGAGAATGTAGATTTTTAGCAAATGTAGAAATAGTCTTTACTTGCGCTATCTTAAAGGGAATCAGTATATGAATATGTGGGGCCAATGCTCAAGTATATGAAATGCATAATAATTCTTTTTACCGTGCTTAAGTCTGGAAAATCAATATCTTAACCATAAGACTTAGTCAATGTAAAATTGGTAGAAATATGAGAAGGAATTCAATTTGTAAAGCAAGTAGGAAACTTGCTAAAAAGCTTGTTGTTTATTTGACTTAGTAAAAGAGTTTTATTGTCTCTTGAAACAAGTCAACTTGACCATTTCAAAGGTGAGGACTGCTATGTGTTGTAAATTTGTAAGTTAGTTTGATGAGTCATTGCATGGGGATAGAAAGGTGGTCGAAGTATTAGCTTGTTTGTAGCCTTTGGTTGGTCACATTTTGGTATATATAGATGTGCTCATTCTACCATTTGCTACACTTTTCAGTCTAATTATGTTGTTGTAATTTATGTGCAAAGTGAGTTAAGAGCTTGAGATTTAGTGACTTGTTTTCTTAATTTGCATTAGTATTGTTGAGAGATTTGGTAAGAGGCTAGAAGTGGGAATTGGCTTGTTCTTAGAGGAAGTTTCAAGCGAGCTTGAGCAATTAAGCTAGGAGGGAAGAATTATCAATTGGAGCTTTTGAACAGGGATGTTGATTTCTACTCCTTTGTTAAATTATGTTGGAAATATTGTTTATTCATGTTGCCATGTTTGGAAAGAATGTCTTTATGTGTGTTATGATGTTTGGATATGCTTGCATATTTCTTGATTATTTCTTGTGTTTGTGAAACCGTTGTTTTTATTTTATACATATAGATATTGTAGTGTAGAAAAATGTAATCCTTTACATTTTCTCACTTTGTTTGGGCCCTCTTAATTAAAATGGACTTAATTGTGCCTTAATAAGCCTTGTTTTACATCTACAAGCCTAATAAATTACATTTTGCAAAGGGGAAACCCAGCAATAATTAATGCCAACACATAACAATTTACCTTGAGAAATGTGTGTTCCAGGAATAGGGACCTGGGATGAATGGGTCCTCCCTAGGCCTTTGAACCTAAATTTAAAATATGTTTTTGGTGGTATTTTAATGTCTCCAAATTTAATTTTTGAAGTCAGCTTGTAATGTTTAATTTTTAGGAAATTAAGGATACATACCTATAAATACAAGGTTATTTCATCATTTCAAATCCTAGAATTTTCAAGAAGCAAGAAGAGAACTTTCAGAAGAGCTAAGTTTATGATCAAGGGTATTCAAGAGCAGATTTATCAATGATTTATTGCAAGAATTGATATCTCAAGCTTCATGTCAAAGTCTTAAGCATCATGCATATTTTTGGAGCTAACATTGTGATGTAGGTTTCAAAGATTCAAGTCAAGCATTCAAAGTCATATTTCAAGCATCAAGATCCACATTCATTGAAGCCATTTCATGCAAGATCAACATCAAGATTTTAGATTTCCAAAGGTTTATTCAAGGATTTGGTGAGTTGCAACATTGCATTTTTCATTCATCATTCCTTTTCATATTTCATTATTTCAATTCAAGGTTTAATTGCCAAAACAAGGTTTGACCAAGGCAAACCCCCATTCACCAAAAACCAAAAAAAATCCCCTCGTGTGTTTGTGTTGCATATTTTAGGTTGAAGAAGTATTGAAGACCTCTTGAAGAGCAAGATTGTCAAAGTTGTCGTCAAATCACAGAAACTCACCTACAAATCAGATTTTTAACTTTTTGACACTGCAACTTGGATCAAATGGAAGCTATAGATTGACATAAGAGGCTCCCAAAAAAATTTGAAAACCTTGAGCAGAGACCCATTCACCCATGGGCGAATGAGTCCTAGACAACCTCTTGAAACTGCCTTTTGGTGACTAGTAAACAGTGTTCTGACCTTCTTAGATCTACTGAAAGTTTGGTGTTTCTGTTAGTATTGACCTTTAAATTAAAGTTTCAAGTTTGAATTGGAATAATTAAGTCAATTTACTATTTTTACTTTTTCTCCCAAAAGTGTTATTCAGGCTTAAACCCCCTTCCTCAAGCATAAGGAAAACAGTAGATTCCTTCATTGAGTTGACTCGCCTAAGGGTTGTAAGTCAATTCTTTGGGTGGATCTCATTTCCTAATGAAATAGTGAGAAATAGGCCTACATTTAAATTTGTGAACCCCCCTTTCACATTTCCCCAAACCTATTTTTCACCTATTTAGATATATACTATATTGGATTTTATACGAATGTAATCTATTTGTATTATACATAGATTGTTAGTACTATATATAGTATGTCAATACTCTAGGTGTGTATCATAAGATAGAGTTGATTCGATATACTTAGTAGCAATGTCATTTAAATATGAGTTAATGGGAAGGGTATTCTTAGGGTTAGGATAATCTATAGGAAAGGGGATAACCTTCGAATAGAATACTAATGGTCAAAAACAAATCGATCAATTAAGGTGGTGAAATAGATAACCCTCACTCAAAGTATTGGGTGATAATCTTTGGCCAAATTAGTGTAAGTAGCCATTGTTTATATTATCAACTCACTACGATCCAATTGACATACTAGGTTGGGTATATCATACATGTAGTTGTAGCTACATTGTGGTAGCTCTTGATATGTAGGACACATCACTATGCTTAGGAAATTCTAAAGGGAGGATGACGTTACCAAACCAATCTCTTCATCAAAAAGAGGGTCATCTACCCAGTTTGGAAGATGTGTGGGGATTGCAGTAAGTCCATTGTGAAAACACACTTGAGTGATGCTTCTCCTCATGCAATTGGCAGCCAAGATTTGGGAGGACATTCTAGACCATTTTTATTTCTAGTTCATGTAATTTTGTTGAAGCTATGTATGTAATCATGTATCCATCTATATGGAAATTGTAAATATGAAATATTATCTTGAATAAATGTAAAGTGAAATCATACTTATAGTGATGAAATGATTCTTTGATTATGCAATGGAAAAGTTTGGAAGGGTTATGTTTCTGTATAGTCGTAAAATTGCACCCCTTGCAATTTAACATACATTCTTGTATCTGCTTTAGTGTCCACTCCCTTAGTACTTGTGTAGGCTCATTCTAGCCCTTGCATTGGCCTTTTTTCCCTCTCAAGATGCTCCAGCACCCCTTTTCAACAGCTACTCTTGTGCATCCGCTTTGCATCGAAACTTGTGATTTTCCCATTCGTTTCATTTTGTAGCATGACATGTCTGGACACTAGCGCGGCACGCGGATGTCTACATGGAACGCTAGCATCCTGCGATATTTCAATGATCAAATGGTCATTTTTGTGCATGTTTACCACTTGTCATATGCTTTTGTCAGTGGTAACGGCCTAAAATGCCTTGTAACATCTCGAGAAGCTTCTTTTTGCTTCTCTTCTCTCTTTTAATGGTATCTTTTCAATTCCATTGCTTCTTCTAAGTTCTTCTAGTTCCTCTTCTACTTCCTAACTTCATTCTAGCCTTGGCTCTTGCCTTCCTCTCTTATTATCTTATTTGCACAACTCCATACAGCTTGCTACAACAAAACCTTCAAGTTCTCTTGGCAACACTCTTAACAGCCCTTGGCTCTTGCATGTAATACCTCCCTTACCTTGTGCTTGTGAGAATATTGGGATTTCACATGTCCTCTACTTATTGCATCTACATATTATGATACGGGTTCCCCTCCTCGAGTGGGGATTGTTTTTATCACCTCCTTTGTGATACAGGTTCTCCTCGAGTGGGGTTTGCTTTTATCACTCATAATTTGTGGTGTGGGTTCTACTCCTGAGTGGGTTTTTCTTTCACCACATGCTTTTTTCCATTTTGATTACATTATCTCTTTCTATCTATTTGTTCATGGAGGTGGGAACACCAAAACGGGGGTTTGACTGAGGCAAATAGCAAACCCCTATATAGCCCCAACAATTTCTCCAAACATTGTGCATGCAGGTATTGAAGACATTCATGTGTTGGAGGCTTCATCACTTACATAGTTATGAGCATTCATATCTCTTACTCTCTTTATCATTTCTATCTCTTTATTTCAGCTTTATCGCATTCTAATACTTTCTTGCACTCTATACATTCTTAGCAATCAAAGTAGAAGTAGTCATTTAGCTATTTTTTGTGACATTCTCACTTTTTCATTTGTATGAGATGTCAGCGCGCCTCTAAGACGCCAGTGTGCCACACTATCATTTGTATTATGCATTGTCATCCTTTGGTCGAGAGCTTTTCAGTCTGTTTAGAAAATCTTTGTGGCCTTCTCTTTTTTATTCTAGAACTCTTGCATTGTTCCTTGAGGTAGTTTAGGGCAGTTTTCCCTTTGAGGCTTTTTGAGAGAAGAGAACTCGTGAGTAGTGAATCCCCCTTCTCTACATTTTGGTGAACCTTACGTGAACCAAAAACTAGGAATTTATTTACCTCTACTTGGCAGGGTCGTAGCTTTTGACTCAATGCTCAGAATTCATAACCGTTTGCATCATTGGAAAGGTCTCCTAGAAAACTAGTTCAATCCCTAAAATACTACCTTTGAAAGTCAAATTTTAGGGATCATTGCAAGTTCCGACCTCAAATTCTGCTCCAAAACCCTCCGAAAACATGAATTACTAAAGCATAGAAAATATCGTAATGAATTTAATATCTTCTTTTATTAGTTCAGTATCTAATTTTGTTCAAAATATTAATGATATTCCATTTCATGCATGTGATGGTGACTTGGATTTGCCTATGTCACTTGATATCTTTGATCCTTCTCATGAATTCCTCTTGCTCCAGAGGATATTTTGTTGCAAGAAGAGGAAATCATTGATACCTTTCTTAATTTTACCTTACCTTCTATTCATTCCAGTGCACTCTCTTTTGGAGATGATGCATCTATGAATGATGAATCCTCTACTCCTTCCAATACACTCTCTTCTAGAGATGTTGTGTTTGTGAATGATGAATCTCTTAGCTATTCCAATGCACTCTCCTCTTGAGATGATACATTGGCGCATGATGAATCTCCTTCCACATTTGATCATGTTTGGATCGATGTTGAGAATATGTCTTCAAATAATTATTCCACTAGTTGTGATGATTCTGTAAATCTAATCATGTCTTTGCTTCCCCTCAAAGGCTTAAGAGACCAATCATTTACCTAACTCCAACTAGTCCTTCTCCTAAAAGGGTTTGTTCTATTGATGGTATTGCATTTGATAGTGATTCTCTTGATCCTTCTATGACTCCCTCTTATAGAGCGGTGTGCCATACTTATGAGAATAGAATGAATAAACAACCAAGTCTTCCTTCAACACCTAAACCTACAACTGAAGCACCTGGTGATTACAATCATTTCAAGCAACTTCATGTTACTCCGACTAAGATCTCACTATGGGACTTACTTCAGTCTACTCTTGTTTATCAAGGTATGCTTCAAGAAGCCCTGCAAAAGATTCACTTGCCTTCTTCTGCTAGGCTGGCAAATGTTGATGCTTTGATAGCTCATATTCATGTGAATTCGCCAAATATTACATTCTATCCTCAAGAACTCCCACCTCTATAAGTATAGAAGCAAACAGACCCTTTAATGATCATAGTTAATATTAATAAAATTGGCATTAGAAGTACTCTTGTTGATTTTGGTTTGGCGCTCAATGTATGCAGTATTGATCTATTGCCTAAGATTAATATTGACTCGTCTTCTATTAATGCTTCTTTTTTTAACATTCATGGGTTCGATAATGTTGGTCGACAAGCTATAGGTACAATATAATTACCTTTGCAGCTTGGACCTGTAACTGTACCTACTCTAGTATATGTTATGTCAAAAAATCTACCTTATAACCTTCTTCTTGGTAGACCATGGATTCATGCTATGGGTGTAGTCTCGTCTACCTTGCATAAATCTAGTAAATTCATTTGCAATAATAAAGTAGTCACAATCAGAGTTGACCCTAAGGCTATGCACTTATGTGAGATGGCAGTTGCTAGTCAAGTTTTGGTTGTGCCTACTCTTATTCCTTCAGTTTCTTCCAATGTGTCAATGTTTACTCTAGAAGTACCTACTACAAAGGATACTCTTGAGATAGATGTCCCTAAAGAAGATCCTTTTGAAGCAAGGAATACTAAGTCTTGTCCTTCTACCTTTTCTCAAAAGAATGCATGTCTTGGTGATGATTGGGGTTCCCTAGATTTTATAGAATCCCTTGTTGGGGAATATAAAGTTGACCCAATCCACTCAGACCTTTTGATAACATCATCCACACCAGCTATCAAAGATGATTATTCTTTTGTATCGCAAGATAATGTGAATGAAAATTGTAATGTTCTTAGTGTTGATCATCCTTCTGAGGAAGATGATTACGCTTCTGCTAAAGAGGATAATTTTGACAGTCCTGTTAATAAGGATGATGGTGATCCCATACAGGATTATGTTCCCCATTTTTGGAACAATTATCTTTATGAAGATCCTCCTCCTTCTCAAGATTTGCAAACACATTATGACCCCGACTTTAAGCTTGTATCTAAATGTGGCTATGGGTGTAAAGGTTGTGGGCGTAATGAACAAGGCATTCAAGTCCCTATAGAATTTATACCTCGCAAGCGTAATTTGGGGCTTGGTTACTCAAATAAACAATCCAAGTGGAAACTACAATTGAATGTTGACATGATGTCTTCTCAACCTCATTGTTGTGGATTGATCCCTCCTCCTTTGTCTTCTATCTTTGTATCTTCTTCTTGTAAGTAGTCAAACTTTTCTCCACAAGAGAAAGGGTTGCTTCCTGCTCCTCATCCTTTATCTAAGAAAGAACTTATTTTGTTGTGGCTTCTAAAATCCCACTTAATTACTCTTCCTTCTCCTACACGTAAGGAATTCCATAAGCATGATCATGAAAAAAATTATTTTTGTGCATAGCATCAAGTGCTTGGCCATTCCACTAGTGAATGTAAGTCCTTGAAGGATAAAATACAACAACTTCATGATTCAGGTGCCATCACTCATTTATTTGTTGATGCATTTTCTTATTCTTTAAATAACAAGTGATATCGAGGTTTACCTTTATCCTGTTCTAAGTATCTTGCACGGTTTTCCTCCCTTGTATGTTGGGGGCAGTGATAGCTCATTTTGGAGATGTGTGTCCTTAAAGGACCCCCTCTTTTCTCTATGTCTTTCAAATGAAGCTTCCCTTGAGTGGACCCCTTTTTCTTTTGAAGGTTTCCTAAGGGACCCCCTTTGAAAGTCTCTATCTCAAATGAATTCTATGGCGTCTAGCTTGGAGGAAAACTGACTAAACCTATCGCATATCTTTGTGTCTAGCTTGGGGGCAGCCTAGCTAGACCTCGCTTTTCAAACAACACATCCCTTGAGTGGACCCCTTTTCTTTTGAAGGGTTCTTGAGGGACCCCTTTGAAAGCCTTCCAATTTATATAAGATCTGTGTGACTACCCGCTTACTTTCCTGTGTGTCCACTTCCTGACATGTTATATCTATGAATAAACATGTCGCTTTGCAAGTATGCCTATAAAGCCACTTTTTGACTCTGTAGAGTCCACTTTCCTGGGTCCCCTTCATGCGAGAGATTTTGGGATACACCTTCCTTGCAGGTATGTGAGCCTGTAAGGCACTTACTTCCTAGGTCTTCTTCAAGCAAGAGATCTTGGGATACACTTTCCTTGTAGGTCCACGAGCCTATAAGATGCTTTCTTTGTTCAACTTTGTAGTTTTGTGGAGCTACGAAGTCCTTTTGTTCAAATATCCTTGGGTCTGAGGACCTATGGAGCCATCCCTCTTGGAATTTTCATTCCTTTCGAGCTTCTCCTTCTTGCTCTCTCTTGAACCTTCTCGCTCTATCTTCTCTTTTGTATATACCGGATCGAAGATCTGCATTTTCTTCATCCTAAGTATATGCCCTTCCTCTCTTCATTTTAAAATTATTCTATGTGTTATGTCTTAATTTGGGGACTCGACGCACAATATTGAGACAACCTTTTACATCACGGTCTATTTCACTTTGTTGACTCAAATCCTTTAGTTTCTTATTTTCTAACATTTTTGTCTGGCACAGGTCTTTCTTCTCTAATGCACTTGTTTTGCAGGCCTTTAGTCTAGGGGCATGCTTCCTTGCCTCGAAGAGTTATTTGCTTCCTATACAGTATCCTTTTGTCACAATCATGTTATTTGTGTTTAGTAGAATTCCTTTAGCATGCATACTAGTGTAGATTCATATGCCCGCTAAAGTGGGGGCAAAATGTATTGTCGTAAAATTACACCCCTTGTAATTTCACATACATTCTTGTATTTGCTTTAGTGTCCACTCCCTTAGTACTTGTGTAGGCTCATTCTAGCCCTTGCATTGGAATTTTCCCCTCTCAATATACTCTAGCACCCCTTTTTCAGTAGCGACTCTTGTGTGTCCGCTTTGCATCGAAACTTGTGATTTTCCCGTTCATGTCATTTTGTAGCGTGACATGTTCAGGCACTAGCACAACACATGGATTTCTGTGTGGTGCGTTAGTGTCTTGCAACATTTCAATTATCAAATGACCATTTCTATACATTTTTTCCACTTGTCATATGCTTTTGTCGATGGTAATGGCCTGAAACGCCTTGTAACGGCTCAAGAAGCTTCATTTTTCTTCTCTTCTCTCTTTTAATGCTATCTTTTCAATTCCATTGCTTCTTCTAAGTTCTTCTAGTTCCTCTTCTACTTTCTAGATTCATTCTAGCCTTGGCTCTTGCCTTCCTCTCTTTCTATCTTGTTTGCATAGCTCCATATAGATAGCTACAACAGAACCTTCAAGTTCTCTTGGCAACACTCTTAGCAGCCCTTGGCTCTTGCATGTGATACCTCCCTTGCCTTGTGCTTGTGAGCATCTTTGGATTTCACATGTCCTATATTTATTGCATCTACATATTGTGATACAGGTTCTCCTCCTCGAGCAGGGATTTCTTTTATCACCTCCTTTGTGATACGGGTTCTCCTCCTTGAGTGGGGTTTGCTTTTATCACTTATACTTTGTGGTGCGAGTTCTACTCCTGAGAAGTTTTTTCTTTCACCACACACTTTTTCCATTTCGATTACATTCTCTCTGTCTATCTAGCTGTCTGTGGAGGTAGGAACACCAAAACGGGGGTTTGACTGAGGAAAACCCCTATATAGCCCCAATAATTTCTCTAGACATTACGCATGTAGGTATTGAATACATTCACATGTTGGAGGCTTCATCACTTGCGTAGTTGTGAGCATTTTATTCCTATCTCTTACTCTCTTTATCATTTCTATCTCACTTTATTCCAACATTATCACATTCTAGTACTTTCTTGTATTTCGTACATTCTTAGCAATCAAAGTAGAAGTAGTCATTTAGCTATTTTATGTGACATTCTCACTTTCTGATCTGTATGAGAGGCCAGTGATGCTAGTGCATCGCATCATCGTCCATATTCTACACTGTCGTCCTTTGGCCAAGAGCTTGTTAGTATGTCCAAAAAATCTATGTGGCCTTCTCTTTCTTATTCTATAACTCTCACATTGTTCCTTGAGGTATTTTAGGGCAGTTCACCCCATGAGGCTCTCTGAGTGAAGAGAACTCGTGAGTAGCAAATCCCCCTTCTCTACAGTTTCAAATGATGCATTTATTATTAAAAATAAATAAAAAATTTATTGATCATAATGTTAGATGCATAAACTATTCACTCATGGGTAAAACATAGTAAAATTATTGGGTAGAACATTGGGCATGTTACAATAAAGGAATTAAATGTGGATCAATCTATTAAAATTTAAATTATTTTTAAATTTAAATTAAAGAAAAATAAATTAAGAACACTAAAAAAATAGAGAAGATGAGCTTGGTGCAAGATTTGTGGATATTCAAAGATTGGGAAAAATAGTACAAGTAGGGAAAAATCAAACAGGATAAGGTGTGAGTTCAAAAATTGCATACATTACAATCTTCACCTTGTGTTTCTATACTCATTATGTAGTTCATTTGTATAGACATCTATAGAGTTTATTTGGCCCATTCATTTACCTAAACTTGTCACTAATATTTTTTACAAAGATTTATAGGCTATTCTAGCTACCATAAACTTACTCTAAAAATTTAGACCCCTAACTCTTCTTAGAAGACAATTTTTGCACCTATCATTCACTTTGAACTTCATTTTGAAGCTCTCTCTCTCTCATTGCCAAAAATCTAAAACATCATTTTCTTTACCTTGCCCTTCTCACCATTCTTCCAATTTTTATTTCCCATCTACCTCCTTTGATTAGCCAAGATACTCCATTATTTCCAAAAACCCTTGATATTGATATGTATCATTTCCCATCTCCTCTCCATTGTGCTTGCACATGACATCTAGGATTTGTATTTCCTATAATGATTTATTGGTTCACATCTTACACACAACACTATCACATAGTGATAACACACCAAAAAATTATATGGATACATTTTAAGAATATGTTAGAGAAAATTTACATATAAAATGGGCCTCTTAAGGCTCTCTAAAAAGGTAAAACTTGTCTCATATATTAAAAATTACTTAATGTAACATCCAAAATTAAATACCCTTGAAATTTCATATTAATGTGTTGGGCTTGCTTTCATTTCCATTTCCCTAGTATATTGTAAAGATAATTTTAGCCTTAGCCTTGGCCCTTTCGTTCACTAAATTGCCAAATTTATTTAACACATTTTGATTCCCTTCACTAACCTAGGACGAGTTGCTAATATTTTAGTGATTTATTAAATATATGAACACAATGCATAGATGTTTACATGGCATGCTATCTTTCTGTGAATTTCTAAAAGTTTAAACATTGGTTTCCTATCCAACTACCTATCATTGCCTATTGTAACACCCATTTGTTTAAAAATTCCTCCTACATTTGAATATGACCCTTCAACTTCCAAGGAAAACTTTTGAAAACTTATCTTTTCAAAAAAAATCTCTCTCCAACAATGAGAACTCTCTTGGTCTTGGTTGATCATACCTCCATTTTTAATACCTGTTATAGTTGTGTGTTCTTTGATTTTCATTGATATCTCCATGTGCTCATTTTTCTCTTCCACGTCATGTTGGTAGGTATTGTTTTGATAAGTTATCTTTCTTGTTTAAATAATATTTTAGTTCTTCCTTGCCATTTCCTTCTACATTCATATTGGAAAATATCTCTGTGACTAACACTACCCTTTATCCAATCTCATACAGACATTATTTTATCAATACTTATAGACCTAAGATTTGGTATTCATATCTTTACTTAATTTTTTATTCTTAATCTTATATGTACATAGGCTAAGTGAACACACTTTTCAACTTTTTATAATTTAACTACTTTTGGAAGTAAAAAGACCAAAATAGGGGCTTGACCATTCTTGGCAAGATCCTAAGTATTCACAACCTTTCTTCTTGCCCCTAGTTATAGGTTGTTCAATATCTTCCTCACACATGGAGTTTTGTACTCTTCTAACCCTCCCTTTTTAATTTCACTTCTTTGGATTGGAAATAGATAAATTTATCATTATTTATCTCTATCTTAAGTTGTTACTTATGTTCCCTTTTATCTTATTGCACGCTTATTTCATGGTGTGTAGAATAGGTTGGTTTGGGAATAAAAACTATATTTTACCAATAATATAGATGACAACATGTAATCTAGATGACAATGCATAAAGTGGACAATAGAATCTTACATAGATGCTCACACATAATTATAACATCTTGGCCTAAGAGGTCCATCATTTAGTTCTATGTTCCTTTATTTCTATATTTTATTGTTTTAAATTTGGCTTATTAATTTTGTAATTAATTTTCCTATAATAAAGCATTTTCCAACCTAGCTCCATGTTTTAGCTTGGTAAAATACATTATTTTGCAAGTTGAAATATTTTAGGATAGTTCTAGTATGAATTTTTCTCTTTATACAATAAAACAATAGCAAAAAAAGTCTTCCAAAACTATTTTTATCCTAGTTTAAGGTTTGAAAGAATTAACTTAAGAAACAAAGTGCATTCTTATTCAAACAATTTTTTTGACATTAGATTTTGGTGAGCCCAAGCTTTATCATTAATTTGACAAGGTTAAATTTATTTTTTTAAATATTCAATTCCTAAATTTGGCATGTTAGATGGGGTATTAGATGACTTAATTCATGCCCCTTGTCATTATTCACTTGATAAATCAATCTCTTCTATTTCTACATCAACTCATTCTTCTTCTCAAAAATATAACTAATAGTATATTCATTTCTAGCTCTACAAAAGAGCTTCAAAGACCAAAAATCATTGTGTGTGGGGTACCAAATTTACCCCATCTTCGCATCCTATGATCATTTTTCAAAGTATCCCTAATGATTCCAAATATTTTGATTTGTATACTCATATTTCTCATTCTATAAAGTGTAGTATGTGTGTGACTACTAACTTCCATGCAATAGTCTACATATAAAACATTCATAGGAACAAACAAGTAAGCCATATTCTTGTTACTCTTCCTCCTTTAGCTCCTCATATTTTAGTTAAGAATACCAAATATTATGATATTATTGAGAATCTTGAAGCTACCCAAGATAAAATATCTATTTTAGAACTAATTCAATCTTCTCCTTCTTATCATGGCATGCCTCATTAAGCTTTACATAAGATTCTTATTTTATTTTTTGCTAAGACCAATGGCATAACTTTTTTACTAGTGTATCTATACTAAAAATATTGATATTAATTTTTAATTTATTGAAATACTTTATATTCTGATTAAACAACAAAACAAACATATCCTATTATTGTCAAAATAAAATATATTATAATAAAATGCACCCCCATTGATAATAAATCTAGTCTTGATTTATGTAGTTTGGAAGATTTTAAACTATGTTAAATTTGAAAGATAAAATTTTATGGGTTTTTCAATTACTAAACTCAAAAAAACATATTCAAAAATTGTATTAATCCAAGTCACCAATTATGATATATTAAGAAAACATTGACATCTTTTTTCCACAAAAAAAAATTGTCATAAAAAATTCATACATATCTGATCACACGGAATGATAGATAAATAATCAAAAGATAAAATTTAAAGGGTTTCTACAAGTTAGAGAGTTTTAGGACATATCCAAAAATCAAATCAACTTAATAAACCAAATAAAATTTATGATTAAAACATTACTATCCTCTATTTTAAAACTAAAACAACAAATCAAAATAACAAATTGAGTAGAACCAAGTTACAATTTCATGAAATCACATTAAGACAAGAGAGTTGAAATATGTTTCTTTCATCTTCTTCCTCTATTTAACCCATAATATAAATTTTACAAGATTTTTTCTCTTGCAAACAACAATAAAATGAAGGAAATCAAGAAATAATATTACATGTGGAAAATAATTTTTTTTTTAAATGGAAAATAGTTGAGGAGACTCATCTTCAAGGTATCATAAGTTAGTTTGAAATTAGTTTTTAGTTATTTATTAATTACTTAGTTAATTAGTGTTTACATACAATATTTTCATATTTTTATTTTTTCCCCTTAGTTTTATAATTCATCTCTCCTTAAAATTCAAAATTCAATTTTGAATATGTCAGTGTCGACATTTTAACATTCAAATTTCAATTTTCAAATGCCGACTATTAAGATTTAATTTTTGGGAAATTATAGAAATGTCTATAAATACCTTGTTATTGCATCATTTGAAAGTGAAATGAAATTATCTAGCAATAAGTGAACATTGAGAGGACTATCAAGCAAGTCAAGAGTAGTATTTCAAAGCTTTATTGCAGCAATTCAAGTTCCTAACATCATGTCAAATATTATGTGAGTTCATATGTATTTATGTTATCATTGTTTATGAATGCTAACCCTTGTTGTAGGTCTCCAAAAAATTCAAGAAATCAAGTGAGAAAGATCTAAGGCATTGAGGTGATGTGTATGACTTCAGTCCTTCAAGGAAGCCATTGAAGGGTGGTGGATTATAGCACTTTGTTTATTCATCATTCCTCCCTATCATTTGTCCATTTTTATCAATGGCATTGCCATTGTGGAAGTGGAAACACTAACTCGGGGTTTGACCAAGGCAAGCCCCTAAATGTCACAACATTTCTTCTCTTTGTGAATGTGAAAATTTTAGATTTAGAGAGGATTGAAGGAATCTTGAAGATAAATTATTCATCATTGCATTTGAAGCCCTACATCTTGTCAACTCATGGAAACCCACCTACAGAATTATCCAAGAGTGATTCAAAAACTTTACAAGTTGAAACAAAGGTCTCAGATTCGTCATCAGAGGACTGCAAAAATAGAGTAGTACACCCCTATAAGGACTCATTCACCCTTAGGCAACTCTGTCCTCCTACAGTGATCAAAACCAAACTTTTTGGATAGGTGCATAGTGTTCTCCCCTTCCTAGATATGCTTGTGATTCTCTATTTTTGTCTTTCAATTGTTGGTATCTTGCATTTTGCATATGAGGTTACATAGTCTAATTAGGTTAATCAATTTCAATTGATTCCAATCCATTCCAAGACTCAATAATATATAGATCTAGGTCTAATTGGCTCACCTTCGTGGTTGAAAGCCAATCTAAACACCTTGTTGATCTCCATATTAATGAAACAATAGAAAAGAATACCCCAACATCAAAAACAACAACAAAATTTTAATCCTAGGTTTACACATTAGACCTAGGGTTCCTTTTTTTTCTTTTTTATTTTTCATTTTGGTGAACACGACCTATTAACATTGCTAACCTTCTGAAACTCACCCTAGATCTAGGTTTCACATTACATTATCTTGCATTTCTCATTGGGGTTTCACTTTTGCATCATAAAAGACATAAAAAATATTTAAAAATATAACATTTTTGCATCATAGGTTGTATGAAGGTTCATTTCAGTCATTTAGGCTAGATCTACATTGAAAATTGCATTCATAATTGTCATTTACATTGTTACACATTTGCATTTAAGTCGCATTGTCTTAAATCAAGAAAATTCTAGAAAAATACTCAGTTGCAAACTTGTTTGCACACAAAAACAAAGCACTTATATAGTCTAAAAAAATATTTAGCTTTTCAGTTTTCAAAGACCCTATCAAGGACACAAATGCTCTTGCAAACCTTTTTCCTTCTACACTTGAATAAGCCAAATTTTACATACTTCTTCGTCTTTATGTTTTCAATCTATGTCTGCTTGTAGATCTTTGTTTTGGAATTCATAATTGCATTTATTTAGGAATCTTTATTTATCTCAAAAAGTGAAAAAAGTGCAATTTTTTGCATTTTTTCCCTTTCAAAATTACATCAAAATCATCATCTTCATATTTAGACATCTTACATCAATCAATTTTTGTATTTTAGATCAAAAAAATTACATTTAAAATTTATTATTTATTATTCACATATTGTTACACACTTTCATTGATATAAATTGAGAAAATTTTGGAAACATGTTTACTGTCAAACCTGTCTGCACAACCAAACCCAGAATCCTTGAACAAAATTACACACAGTCAGACTTTGAATTTTTGGAAAACCTGCCTAGGACACAAATGCCCTTGGTGCCTCTATCCTCCTACTTTTGGCTCAGCCAACTTTTATAGAAATATTTCTTGTTTTTTATAAGATAAACAACATTTTCAGGGTGTTGTACCCTTTACACAGAGAGCCCAAAGGGCTAAAAAGATGCTAGCTCATACCAAGAATGAACTAGGAAAAGAGGATAGACCACACACAAAAATAGCTGACAGACAATTGTCGAACAATAGATGAGGACTAGACAACCCCATAATCTGAGGGGACTAATATGACTCCCTTAACCCGAGGCTATGAAGCAGCGACAGATCGAGGGAGTCCCTTCTTCTTTCTTAGCACAACAAACCAGCAAGAACCGTAATCTTCCACCGAACGAGGTGAGAGAAGCGAATCCACAATATCCACCAAGGGCAAAGAGCCATCACGCAAGGGAGACGACAATGCAGGAGAGGAGACAAGATCGATCGAAGGACCAGCAAAGGCATCCAACAAGGTTCGAGCAAGCTCAGACATAACAATGTTGGTAGATCGAGCCAACAACGGCTCCATGGAAAGGATAGTCGGAAGAGGATTCAGGAAAGACACAAGCTCTCGAGAAGACTCAAGAGGGTCATCCTCTACAGAAGAAACTTCCAAAGGAGGAGAACCCACCGTGAGATGATCTAAAAGAGCATCCTTCCACCAAGTAGCAACGCCCTTGCGACGGGAAAGTGGACAACCAGAGGCCAAATGAACCACAGAGAAACATCTCCTACACCAAAAAGTGAGACCCTCATAGTCCAAGAGCTTCTTCCAAGGTTTTCCTTCCACCAACAAGACCACATCACCATGGAGAGGTTTGGAGATGTCCAAATCAACTAAAATACGAGCTACTGTAGTATGCCCAAGCTCTCGAGTCGTAGAGTCCACCATCAAAAAAGGTCCAATGGTGTTTCTAATAGCTTCATAACATGAATCCTCCCAAAACTAGAGAGGGAGATTCAATAGTCGGACCCAAACTAGTTTGGTATTCAGAAACTCTGTAAGGGGATTGAAAGAATGATACCAAGGCCCGATGGATAGAGAATGAACCCCCCACATCCACCCCCTTTCTAACACATGATCTCACTCTGCGGAGGAGGCAAAGGTTGCTTAAAACAAACCCCTTGTGTTGGGATAGAGCTCAATCTGCCCAAAGACCACTAGCTTCCAGGAGGTGGAAACCTAGTTATGGATATCAAGAAGGGAGGGCCACAATCCATTAAACCTACAGAACACTCCCTACGTTAAACAATACTCCTCGTTCTCAGCAACCTCGGTTCCATAGACCACAACAAGGGAATCACGAGCATAGGGCAGAGGCCAAGCTCGAGCCAGAGCAGGAGGTCAAGAACCCACTTTAGCAGCCTTAGAGAAAGACTTCACTCAGCCCAAAGAAGGAAAGCCCCTTGCAGGTACATCCACCCACGCAACACCAAGAACAGAGCCCACAACCCGAGTAGCATCAGAGCCCCCGTCACACCCAGTCTTCCTGCAGCTATCCACCAAGAGCGTCGCGACCGCCACAATCTCAACCTCCGCAAAAGGCCGAAGTATAGGTTTCAATTTCTCACACAGGGACACAAACAATGTATTCCCCAATCCACAGCCATTCACGCCCACAGCAGGAACCGACATAGAGAACACCACGCCCACAGCAGGACCCAACTCAGAAGGTCGTTACACAGTTTGAACCGGTATTGTTTTCCCCCTCAGAGACATGTCGTCAAAAATTGCAAGCAAACTTTAGAGACATTTCTTGTTATATTCTCTATCTAGATTCTAGTTTTGAGTATTTTTTGGTGGTTATTTGACAGTTTAGTGCTCATCTTGGGTACACTTAACATTTTGAAACTCGCATGAGCTTAACAACCCGGTGTCTTATTGCCAATACTTCAATGAGACATAGTTGTAGACTTATGGCATCTTGTGTCGTTACATTCGCTATGGATCCTGAGTCTTCCAAATCATTGATGCAAAGTGTTGTCAATACTCAATCTATTTTGGACTCTATCCCTAATGCTACCATACCAATGACAACCTTACAATCACCCATTTTTATGGATGTTGAAACTATTGTTTTATCTATTCCCAAAGATAAATTGAAACAATTTGAAAAATATTTAGAAAGACTTCAAGACTATGTAAGTACTAATATCTATCTGGTAATGTGGTCCCTATAGTAGATAACATGAAGAAATTGATTAATGATGAAGGATTAGAGGTTTTGTGTAGCCTATCCCATATAGTTGATGCTAATGTACCTACAATGGCTAGTTGCACTCGAGCTTTGGGATACACTCAAAGTCAATGAGGAAATCAAGTTTCCCTCCTCACAACTATACCCTCCATACCTACATACACAAATCCAACTATCGCTTCAACGATACAACAAAGCATTGGCTTAACTCCAACATTAGGTCTTTCCACTAGAAATCCTTATGGTTTTGGGAGCTAACATGTGACACCTCAAGTTTCATCCCTTCTAATAAATTTACAACATAGTATTCAACCAAGAACATACACAATCCCACCATATCCACCACATTCCCAAATAGATGTCAACCAATGATTCGATTATTAACCAACTTTTGCAAAATGTAACCTCACTTCAACAACAATCTCAACTTTGAACTAAAAATAAAATCAACAATTATTGCAATTTATTAAAAGAAGCCCATTGTCGCTTGAAATATTGAAAACACTACCAAAAAACATAGAAATACCTCAATTTGACTAGTACAATGGTAAAGGAAACTCTATCAATCATATCTCAGCATATATGGCCTTGTGTAGTGACTTCATTTTTGAAGATAAATTCTTGGCTAAGCTCTTTCCTAGGTCTTTGAAAGGCTTTGCCTTGGAATGGTTTTGTTCATTTCCAAATAACTCAATCCACTCTTTCAATGAACTTGTTGAGGCATTCCTCGAGCATTCCCAAGTTAACATAGGACCTATAATTATATTAATTGATTTAGTGCAATGCAAAAAAAATAAAAAATAAAAGGTCACAAACTTTATAGGGCACTATCAGTGGCTTTATTCATAAATCAATCTTACTCTTCCTAGTGCAGATGTTCAAATAGTGTTTATTGAAAAATTGCAACCTGACATAAGGGATAAAATCTTATTAATGAAATATACATCCTTTATACATTTGTGTGCGACCCTTCGTGATTACCAAAATTCAATTTGTCGCTATGAAGAGACATCTTCATCTACTCCTATTGGGAAATCTAAGTTTGTACCTCAAAACAACTATCAACCATTTAAGAAGAAAAATAAGAACTTTATCAAGTTGCATACACTTCAAACAGCCAACCACATTGAACCTCAAGTTGCTAACATGAGTTCAACCCTGTACCAATTTATATTGTGAGCTAGAAAATTTACCCAATTACTTGACACCCTTCATTCAATCATGTTGCAACTTTTAAACAGGAACTTAATTTGATTGCCATCAGTTAGACTTGTGGACACAACTAAACCTCTTCCACCAAGTTACAATCCAAATACCTAGTCAATATCATTGCACAAGTGGACATGATACAGAATGATGCATGCATCTTAAACATCAAGTCCAAGACCTCGTTGATTCTAATCACATCCAATTGGGTGGTTTTAATGATCAATGGAATAAGTTTGGTGTCTCGCCTAACCAAAACTTGCAGATTTTTACCAATCCAATGCCAAACCATTCATCCAACTTTGTGCAAGCTTGTGATATTAAGAATGATGAGATGAATATTGATAAAACTAATGAAACAAATAATGATAAGGATTATAATAAGAGTTATGATGAGGATGGCCTACAAGATATGGTCACTCTCTTAGATATTCAACCTCGTAAGGGCCAAACCGCTTTGTTACCCGACATTGCTTTCACCCATATTGATAAATCCATACATGAACCTGATGGTCCTCTCTATATCATCGGGCATAAATTAATGAAAAGCCTAAAACTATGATACTTGATCGTGTGTGTAGAGAATATGATCACTAAATAATTCTTGTTTGTGCATGAACTTTATCAAGATTCTTATGAACAATTGAAAGCATGGTTGAAAACTCATGATGGTTTTTCTCGCCCTACGATATTTTTGATCACTCTTCAACTTAAAGTTGGACCAAAATAATTAGATGTATCATTCTCCATCATCCTCATGTCAGACCAATTGCATGTGAAGCTAGGCTACCCATGGCTATGCTCCATGAATGTTGTACATAAAGTTCCATTTGAAAACAAGATATGTACATAGTGGACCATAGTGGGTTTAATGTCATCCCATGTGAACTTTTCATTGGATTTATTTTGGCCTCAACCTATGGAACCTATTAAACCTTTCAAGGATTTATTTTTTAGGTCATACCAAAATTTTAAGGCAAAGTGCAGAATAGAGTTATCTCTTACCAATATTCTTGAAAATGATAAGACCTTGATTGTTCCTCCTCCACCAGTTATGGATGAACCCATGCCTGAAGCAAAGACTCTTCCAAGTAACCAAGGTAAATATGATGCATTTCCACCACCCACGTCATATAAAAGACCAAGACATAATCAAATGATTCATTTTGTGTCTCCAAAGGTAAAACAAGTGTATAGACCTATAGAGATAGTGGTTTGCCAACCCTTAGTGGTTCCTTTAGTTCCTCCCTGAAGGGAAGAAAAGAGGCCAATGGTCGAGAAACCTACTCCTACCCTATCACAAATTGAAAATTGTGCAAGAATAAATTGAAATACTAAAGAGAGTATCCATAGGTGTCATGCTATTGCTCGTCAATTGGAAGAAAAGAATAAAATAATGCATGACAATCAAACGTCTATGCAAACAACTCAAGAAGAATTACTACTTTCACCAAAACAAGACATGGAACTAAAATAAGAAGTGAAATAAGAACATACAACTTCTAAATTATCATAAACCTCATGTTGTGATTAACTTGGATAATGAAGATGACATTGCTAAAATTGATGAACAAGTGCATAATGAGCTTAATGTGTTGTTTTCAAAGTATGAATTTAGATGGGGCCAACCGTGATGATCCTCTTGATGAGAGTGACCCACCATGTGTTGAACCTGGAGATGCCCCTAGTATGGCACTTGATGTAGTCCCTTTAGCTAGTTGTCTGCCTTCCCCATATGATGAGAAAGATTGGGATTTAGATGACCTAATTTAGATTGGCTTGCATGTGTGTACTCCCTTATGTTTGTTTCATGTATATTTTTTTTGTTTGCTTGCATGTTATGTGATCTCTCATATTGTGATGCTTGGCATGCATTTGTGTTTATGAGTTTTCTTTAGATGACCCTTGTTGCTCTATTGGCACAAGGATACAAAGGAAACGAACCTATCGTGACATTCTTTTATTTGTATCGTCATTCTTCTATATGTCGTAAACTTTGTCTTTTATTTTTGTCTTGTGTTTTCCTTTTGGGGATGATGCAAGGTATCGAGACATTTAGGTCTCTTCCATGTTGACCCAAAATTTTCTTTGTTCCCTCCCTCTATGTGGTATTCCTCCATTGTGTTTGTTGTTCCACGATTATTTGGGGAATGATGTCAATTATGAGCTCTATTATATCACTGTAGCAAAGAAATATATTGACCCTGCATCCATGGATCCCTCATATGTTCATGTCTTTTTTGTTTGTCACATTGCATTTGGTGGAAACCCCTTATCATGAGACAAATTTATTTGAAAATATATCATTGGCAAAGGGCTTCCCAAATAAGCTCTTGTGACCTTTTATCACATGACACTTTTCATCTTTCTACCTTAAAGCAATTTCTCACAGCGTGGTGTTTTGCAATTTCTTTAAAGTGGGAGCATACATTGGAATTATTTGATTCACTTTGTTCACACATGTTGGACTTAGTGGTGTGTTGACATTGGCATTTTTGCTTCACTTTATTCACATGCATTGAACTTAGTGTTGTGTTGGCATAGCATCTTGATCATTTTGTGGCACCTTATCAAATTTATCGAGTATAACTCTTGGTATGGTTGACATGGGTACACACATAGTGAATAGTGGACTTCACTAGACCTAGTGTGTTTCTCATTTTTTTCTACCTTGTTAATGGGTACACACCTAGTGAATAGAAAACTTCACTAGACCTGTTGTGTTTCTCATTTTACCTTGTCCTAGGGGCTCATCTTACAAATATTAGACTTTGCTATTATGTGTCATGAATAAATGTGTCTTTTCTTATTGAGGCCGACCTCATTTGTGAAGAGGTGCGAACCCTATTGTTGTTGTGTATAAATATAGGTTCACATTCATTCATTTGATCACCAAGTTCATTCAGTATAATTCGCAAATTCCTAGAGGAGTTCGCACTTGAGCAGTAGACCTTCAATTTGTAGTAGCAGATCATCATTTTTGTAGGAGCGGATCATCATCTTTGCAGTAGCAGATCAATCTGAAGGAGATATATAATATTTTGGAGCAGCAGATGGATCTGAAAGAGAATTATATCATTTGTATATTCACATCTAGGAGAGGTGCTATTATTCAGTGTATCAAAATCGGCCTTGTGTTGGGCTTGAGTTGTAAGTAGATTTCTGCTGTAATTCCTAAATATATGAGAGATATATTTGTTGGGTTTTGGTATTTGGTTGTGTTCATTGTCTCATGTGTTGCATTTTCTGATTGCTTTCTTTTCTAATCCTAAATCTAACAAATAAGATGCAGATCTAGGTCTGATTGGCTCACCTTCATGATTGAAAGTCAATCTAAACACCTTGTTGATCTCCATCTTAATGAAACAATAGAAAAAGAATACCCCAACATCAAAAACAACAACAAAATTTGAATCCTAGGTTTACACATCAGACATGGGGTTCCCTTTTTTTCTTTGTTTCACTTAATAAATTTGATATATCATACATAAACATTAAGTCTTAATATTTAAGTCGGAATTGTAAAGTAATGAGTTTGATGACCTATTTTATTTAGTTTTAGATTATCAAGAGACACATCAGACTTGATTCAAAATTGTTTAAACATGTTTTGATATAAAAAAGTTCAATAGTTAGGATGAGAATAAATCGTTTAAATTAAATATTAGAATTGTATAACTTTCAAATTTAACAAGTAATGTCATAGTCAGGTATATAAAATGAAGTATGAGATATTAGGATCACTATGTTGATGTTGTCTTCTCAATTATGAAACTAACAATTGTACATAAACAATTAAATAATTAGACATATTTAAATTTAACATTACACAATTTTTTTAATTTTAGAGAATTTTTTTATATGTAAATCAAAAAGAAATTTTAATCGTAATTAATTTTTCAATTTATTTCCAATTAATGAGTTATACATTTATGGTTACTCAATTACTTCATTCCTTTAGTCTTAGTGATAGTACGCTAGTTGTACTCTATATTAGAATGTAAAATAACTTCGTGAATATATTTATCTCCTTTAATATTTGTTTCTTTTAGACTAAATAGTTTCCCTTAATTATAGATAATACTAAAGTTAACCCTTGACTAGTTTGTCACCATTCCACTCTCATTCATTGTCCAAAATGCTTATGATGGAATCGTTAACTTGATGCCATCACATGTGCAAATGACATATTTTCGTGTTATGTCTTGTGGAATGAAAATATAAGTATAGAACATATATGTTGCTCAAACTAAACCATAGAATTAGTAAAACTTTTTACATATATACATGTATAAGTGAGTAATGGAAATTAAAACATATCAATTAAGATTTAAGTTATGGATTAAATAGTGATTTATCCCTTAATAATTTAATAGACACATCTAACAGTTTACAATTGTTAAATAACATTAGCATTCGAAAGAGATTAATTTTATGGTAATTAGTTGTTCAAGGTTATAGATCTAATTGAATAATACACTTGTTGTTAATATATTAAATTCTCGATCACCAATAAAACTAGTTTAAACTTCGTAAATACTCATAAATGTAATTCTTTCCTTAGATCCCTTGTGATTAAGAATGTCTTGGTTATTAACTTAGTAAATACTAAATTATTAAGTGAATATGTGTAGGTTGAAATTAACCATTGTTTACAAAATAATCATAGAGAAAGATCAAATTACAAAACATATAAGTTGTTCAAATCAGAAAGCTGAATTACTATGTAATATTGTGATTATGAATTATAAATCTAAATTTGTTTTTTTCCGTAGAATTTAATTGCCTTTAATTAAAGATTATTGCATATAAGAATAATTCTTTATGTCTCATTTAGTCACCTACCTTAAATAATTGTCTTCATAGATGAAGAAAAAAATTAGAGTTATTCTTAATCGTAATTGTAAACTTATTGCCTTCAAAGGTGCAAAGATGTTTTCTCATCATATTTAACTGGCCTTGCATTGTAAAAATTATAATAAAAACAAAAAAAAACAAATTGTGTGTTGTGTTTAAGTAGTGAAAAATTATGGGCATGACAAGGAAGACGCAAATGTTCAACCATTACCATTTAACACAATTATCTATCTTCCTAGAGCTAAGCAAACAAAAAGAGGGAGTTAATGAAATATGTTGAAATGTGTAGGCAATTGGCTTGGCTTAGGAATGTGACTCACAATTTAACAAAGAGAAGGTGATAGTAGAGGTAAAGTGGAGGCATAAATGATCATTAAATGTGGGTGGTATTTGGATGACATTAGGAATGTGTGAGCAATTAGGAAGATACAAATTTTCAACCATTCTCATTCCAAAGATAATTATATATCTTCATTGGAGCTAGGAAATCAAAAAGAGGGGGAATCAAAGAGGAACATTGAAATATCATTCTCATTCCAAAGATAATTATATATCTTTATTAGAGCTAGGTGATGAAAAAAGAGGGGGAATCAAAGAGGAACATTGAAATATTTGAACAATTAGCTTGGCTAAGGAATGTGACTTGTAATTTAATAGAGAGAAGGCTTTTGTAGAGTAGATGCATAAGAGCATGGAGATTTCATTGTAATACTCCAAATGATCATTGAAATGACATTTTACTCAAAATATTGGCATCTATTAGATGAGATGTTGAAGGCATAACCTTCCTAGAGTTTTCACCCAATTTAGATTTTCTCCAAAGAAAAGTTTTTGTCATGTTTTGTTACTTTTGTACTAATTCTTTGTTTTTGTATTCAACTTGATACTATCGTAGGTGATTTAATCTAAAAATACATAGCTAATGAGTCAAGTCTTTAGCATTAGAAATCAATTCACGCCTTATTCACTACTTTAGTGCATGAATGCCATCACATGCCCCTTTTAGCTTTGAGGTCCCCTCTATTGCATATTTCCCTCCAAAACATTATTGAGGACACATTATATAAAGAACAAAGACTACAAAAACTTAGAAGCTTGAATGAAAAAGGAGTAAATGCATTAGTAAATCTTGAATATATTAAAAACCTACACATGATTTGTTCATAAAGATTTTTTGATTGCATGACTTGGATCTTCATGCAAACCTCCAAAACCAAAATGACAAGTCAAGTTACATATAGCATTTTCTCCTACTTCAAACTCACTCATCATCACTTCTCATTTTGGGTGTATGATTTTGGCTAATCTATCTCTTAAAAAATTCAAATTGAAGGACTCTCAATATCATACATTTATATGATTAAACAAATGACAAATCAACTATATACATTTGTATCAAATAAACAAAAGACAAATCAACTATATAATGTTTATGATCTACTTCATGCCCTCATTCTTTACATAATAAGCTTTATTTTATCATCTTGCCTATAATTGGAGCAATTACCTTAAAGTGTGCTTTGATGTATTGTTTTTATCATTTACGTTGTTATACATTTACGTGGTTATATCTTCATTCAATTAAGCTTTTAATATACTTACATGATCCTTATAGGGGAGATGTACCAATAGCCACCAGGGCTCGCATTCGTGGAGTCCGATTTCAAATTATTATTTTTGGGCTTCTTTGTAAACGAGTTAGGACCTTAAAAAAAAATATTGGCTTCTAGGTATTTAAAACATGCCTTGTAGACCTTGTAAAGCGAAGGTGTTCAAAAAAGGTGTTTAAAAATCTCCATCCCCTACATCTTTACCACTTCACCAATACCCGTTCATTAGACAAACAATAAAAACCCACAAAAATTTAAAGTATTTTCAATAGTTAAAAAGGTGTTTTCAATATTTTTCAATGTGTTTTATTTTATTTTTATCAACACATTCAATAGTGAACATATATTGGTGCAATTTGTAAATTTTTATTGGCATAATTAAAACAATGTAATGACTAAAATGTAAACGATTATTGGAGGGTCAAGTGAACAAAGAGTAAACAACAATTGGATCATGGACGACAATTAGGTCTTTTCCCCTAACCTTTAAAAAGTTTATTTTCCTTAATTTATCTTAAAAGCAACATTGTACATTTACTGTCAAAATGTGATCTTACATTTTTTTATTGTCAACTTGTGATCTTACAAAAAAATTACATTATACATCTTTGCATGCAATATGCACTTAGAGGCCCACGTCTACTATCTCAATCATTTTCATTATCATATATTAATTTTCAAACCCTTGCATCTATTGATTTTCTTAATGATAAATGTTCTTTTCAATATTCCTCCATTATTAATACCACCAAAAAAAGTTGACAAAATTGATATGGAAGAGTACAATCACGTTTTCAAATTAATTATCCTCTCCAACAATGTCCCTAAACTAAATATGTATAACTAATTTAAAAACAAAATGTCCTTTCAAATTGATGCATCAAATCAAATTAAGAACATTAATTTCTAATTGTAAAATTAGAAATACCATCAACCTCTCCTTTTAAATACCTTCAATACTCACAATACTAACCATTATACATCTAAATCAATTTATACTTTCCATTTGTATTAAGATAACTAAGAAAAGTACAGCCATACATACCAATTTGTCCACTTCACCCATATAGAACAGCAAATTAGCGGGAGTGTACAATGCAGTGCAAGGAGGGAAACCTCACAAAAGCTTTACTCCATCCTATGCACATTTATCGAAAGCTAGTTCTCCCACCATAAGTAATGGCCAGTAAAAGTAATATATCAATCTGAAGTATTTAAAATTTCAAACTTTTAAAGAAAAAAAACAAATTATTTACATTT
Source organism: Sequoiadendron giganteum (assembly GCA_007115665.2). Taxonomy (NCBI): domain Eukaryota; kingdom Viridiplantae; phylum Streptophyta; class Pinopsida; order Cupressales; family Cupressaceae; genus Sequoiadendron; species Sequoiadendron giganteum. Next base: position 88,268,656 of record CM021100.1, on the reverse strand, counting down.
TAACTATCTTAAGACTGATAAGTTGAATAAATTAACAAAATAATGCTATTTGAAAAAATGTCTTAATTTAAAATTGATCTGTAATTTAATTGTTGATTCATTAAGATTAAAATTTATACTCTGTTAATATCTAATATTAAAAGGCTGATCATTATCTTTGATAGAACCAATACCTTTTAATCCTTCCACTTCTGCTGTAGAAATACTCCCAGATCCTTTCTAAAATAGACACCTTGTTCCTTGACTCTGAATACTTCAATACCATTACATAACTGATCTAAGTTGGATGTAAACCCTTCAACAAATAAAAATAATAATAATCATTGATTTTTCAAGAGTTCCTAAAAGAGCAAAGCTTAAGCTTTTCACTGTATGACCCCTTTCCCACTCATATCCAGAACAGAGTTTGCCCCCGAACATCACGGCACTTTACCAGCAGTTTTTTCTGCAATACCTTATAAGAAGCTAAAGATCAAAGTAATTTTCTTTAACAGATCACTCCAACTTAAAAAAAGAAAACAGATGGATTCAAGAACACACATAAAGAACGCAGGAAAGTACGATTTGGAGAAAAAATAACTAAAATACAGAATCTGGCACAACATCTTAACAGAAGTCCTTCAGGCGAGAATTCATTGCATAGCAACAAAATCAGCTAAACAGAAAAAATAACATTGAAAATCTGTAATGTGAAGGAACGCGGTGGTGGAAGGAAAACACCACCAATAAATATAGCTCCGACAAACACTTTTGCTTTAGTCACCTTCAGAGGCAACGCAGGCACAAGCAACCTGCCTTGCTTTGGGGATGACAAATCTTTAACATAAACAGAGCAATAGAATGGTTGATGCTGCCAGATCTGAAACACAGAAATAGATCGGCGAAGTCAGCCTTTCTCTCCTAACGCTTGTGCTTCTGCGTGCTTTGCCCCTTCAAAAAACCCTGAGGATGCGTATTACAAACCCTAACTTCACGCCTTGCCACGTAAGAGCTTTGCAATGTTTATCTTGGTAAAATGAAAATGACACTTGCGTCCAAACCCTAGCGAATGGTAATGACAGTATGAGGTACTTCAACATTCCTTGACGATGGAGACAGAAAATACCTAAGCATTTAGTCATATTTCAATGATAGAAGACTTAGGACAAATTGATATCTAACTCTTTTTCATGTGCTTTTTCCATTATTATCTATACAGAAGAGGTGATTTTGAAATACATTAAATCATTTTTGGCATTGGGGGACTCCACATGGAATTACTATTTCTCTAACTTTTAAATAGTATGTTTTTAGCTTGAAAGAAAGATTAAAAGACTCAATTATTATGGATTTATTTTTTCAATTAAGAATTCAAATCAATTTATTGTTGTTAGCATTAATGAAATTAGTTATTTACTAGAAACTATCATATATTTCTTTTTTGAATTAATATATAAAAAATATAAAGAAAGAGGGCACAATATGAAAGGAACAATAACCAACTATCAAAATAGCACAATAAGCTTTCAAAGAGCTAGTTCTTAACAAGATGTAAAAAAATATACAACCAATCATGTCTATTGGAGGGACCAATAATTATTAAGCAAAATAAATCGTCTCACAAAATCAACCACAACATTATTTGAAGACCAACACCCAAAATAGCCTCTTTCCAACTTAAAGTATGGTCAAATATAGCAAGAATGAAAATAGCATTCATTTTTTATCAATGAAAAAATTCTAGAAAATATGTTTTAAGCTTTCATCGTGTTGATACAAAAGAGCATTTGATGGGTTGGACCATCATATATTTCAATATATCCCCAACCAACAATTTTTAATGTAATATTTTGTAAGCTAAAAATTTTGGGATTAGCCTTTGTTTTAGACTTCCATATTTGAACACTCAAATTCCTCCATGTCCTTTCTTGGAGCCTACATCTCCATTTCTGATTCACTAGGATTAAGTGTTAAATTTGGAAGAAGGTTTAAATAGATCTACCACTATCACTCTAGAAAGGCCAAACTATAGATATGCAATAGCATAAAATCCTACCCTTTTCTTTAGCCATGCCTGCCTTTTTAAATTATTGAGAGTATGTAATCAACTCAGAGTTACTCGTCTTTTGCATCAACTCGGAGTTGTTTCCTGAATCTTGGCTTCTTGGTATGCAATTTTGCGCTTCCTAGGGTGATAGTGGTACAACACACTTCAATTTTGATCAACAGTTTTGAGTTGTTTGAAATGACTAAGAATTTGTAATCAAATATTGCTAAAAACTCTAGAAACTATACGTAAAATAGGCACAAAATATAGAAAATCTTATAGCATCAAATACTCGCTACCTCATAAAATGTTTAGTGCAATCCATTAGATGTTGATGATGGGGGAAAATTGCTTCAAAACCCTAGTTGTCTGGCAAAAATATCACGAAAATGAAAAGCACCGCACAAAATGAACAAAAGTTGGAGGCGAGGCACATGAACGGAAGTCGAAGGCGAGGCAACCTTGTGCAATGTGTAAACAACATAAGTAATCATTTATGTGCTAGCCATGAATGTAGAATGTGACAACAGAGGTGAGGCACATGAACTCCATGAACAATGCCACCTAACCCTCACTGCGAAGACACAACAACACCATAAAACATTAGTGAGATACAAAATATTTTCCTCCACTCGTTGCTCATTGAGTGGCCAAACAATTTCTAATTTAAAAAATAGAAAACCCTGCTAAAATAGCATTGGCCAATCAGCAAATTGTAAAAAATAGCTAAAATTCCATTTAAATAAAAAAAATCCTTGTTTTGTCTCTTCCGACCTGCCTCGAGAGACAAGCTAATAACCAAAAAAACTGCAACGAAAACATTAATCTCTGCCTATAGATATGCGGGAGTCTCTACCTATAGGTATGCGGGGACTAATAAGTGCTATTTTAGTAGTATAAGAGTATTCATCGTGATGTTGGACATCAAAAATGAAAGTGAAGATTAATGGCTAGCAGCAGAACTTAGCAATTATTTTCTGTGTACGAAAAAAATTGTGTGTATGTGTAGCATGTTAAATTTGTGCATTAAAATTATGCATGTGCAGCAACTAGCAAGTTAATTTGATAATGGAGAAAACATGTTTGTTTTAATTTTGTATTCTACAGGTTATTTGAACAGCAGAGCTCCCATGTTCTGATCAGGGCTTTCCTTCAAACTTTTTCTGCAATGCTTTATAAGATAATGAAAACCAAATAATTTTACAATCAGAAGCACAAGACTCTGACGGCTAACTAATTCCATTCCAAGAAGAAAACAAAGAAAATAGACTATTTCAAGAGCACACCTCAAAAACGCAGCCAAGTACAATTTGAAGGAAAAAATAACTAAAATACAGAAATTAGAATCAGAGTCAACTAAGGGGTAAAAGAACAGTGAAAAATGTTGTCCGACGGAGCGTTGTGGTAAGCACCAGCGATAAATATGGCTCGGGCGGACCCTTTTGGTTTAGTCACCTTCAGACACAATGCTGGCACTAAATATCCTGCCTTGCTTTAGGGATGACAAATATCAACTTAAACAAAGTAACATAATTGTACATCTTGCTTAAAAATCTGCAACACAGAAAAAGATCAGAATTGATTCTTGTTAAGCTTCTGGTTGCTTGCTTGCCCTTTTAAAGAATCTTGATGAGTTTGTTACAATCTTTATTTTGCTAAAATGCCACTTCCATCCAAACTTTACCCAATGGAAGAAATATTACATGGGGTACTTCAACATTCCCTAACAATAAGAGACACACAACTAGTACCACCTGCACTGGACGTGCAAAGGGAAACTTATCCTGATCTACAAAATAAAATTTCGATTGAAACCTTTATTATGATCTGAGAAACATACAGCTCTCAAGGGAAGAGAATTGGTGCTACCTAGAACTAGGCAGCACCAGGTCATCTATTCCAGCAAAAATATCAAGCCACATTAGCTACATAATATTTTTTTATAGGAAGAGGGGAGAGGAAGTCATATATACAAAACAAAGAAAGAAAAGTTGGAGAGGAAGTCCCATCTCAGTAGTATTATTCTGTAGATTTTGCAGTTAGCGCTTATAATTTGGGATAACAAGCGATACGCCTAAATTTACATGGGTCTGAGAAGGAACCTTCGTAGAACTTACTGTCACCTAAGAAGAGAACTAAAAATCAAGAGGTGGTGAAAAGTTAACAGATTTCTTTTTCTATCACGCGCCCGCTTGTGACAATTATCCTGTTATTCGCTCTTGGAAACAAAACCCTCAACGCATATAGGCGATCAATAGGTGACAGAGCAATGGCAGGGAGATGGCTATAGTTAAGTGAGTAGCTTCCAGTACTGTTGCATGCTGTTCTATGACATGGACTCTGTTGTGATGATAAGAGGTGAGAGTAAATAAAAGTTAATTACAGTATACAGAGAAATGTGCCAGAGGGCGAGGGGAAGTGGTAGTAGGTGAGCAGCGACTTTAAGTGAGGTGTTGTGATTTGGTGGAAGTAATGGCACGTTAGCAGTTATTTTAAGTGACGTGTGTTTGAAAGGCGTAGTCACTCTATGTTTGCTTAAGTAGATATAATTTTACAGATTTCTAAAATATCATTTGTGTGTGCGTAGTTTTAAACAGGACAAAAAAATATTATCTTGAGAAAATGGCAGCCCAAAAACAGTAGTGGTTTTCTCATGTGGTTTACTAGCACCGGGTGAGTAGGAGAAGCTAAGTTGAGGTTTTTACACGATACTTATGTCACCTGTGTTAACTTCTTGTATGAAGATTTCAACTTGATCAGCAAAATCGATGACTTACTGTAAATAAAATCTGAACAGGTGAAAGAAGAAATCGATAACTTACTGTAATTAAAATCTGAACAGGTGAAAGAAGAATTGAATACAATTTTCAAGGATTTCAAGGAAAATTCATCATCGGATACAATTTTCAAAGATTTCTGATCATATAGAGGAGAGGGGTCAGTAGTCGTGCGGGCTAACTTCGTCAATATGTAGCAATTGACTGGAATATCGTAGAACCTTCGTTTTTTTTTTGACATGTGGACTAGCCTCTTATCTATCTATAACTAAAGTTTGGAGGTGTGACTCATCATGCAACTCGCCACATCAGCACATCTATTGAGAAGTGTCTAAAATTTGACTTTTTAAAAACTTGACCAAAACTTAATCATGGAAACCCCACTAGTTGAACAAAACAATACCATTTGTTGCTTGTAAAATACCATATTTTTATTTAAAATATGATAATATGCAACATAAATGGACCAAATACCTATTGGTAACCATAAATCTTTGATATCTCTAGCTTTTATATTCAACACATATGGACCAATAGTTGAACACAAAAAAACTATTTGTTGTTATAAAAACAACAAATAATGATTTAAAATATAACTTATACCAAACAAAAATGGACCAATAGTTGAACACTAAATTTTTTTGAAAATCCTTCACATTTAATGAAAAAATACATATTATTTATTGTACTCACCTTTAATATTTGTGATAGGACAAACTATTAATATGAAATACTCCAATTCTTGTACATTGCTATCCCAATAGTTGTACACATTAGAACAATATTTTTTCACTATGATAAGAATTCTTGTGTAAATGAGTGTCTTATTTTATTAACTGAGCGTTTTATTTTTTAAATTACACACTTATAGTGGATAGTTGTGATATTTTATTTGAGACAAAAAAATACTTATTTCACTTCTTCATGAATGTATTTATGTTTTTTTAATATAACATTTAAAGGTTCTCATGTGTTCAAGTATGGGTCCACTTTTGATCAACATTTGGTTATTTTTTAATTTATATTTAGATTAATTATTTACAATATATAGTATAAATATGTGGTAAGACTAGGTATTATAATCACAATTGAGTGCACGACTATTGGACCCCCCAGGACTATATGATTTTAGGAAACTGTCAACAATTTACCGTCTCAAAATTCAAGGAAAATTTATCACCAGCAATTCATTAACCCAAAAAATTAATAGCATTAACCTTTCTTAATATATATTTCTAAAACTTTGAATTTTTTTACAAAAGAATAATTTAATTTTTATAATAAAAATACAGTGAAAATTATTCTTTTGCAAAAAAATTTAAAGTTTTACATTTATATATTAAAAATGTTAATCTAATTAATTTTTCTTGAGGTGAATTTGTTGTGGTGATAATTTTTCTGCGATAAATTTGTCGTGGTGATGAATTTTCCGATGAATTGCTAGCAATGACTGATGTCATATATATATTCTCTCAAAACCACATATTAAATAAACAAATAATTATAAAATTTAAAATCTACATATTCTCAAAACCACATACTAAATAAACAAATAATTATAAAAATTATAAAATTTAAAATCGGGCCAGATATCATTGACAAGTTAAAATTCTGCAAATTTTCTAGGTTTTCTTTTCAGGTGAGAACAGAAACTGTTGACGAAAAAAAAATCGGAGTCATTTTATAAAAATGTTGGGCCTTAAAGAGCAATTTAAGCAAAGAAAATATATTTTTTCAGGGAAAAGTTTTAAGATTGAGATAGCAAATGGTAAAACCATAGCAAAAAGTGTTCAAAATAATTTTGAATTTTGAAGAGGCAGAAATCTGAAGGGTAATAGTTAGTTAACAAGGTAATTACAGAAGATAAATTGCTTTGTCTGTGTGAACTCCATATTTCATCAAATTCCATTTTCTTATGGCTTATCTTGGTAGCTGCAAGGTGCCTTTGATTCATCTGTAGGAATTAGTAAAAATAAAATATCGCAATAACAATATTACAGTGAAAGAAACTTAGAAATGAAAATCTGAAGCGGATCTTTTATGTAGAAAAGAAAATTCAGTGGAATGCGTAAGTAGCAGTAAACAATTTAAATCTTCACTGCTTACAGTCTAGAGGTAAGTTCTGTTGGTGTAACGCTTACCTTAATGCAGTCCAATCTTTATTGTCTATATAACGCATCTCACACCTCCATATTCTTTTTTGGGGCAAAGACCTCCACTCTCTTTTGCCTTCGGGTATTCCCACATTGGGGTCAAGAATAGTGAGTCTTATTGGAGGTTATTCATTATCTGGCTATTGTTAGACTTTGAGGGAAGTGAAATGTATACTGTTGTAGGATGAATATATAGCTGATATGCTGTAACAGAGATTATTGTTTTTGGATTTAATAGAAATAGAGCTATCCCCTGTTCTGATGTGGATGTAGTCTTTTGGTGAATCACATTAAAAATTCGGTTCTTCTTTTTTGTTCTTTCTGTGTGTATGTGTTCGATTTAATTATTTGTTGTTAGTCTTTGTCTAAATTCTTCTCTCAATAATTGGTATCAGAGTTTTGGTGAAGAAGCTCGACGAGGAAGCTCGGTGGTGAAGCTGGTTGGAAATCGGTGAAGAATTTCCAGAAACATGGTTGAAGCAAATAAGTGGAAAATTGAAAAGTTTTCAGGCAAAATTTTGGGTTGTGGAAGGTACAGATGGAATCTCTACTGATTAAGCAAGATCTCTCACTTACATTGATAGGGAAAACCAGAGGAAAAGGTTCGATGTTGGCCAAAGAGTGGGAGACTTTGGATAAGAAAGCAAGGGCTACTATTTTTCTTTCATTGTCGAGCAATGTCCTCTTCAATGTTTTAGTAGAGAAGACATCGAAAGAGCTATGGAACAAACTTTTAGACATGTACAAGATGGCATCAACATCAAACAAGGTATTTATCATGAAAAAGTTATACAATCTAAAAATGAGAGGTGGGATCATGTCAAATCACCTCAATGAATTCAATACCCTTGTCACTCAATTGATTTCAATGGGTATCAATTTAGATGATGAAATCAAAGCAATTGTGTTATTATGTGCTCTACCTAATAGTTGGGAAGGAGTGGTGATGGTAGCTAGCACTTTTGTGGCTGCCAAGAGTAAATTAAAATTTGATGATGTTGCAGCCACTCTTCTCAGTGAAGACATGAGGAGAAAAAATCAAGAACCCCCATCCGGTGATGCCTTGACTATTGTAAGTACTGACAATAGAGGAAGGGGTCAACATAGAGGTAGAAATAATAACAAAAGAAGGTCCAAAATTGCCAGAAGATCAAAGTCCAGGGGCAGAAATGGAGAATGTTGGTTTTGTGGCAAAGCGGGTCACACAAAAAAGAATTGTTGGAACTACAAAAAGGCACAAGAAAAGGTGAGCAATAACGAAGCCAACACTGCAAATGATAAAGATGAATGAGTTCTAGTTTTAGTGAGTGGCACTACTGCAGATTCGTGGGTGCTTGATTCTGGTGCCTATTTTCATGCTACTCCATGTTGAGGTGTTTTTACAAGCTATCAAGAAGGTAAATTCAGTAAAGTTTTTCTTGGTGATAATGAAAAATACAAAATAGTAGGAAAAGGTGATGTGATATTGTCTTTGAAAAATGGAAATAAATGGATCTTGAAAGATGTGAGAATGTATGTTCCTACACTAAAACAAAATTTAATATCAATGAGCTAGTTTTATGCTCAAGGGTGTGATGTCAAATTTTCTTTAGATACTTGGAAAGTAACCAAAGGTGTATTGGTGCTTGCAAAAGATTGCAAATTGGGTAGTCTTTATGTGTTAGAATATCATGGTGAAGTGGGAGTTGCAATGGCGGTTGTGGACGACAGCTCAGACCTTTGGCATAAAAGGCTTGGACATATGAGCCAAAAGAGACTTGAAGTTATGTTAATCAGGGATCAACTTCCAGGTTTGAAGTCCGTTGATTTGGAGTTTTGTGAGCATTATCTCCACAGAAAACAAAGGTGAATTAGCTTCCTGAAGACTGGTCATGACAAGAAAACATCACCCTTGGAGCTTGTGCATTCCGACGTTTTCGGACCTACCGAGGTAACATATTTTGGAGGTGCAAATTATTTTGTCTCTTTTATTGATGATTGTACTCATAAAATGTGGGTATACATGATGAATAGAAAATAAGAAGTTTTTTCCAAATTCAAAAAATTTAAAGCATTGGTTGAGAATAAAACTGAGCATAAAATCACATGTTTGCAAACCAACAATGGGGGAGAGTTTTGTTCTTTGGAGTTTGATGGTTTTTATGCAGATAATGGCATTAGACAGATCAAAGTAGTCCCATTCACTCCTCAATAAAATAGTACAACTGAGAGGATGAATAGAACCATTCTTGAGAGGGCTCAATGCATGTTGTCCAATACAGGCCTAAGCAAGGAGTTAAATGGGCAAAGGTGGTTAACACAGTCGTATATCTAATCAACAAAATCCCCTCATCTAGATTAGATTTTGATATCCCTGAAGAGGAATGGTTGGGCAAATGAATTTCTTATTCTCATTTACAAGTTGTTGGTTGTGAAGTGTTAACTCATGTTCCTAAAGAAAAGCAGACGAAGTTGGATTCTAAGACAAGGCGATGCATATTTGTTGGCTATGGTGAAGACCAATATGGTTTCCATTTGTGGGATCTTGTTGCCAAGCGGCTTGTTTGTAGTCGAGATGTGGTGTTTAATGAAAAAAAATTCCCAGGACTGCTAAAGCAAGCCACAAAGCACAAAGAATATGTGCCTCTTGATTTGTTTGAAATTGCACTCATATGGATATCTCAAATGGAAATACACAACATCAGCAGTTTTTATCACACTCTTCCACTGTTAATTTGCAGCCATCAAATGTTATTATGCAACCTCTACAAAGTTATGTGTAGTCCTCAAATACTCATCCTCAAGTGTTTGAAAGTTCAACACTACCTTCACATGTTAGTTCACGGCCTCTACATGTCTCTACGTAGTCTTCTCAAAGTGAGACACTGCCTTCAATAATTCAAGCGTCGCCTTCTTATATTTCCTCACAACTATTTGACAGTTCAATGCAGCAAGAGCAAGGATGGGATTTCAAGCCTAGTTTAGTCCATTCACAACCTTCTCATATCTGCAACCAATAGTCACATGAAGGTCCATCGCAGACTTATCAACAGAGACAGGGTAGTTTCCTTGAACTGAGAAATATTAATATCGGTACATGCACAATAATAAGGAACAAGGGAGTTTTAACATGCAAAGACCGGATATTGGAAGTATTTTAGAATCTGATATATATGATGTACAAAATCAATTACAGAGATTAAGCTTGGACAATACATTGCAGCATCAAGCTCCTCAATTAAGGAGGTCTACCCGAGAGAAAAGGCCTCCATCTAAATTTGATGACTATGAATTATTGCTCTTAGATCAGGCAGAGACAGTGAGTTTTTATGATGCTTGCAAAGACACAAATAATGTACAGTGGATGGAGGGTATGCAAGAAGAAATGGCCTCTTTATAGGCCAATGATACTTGGGATTTGGTGAAGCTCCTGCTAAATCAGAGACCTTGGAAGAACAAGTGGGTATATCAGTTGAAAGAGGAAGATGGAGGAAAACATCGCTACTGAGCCAAATTGGTAGTGAAAGGTTTTGATTAGAAAAAGGGGATTGACTTCAATGAAATCTTCTCACCCATCGTCAAAATGACCACCATTCATGCAATCTTGGGTATGGCAGCTGCGTGGGATCTTGAGCTTGAACAACTTGATGTCAAGATAGCATTTCTATATGGAGATGTTGAAGAAGATTTGTATATGGAGCAGCCTGAAGGTTTTATAAAACAAGGGCAAGAACATTTATATCGAAAACTCAAGCGTAGTTTATATGGGCTCAAGCAAGCCCCAAGGCAATGGTATCGCAAGTTTGATAGCTTCGTGGGTGAGCATAAATTCATTCACTATGAATCTGATTAGTGTCCTTACTTCAAATGGCTTGCAAATGGTGAGTTTATCCTAGTTTTACTTTATGTTGATGATATGTTGGTCACTGGTAGCAACATGAGGGTTGTTATGAAATTGAAGCAACATTTATTTCATCAGTTTGCTATCAAATATTTAGGGGCATCCAAGAGGATTCTTGGCATGACAATAATCTAGGATAGATAGCAAAGACAAATTAGATTGAATCAAGAGAAGTATATTGCTAAAATTTTGGATAGGTTCAATATGAAAAATGTCAAGCCTGTCAGTACTCCATTGGTTGATCATTTTTTTTTTTCATTAGCAATGTGTCCTCAAACTCAAGAAGATCAAGAACACGTGAAGAGTGTTCCCTATTCATCTACAGTTGGCAGTCTCATGTATTCCATGGTTTGTACTCGTTTAGATATTGCCCATGCAGTGGGAGTTGTGAGCAAATTTATTATCAATCCAAGTAAACCTTATTGGCAGGAAGTACAGTGGATATTCAGGTATATCAGAGGTACTCCTGATCATCCTTTGTATTTTGGAGGACAGGATACTCAGCTGCAAGGGTATGTTGATTGATATGTTCGAAGACTTGGACAAATGGAGGTCTACAACAGGTTATGTGTTTACATTTGTCGGGCCTACAATTAGTTGGATTTCACATTTGCAACAAGTAGTTGCACTCTCTTCCACTAAGGTTGACTACATTTTTCTCATCGAAAGAGAAAAGGAGATGATATGGCTATAGCAGTTATTGGGCGAGGGTAAACCCACAAAAGTGGTTTACAATTTGAGTGAGGAAGGAAAAGTTGCAAAAAATGACCCCATGCAAAAAAAATTGCTTTTTGGGGTTTGAACGAACTATTTCGTTCGAGCGAACCCATTAAATGTTGGCCCCTCATTTCCGATTCAAACAAAGCAAAGAAAATGGTAAAGGAAAGGGAGTTCACTCGAACCCCCCTTTTCCCCCTTCTACCCCTCAAGCACCAAAAAAGTCCAAAATTTTGTGCTTCAAAGCTCGGATTGAGGATGAAAATGGAGGAGACTTCACAAACCCAAATGGATGACAGTAGTCCTCAGAATGAGCTATCCAACGAATATAATTTTAATATGTTTTGGTTTTATTATATATTTGTTTTTTTAGTTTTATTAAACATAAGTTTTTCACCAAAAATCAAGTTTTTCATTTTTCACATGTGGAAAAATAGCAAATTATCAAAAAAATTTGAAAAATATGAGTGCACCAGATATTGAAGTTCTTGATCCAACCAAAAAAAAAATTGAATTTCGATACATACAAAAAAAGTTACGTTGTATACGGTCTGCCTATGTTTGAATTGTAATTGGTTTGACTTTGAAACTTGATTAAGGAAAAAAATTCAATAAAACACTATGAGACCAATTGGAAACACTAGCTATCATACTTACAAATCTAAATTCGAAAAAATTATAATTTTATCCTTCACGAAAAAAAAATTATGTTGTATACGGTGAGCGTCACTCCTTAAAAATGTTGTTTACTGAAAAAAACTAGTTTTCGAAGGAGATGGAAAAAAAAGTGCATTCTGATTCCAAAAATTTTGAAAAAAATATATTTAGAATCTATAAACAAAATGTCACAAATCACTAGTTTGTATCATCTTCAAATTCCTCGCGTTTTAGCCACTATAGGTGCCTAAAAGTGAAGATTTAGTTAAAAAAATTATTTCAATGTCCAATTTGGCCAAAAATTATAAACCAGTATTGTGGGATCACCCCCGAATTGTGGTGTAAGAAATTAGTTTTTACTTTGTTTTGTGATAGCAACAACACTACTCACTTGGCAAAAATCTCCACTTTTCATAATCGAACCAAACATATAGAGTTGAGATATCATTTTATTCGGCATGTACTTGAAGAGAGTAAGTTGCAAGTAAAGAAGATTGACATGAAAGTGAATCCGACAGATGCTTTGACGGAGATTATTCCAAGGTAGAAGTTCAAGTTTTGTAGGACTTCTCTTGGCATTGTCAAGTTGTGACAATAAGCTTAGAGTGGGGGATATCTATGTGTAGCTCTCTTGCAACCAGGATTGGACTTCAAGTGGGAGATTGTTGGTGTAACGCTTAACTTAATGCAATCCAATCTTTATTGTCTATGTAATGCATCTGACACCTCCATATTCTCTCTTGGTGTAACGACCTCCACTCTCTTTTGCCTTCAAGTATTCCCATGTTGGGATCAAGAATATTGAGTCTTATTGGAGGTTATTCATTATCTAGTTATTGTTAGACTTTGAGGGAAGTGGAATGTATACTGTTGCAGGATGAATATATAGTTGATATGTTGTAACAGCTCAATTATTGTTTTTGGATTTAATAGAAACAGAGCTATCCCCTGATGTGGATGTAGCCTTTGGTGAGCCACGTTAAAAACTTGGTTCTTCTTTCTTGCATTTTTTCTCTCTGTGTGTATGTGTTCAATTTAATTATTTTCTTTTAGTCTTTGTTTGAATTCTTTTCTCAACAAGTTCTACAATAAATTTCACCATTCCAATAAGTATGTAAAAATAAAACAAGTAGGAATTTGTATTCTTTTTTAAAAGATAAATTATTTTACAGGGGTCATAAATCAAAAATTATATTAAAAACTCAAGACTTTCCATTAGAAATAATTTTGAAAGCAAAAGAGAAAAACTGTTCAAATTACAAACAAAGAGTAACTAAGAATTTACCGGAAAAGGAAGTTTGCTTATCAGTTTTTGTCTCTGTGCCATTAAAGTAATGGTAGTAAGTTGTCGTCAAATGAAAATGCTTGTATATATAAGTTGGAACTATTTCAGACAGGTGGGAAGTGGCAGCAAGTGGCTTTGTATATTTCAGACATCTACTTCTATAGTGAAATTTTCCATAATCTTAATTTTGTTTCCTCTCCAACACATCCACAAATTAAGTAGGTTGTTTGTCCTGAAGGCGCGACAATTTTTTGAGCTAATTGAGATACCAGTTTGGAGGAGCATTACACTAGTTTATCGAAAAAATCAGCGAAGTAATGTAGTTATATAGAAGCCTACTGGTAACTAGCACCACCACGTGGAGGTGCATTCAGTGATCTAATGGGATTTTTTTAATTTGATCTTGTAGTTTATTTTTAAATATTTTAATTTTTTTTTCTATCTTCCACTTTGTGCGGATTATATAAAATTAGACAAGTGGAAAGACTCAAAAGACATGAGTAAAAAACGTTGGCCAATTTAGTCTATCAAGTGAAATATATTAAGGGTTGGAGTGGAGTTAGAGTAGCTCTCAAAGAATTACAAGGATAGGTATGGAGCCAATGCACACAACAAAAATTTATAGAAGAGGGATTATGTGAATAATCAAATTTTATTGAGTGATCATATGTAATGTTTTGTTTAAGAGTATATTTTTTAATGAAAAAGTGTATTATTAATTATAAGATAATATTATATATATTAAAAAAATGTGTGGAAAAAAATCACATTCTTTAAATTTATATGGAGACAATCTCTAGAGAACAAAACAAACAAGTTACTATGTGGTAAGAGCAAGAGTAGTAGTCAAAGAATGTCACGTATGAAATTTACGCTTATCTATTTAAATGCAGACTTTACTTTATATGACGAATTAGATTATTTAATGATTATTTTTAAAATGATTTAATTGAAATTCGAAATGAAATGAAGATGAAATTGAATTGAAATGCAAATGCAAATTATTGTATTTACATTTATTTCGGGGTTTGTCATTACTGATGATGAATTGAGTGCAAGTGAACGCAGGAAACAGGTGAACGAGGTCGAAGGCGAGAACAACAATCAGGTAGAGTTGTTTAGCCAATTGACGTGTGCGAATAGATGGGATCTCACACACTCACGTAGATTGATATTTTAAATGTCTTGTACGTATATTATGCTTGCAAATCGAAAAATTTAGTTTTGGTGTGATTTCTTAGAAAATTGTAAAAATGTGTTTTCATAGATGATTTTGTTAAATTTAAGAAAATCAATGTAAATTAAATAAAATAGATTTGTTTGTTGAGTATTTTATTCTTATACTGGAAATATGAAGTTGAATTTTCAAAATTAAAGGTAATATTGTTTTAAACTTAACTTTGATTAAATTTAGTTTAATAAATTTATTTTTAAATTTAAATGATATTTAAATATGAAATTGTGATAATAAATGAATTTTATATTTAGAAATAGATTCATTTTGTAAATTAATTAAAATAGTGAAATGGAAATTGATTTTGTTCGGTAATTTCGAATTTGAAATTTGCACTCAAAACTGAACTCGGCAAAAGTAATAGAATTAAAAATATCTTTAAATATCTTGAACTATGAGTTATGAATTTGATCTAAAGATCAAATTGAGAGATTAGTGGATCTAGATTATGCATGAATGCATGAGGAAAACAAATATATTAGAGAGAAAATCCAAAATTGGGGAGACACAGAGAATTTACATATACAGAAAATTTGAATTTAGAGAGAGACAGGAAATTCGAAATTACTGAGAATTAGGGAAAGCACAAAGAAATTTCTTGACAGTAATTAATGGAGACAGGATTAAGAAACAAGGAATTTGAAGAAAAATGTTGACATTGAATACAATTCGATTTGGGAAAAGGAAGAAAGGTAGGAATCCTACTTTGTTCTTAACACCCATGCAGCCACAGACTTCTTTTCATACGCAGCCACTGGAGACCATGCAGGAGGAGTGATAGGCAACAAGGATAAGGAGGCGCGCTCAGCCAGTGGGGAAGGCGTTGCAGAGAGAGATTGGAGAGTACTCTCCCATGTGCCCTGAAGAGAGGTGTTGAGAACACCTCACGGTTTCCACACTCCACACTCTTTCCCACACACCAAGCATAGGCTTCAACCACTGTGCCACTTCCTTGCGCAGTCAGCAGCCAGTAAAGAGACCCATCATCCCTTGCGCAGGCATCAGATACTGTGCCATTTCCTCCATGCGCACAGCAGTAAGGAAGACTCTCCATCCACCATTTTCCTGACACCTTCACACTTAATCCAAAAGGAATCTTCACAGTAGCAACAGAAAGAAAAAGGAACAAAGAGAATAATTAGCAGCAACAGGAAAGAGAGAATAAAGAGCAAAGGAGAAAAGGCACAGAGAAATAGGAAACGAATTCTCCAGCGGCATTCATGAACCTTATGAACAGTATCTTTAGAGAATGTTTGGATGATTTTGTGCTCATATTCATTGATGACATTCTGATCTACTCTAAGACAGAAGAGGAACACGAGGAGCACTTGAGAATTGTTTTGCAACGTTTGAGAGATCAGAAGCTTTTTGGCAAGTTTTCGAAGTGTACTTTCTTTTAGAAGAAGGTTCACTATTTGGGGCATGTGATATCTGCTGAGGGAATCTCAGTTGATCCTGCGAAGATAGAGGCAATTGTAGATTGGCCAACACCGAGGAGTGTTACAGAAGTTTGTAGTTTCATGGGACTTGCAGGTTATTATAGGAAGTATGTTGAAGGGTTTTCTAGAATTGCAGCACCTATTACTTCTCTTCAGAAGAAGGGAAAGAGATATGAGTGGATAGAGAAGTGCGAAGAAGCATTTCAGATTCTTAAACAGAAGTTGACATCAGCACCAGTGTTGACTATACCGGATCCTAATGGTCATTTCATTGTGATTACAGATGCATCAGGTGAAGGTGTAGGAGCTGTGCTAATGCAGGAAGGCAAAGTGGTGGCATATGAGTCTAGGAAACTGAAGCAGTATGAGTTGAACTATGCACCACACGATCTTGAGCTTATGGCTATTGTGCATGCATTACAGATGGGGAGACATTATCTCCTAGGGAAGTCGTTTGAGCTTAAGACTGATCATTTGGGACTTAAGTACATCTTCACACAGCCAAACCTCAATGCGAGACAGAGGAGGTGGCTTGAGTTCCTGAGTGAGTACGATTTTGGTATCGAGTACATCAAAGGTAAGGAGAACAGAGTTGCTGATGCTCTTAGCAGAAGAAGGCATCTATCTGCTATGGACCACAAGGTCAAACTTGAGACAGCAAGTGTTGCAGTATCTCCAAGTGATGAGCATTACGACAAGGTTAGACAAGCCTTAGAGGCGGATCCTTCAGATCATAGATTTGATGGTTATGTGATGGAGAATGATGGTATTGTCAGATATCAGGGAAGGATGTACATCCCTGAGGGTGGAAATTTGAGGAAGTTGATACTTGAGGAAATTCATGATGCACCTTATTCAGGGCATCCAGGAGTCACAAAGATGGTAGCAGAGTTGAAGGCTTTGTATTTTTGGCCTAAACTTAAGAAATATGTCATGGAGTACGTGGCTAGATGTTTGGATGCCAGCGAGTCAAGGCTGAGCATGTGCATCCAACGGGACTTATGTATCCCCACGATATACCTGAGTATAAGTGGCAAGTAATCAGTATGGATTTCATCCAGGGATTACCATTGAGCAGAAATAGGCATGATACCATCCTAGTAGTTGTTGATAAGCTGACGAAGGTTTCACATTTCATACCTGGGAATTTGAAGGATGGATCATTGACTCTTGCAAGGAAATTTGTGCAAGAGATATTCAGGTTGCATGGTGTACCAAAGACCATTATCTCTGATAGAGATACCAGGATGACATCTAGGTTCTGGACTACATTGAATGCAGCTTTGGGAACTAAACTGAATTTTAGTTATGAATATCACCCACAAAACGATGGCCAAACTGAAAGGGTCAATCAAGTTGTGGAGGACTTGTTGAGGATGTACTGCATGGATCAGCAGTAAAAGTGGGAAGAATATTTACCATTGGTTGAGTTTTCCTACAACAACTCATACCATTCTTCATTGGGTATGGCACCTTTTGAAGCACTCTATGGACGGAAATGTCGTACACCCATCAGTTGGGACAAGATAGAAGACAGGATCATTATTGGTCCAAATATGCTCAAGGAAATGGATGAGCAGATGAAGTTGATCAAGGGTAGGTTGAAGGAAGCAGCCGATAGACAAAAGAGCTATGCTGATAGGAACAGGACTTGTAGGCAGTTTGTTGCAGGAGATAAAGTATTCTTGAGGGTTAAGCCTCATAAGAGCTCTATCTCGTTTGGAAAATCATCAAAGTTGGCACCAAGATATGTGGGCCCATTTGATGTACTGGAAGTTATAAATCCAGTTGCTTATAGACTAGTGTTACCACCTGCTCTTGCTCGAATCCATAATGTTTTCCATGTTTCTTTGTTGAAACCTTATCATTGTGATATGACTCATATTCTTGATTGGCGTTCATTACAGGTACAGGATCCAGGGGTGGTGCTATTGGAGCCCATCTGAATCCTAGACAGGCATAGCATTAAGCTACATAATAGAGATAGTACCCAGTATAAGGTCCAGTGGGACCAGTATACTGAGGACAATGCTACATGGGATTATTCTGAGACGATAGATCATCATTTTCCTCATTTGCTTTCATAGATTAGCATTTGTTTTGTGCGGAGATACTTGAAACTCTGGTTTGATTCACTTGTTGTGAACTTGATAGCATGGATGCTACTATTTTCTTATGTTTATGATGGAGAACTATGATGCTAGTTACTATTTCATTATGCTTGATTGAGACACTATGCTTTACTTACTGAGATACTATGTTTTATTGATTATGATTGTATGTTTTTAATGATGATGATGTTATGCTTATTGATTGACTAATAAGACATCGAGACGATGTCTCTTCCAAGAGGGGAAGGATGTCACGTATGAAATTTACGCTTGTCTATTTAAATGCAGACTTTACTTTATATGACGAATTAGATTATTTAATGATTTAATTGAAATTCGAAATGAAATGAAGATGAAATTGAATTGAAATTGAAATGCAAATTATTGTATTTACGTTTATTTCGGGGTTTGTCATTACTGATGATGAATTGAGTGCAAGTGAACGCAGGAAACAGGTGAACGAGGTCGAAGGCAAGAACAACGATCAGGTAGAGTTGTTTAGCCAATTGACGTGTGCAAATAGATGGGATCTCACACACTCACATAGATTGATATTTTAAATGTCTCATACGTATATTATGCTTGCAAATCGAAAAAATCAGTTTTGGTGTGATTTCTTAGAAAATTGTAAAAATGTGTTTCATAGATGATTTTGTTAAATTTAAGAAAATCAATGTAAATTAAATAAAATAGATTTGTTTGTTGAGTATTTTATTCTTATACTGGAAATATGAAGTTGAATTTTCAAAATTAAAGGTAATATTGTTTTAAACTTAACTTTGATTAAATTTAGTTTAATAAAGTTATTTTTGAATTTAAATGATATTTAAATATGAAATTGTGATAATAAATGAATTTTATATTTAGAAATAGATTCATTTTGTAAATTAATTAAAATAGTGAAATGGAAATTGATTTTGTTCGGTAATTTTGAAATTGAAATTTGCACTCAAAACTGAACTCAACAAAGGTAATAGAATTAAAAATATCTTTAAATATCTTGAACTGTGAGTTATGAATTTGATCTGAAGATCAAATTGAGAGATTAGTGGATCTAGATTATGCATGAATGCATGAGGAAAACAAATATATCGGAGAGAAAATCCGAAATTGGGGAGACACAAAGAATTTGCATATACAGAAAATTTGAATTTAGAGAGAGATAGGAAATTCGAAATTACTGAGGATTAGGGAAAGCACAAAGAAATTTCTTGACAGTAATTAATGGAGACAGGATTAAGAAACAGGAAATTTGAAGAAAAATATTGACATTGAATACAATTCGATTTGGGAAAAGGAAGAAAGGCAAGAATCCTACTTTGTTCTTAACACCCATGTAGCCACAGACTTCTTTTCATACACAGCCACTGGAGACCATGCAGGAGGAGTGATAGGCAACAAGGATAAGGAGGCGCGCTCAGCCAGTGGGGAAAGCATTGCAGAGAGAGATTGGAGAGTACTCTCCCACGCGCCCTGAAGAGAGGTGCTGAGAACACCTCACGGTTTCCACACTCCACACTCTTTCCCACACACCAAGCACAGGCTTCAACCACTGTGCCACTTCCTTGCGCAGTCAGCAACCAGTAAAGGGACCCATCATCCCTTGCGCAGGCATCAGATATTGTGCCATTTCCTCCATGCGCACAGCAGTAAGGAAGACTCTCCATCCACCATTTGCCTGGAACCTTCACATTGAATCCAAAAGGAATCTTCACAGCAGCAACAGAAAGAAAAAGGAAAAGAGAGAATAATTAGCAGCAATAGGAAAGATAGAATAAAGAGCAGAGGAGAAAAGGCACAGAGAAATAGGAAACGAATTCTCCAGGTAGGAACTTGTGATTATGGAAATAATAAATTAGATCCTTCAATTTGAAGTTCAACAAATTCTAGAAATAAATGGTAGAAATTTAAGAAAATTTTGATTGTTAAAGAAATTAGGAAAACAGAGAATCAAAACGAAAACAATGACTGTCTGAAATAATTTTTGTATTTTACCAGAACAGAAAACAATCAACAAAATGTTTTTTTTTATTTCCAAAATTATAGACGGAAATTTAGATGTAGATTAAATGGAAAACAAATTAATTCAATTCTTCATGTTTAGGAAAATCAAACTGTGAAATATATTTCCAGAATTGAAACAGAAATTTAATTTAGTTATGTTGAGAATTAGTTAAATTTTGAGTTAAATCATTCACAGAACGATGAACTGAAATTAGAAAACCAGAATGAACTTGGAAACAAACAGATCGTATTGAGAGAAAATAGAAAAATGTTGATGCAAACTAGTTAAATTATTTTGACATAAATTATGAGATTATTGACAAAAACACCAAAAGAAAGACAAAAAAACAGAATTTTAACTTGAAATTTCACTTTTTAGGAATGCTGTCAAAACTCAGAATATTAAATAGTTACCTTTAAATTTGATAATGATGGACTTTTAAACGCTGAAAATAGAACGAATTTGAATCGAAACGTATAAACTTGAGATTTAGTCAATTTTTTAGAACAATTTGAACGAACTTTAAAACAACTTAAATTAAAGAAGAGTTTGAAACAACTGAATGTGTGCTCTTTTAATTTACATTTTATATGTATTTTTGACATACTGGAGATACACCTTCGTTTTTGAAACTTTATTGATTATTTAAATGACTGAATTAAATGCTGATTTTATGTCTTTATGCGAATTGGAACAATGAAAAGCGGTGTTTGATAAATTGTTTTCATTATACATGTTGTTTTCAGTTAAATGTTGAAAGATTGTGATTGACTGTATGAACCATGCAAGAATGATAGATAATTCTGCTTGCGATGTTTTTGGGAAAGTTACCTTCTGGGACGGGTGCCGAATATGGGTAAATAGAGAGTGTGGTTTTGCTTTTTCCAAAACTGCGTTTTATTGTCGTGCATGACATCTTACTTGGCCAATTAATTATTTGTACCATTGAAATAGATGGGTTATTTGAGCTCTCTACCATATCCTAGTACCGAACTTGCTTCTTTCTTAACTGAATTAGAAAACTGAAAATGCTTGTGGATTACTAGTAGTACTAGGCTTGCACCAGATTCCATCTTGCTCGTAGACTGCTTTTTGCTAAGCAATTTGTGCAGGGTCGGGTATTTCTTGATTGAATAAGAAATTTCGGGGAAGCGTAAGCTTCGAGGTTGGGCGAAAAAGCACCTGATCCTTGTTCTCGTCTTCTTTTGAAGATTTGCTTATGGATGGAAGATCGACTAACTGATTCTTCTTTTAAAATGCTTTATTATTCATGATGTATATATTGACGAGCTTATGGTGACTAACTGCCTAAGTCTCGAATTTGTAAACTGGATATGTATCCTCCATTGTAAATGTTATTTGAAATGTGTATTTCGACACTTGTAAGATTTAGACTGAATAATATGATGTTATCTTTCGACTTTTATGTCGTTTTATGTGTTCGACTTGTTCTTATGAATGAATGAATGAATGTGATGACGACTTATTTGGAATATAATGGAATTTATTTTAAGTATAGTTGAATTGTTTTTATGGAATTTTCTTCTCTTTACAAAGAAGGGGAGGGGTTTTGGTCATCCAGTTTACTCTATTTATTAGTGAGGTTCAAAGTGTTGTCAAGGGGCTCCTAACTATCATTACCATCATCAATTTTTTTTTAGTGTCATGAACATGTGATGTAGCAAGAGCAAAGCAAAGGAATTTACCGATATTTATTTAACCATTCAACCCATGACTAGAAGCCTAGGGAGAAGCAAAGAGGTGGCATGTAGGCTAAGACCACCTTCATTGAGATTGGTACTTGGCTCTTCTTACAAGAGGCTAAAAAGCAAGGGAATAAGTGTCTTGTTCTCTACAAGCATATTGGTTTTCTTCTACACAATGCCCATGAGGTAGAGAACATATACTCTAGCAGTAGTGTGTGAGGCATTACCCCAATGATCCAAAAGCACTTGAAGATGTGCCACCTCCAATGTAACCTTGTTGGATTGCACATGGATTTTCTTAATCACATTAGAATAAATCATTTCCTTATTTTAAAGTGATAAACTAGATTCAATTGAACTTTTGAAAAATGCAAAAAAAATTATGTACTTTCATATGCTAAGAAGAGTTTTCACCTTGAAAGCATGCCAAATTTGGGTATGTTTAGAAGGGATTCTAGGCTAATGCCCTAGTAAAACCATGTGTTATGGGAACTATTCAAGAAGAAAAAATATGAATAAATCATGAATCCAAGTCCATGTAGCCTTAGTTCTAGGAAAATTTAGAAAAGGTGCTTGAGAGACTCCTAATGGCCACAAAATGGGTATTGAGGATTCCTTATTATAAATCGATTTAATCTAGGACCAACTAGAAGGCCTTTGAAAATAATACACCAAGAAAAATAAGAAAGCTTTAACTCTAAAATAGAAAACCAAACTATTTGACTTGTTTTGTCAGACACTCAAAGAGGATTGTAACGTCCACCTCTAATTTGAAATGGGAAGGTCATAGACAAGTGTGGAGAGTGTTAGAGTAAAGGTTTTAACTTAATTATGTTGATTAAGTTACATTTATTCCCTTCTTAAGATTTCACTTTAGTTTGCATAAAGTGACATTTAATAATTATATTAATTATTAAATGTTTTCCTTTTAGGGCTTCTTTTAGGGTTTTCCTATTAGGGTTTCTTTTAGGTTGGCATGATCTCCTTTTATAAGGATTGATCTCATTGTATATTTCAACACATTGAATTCCTTTTTTAATTGATAAGATAATTTCTCCATTTTTCAGAGCTTCAAACCCTTGTTTGTTTTCTCCATCCATTCTCTTCCTTGTGACAGGTATCCATTTGCATGCAGGTGTTCTTGGAGTCTGAAGTTGGTTTTGACAACTCCTACATGGTATCAGAGCTTCCTGTTGCATGCATGTTCTTGTTTGAAGAATTTGGTGCTATTTGGAGCTACAAGGTTGGATTAGGCATTCACAGTTTTGGGGTTTGCATTTTTTGATCCAGGGATTCACCTGTAATTTCAAAGCATTTTGAGTCCAAACGGACCTCGCCATTGCGTCCGCAGAGGTCCAAAACCCCTAAATCGACTGTTCATTTGTCCATTTTGGACAAAGTCGATTTAAAGGGCAAATTTTTTTTACCCACACAGCGGTTCGCCTGCACCTAGTAAAAAAATATTATCATTTTCTTTTTTTGCATATTGTTTTGTCAGGAATTTTTTTTATATATAAAAATGGCTATAAATGTTTTTTGATTTTTTTTGTTAAAAAAATCAAATTGAAAAAATCCTTTTAAAAGGCTTGCTAAGCCTGGTCGCGGTACCCTGCGCAGGGTATTGTACAGGGTCGTACCTGCGCAGTGTACCCGCACGCCCTCATGGGGTGCTGTGGGGGTGGGCCCACGTGCCTCCCCCACCAAAATTTTATCAAAAAAATTTATTGTAAAGTTTTTTTATTTTGTTTTTTTTCTATATAAAAAAATTTAAAAAATTTGATAAGCCCAATCGCGCTTTTGCAGTGACGGTCGTTTGGCCGTCAAATTTAAGCCAATCTTTTTGCTGCGACAGCCGTATGACCGTCAAATTTAATGCAACGCTAGTTTTTTTCCCCTTTGAACCTGTTTTCTTCCAGAGGTCGTAACTTGGGCATATGATATTATTTTTTGGAAAACGAGATATCTTCGGAAAGCTGGTTCTGTCAAC
The DNA here is from genome assembly GCA_007115665.2 of Sequoiadendron giganteum. Classification (NCBI taxonomy): domain Eukaryota; kingdom Viridiplantae; phylum Streptophyta; class Pinopsida; order Cupressales; family Cupressaceae; genus Sequoiadendron; species Sequoiadendron giganteum. Next base: position 88,244,679 of record CM021100.1, on the reverse strand, counting down.
TTTCCAGTGGTGTGGGTTTCATCACTTCTTTTTTTCATTGGTGCATTCTACAGCCAGTTGAAGTCAACGGAGCTGCTTTCAGTCCTGAGCTCATAACTTTTGATTCGTTTCTTCGTTTTTTGCGATCTCAGCGACGTTGGAACCATATTTCAGAGCTCTTCAATTCCATCCATGCAATTTTTTCAGATTTCACTCCAAGTATATTTTATTCAGTTTTTTGTGTTTTCACACTCTGGTGAATTACCTGGACATATTCATTCTTGGGAACTTTTCGTTTGCATGGGATGCTTCGTTTTTTGTTGTTCTTCATGTATTTCCAATTTTTTGTCCTTTGTGGGCATTTTGAGCATCATTTGTAAGCAATCTTTTATTTAAACGCACTGAGATAAAGTGCCACACTATTGTACATGTATTTTGGGGATTTTGCACATAAAGTTGTGCCATATTTTGTACTCACTTTTATTATAAAGTGCCATGGGGGTTGTGTAGTGCCTTTATTTTGCCATCACACCTTTGTCTATTGAGTGTCCCTCCATGACAAAAATGGATCCATATGATTCCAGCCTCATGCATGTGTGTTTTGTTTTGCACACCACTTTTTCAGTTGCAGGTGCTTTCTTGTGCACTTTTAGATGTTGTATCTTCTCCTTCATGCACTACAGGGTGTTACACACCATTTCAGTGGATCTTTCAGGCTCTCCCAGTTCAGCATTATGGGGGGGTATTATACTATTCCTGCTAATTCTTCCTTGGTTTTGCCTTGGAAGGAATCTTCCATTCTCAGTTGATCAGTGTTTTAGACTATTGGTACTTGTGCCATTTGTATCTTCGTTGCTAATTCTTCCTTGGTTTTGTGTTGGAAGGAATCTTCCATTCTCAGTTGATCAGTGTTTCAAACTATTGGTACTTGTGCCATTTGTATCTTTGTTCCAAGTGTTTGTCTTTGTTTGCCATCTAATTCGAGTAGTGTCATTTGGGGCACTCATGCAGATTGTTGTCTTCTTGATCCTGAACATCTTATCTTCAGAGGAGGTTCTTCAGCACCGTAGCAGTCATCTTTCGATAGTTGTTTGTAGCTTCTTTTGCTTCAGTGATGTTCTTCATGGCTTTCTGCATCTCTTTTTGGAGTAGAGCTTTTTCCATGAGGTTTTCTCTATTTCTCCACTTTACAGAGATTTGGTTGTATTTGGGTACCTGATCTGGCCTAGTTATCAAGACCCATGTTTGCCTTCTTGCATTGTAGTTACCTTTGCTTTTTTGCACATGTTTGTAGCTGCACTTTTGCTCATCTTAAGTGGGGGTGTTAGAGTAAAGTTTTTAACTTAAATATGCTGATTAAGTTACCTTTATTCCCTTCTTAAGATTTCACTTTAGTTTGCATAAAGTGACATTTAATAATTATATTAATTATTAAATGTTTTCCTCTTAGGGCTTCTTTTAGGGTTTTTCTATTAGGGTTTCTTTTAGGTTTGCATGATCTCCTTTTATAAGGATTAATCTCATTGTATATTTCAACACATTGAATTCCTTTTTGTTATGATAAGATAATTTCTCCATTTTTCAGAGCTTCAAACCCTTGTTTGTTTTCTCCATTCATTCTCTTCCTTGTGATAGGTATCCATTTGCATGCAGGTGTTCTTGGAGTCTGAAGTTGGTTTTGACAACTCCTACAGAGAGATCCAAGAGTATCCCTTATGAGTATTATAGTTATGAAAAGGTATTCTTGGAAACCATTTCCAATATTTCTACCAAGGCTTGAAATAATGAACCCCAATTTTATGAATAGCATTTGGAGACACAGAGTTAATGACAACCTAGAAGTTTTTGAAGTTTTGATTAGAGAGCTAACACTTATCTTTGGATTCAATCCAAGTAAGAAAATTATTGGTTCTCTTGGAAAAATATTTGGGAGTATCTTGATCCCCTTCTTAAAAAACCTTAAATCATGGACCAATGGGGTCTTTGCTAGAGGCTAACCTTGACAAGAGATATTGGGAGAATACTATATGAATGCTAATTAATTGAAATCCAAATGAAAAGTTCATTATCATTCTAGATCAACTAGGGTTTTATGGCTTCCTAGGCTCTCCAAATACCTTTCCTCATAAAAGTACCCTAAATCTAGACAAGCTCCTTCATGATAAGAAGGGTGTGAAATTTAATCCCTTTCTAGGCTGGTCTCCCATTATAAATTCCTAAAGATATGCAATGACACATCAATATTTTGTAGGAATTATTATTTTCAAGAGCTCAAATGATCTACTTCACACACAAGGCTAAGTCTTAGCATTAAACATAAATCAATCCCAACCCTCCAAAGTCATAAAGGAGACTATAAAACTCCCAAACCACCTAGTGGAAACCATCATGATTTTCATAGGAAGAACAAATAAATTCCTTGAGTAGCTTTTCAAGCTTCTGATATGAATATTTAGAAGGAACCTAAGAGGAAGACTAGTAAACATGAGCAATATCAAAATATTTTAATACACCTTAAATTTCCCTTCCAAAGAAAGAGGCTTGGTAGTCTAGTATGCCATTTTTTTTATCCTAGATGCAATAGCATGTCATAAAGAGGACATGGATTCTTGGAAATAAAAAGGAATACCTAGGAATCCTAAGATATTCCAATGATCAATCCAACTCCATCCAAAAGATTTGAGAGAAGGGGGCTTAGAAGAAAAGGATTTCCTATAGCATTGATGTTTTTCAATGAATGTTAGAAATTTTGATGCCTTACAAAATATGTCCAAAAAATGCAAGGCTTGATTGATATTACCTAAAGTCATCATCAAGAAGATTAAGAAAATAAGCATTAGCAAAGTGGTCATTTTTTAATTAACCTAAGGAATTAGGCCAAGAAATACATTTGATAAAATTTTGTGAAATAAAATTGGCCAAAAGATATGGCAAACCCTCAATAAAAAGCACATAAAGGGTAGGATCTGAAGGAAATCCATGGAAAATGGACCTAAAAATACGAAATGCACTAGATTTCTAGTCATTAGTATTAAGGCAAGTAGACACATAAAAAATATGCAAAATGATTGAACAAAGTGAGGGCCAAATCCTATTGCATGAAGCATGGAAAGGATAAAACTCTACTCAATCTGATCATATGCTTTAGAAAAAATAATTTTAACAAATATAGTCTATTGTTGAGATCTACAAGCCTAATCTATGCCCTCCCAAATTATAATAGTATTGTCTAAAATATACTTTGATTTGATGAATCTAATTTATCTAGGAGGCATTATCTATGAAAGAAGGTGGTACAATTTTAAAGCAAGGGCCCTGGTGATGATCTTATAGGATACATAAAGAATATTAATTAGTCTCCAATTATATATCATTTTGAGTCTCTAGACTTAGATATGAAATTTGCATTTACTTTGTTTATAATTTTTTCAATGAGTTAGCATGAAAGGCTTTAAGATAAAATTTATGGAGATCTTCTCTAACTGACACTTAGAGGTTCTTATAAAATAGAAAGGAAACCCATCACATCTAAGAGATTTATCATCATCCATTAAAAAAATAGCTTCTCGAAGATTAGAAAGCGTAAGTACGCTAATAACAAAATAATTGTTGAGAATGGGAATGCCTACAAGGGGAAACATTAAGTATTGCCATGAAGCATGATCTTATTGATAGGTTGTCATTAGGTCGTACTAATTTAGAATATTGAATGTCAATTAGTCAACCGGGTAGTGTCCAAGGCAGTTTGCAAGAGAAGATGATTTGGATAACTCATTTTATATTTTTTGTTTTACCTTAAACTATTGGAATCAATTTTAATCTAAGACCATTACTATTTAACTAGAAAATAATCTTATTCTAAGAAAAACCGGGAATATTAAACTAAAAAGCATAAGACAACTAATTTAGAAAGCAACACAACTAAACTAGAAAGCATAGAAATAAGCAAACTAAACAACTGATATACTATGGAAGCAGAAAAATAAGTGAACAAAGAATGAAACATCTTTTAAACAGTAAAGGATTTTATCAACTACGAAAGATAACTCACACAAGTTAAAAATAATGGTGCTCCGGAACTTCAGACTCAACTCTTAACAAACTTAGTTACCTCCTACTGAATAGTTATCTAACTTTAAACAAATGAACAACAAAACAGTAAAATACTTATCTATCTAACTAACTCCCCTCAAGTGGCCAGCTCGTGCGTTAATAATTTGTCTTTAAATCACATAAGCTACAAGTTTGGGAGTCTATCCATTACGAGTAGTCATCATCACTCATAATTCAATAGTTTACCAATAGACATAAATCAGGTAACTCATTTCAACAGTATTTTGAAAACCATGTGAACAGCATAGCGATACTTCTTTTGTCTTATTCATCACTTATGAAATTACATTCTTATAGATAACTTGTAACTAAATCCTAAATTTAAGATGGCCTGGATAGCCATTGAAAAAGTCTTCAACAACTTAAAAACTAACTTTTATGTCTTTAAAGCTCATAAACATATAGAAGGCTCGAGAAGAGCCATGAAGTTTTGATAAAAAAAAATTAAAGAACATAACTAAATCCTCAGTGCATCATCCTGGTATTCAAGAGTAGGTTCGCATCATCTATTCTTTACCACACTTGAGGTATGTGTTGGTTCATCTTTTGCAACAACTGCTCGATGACCGGCTATTTCCTACAAAGCACTCAAGTCAACCCATTAAACCTACGTTGGCAAATTTCCTCAATTGATCAAAAGAAAGAAAGCATAATTTTCCTTAAAATAAGCAATTATTTCTCCTAAAGTTTAATAAATTGGCACAGGATTAGGATTGAGTTGGTAAAAGTAAGCTTTCCAGATTTTATTATGATGAGGTTATTTTTACCTCATCATTTCCTCCCCTACCTAATTTCTACCAGGTCCTCCTGCTCCATAGTTAAACCCATGAGTCCTATTTCATTCCTCATATAGGGCACTGAGATCATGTGCCTCCCTTGTTGTTGCATCAAAATCTACAGGGTCATAAATGAACCCTCTGTGAAATATCACACACTCCCTCCATTCATTGAAAAGTCTATCATTCTGATCCGTTGAAATATTGAAGGTCGGAGGTGGATTGAGTAGCAAAGGAGGTTTGTATTTCATTCCCATCCATTTTGTTCTAAGAGTTCTCAGGATTTTAACTAAGGCATCTGCTCTTCTAAATGACCACCTGATATTTAAAAGGGAAATGACCTCTCTTTTCTTTAGGTAAGCTGGTAGTGGGGTGAATCTTTCTTCGCAGGCATGCCATGCTTTTCCAATCAACTTCTGTCCATTTTCCATGAAATTATCATAACACGGCTTGAGGTTGTTGTCATATCTTTCTTTCATCTTATCATTAACAAGGAGAGACAAAAATGTATCTTTGAAACCACCAGGCCTTGAATTTGGGGACCTTATTTGGAGACCTACTGTCTTTTCTACCTGTGCAAACTCTCTTGTTTGATCTTGCCAATGAATTTGATTCCTCATGGTGGAGAGAAATGCTCTTAGTTCTACCTCTCCAATGAACAAGTTGACAAAGAAATTTGTGTGATTTTCTAATAATAAGTCATGCAAAAATAATTCACAAATTAGATCTTGGTCTTCAAGGGTTGACTTTACATATATTTTAACAAACTCTTTATCATTGGGCTCGTAGGGTTGATCATTGTAGATCCTAAACAACTTCCATCTTAGCCATTGGTCATTCAAAAACATGGAATAAACACTTGATGGTCTTCTAGAATTTAATAAACAGTCCACTAGTTGACATGCATCTTGCTTCCCTCTGTAGGCCCAGTGAAATGACTCCTTCAAGAGCACCAGTTCCTTCTTTAACCTGTAATTTTTAGCTTGGACATTCTTGAGGAAGTAACACTTTTCCATCCATTTCATTAGCAGAGGTGGAGTGTGGATCTGGAACCAATCAATTACAACTGGATCAGTCTGAATTTCTTTGGACTCCATTTGAGGTTTTACAGTGCATTCCTTCAAGTCCTGTTCTAGTTCTACGACCTTGCTGATGGAAGCATTCAACTCTTCAGTTTTTGTTTTCTTGTCCTCTTCAAAGGCTGTGAGCATAAGCACAAAATTTTATTTTATTCTTTCAATTTTTGTATCTTTGTTTACAATGTCAACACTATAAGTTTGATGCTTTTGATTCAATTCTTGCATTTGTTCCTATAACTTATAGATTATTGAGTCCTTTTCCTGTAATTGAAGCTTCAAGCCCTGTATTTCTTGATCTCTTTTATTTATTATAAATTTTTGCACAGTCAGTTCTTCTTTCTGCAACTCTATCAGTTCATTACCTTTAGACAATTGTCTTTGTAGATCATCAATTTCTATTTTATACTTTTCTAACTCTGTAGTGGCACTACTTGTTTCAATTGTCTCGACAATTTGATTAACAATAGGGGACAAATTTCCTGGCACACCGTCATCCCCCTCAGGTTTTCTTTCCTGAATCTCATCAGTGAAGATTTCCTCCACATGTGCAAAGTGGGAACGAAATACTTCGCCTGAATCTTCTTTACTTAGGGGTACCTCCTCTTCACTAGCAAGCTCTGAAATTTCTATGGGCTCAGGTGGTCGCTTAGGCTTTTTCTTCTTTGAACTTCCCTCCTTACCCTGTATTGGGGTTTCAGAGAATTCAGAAGCTAAACGCTTACTTCTTCTTAATGGAGGCATATTTTGGAATGTGATAGGTGTTATATTGTTCCCTTTTCTTTTTCTTCTAGGTTTACTTGAATCATAATAAATAGTCTCAACCTATTCTAGCAAGTCAAGGATTTTAAATTCATCCCAAAGAATTTTGGCAAATCCTCACCAGGAGTAGTGGGATTAGGAGCTTCCGGAGCTGGAGATCCCTTAGGGGAAATTGCTCCGGATGGTGGAATAGCCTGGTGGGATGGTTCCCCTGATTCTATTATCCTTGCGATTGCAGGCTTCTCAATTTTCTTTAAAAACTTCTTCCATTTTCCCTCAGGTTTCTTGCGAAAGTGGTACTTACAGATCAACCAAATCAAACCATGATGTTTCAAAGGCCTAGTCCTTGTTTTATACCTTTCTATGGAAGTTTTTAGGGAATCAGACAAGAATTCAGGCATATTAACCCTAAGAGTAGGGTCCTCCCTTCCATGATGCAAATGGGTCAACATGCAAAAATCAGGTCCTACAACTACAGTTAGCTTACCCTCACAAGTGAAATACTCTATAATCCATGCAATGGCAATACCCCAAGGTTCTAATATGGAGGTTCTCTAAAACCCTTTTGATGGGGAGTACTATCTCTCAAGAGCACATATTCTCTTTCTAAGACCTACTCTTTGGTCTTACTAGGGCATTCTTCTCTACCCTACTTAGAGGTCACTCCTAAGACCCCTATCTCCTTATAGAACTCTCCACCAACTTCAAACACTCACCTTTTCTCTCACACCCCTACTAAGCACCTTTGGGCTCAACTTTGCCACAACGTTTCCCAAGCCATTCTTGGGACTAGGAATAGGTCTTCCAACTATTGCTTCTTTGATCTTACTTCACTCTGATCCATCTTGTCGGATTCCTTCTTCATTTGTCCATCGAATTCATGTAAACCTTGGCTTAGGGTTTGTAGCCTTTTTTGTTAGTTAGACCTCCTAAAACCAGTGTTCTTGGAATAACTCCAGGACTTCCTTAACAAACCCCCAAACTCTTTAGGTATTATCTCTATAGACCTCCTAGGCTCCAAGATTTCCTAGGTTTTAGACCTTCTTGGTGTCCGTACATAGGTCTGTCACCAAACCCCTATTTTCAAGGGTTTATAGGGCATGTGACACTATCTGGTTTCTTTAACTTCATTGAGTGCTTTAATGGCCTCCTCTGCACTTCTCCTTGCATACACATGTCCAAGACACATACCCCTACACCACTACACCATTGATTGGCACAAACCAATCCGTTAAGCAAGCCCTCTTGCTTCTGTTTTGTTCAAGCACCTAGCCAGAATGCCCTTGCACTAGCCTAGAGCTTGATGGAATTACTAGCTCTCCTACAAACAAATACTCCATAGACCATATTTACACTATATACAAGGTCCCCTACTTGATTCCAAGAGGCCATGGAAGTTTAGCCACGGGAATTCAAGTGGGGTGCATCTTTTACAAAACTGGCCCTGAACCGGGCAGTGAAACAGAAGAACACAAGAATCTACAAACTGTTAACCAGTCGTGCCAAAACTACTAAACCAATTCCACACAAAGTAGTTACATGTCACAAATTAAAGATTCAATGCATTAGTTTAGTCCTTTCAATCCATTAATTGACTGGATCAACGCTCTATTTCAAAAACACAATCAAGAAAACTTGTTCTTTCCAAGACACAATCTGTACAATAGTACTTCCAACTCTTCTCCCCTGTCAAGTTAGGGTTTTTCTGACCTTATATATCCTATCCCCACATGTTGGGACCCTTAGGTCAGGCTTAGAACAACATAAATGCTTCCTAGTGTTTAGGAAAAGATGTCATGACAACTTTGCAGAATGTCCTAAGAATACACAAAACTCAAGACTCAAAACAATCTTGCCACAACACACACACCAAATCAACCTTGGGACTTTATCAAATAGTCCTTATTACCTTGGTGGTTGGCTAGAACCACCTACAAGCCAAAATCTGCTAAGATCTTTCAACAAACCTTAAGGTGCTCCTGCACCATTCTCCCCCCTGCAACAAGGAAGTTAAGGAACCTGTGGTGTTAAGAACTCCTCACTGATACCATACTTCTTGAAGTCACTCTCTGCTATCCAATTAGCCTTTGACTCTGGTTGGTGTCTCCATTTCACTAGGTGCTCCATGTATGTCTTGTGCCTAGTCTTCTTCTTCACCCTTGAATCTTGAATCTTGTCAACCTATGGTATGATCTAATCAGTTACCTTGAGTACCTCCACATCCTTACTCACCTCAGTACTATACTGCTCATCATTCATCTCTGGTCCTTTATATTTCACCAAGTCTTTCACATTGAAAATAGGAGAAATGGACAACTCCTTTGGTAGTTCCACCTTCTAGGCATTTTGACCATATTTAGCCAACACTTTGCATGGCCCTATCCTTTTCATCTATAGCTTACTTGGTATGCCCTTCTATAGTCTAGCCTTGTTCAAGTATACCATTACTAAATCACCTATCTCAAATTGTAGATCTCTCCTCCCTTCATCTCTTTTAGCTTTCAACTTCCGATTAACCTCCATTAGTGTCTTCTTTACTTGCTCATGAACCTCTCTCATTGATTGATCAAAATCATCAACATGACCATTGATTCCTTTCCCTTTAGGTCTCTTAGCTCAAGTACACCTCTTGGATGTAACCCATATACAATTTCAAATGGACTCTTACCAGTAGTCCTGTTTGTGCTATCATTATAGGAAAATTTTGCCTGTGGAATAACTTGTTCCCATCCTTGTCCATACTCTTTAGTCAGACACCTCAACAAGTTACCAAGTACCCTATTTATCACCTTTGTCTGTCCATCGATTTGAGGATGATATGCAGAACTATGAGACAAGTTGGTTCCTAGCCTCCTCCAAAGAGTCTTCCAGAAGTGTCCCATGAACTTCACATCTCTTTCTGCAACTATGCTCATTGGCAACCCATGTATCCTTACTATCTCCTTGAAGAATAGATGGGCAATGTGACTAGCATCATGTGTTGTTTTGCATGGGATGAAATGACTCGTCGTACTGAATCTGTCCATTACCACAAACACACTATCCAAACTAGTTGGTGTCCTAGGTAGCCCTACTGTGAAATCCATACTTATACACTCCCACGGTCTATTTGGGATGGGAAATGGTTGGTAAAGACCTGCATTTGTTGGTGTCCCCTTTGCCTTCTGACACACTCCACATTGCTCAACATACCTTCTTACATCTCTCTGCATTTTAGGCCACCAATAGAACCTCTCCACTAATTCTAGGGTCTTGTTTAACCCAAAGTGTCCACTCAAACTACCATTGTGCTTTTCTTGGATGAGGTTCTCCCTCATGGAACCTCTTGGAACACATAGTTGTTTCCCTCTAAACAATAGACCATTCTGTAAAGTGTAGTCTACATACTCATTGTGAAAGTGATTTTCAAAATCAGTACACACCTTATAGATCTTTGAGAAATTTGAATCTCCTTCATAAAGATCCTTGAACCCCTCAACCCCTGTACACTGCAGTTGTATCTCCTGAATGGTAAGTAACCTTTTGCTAAGGGCATTTGCAACTTTGTTATTGACTCCTTTCTTGTGCTTGATAGTAAAAGTGTATGATTGCAGAAACTCCATCCACTTTATATGCCTCAAACTGAGCTTCTCTTGTTTGTTTATGTAGCTTAAGGCCTGGTTATCAGTGTATACCACAATTTTTTTAGGCAACAAATAGTGCCTCCACTTCTTAAGGGCTTGTACTAAAGCATATAGCTCTAAGTCATAGGATGAATATCTAGACTTTGCTTCATTTAGCCTCTCACTAAAGAATGCCACTGGCCTGCCTTCTTGGCTTAGGACTGCACCCACTGCTATGTTGCTTGCATCACATTCCACTATGAATAGTTTGTCAAAACTTGGTAAAACCAGTATTGGTTGGGTAGCTACTTCCTTTTTCAATCTCTCAAACCCCTCATTGGCTTATTTGGTCCACACAAACTTTGTCTTAAGTCCTCCTTTGATGGTGTCAAGGACGGGTGCACAGATTTCACTAAATCTTCTAATAAACTTCCTATAGAATTGGGCTAACCCATGGAAACTTCTGACTTCAGTCCCTGTCTTGGGAGTAGGCCAACTAAGAATGGCTTCAACCTTGCTCTTATCCATCTTCAAGTCCCCTTGAGATACTACAAATCCTAGGTAGACTAGCTCTTGTTTCATAAACTCACTCTTCTCAAGATTTATGGTGAGCTTCTCCTCTTGAAGTTTCTTCAACACAAGTTCCAAGTGCTTCATATGTTCCCTTTTGTTTCACTAAAGATGAGGATATCATCTAAGTATACTACCACAAAGACTCCTATATAGTCCTTCAAGACCTCATTCATCACCCTCATAAAAGTGCTAGGTGCATTCATAAGCCCAAATGGCATTATCAACCACTCATATAACCCCTTTGTGGTCTTAAAAGCTGACTTCCATTCATCTCCCTCTTTCATCCTAATCTGATAGTAGCCACTTTTTAAATCAATCTTGGAGTAATACTTAGCACCCCCTAAACAATCCATTAAATCTTCTATTCTAGGAATAGGAAACCTATATCTAATAGTTATCCTATTTATTGCCCTAGAATCAGTACACATTCTCCACTTATCTCCCTTATTAGGAGCCAACACCACTGGGACAGCACATGGGCTTATGCTTTTTCTAATCAACCCTTGGTCCAAGAGCTCTTGCACTTGCCTTGCTATCTCTTTGTTTTGCTCTGGTGTCATCTTGTATGCAGCCTTGTTAGGCAATGTTGCTCCTGGCACAAAGTCTATTTGATGACTGATTGCCCTCTTAGGTGGTAGTGTGGCTGGTGTACCTTCACAAATAATGTCCTTGAACTGGTCTAACAGTTGCTTGACTTCTGCTAACATAGGTGACTGACTAGGTGTCTCCTCCTCCTTTGGCTTCAACATGATAGCATAGCCAAATCCTTCTTCCCCCTTCATGTCTTTTAAGAATTCCTTCCCACTTATCAAAAGTGTATGGGATTCTGCCTTCTCCACTATACCTTCTTCTATTAAAGACTGAATCTTGTAAGTTACTCTATTCTTTTTGAATGAGTACTTGTTCTCTTTGCCATGGTGTACTGCCTCCCTATCATATTGCCATGGTCTTCCAAGCAACAGATGGCATGCATCCATTGGTAACACATCACATAGTATCCTATCTTGATACTTCCCTATGGTAAACTCAAACCATACTTGCTCATTGACCAATATATTTCACCCCTTATTCAACCAAGTAACTTTATAGGGACACACATGAGGTATCTTAGTGAGGTTCAACTTCTGTACTGCCTCCTCTGAGATGACATTATCAGTGGATCCTGAATCAATGATGACCTTGCATACCTTGCCTAGTATTTTGCACTTGACTCTAAAAAGAGCCCTCCTTTGTTTGTGTTCATCCTTTGTAGGTGCTTTGATCAAGATCCTTCTCAACATGAGATTCTCTCCTTTCTCTGAATCTAAACTCACCTCTGAGTATTTAGAACAGTCCTCATCTTAGACATAAGCAATCATTTTCTCACCTTGTGAAGATGTTGGCTTATCAGGACACCTATATGCAAGGTGACCCAATTACCCACAATTGTAACACTTCATGGAAGCAAAGTGAGAGTTTCTCCCAAATCCTCCTGATCTGCCTCTTCCACCATTGTAAGAACTTCTACCTCTGTATCCCCCTCTACTATTTGTCTCATGGGATTGTTCACCAACCTTAGAATTTCCTTGGCCTCTATTCTCATTGCTCCTTCCACCAAAACCTCCTCTATGTCCACCTCTAGGGTCTCTGCCTTTTCCTCTACCCCTAGTACTTGAATCTTGTTTCTTTTTCAGTTTTTCTTCCACTTTAATAGCCATCTGATAATAGCTATAGAGGGTAGTAAGTGTAAAGAGACTCAACTCTTCTTGTATGTTCCATCTAAGGCCGTTTAGATACCTGGAAACCTTAATGCTTTCACTTTCTTGCACTCTAGACCTCAAGCTTAGTTTTTGGAACTCTTCTGTGTAGGAAGCTACATCTAGTTCTCTTTGTCTGAGATTCTACCTCTTCTTATGCAATTGGATGTCATAATCCTCAAGTAGATAGTTTTCCTTTACTTTAGCCACCATTATTTTCCAATTTCCTATTGGATTATTGCCTTCCTTCTCTCTTTCTTCTTGCAAAAACTTCCACCAAGTTAATGCCTGTCCTCTTAGCCTTGATTTGGCTATCTTCACCTTTTGTGCCTCTATAACCCCATCACATTCAAAGTGATTTTCCATTCCCTCAATCCATTCCATAACTAATTATGCATCCATTCTTCCTGTGAAAACAGGGATGCCTTCTAGTGCCTTGCCACTTAGTGCCATTTATGCTTTGAGGAAGGGTTCCTCTGCTAATGGAGGGTCGGGTTCTAGTTCTATTTCTTCCTCAACTTGGTTCTTACCCTTGTCTTTAACCCCTACTAACTGCACTTCCATCTTGCCTGCAGCCTCTGCAACCTCTTCTAGTTTGTGCTTCATCTCCTCCATAATTTCTTCAAGACGTCTGTTCTTTTCTTGTTGCTCTATCAAATATCTAGCCAGTTCTGTATTGGTCACCATGGTGTTTTCCCCTATGGATTCACGTCCCTCTGACATATATTATATTTCTCAATTCCCAAGCCTTTTAACATAGGCTCTGATACCAATTTGATGGGGAGTACTATCTCTCAAGAGCACATTTTCTCTTTCTAAGACCTACTCTTTGGTCTTACTAGGGAATTCTTCTCTACCCTACTCAGAGGTCACTCCTAAGACCCCTATCTCCTTATAGAACTCTCCACCAACTTCAAACACTCACCTTTGCTCTCACACCCCTACTAAGCACCTTTGGGTTGAAATTTGCCACAACGTTTCCCAAGCCATTCTTGGGACTAGGAATAGGTCTTCCAACTATTCCTTGTTTGATCTTACTTCACTCTAATCCATCTTGTTGGATTCCTTCTTCATTTGTCCATCGAATTCATGTAAACCTTGTTTTTAGGCCTTGTAGCCTTTTTGGTCAATTAGGCCTCCTAAAACCAGTGTTCTTGGAATAAATCCAAGACTTCCTTAACCAACCCCCAAACTCTTTAGGATTATCTCTATAGACCTCCTAGGCTCCAAGATTTCCTAGGTTTTAGACCTCCTTGGTGTCTGTACATAGGTCTATCACCAAACCCCTATTTTCAAGGGTTTCTAGGGCATGTGACACTGTCTGGTTTATTTAACTTCATTGAGTGCTTTAATGGACTCCTCTGCACTTCTCCTTGCATACACATGTCCAAGACACATACCCCTACACCTCTACACCATTTATTGGCACAAACCAATCTCTGAAGCAAGCCCTCTTGCTTTTGTTCTGTTCAAGCACCTAGCCAGAATGCCCCTGCACTCGCCTAGAGCTTGATGGAATTATTAGCTCTCCTGCAAACAAAGACTCCATAGACCCTATTTACACTATATACAAGGTCCCCTACTTGATTCCAAGAGGCCATGGAAGTTTAGCCACGGGAATTCAACTGGGGTGCATCTTTTACAAAATTGGCCCTGAACCGGGCAGTGAAACAAAAGAACACAAGAATCTACAAACTGTTAACCAGTTGTGCCAAAAAAACTAAACCAATTCCACACAAAGTAGTTACATGTCACAAATTAAAGATTCAATGCATTAGTTCAGTCCTTTCAATCCATTAATTGACTGGATCAAGGCTCTGTTTCAAAAACACAGTCAAGAAAACTTGTTCTTTCCAAGACACAATCCGTACAATAGTACTTCCAACTCTTCTCCCTGTCAGGTTAGGGTTTGTCTGACCTTATATATCCTATCCCCACATGTTGGGACCCTTAGGTCGGGCTTAGAACAACATAAATGCTTCCTAGTGTTTAGGAAAAGATGTCATGACAACTTTGCAGAATGTCCTAAGAATACACAAACCTCAAGACTCAAAACAAACTTGCCACAACACACACACCAAATCAACCTTGGGACTTTATCAAATAGTCCTTATTACCTTGGTGGTTGGCTAGAACCACCTAAAAGCCAAAATTTGCTAAGATCTTTCAACAGACCTTAAGGTGCTCCTGCACCACCTTTATTCTGTCCCCTGGTATTTATTACTACCATTGGGTGTGAGTCTCCCTCTCTAACAAATAATTCAGATAATTTCTGGTACGTAATTTGAGAGGTTTCTTTTATTTTCTGCCTGCATTCTCTAATCCTGATAAGCGAGAAATAATTTTGGGACTTACCTTAAATCGCTTCCCCAGAAGTACCACCTCGCCATTTGTATAGTTTTCTACAAAATAATTCACCAGTTTTTCATTGTAGCCCTCAAATTTTCTGATAAAATTTAACCACCCTGCTTCCTCGAACAACCTTGAGATATTACTCAACCCTAACAGTTTTTCTGCTGAATCCGGCTCTAATTTTCTTTTACCACCTCCCATTTCCTTATTTCCCACTCTGCAAAAGATTTCAAATATGTTGCAAAGCTTTCACACAACACTTTTGAAAATATTGCATCTGAACTCAATTTTTGTCTTGTTTGCAACTTACTATGCAATTATTTCCAATCTGCATGGAGGCATGCGAAAGGTTTTGCCATACAAGTAACTGATAGTTGAGTGGCACAAGTTTCTAAATTGGGAGTGAAGTTCATGCTAATTAATTATTCTTTATTCGAAAATAACTACCTACTTAAAGCGAAAATTAATACTTACTTGCGTTCTGAGATCGTTTGAAAATCTTGTAACTTACAGATTTGACAAGATGACGTGAAGGCACTGGCTAAGGTGACTACGGATTTATTATGATATGGATGCAGAATTATATGGATGACAGAGCCATCAATGATGACTGTAGTACGTGGTGGCTTTATTTATGATTAAAAAAAAAATAGAAAGATAGGTGTGCAAGATATACTGACGGAAGGATCGCAAAATTTTTGAATTTTTGAAAAAGGTGGTGGAATACAAACGGACAAGTTCTGGAGCACGCAATTTGACATCGTGCTCGAAACTAGTGCATAAGTTCTGGAGCATCGATGTGAGGCGCAACCAAAGTGGAATGAAATGAAGGTTCTGGAGCATCGTCAAAAGATGCAGCTAAAAAAGGAATGAAATGAAGGTTCCGAAGCATCGCCGAAAGATGCAGTCGGAGTAGCAATGGAATGAAAGTTCTGGAGCATCGCTGAAAGATGCAACTAAAGCAGCAACGAAGTGAAAGTTTTGGAGCATCACCGAAAGATGCAGCCGGAGCAACAACATAATGAAAGTGGAGTGACATGATAAAGAATTTTGAACTTCAAGAGCTTTGGACCTTAGTGCAGAACGCCTCTTCGACATGATGAGCTTTGTACAAGTTTCAGAGCACCGAGCATGAGGACCGTCAAGTTCTGGAGCATCTAGCACTAGGATCATAACGTTCTAGAGCATCTTTGGAGGGTGCTCCAGAAGTTATTTTTTGCTTTGAGGAAGTCCTGCAAAAAGGAACAAAAATTAGCTAAGTCAAAAACAAAGAAATAAGAAAAATATCTTGGCATACATGTCATTTTTATTGCACATTTTTGAATTTGTATCTTTTTTTTTATTATTATTTTTTTAATTTTTTTTAAGATAATAATACGGCATTGTTACCAAATAGGCAGAGTCAACATATTGGACCTCGCCTTGCATTTCCACCATTCTCGAGAATTCCTCCTTATTGACTGGCTTATGGTAGACACGTAAGCGATGACCATTAACTAAGAGGGTACACGTGTCACCATCGATTGGTTTCAACCGAATAGTTCCATTCGAAAAGACTTCATCAATCTCATAAGGTCCCAACCAATGAGTCCTAAGTTTTCCCTTATGATCTTTGTATCTTGAATCAAATAATAGGGCCCAGTCTCTATTATGAAACTCCCTCTCCTTAATATGTTTATCGTGCCACACTTTCCGTTGATGTTGAATTAGTTCAGTTTGATGGATGGTGTCTAAGCGAAGCTCATCCAATTTACTTAGTTGCAAAACTCGTTCAACTTGGGCTCGTTTTAAATCCAGACCTAATTCCATTGTTGTTCATAGAGTTTGTAGTTCAAACTCAATGGGAAGAAACAGTTTCTTTCCAAAAACAAGCTCATAGGGACTGAATCTAGTTGTAGATTTCCAGGTTGTTTTGTATGCCCATACGGCTTCAGGGAGTTTCCTGGCTCAGTCTTTTCTTCTAGAAGAAACTGTTTTTGTCAAAATGTTTTCGAGCTCTCTATTAGTTACTTCTACTTGGTCGTTCGCTTGAGGGTGGTAAGGGGATAATTTCCTATGGTTTACCTGAAAATGAGATGTAAATGCCAAGAGCACTTTAGACATAAATTGGGGTCCCTAATCAGTTACGATCGTTCGAGGAGCTCCAAATATAAGGATGATTTTATTATAGAGGAAGTTCGCAACTTGCTCTTCCCTAGCTTTCGTAAGGCTTGAACTCCAGCCCATTTCGTCAGGTAGTCAATGCAAACCAATATGTACTCTTTCCCTTGAGAGGAAGGATCTATGGGTCCGATAAAATCTAAACCCCATTTCTCGAATGGTTCTAGCACTACCTGTGGCAGCAACAACATTTCTGAAGAAGCAGATGATCTTCCTACTCTCTGACATTCATCACAATAATGAACATAGTTCTTAATGTCTTTATGCATTGAGGGTCAATAGTATCCGGTGCCTAAGACTTTATGAGAAGTTATCTTCACAAAGTAGTGTCCTCCCGAAGGATCATCGTGACAAGCCCTTAGAATGTTGTAGGTTTCATCCGCCCTTACACATCTCCTCAAAATCATATCAAGACCACAACAAAATAACATTTTGTTGATCCATTTGAATGGGGCACTTTCCCTGGTTAGACGCTTCTTTTGCTTAGTCGTGAATCCAAGGGGTATCTCTGAAGCAGCTAAATAGTTTGCGATATTTGCGAACCAGGGTGATTTTACAGAAACTGCAAACAGATTTTCATCTGGGAATTCATCCTGTACAGGAATACCGTCACCTTCTTCATGTTTGATTTGTGACAGAAAATTTGCTACCACATTATATTTCCTTGGTTTGTCAAGAATTGTGATATTAAACTCCTGAAGGAGTAATAACCACCTCATGAACAACAGGTTTATTCATTAGGCACTTCACAGCTGAGTGGTCTGTATAAACTGTAACCTTATACCCTATAATGTAGTGGCAGAATTTTTTTATGGCATGAACAATAGCCAGGAATTCCTTTTCTATTGTTGTATAGTTCCTTTTTGTAGGAGTAAGATTTTTACTAATGAAATATATGGCATACTTTCCCCCGTTCTCATCTTTGTGTCCCAGAACTACACCAATAGCATTATCAGAAGCATCTACATATATGTGGAAGGGAATACTCCAATTTGGTCCTCGTAGAATGGGAGCAGAGACAAGCTTTTCCTTTATGGTTTTGAATGATAGGTGACACTCAGGTGTCCAAGCAAATTCTACCTCTTTTTGTAAAAGAGAGAACATGGCAGCTGCAATTTTACTGAAGCCTTCAATTAACCTTCTGTAGTAACCAGCATGTCCAAGAAAACTTTGAACATCTGTCTAAGTTTGAGGGATAGTCAATTGTTGGATGACTTCAATTTTCTTAGGGTCGACCTTTATTCCCTCAAAGGAAATATGATGACCCAAGACTATTCCTTGTTCCACCATTATTAAACATTTTTAATGGTTAAGGGATAGTCTATTTTCCTCACAAACTTATAGAACTTGATCTAGGTTCTGAAGAGCTTCGTCATATGTTGACCCATAGACTGTAAAATCGTCCATGTAGACCTCGACACAGTCATTAACGAGTGCAGAAAATATGGCAAGAACGGCTCTCTGAAAGGTCATTGGAGCATTGCATAGTCCAAAAGGAAGCACTTTGTATGCAAATGTGCCCCATGGGCAAGTAAACGTGGTTTTGTCCTAGTCTTCTGGAGCAACTTGTATCTGATTGTAACCACTAAATCCATCAAGAAAGGAGAAATATTTCCTCTCGGCCAAGTTGTCCAGAACCTGACCAACAAATGGTAGGGGAAAATAATCTCTATAAGTGGCTTTATTGAGTTCTCGATAATCTACACAGATTCTCCACTTCCCATTTTTCTTTGGGACTACCACCATAGGTGATATCCACTTACTATCAAAGATTGGATAAATAAATCCAGCACGAAGGAGTTTTTCAATCTCAATTTTGACCAGATCCTTTAATGCAGTATTGAGTCTTCTTTGCAGCTGGCGAACAAGCCTTATACTGATGTCAATGTAAATGTGATGAGTACAAATACTTGGGTGAATTCCCCTCATGTCCGTATAATCCCAAGAAAAATCTTTAGACCTTTGTACCAACACATTAAACAACTTATCCTCTTGAGTTTCTGTCAGCCAGCTATTAATATTCAAAGTTTTTCTTGGTAATAGCATTATCGATTTCGTTCTAGGATGGGCCGAAGTGACAATATACATAGGTTGCAACAACATGTTAGGAGGACAACTATGAGGTATAATCCAGTGAAATCTCATGATGTCTTCAAAGAAATGACTTGTTCTGGGGATCACGTTAGCTAAGGGACAAGGCATTCTAAGGGACAAGGCATTCCCATTGTAGCATAAATGTGCTCCATTCCACTTATATCAATTGGTTGCCCAAAAATCCTTGGAGCATCCATCATTTCTTCCTCGTTCGGGGTCATACAAGTCATGCAACATCACTTACTAACTCTTCTTCCAGTTCTTCCCCGTGTTGTTTAATTACTACCATAGCTAGGGAGGCTAAACTATCTGAACCATTGGATTTCTCAGGTTCATCAACCCAGACCTTTTTATGCTCAGTAGGCTTAGCAAGGGGATATAATAAAAAACGTTTACTGTCTTGACCATGTGAAATGGTCATTCCCCCTTCCCTACAATCAATCTTAGCAGCAACTGTGACCAGCCAAGGTCTTCCAAGAATTATAGGATAGCTATCTTTGGGAGTAAGCGACTGGATTACCTAGAAGTCGACAAGATATTCCCATCCATCAACTTTGACAAGGATGTTTTTAATGACGCTCTTAGGGATGGCTATAGACTGATTTTCCATTTGTAAGGCTGTGGTTGTAGGACGTAAATCAATTAAACCTAATTTTTCCATTACATCCACAGTCATCACGTTAATAGCTACCCCTAGATCCACTAGTGCATTTGGTATTGCTACCTCGTTGATTGTAAAGGTTATAAGTGGACTACCAGGATCATCGTATTTCAGAGCAATAGTCTTTCTAGACAAAAAATCAGCTAAATAACCATCGATATGAACAGTATTTATCTTTTTCAGCTTCCTTCCTGGCATTTTGAAACATAGTTGTTTGATTAACTGGTTTAACTCAAGAATTTCCTTTATTGCTTGCAATAAAGGAACTTCAATTTGTAGTTGCTTAATCTCCTGAATTAACGCAGTTTCTGAAGCCAAGGATACTTCCAGAGTATCTTTCGGAGTTATGGAATTTAAATGCTCTAGATATGGTGCCATCCTTTTCTCCTTTGGAATAGGATCCTTCTTATGTTGACTTAAGGACCGACCTTCCTCCCCCTAAGACAAGTCAGCAACCCCTACTACTGAAAAAGGCTCTTTGTCTTTGGCAGTATTATCCTAATTAGACGAGGTGTCTTTTATTGGACTTTTAGTCTCAGGTTCCTCCACTATCTCCTCAATAGTGGGAAGTTGAAGAGTTCGACTAGAGCGCAACTGCACGTTTCCAAAGTGTATCACAATGAGCCCCATAACATTTTCATGTTCGGTAGAATAGACTGGTGTATTCTGGCGATTATTCTTAGGATTGGGGAGCAGTTGTGCTGGAAGCTGAGGTTGGTTCACCTGCTCATTCTGAGGAGGGTTTTGAGCTAGAGGTAACAAATTTTATTGTTGATTCCTCCTAGGTTCAGTATAAAATTGATTATGTGCCAGATTCCATTGGGGGGCAGCATGTTGTTGGTACCACTATTGTTGTGGTTGATTTGACCACTGCTGATTTCACCATGCGTGGTTTGTCCATTTAGGGGATCCCCAATACGGTGTTCCCCAGTTAGGTTGTGGTGGAGGCAACTGATTCCAAGATGGAGTCCATTGATTATGAGCCCAGTTATTTTGTGGTCTCCATGCAGGATTGGAATTCTATCCATAAGAGAAATTACCTCCTTGACATTGGTTTAAGGCATTTATCTCTTCTTCAACCTGAATGGTTTTTTTCTTAGTATTCTTGATATCAGACAAAAGCTCACACTGATTTGTAGGATGATTTTTCTCACAAATTTGACAAACATTGACTTTATCTAAAGGACACTCGCACAACAGATGTTTATTCTGACACCTTGGACAATAAATTGACAAGGTATCAAGGTTGCGAGTTTTAGCTTTTATAACATCTAATGTGGTATTCAACTGGATGAGAATGTCTGTTTTCATATTTTCTTTTTCTTTGCAGAGCTTACCTATCTCGTTAGACCCTTTAAAAGATTAGTTTTATGGATTCCTCCCCGAGTACGGGAGAAATTCTGACATAACTCACATATTTCCTCAAGGGTTAGTTGAGATATGTCACCTTTTCCCATTAAATCAAGATTTCTTCTACTGTCATCATCAAGACCTTTAAGAAAAATTGTTTTGAGAATCTCAATGCTAATGGCCGCTTCTCCAAATCTTTTGGAGAGGAAGAGGAACCTATTGAGATAATATTCTAAGCTTTCATCCTCATTCTATCTTAGTTTAAACAGCTCCTCTTTACGATCACTTACCCTACAGTAACTCTGGTATTTTTACAAGAAGAAAGTCTCCATTTCCCCCCAGGATGTTATACTACCAGAACCCAATCCCATAAACCAGCGCATTGCTGAATCTTTTAAATTTGACGAAAAGAGCTTCAAATTTTGGTTGTCGTTCTTATAGTCATAAGTCTGACAAGGGACTTTAAATTCAAAGAGAAACTGGTCTGGGACTTCCAAGGATAAACCACGGAAGGTTGGAAGGAAGGCTAGGGAGATATTCTTCATAACAGTATCATCGTCTGCATCTAACGTAATAGGATAAGTAAATGTTCTAGGAGGCTTAGGTTCATTGTGGTTAGGTTCAACTCTATGATCTCCCATGATGTTCAGAGGAGTTTGTTCCTCAAAAACAATTTCTTCTATAACTGGTTGTTCTGCCAGTTTCTTGACAGGTAACTAAAGGAAAGCCTTGGTGGAGTAGGCTCAAATAATTATTCAAAAGTGTGGTCATTTGAGCCTTGGGCTTCCCTAGGTATTATTGGTATGTATTTTGGGGGGGCCTTTGGTATAAAACGTCTGTGAGGGCCTCGTTTCCTGACCATGCAAAAAAGGAAGCCGACTGAGAAACTTTTGGTATAAAACTTGGTGTTCAAATCCTCTCCTAATAACACTTAAGTACAAAGGCTATTCAAGTCCCTGACAACAGTGCCAAAAAGTGATAGGTTGTCATTAGGTACTACTACTTTAGAATATTGAATGTCAATTAGTCGATCGGGCAGTGTCCAAGGCAGTTTGCAAGAGAAGATGATTTGGATAACTCATTTTATATTTTTTGTTTTACCTTAAACTATTGGAATCAATTTTAACCTAAGGCCATTACTATTTAACTAGAAAATAATCTTATTCTAAGAAAAACCGGGAATATTAAACTAAAAAGCATAAGACAACTAATTTAGAAAGCAACACAACTAAACTAGAAAGCATAGAAACAAGCAAACTAAACAATTGATATACTACGGAAGCAGAAAAATAAGTGAACAGACAATGAAACATCTTTTAAACAGTAAAGGATTTTATCAACTACGAAAGATAACTCATACAAATTAAAAACAATGGTGCTCCGGAACTTTAGACTCAACTCTTAACAAACTTAGTTACCTCCTATTGAATAGTTATCTAACTTTAAACAAATGAACAACAAAATAGTAAAATACTTATCTATCTAACTAACTCCCCTCGAGTAGCTAGCTCGTGAGTTAATACTTTGTCTTTAAATCACATAAGCTACAAGTTCCAAAGTCTATCCATTACGAACAATTATCATCACTCATAATTCAACAATTTACCAATAGACATAAATCAGGTAACTCATTTCAATAGTATTTTGAAAACCATGTGAACAACATAATGATACTTCTTTTGTCTTATTCATCACTTATGAAATTACATTCTTATAGATAACTTGTAACTAAATCCTAAATTTAAGATGGCATGGATAGCCATTGAAAAAGTCTTCAACAACTTAAAAAATAACTTTTATGTCTTTAAAGCTCATAAACATATAGAAGGCTTGAGAAGAGCCATGAAGTTTTGATAACAGAATTTTAAAGAATAGAACTAAATCCTTGGTGCATCATCCTAGTATTCAGGAGTAGGTTCGCAACATCTATTCTTTACCACACTTGAGGTACGTGTTGGTTTAGCTTTTGCAATAGTTGCTCGATGATTGACTATTTCCTACAAAAGCACTCAAGTCAACCCATTAAACCTGCGTTGGCAAATTTCCTCAATTGATCAAAAGAAAGAAAGAAAGCATAATTTTCCTTAAAATAAGAAATTATTTCTCCTAGAGTCTAATAAACTGGCACAAGCTTAGGATTGAGTTGGTAAAAGTAAGCTTTCCAGATTTTATTATGATGAGGTTATTTTTACCTCATCACTTATCATGTGGAATTATCTTGATCTTTGAACACCTTCTCATAGTGATGAAAAAACAAAATGTATTGGGAATTTCAATCAAGATCTCATGGCCATCTCTAATTTTCTTAATCGACTGGAAGTGTGATGAGAATGGAGAGATTGAAAAATTCTTTAGAGATGTGATCTCCCACTTTCAACCAATGAAAATTAGCTATGACACAAGTGTCTTTGACAACTTTATTGTGAGTAATTTGCTTATGATGTTGAAGCTTGGGCACTTGCATATGCTAAGTAGAAGAAATGGGATGAGATTCTAGTGTGGTGATGGCTTGGCAGAGCTTCAAGCTGGTGGATTTGAATGAGCATTAATAAAATTATGCCAACTAGAAGTTATAAATTTAGAGGAACTAGGAAGTGTGTTTGATAGTAATATTCCACTAGTCAATACAACCTATCTATTGAGTGGGTTGAGGCTCAAGATTCTAAACACATAACTTATGAGCTAAGATGGACTAATGATTCAACAAAGAAGTTTTGAGAAAGAATTAGGTCCTACTAGCCTTAGGATTGATAGATTTCCATGTTTGATGTAAAATAAAATTAGTGAATGATTGGAGGATAACATTTGATAAAGGCTCCACTAGAATGGAGAAACAACTAGAAAAATTAAAGTATTATGCTAAGATCATAGAATGATCAAGCTATGTGTACACTCTATCAGACAAACCCCAAAAAATTATCTACATATATTTATTATAGTGATTGTGGTGACAACCCATGTTGGAATTGTAAATACCTAAGTTGTCACATATGAAATACCAAAATTCTCTTTCACCAATTGTTTAGGATATGGGGAGAGTACCATCTTTATCACATATTATCTCCACCATATTAAAGCCTCTAAATAAAACCCAAGTGGCAGTAGTAATTGAATCAATAAGCCAGTGTAAGGGAAGATCTTTCAACTACATCATTAGAGACAAACATTAATAACTCCAAACGAATAACTATCAATATTAAAAATAGCCAATAATGTTATACTAGTGGGGTCACATACATCATCCACTAAATGCGGATACCACCCAGGAGAGAGAAATGCGATAAATCCTCCATGACCCATCTCGTTTCTTCTACACAAAAAAGAACTAGTGGGCCAAATAACTCTACAAGCAATAGAAAGTAATTAACCAATAATCTTGATCCCTTACAAACAAATGATATCTAAGCTTGATAATTTCTCCCAAGTATCTATCATTGAATACTTATTTTTCCACTAGTTCATAAGACTTAAGCTTACTTAGTTTATTTTTTGTCTCATGTCATTGGATTAAGACACTTGTGATGATCTTAGTTTTTCAAGGTTTCATCTATGGTTTGATTTTATTTCATTTACAGAGAGATCATCTCATTATTTTTGGATTCATTTCATCATTCTATATTTATTATTTTCTAACAATATAGCAATTCTACTCTATTGCATCTCTCTTATGGAAGGTATTTGGTCTTGTTGGTTAGGTTATACTCCTATGAGTTATTCCATGTCTCAAAAAAAATAAAGTGACATCATTTTTATCCAACTCATCAAGAGTGACATAATGATTCTACAAAATTTACTCTCAAGAAAATCTGCCCATTTGAATTTTAGGGGCATGAAATGTCCTCTTTTCTAGGAAATGTATTCTGCCTCTTCCATTAACCTAAGAGGGATGTGAAAATACCATGGACCCATAGGAGAGGAATAATGAGAATTGACAATATTTTTTGGTTGGAAGATAAAAATGAAACAAGTTGAGGCATTATGTTGAACTTAGGCCTATACAACTCCCTAAAAGACTACTAATTTACAAGGTGAAACTATTGAAATAAAATTTAAAATTTATTTATTTAACAAGGTATAAGAGTTGATTATGGAGATAACCACCCAACCTAGAGGAAAAATAGAAAGCACAATGAAATAAAAGATCAATATGAAAATAATAAATTGTATTCCTATCAACAACAAAAATAGAATGGATGTATAATGTAGAGAGATCCTTGGTTATATAACAAAGGTGAGCCATAGGATTATACAATACCACAAAAAATATCTTAATCCCATTTCATGAGAAAACTAGTATTATATGACCTAGGACATGTAAGTTTTAAATGATAAACGATAAGATAGGATCTAATGTCAACTAAGACTTCTAGAAATACTCCTAGGACCTAAGTAAACTTAACATGTGAATCTAGGACCTACTAGATGAACTAGTTAGGTAAGATGCCTTATTCACACCAACACCCCCACTTTAGTGCAACTTAGAGAGGAGGAAACTAATTAAAATGATGCAAAGATGATGATGGGTTTCAACTACTAGGCCATGTTAGGTACCCATGTACAAATGCAATCTCTCACAAATGGAGAAAATGAGGAAACCTAATGGGAAAAAACTCCTCCCCAAAAGAGATGAAAAAATTCTCACACTAAATAATGAGGACAAAACCCCATGCATGGAAAATATCCCCCCATAAGAGATAAGGAGGGGAGAGACTTTGCAGGCCCCCTCAATGTAGTGTCTCCTATAATTCTGGTAGATTCCTAACAATATGATTCAATACTACCTAACAATATGATCCAATACTATCAAACAACACTCCTCCCCTTAGGAATCAAAAAACCAAGAATCTTTGAAAGATTTATCCTCATTTCTGAAAGAAATATGAGGGAAGATGAATGATGTGTGATGTCACTGAATTATGCTCAAGTGTTTCCATGTTGATGTCAAAATTTGACACACTAAAAATAGGTATTCCAGGCTAGAGTCACACTGTTGAAAAGGATAATCCAAAATCTCTTGGAAATGATTTTAGAACACAATCCAAAGACAAAGATAGCTCCTCTAAAGATAAAGAAGAATCCTCCAAATTTTGATCAAAAGTATCCACACTCATGTCAAACTATGAAGAATTATCATGTAGATAATGAACAAGAGGATCAGAATATTCCCTCACAACAACTGAAGAAGGATCATCTACATCAAAGAAAAAATGTATGAAATCAATGGTGTCTCCCAAATTTGCAATACAAACAAGTCTAAAATACCTATCAAGAATTCATCATAAGTCATCATATCTGAAAGAGAATGTATATCCTGCTACACTAAATCACAAAAATCCATAGCTATAGCAACACAAGTATCATCAAATGCAACTATAAATGTAGATGTGATCTCAATAGGAGGTGGAGAAGTAAGAAAATAAGTCTCATTGTCAACTAGGCATTCAAGATATTCAATAATCTCCTCTAAAGTATCATCATCAAAGGGTATATTATCAGCATCATCAAGGGGAATTAAGCAATCTGACCGGATCATCTGGGATGGAGAGATACATGAGGGTCTCCAAAGATCTCCCAAATATTAGTCAAAAGTCAATGTGGGCACTCAATCTCTGAGATCTCGACAAGAATATCAACACTAATATTTATCCCAATCAATCCTATAATGTGATCATTATTATTACCCCAAACTAATTTCTTCCAAGTTGTGTATGGTTCAAGTAGGAGTCCATAAAGATATGGAAAACCCTTAAGAAACTTGACATATGTCAAGATAACTTTCTACCATGACTCATAATTTTCCTTTCTAAAAATTACAACAAAAACCCATGATACCTCCTGAAATGATGAAATTTTAGATCAATACAAATGAATCAACCACAAGAATATACCCCCCGCCCCACAAATTCACTCAATCATAGATTCCCCTCAAAAATATATGAGCTTGGAATGTTATGATTAGTGTGATAATAGATGTCACTTGCCAAAAATAACTAAGTGGACTTGATCTTGGTACATGCAAATGACAAATTTAGCCAAGAATCAAAGTTTTATTTTGACAAAATGAGATCAATCTAATCACACCACTTCAAGGTACAAGAAAAATTTTGCACTTTCAAAACAACTTCACCCATAATTGTTACCGTAGGAGTGAGAATAGGGCCTCAGAATTTCGCAAAATGAGAACAACTCAAAAACACCTATGAGAATCTACAATTTATGGAAAATACAAAAACTAAATTCAAAAACCATTTGCACCACTATGAAGACCACACAATTCTTCCCCAAATGAAAAAAAAAAATTACGTGCAAAAAGGTCTTGAGCTCGAGTTATGTTCATTTGAAAATCATCCTCCAAAACCCAAACTTCAATGGAGAGGGAGAACAAAATTAAAAAGGCTCTACTGACATCAACAAGGAATATTCTCTGAATATGTCCAAATCATTGGCTTAAATTTGGCATATAGACAACTATCATAGGTCAGTCAAAATATGCTTTTGTCTATCAAAAGATTCCTTTCTGAGCTACCATACCAAAATATTCTATGTAGTCAATAATTGGTGGCAGGGTCTATAGGTGGCATGGTCACAACATTGTGAGCCACATGGTAGGCATATTGTTGCTCATGAGTACCCTATAGAATTGCATAGGTGACAACCTGCCTACAGAGGTCTTCAAAATATATATTTTTAAATAAAAAATTAAAAAAATATAGTTGAATATATATATGTAATTATTTAAAAACCAATTATGTAAAATTTTGCAACTGTATTGTATGCTTGAGCAAGTATGGCAATCGTATGATCATACAAATAACCTAGGGGATGAATTTATTTTAGGGCTCTAAGTGAAGTACTCCGATTTTGACAAATTGATTGTTGATCTTGGGGTTTTTAGGCCTTTTGGATGTGATGGCAAGATTGGATTGACCTAAAATGCTCCAAAACTATAATTACCTCTCAAATTTGGCAACCACTTTTTAGCTTCAAACCCTCATAGATATTGCCTCATATATCCAATTTGGATGAAAAAAAGGAAAATTTGAGTTTATCGAACACCTTGAACCAATGGTGAGCTCAAATTTACACCAACAATCTCCAAGGAAAACCTACAATACAAAGTTGTTGGGTGATATTTTTTAATTCCTTTAATAATTACAAAATAGGAGTTTCAACCACAGCTATGATAAATGAATCTCTCCTCTCATAAAGGGGACGCTCCCTTCTTATTGCTCGAAAAAAAATTAACTAGAAACTAAACTAAGATATGTACATTATGATTATCCATAGGGGTGTCTCCAATAGCATATTCTCTTTTTTTAGAATAAGGGAAACAAAGTACAATAATATCCTTAAATAAAACTAGTTGAAGCAATAATAGTTGATACTCGATTCTATTAAACATAGGAAAAGAAAGAGAAAATACTAGTGAACATTAGTAACTTAGAAAGTCTATAGAAACACAAAGTCTTATGCCACTTCCCACAATGGTTCCAAAAGTAATGGTGAGATCACACAAACAACAACAATAACTTATAGCTCAAAGACTCCAAGTTATTCCACATAATGATTCAAAGAGTAACTCGTGTAGCAAGTTGTAGCTCAAAGACTCCAACGAATAACACCAAATATATACGTGAATATAGCTAATAGTTATAGCTCAAAGACCACACGTTCTTAACCAAATTCATACACAAGAATGTAATTGAAAATTGTAGCTCAAAGACTACATCTTCTCAACCTAATTCATACACAAAATCCAAATGCAATATGATAGCACAAAGTCTATCAGTATTAAATTTGAATTCCCTTTCAATAAAGAAACAATACACTACTTAGAAATCAAATTCAAGATAATATGACAAGAATGATGTAAGAACACTCTCTCATATAACAAACATGCTCCAAAACAAAGGTTGGAGGCAACTGCTTCTTTTATTGATCAAAATTTCAATTTGCACTTTCAACTCAAAGATTGCAATTATATTCTTCAAAATGGCAACATCTAGTTTCAAAAGATCAAAAGGTTCTTAATACAAAAGAACTCCCTCATATATATAAAGGAGAGTTGAGAGTTAATCTAGGAAAATAAATAACTACTTTGACTTATTCAAACAAGAGAGTCAAATTTGATTTGGGACTTCTCTGTTTTTACATGCAATTACAATTTTGAAAATGACATGTAAATTGTTTAGAACTAATTACATAAAAGCATGAAAATACTAAAAAATTAAACTAAGGCAAAGTTAGATTTCTTCAACATCCTTCTTCAGTAAATAATCACAATTCTTCATGATAGCTTGAAATTCATCATTGCCTGGGCCTAAAGTATGTTTGGAAATAGCAAGGACCCTTAGAATTGACTCCTTCACTGTATCACAAGCTTCATCATGCCTTCCTAAGAATAATTTTAGGTTGTCCAAAGTCAACTAAATATCTAGCAACTTATCCATTGAAGCCACTCAAAAGGCTTGATCTTCAAACTCTTTTTGGATCATGTTGGTAAATTCGTAAACAAATGTATCTGAAGAAAGGACCTTTTGATTATCATCACACAACTTATAAGGAAGCTCTTCAACTCTATTGACAAGGTTTAAATTTTTTTCCTGGCTAACTTCTCGAGCACTTTGCAATTCATCGATTAAATTTTTGATGATGTTCACTTTGTGTATCATAGTCTCCTTAACCTCTACAAACATTTCCTAATCGAGAATAATCTCAGTTTCCATTAATGTATCTAGTTTGAGCTCTTTCATTTTGACCCAATCTTGGAAATTATTTTCCATGTTTGCTACTCCTGAGAGAAAGCATCAACAGTTTTATCTAATTATGATTTTATGGCTTCCATATTTTCCATTTTATTCACAGATGATATCAAGAGTTGTTACCTTGTGCAACCATTTGGTTTAGGAATTCACCAACTACTCTGCCCCTTGTATGTACTTTCTCCACCTTCTGGATGACTGGTTCCTCAATGCTCACGGCCATAGGTTCAACTAACTCAGAAGACTGGGTAATCTTTTGGAGTACTATAGTTAGTTGTTCTGCCTTGGCCTTATATTGATCCTTCACTTTCTTGACTACATCAAATTTCTCTATGAGAGATTTCAATGTAGATTGAGCATCTACTTTCACACTCTCATGAGTAATCTTTCCCAACTCAACTCTTATGATAGAATAATCATAAATATCCACCTCTTCCATAGTCTTATTTGGAGGAGGTTGTGCCACCTCCGAATTCATGTTACCTTCCTTATCAAACAACCTGGAGAGGGTATTTGCCTTCTTCTTGGTCTTTGTTTTTATAGGTGTTAGTTGTGTGAAGTCAAAGTCATCTGGGGAGATGACTTCCTTCTTCCTCTTAGGTGTTTGAGATAAGAGCCAAGGTGGAAGTGGTGAGGTATCTTCTAGATTAGTAGCTATGTCTTTATTTTTCATTGCTACATTCACAAAATTTGTTGTAACAATAGGAGCAGTGTCAGTCAAAACAACAATAGGAATATCCACACTTGACACTTGCACAGACTCAGACATGATTTTTTCTAAGTCAAAATGAGAAGTTATGTCAAATGATGGTGACGACAAACTAGGCAGAGACATAGGTCATCCTAACACATTTTCCAAACCTTTTTTGGGACTTTCAAAGATAGACCTTGAAGGGGATGAATGTATGGATTGGACTGATACTATGGGAGAAACATTAACAATGATTGCAAGAGTGACTATAATAGATGGAAAGGGTTGATCAACTGTTGTAGCAGGAGGAGTGGGGGTAGGTACAGTATAGAAATGGGAGAAGAGGCGACATGTGGTTCTTCAAAAATGTTCTCTTGAGGAGACACTTCTAATTCTTAATGTTGTCCTTCCTCTATTTTCCTCTCCTCTTGAACAGATTAATTTCATCCTTCAACATGTGGCTCTTTTATGGTTGCTTTGTTTTTCTTCTTACCACCTTTAACAACAAACTTTATCTTAGGCTTAGAAGGCCTACTAGAACTAGGAGTATCGTTCTTGTTCTTCATCCTCAATTCGGATTTCTTACCTGTAGGATCTTGTGACTGCTCCTCTGACCCAATGAGAAAGTGTTTCAATTGAATTCCCTTTTCTTCTAACCATACATTGGTGCTAGCAAGAATTGGTTCAAACCTTTCTTGAATTGAAGTTACCTCTTTTTGTGACCACATGATAGGGGGTAGAGGAGATCTTGTAATGTTGTTCCTCTCATAGGTGGGGTCTAAGATGTCACCATCATCTTCCATGCCCTCAGGAATATCTGCCAAATCTAGCTCTTCAATCTGTTCCAATGTGAGCCTACAGTAATCCAACTTTCTTATTTCTTCCTTAGTCTTATAGTCATCCTAGACATCCTCAATTCTATGCACATGAACATGTGCTTTCTTTATCCAATCCTTCATACCTCTGTAATCAAAATCTAGCCTTTTCTTGAGCATTTTCAATGTGACCAACTACATTTCAGATTCAATAGTTTTCTCCTTTGGAGAGGTTTGAATGGAATACCTTCCAATGGTCAATGGAAACTTGAATCTTGGCTTGTGGGACTCTATCTGCTTGCTATGAATTGCAATTATTTGTCTACACAATTCCATCAAGACAATTTTGTCATTGGGGTATTGCGGGAGCATGTATGAATATCCCACAAGACAACCAACTCTCAAATATGTGAAAGTGGGGAGTCGCAAGTAGAGGTAACCATACTTATTTACCATTTCCCAAGCCTCATCTGACACTCTTTTTCTTTCTAGCTCGGGATCAAATGCACACAAAAATAGAGAAAATAATTCATCATTCACCCTTCAAAAATGATGAATGCTCCCATCAAGAGTAATATGTGGAAAATACTTATAGCTTGGAGTCACCCTTTTGTTTCCTTTTGTCATCAACCCACCAAATTTTCTCGTAGACACAACTACACCAAGTAGGATGTCATGTAGAATTTTTGTGATGTATGTACTTTGGTTAATTGATCATGAATGGCATCACTAATCTATTGGCCCCAAAATATCTGTTGTTTTCCCCTATTTATGATCTTGGTGTATAAATACATCCAATCTTGAAATGTGGAAGAGGTAGGAAAACCTTGCACTCTATTGAAAAGAGTGATCAAATCATTAACCTCTTCGATAAAGTCACTGCGCGAGAAACTCTTGGGCCACCTTGATATAGTTGGCCTTGGGATTTTCAACCATGTTTTATTAATTGTCCTCTTAGCATAACCTTGATATTTTTCATTCTCTTCATGTACAAATTCCTTGGTGATTTCTACATACTTGTCAATGCTTGGACATATGAAAGCTTCATCAATAAACTCTGCATCTAACCTTATGACTATTATTCCATTGGCATCTTTGACACTTTTATCATTTTTATTGTAATGTGATGTAACTTGAAGGACAAACTCTGGGTTATGTGTTGCAATAGGAAAAGAGGCCACCATTTGAATATTTCTTTGCACTATGCACCTCGTTCCCTCGCCCAATGACTGCTTCTCAGTCTTTGTTACAAACTCAGACATATCAACATGCACGATTTTAGTGTCTTTGATCTCATTTATATTTGATGAGACTGGGGTAGTTGGAAACACACCATGACATTTATACTTCATTATTCTTCCCTTGCTTGGAGAAGGATCTAACATTGGCAAGAAACTATATCCTCGAAGGAATATGGATGTAAAATTCTTGAAGTGCACAAGAAATTGCATGACAAATTCATGGTTTTGCAGTGTTGGAGAAATTTCCAAATTGGAAACTGCAATGGGGGAAATTTCAAAGAGATTACGTGAGTTTGGAAGGCTTGAAAATTATAGAGGTGAAAATTTGAGCGCAAGAAGGAAATTTGGCAAAAAGGAAAAATTTCCCAAGTTAGAAAAATTTTGCAACATGATGTTAGGTTGGTGAAATTTAGAACCTCTACAGATGAAATTAGATGCTTTGGTGTTTAGGTGCTAAAATATAGCACTTTTGCAAGCTAGTATGAAGTTTACAAAAAGTTGTGTAAAGTCATTTAAATTTTGTGACCTTGCATGTGGAAATTCATTTAAGTTGCACAAAATCGGTGAAAATTTCCGACTCTACATAGGAGTATTTCATTTGAGTACAAGGTTGCTATTTTTCAATGACCTTGCAAGCAACGTAGAACACTTGTATTGATATTTGATGTTGGGTTAGTGAAATTCACCGACCCTACATCTTACACTTAGTATTTCATGCACAAGTGGAGAAAAACCCTGCTCGTGCACTTTGACTTTGGAAGTAT
Organism: Sequoiadendron giganteum; assembly: GCA_007115665.2. Lineage (NCBI taxonomy): Eukaryota > Viridiplantae > Streptophyta > Pinopsida > Cupressales > Cupressaceae > Sequoiadendron > Sequoiadendron giganteum. The sequence goes on along the minus strand of CM021100.1, from coordinate 88,211,172 downwards.
TTATCTTATGCATGAGTGTCAAAATTTGATGCTAGTGCATAATTGAGGGTTCATCATTTATGCTTAATCGGTGAAAAACACTAATATCACATGACAAGTTCAAACAAGTTTGGGGTCAGGCTATGTTGCATGTTGCGTCAATGAAAAATACCAACCTAACATTCGGTGCAGATTTTAACCTATGCAATGTCGTGAAAAACTTTCGACATTGCATATCATAGATGATGAAAATGACAATTTCATTTGTGTTTGAGGTCCATCGGTGAAAAACATCGATGTCTCATGGAAGGTTTAACAAGGGAAGGTTAAGGTTTGTGGAAACAGTTTGTGCAACGTGGGGTTTTACACCACGTCATACAGAGACGTAGCAATACGTTTACAAAAGACCTTCTGCCTTTCACACAAATGAGACAAACTCTAATAAACAAAATTTTTAGTGGGATGATATGTAAAGAGGATAGATCAACAAACTAATCAAAAACACCCACAAACCCTAAAGCTAGAATTAAAGAAAATTTGCAGGTAAAAACAAAAACCTACAAGATAATTTAATATACCCAACAATCATGAATCTTTAAAGAAAGAAAAACAAACAATTTAAGATTTAAAAATATACAAGAATCTAAATAAAACCCCTAGAAGATCTAACACTAAACAAACAAGAATAAAAAATAAACTCACCCAAAAATAAAATGATGAATGATGAAAACTCTAAGCAAAATCCGCCCAAAATCTTACAAGAAACCATGCACGAGTTCTTTGAACACATAAAATCTTGAGAGTTTCACAAAAGCAAGAGGAAACACTTAGAATTAAATTAAAATGAGGTTTAAAATGTTAAAAATTGATTTAAAAAGACATTAACCCTGCATTTATTACAAACTCGTGTGAAACCCGAAATTGAAGGGGCAAGATAATTCAATGTCATAGCAACTTGAATAGGTGAATGATATGCATGGTTGATGAAAAAAAACTGACCTTGCACTTTTTCTTTTTTTTGCATTTGCCTTGCAAGGGTGTTGAATTTCAGCGCTCCTACAAGAGTAAAAGAAATTCTAACTTTAAAACTAAAATTTACTTGGACCAAAATGCAAATTTCAACAAAATAGAAAAGGTAAATGTTGGAAGGACATTCCAAGGCTAGGGGACCATGCACGAGGGCAAGAATGATTTGCCTCATTTTTTGTGCTTAGAGTGTGTGGGCTATAAAATGGACATGTTTTGTAGGGGTTATCCCACGAATTAAGCTCAATTAAATTCGAGGATAACATCTGGCTCTAACTGTGGAGCTTCCTTTGATCATCCTTTGAAATGATCGAAGGGAAAAGAATTCCAGTCTCTAAGTGCCTTCATCCATCCATTATGCATAGAGTCAAGCGATAAAACAAAAAGACACAAAAATTAAAAAAGACGCAAAAACTATACAATATTTACAAAACTCATCTTTCGCCTCACTGCATGAAATGCTTCAGATGTCCGCTATGTGGTAGCAAAAATGGAGTGCCATATTTGTATGTTAGCAAGAAACTATTTTCACCACAAAGCTGATGAATCTTGAAAGGTCCTCTCCATAGTGAATCAAACTTCCCCTGCATACCTTTGGGCTCTCTTCTCTTGTCCCATAAGATAACTAGATCTCCAACCTAGAAATCTTGAGACTTCACTTTCTTATCAAAAAGCTTCTTGACTTGATCTTGGTGTTTCATAATATGGTCCACTACTTGAATAGGCTTCTCCTCCAATTCAGCGAGGAACATGATGCGTTTATCTAAAACATTGTCAAATGTATCATCTTTTATGGCCTTAGCCAATTTCGGTGTGGGAAATTCCAAGGTTATTGGAATTCCTGCATTCAACCCATACAAGAGTTGGAATGGTGACATACCTATTGCCTATTTTGGGGTAATTCTATTAGCCCGTAAAGCATCATACAACACTTTGTGCCATGATATTTAGTTCTCGTCTACCAAATTTTGAATGATAGTGACCAAGTTCTTATTATTGGATTCTAATTGGCCATTACCTTAAGGGTAATAGTCTAAATAATTTGACAACATGATCCCATTCTCAAAATAGAATTTTGTGATCTCACCTGACGAGAATGAAGTAGCATTATCTGCTACGATTTTGTTTGGAACACTAAACTAGGAAATGATATTTCATTTCAAGAAATTGCACACCACCTCCGAAGTAGCATGCTTCACTAGAATAGCCTCCATCCACTTGGTGAATTAATCGGTGGCTGTGAGGACATAACTGTGTCTCGCACTAGAAGGTGGGTTGACGGCGCCAATGAAGTCAATACCCCATTGATGGAAGGGTTATTCAATGATGACCGACTTTAGGGGAAGGGCAACTAGCTTGGGTTTCGCCACAAACTATTGGGATAGTTCATAGTTGTATGCATCCTGAATTAGTGTGGGCCAATAGTACTTAGCTCACAAGATTTTATGAGTTGTCACTAGTGTAGAGAAATGTTCGCCACATGCCAAGTTGTGAAAAGACTCTAAAAACTTACTCTGTTGAGCCTTATCAACACAACATAGAAAAGTACCGTCAAGAGCCCTCTTGTACAAACCATTGTCCCATAAGACAAAATTTGCAGCCTTGAGCTTTACCATCCTCTTCTATTTATATGTAATATTCTCTAGAAATTCTCCATATGTGAGAAAGTAAGCAATGTTGGAATACCATTTGTTAGTTTTACTAATGAATAAAATTGTAGGAACATCTTCTATGCTTACCTCTTCATAGTTGGAAACTTCAATTGGCTTGTTATCAATAATGAGCTGACACAAACCCTTCCCATGCACCAATTTGGTGGGCTTGATCTCCATATCATACTCTTGAATTTTGGAAATATATTTGCCCCTTTTGGTACCAAACTCTTGTTGTGTCAAGATTGAATTGATTGTAGAATCTGACACTGGTGCAATGACATGGGAGTTAAGTATATAGAATTGAAAATGCTTCACTACCTTAACCATAAAAAATGCACGTTTTTTCCATTGGAGATTACTTCAACTCATGAGCCTTTAATGGGAAACTTATGAATGCAGTAGAGGATTCAATCCCCTCACTAGTTTTTGCACCAAAATTGCAAAAAGTGTATGCTTGGAAGCGTAACTATACATCATGAATTTTTTAGTGTAGTCTGGGCAGACTAACACTGGTGCATGTACAATTTCTTCTTTGATATCATTGAATGAAACTTTACTTTTGACACTCCAATGAAAATTAGCTTTTGCCTTCATCATATCCATGATATGATGTGTCTTTTCCATGAAGTCAGGGACAAATCTTCGTAGGAAATTCACCTTTCCAAAGAAAGAGTGAACTACTATTTTACTTGAAGGAAGAGTAAGAGCTTGAATTGATTTGACCCGTTCTAGATCAATATTTATACCTTCCTTGGACATGATGTGACCAATAATTTTGCCTTCGTAACCCCAAAAATTGACTTCTTGGGATTAAGGGAAATTCCATGTTGTCGGCATCTCTCTAGAACTTGTTGTATGTGATAAAATGTTCTCGACGTTTCTTAGAGAAGATCATCAATTCATCAAGATAAATAATAATAAACTTACCCATGACATCATGGAAAGCTAATTCCATTGCTCCTTGAAATGTAGCACAAACATTGATTAGACCAAAAGGCATTTTACGATAAGAAAATATACCCCATGGCATGGTGAAGGCAGTCTTATGCTGGCCTTCCTCACTAACCTCCACTTGATTGTATCCCAAAAATCCATCCAACATAGATAGCATCTCATATCTAGTAGCCATTTGCAAGACTTGATCCATTACCAGCAGAGGGTGATTATCTTTCAATGATGATTGGTTCAAGTTCCTAAAATCCACATATTGCAGATTTCCCCATTCTTCTTTCAAACAAAAATGATATTTGTTATCCACATTGAATGGTGAATAGGAAATATAATCTTCACGTTAAACATCTTTTGAATTTTTGAATGAATGGTACCTAAAATTTTGGGATTGTACTATCTCTGCTTTTTCTTGTGAGGCAAAGACATTGCCTTCAGTGGAATGTCATTTCCAAATCTAAAATGCAATAATTGGTTTATTCTAAGATGCCAAAATCTGAAAATAATAAATTTGATTCAATTTTGAAATTAAAAAATACACTTTTCCACTTTTTGAACTATATGAAAGATTCCTAATTGAATGCAATTAAGAATTCTAAATCAGAGATCTGTAAGCAAAAACCAGACTAAAAACACAAAGACATAGAACTGTGCAAAATTTTGTTGATTCAAGTGTAGCAAGACAAAGGTGCCTAAGGGCGTCTATGTCCTTGATAGGGCTTTTGAAAACTAAAAAATTGAATGTGTATCAAACTATTTGAGGGTTTTGTTTTTGTGTGCAAACAAGTCTGCAACTGAGCATTTTTCCCAAATTTGCTCAATTTATGATAATATTACTCGAATTCAAATGTGTAACAATGTTTGAACAAAAAGTGACAATTGTGAATGTAGCTTTAAATGTAGATCTAACCTGAATGACTGAAAGTAATCCTATTACAACCTATGATGCAATGTGAGATGCAATTTTTTGAATTTTTTATGTCTTTTATGATACAAAAATGAAACCCTAAATGAGAAATGTAAAATAATGCAATGAAAAAATTAGATCTAGGTGAGCTTAAGAAATTATATAATGTTAACAGGTCAGGCTAACCAAAATGAAACAAAGAAAAAGATAACCCTAGGTTTAATTTATAAACCTCAGATTAATTTCACTCATTTTTCTAAGGTTTCATTAAGATGGAGATGAACAAGGTGTTTATATTGGCTTTAAACCATTAAGGTGAGCCAATCAGACCTAGATCTGCATCTTTTTGAGTCTTGGAATGAATTGGAATCGATTTTCCTTGATTCACCTAATTAAACTATGTGCCCTAATATGAAAATGCAAGATACCAACAATTATTAGACTGAAATAGAGATTTGCGATGGATTTAGGAAGGGTAGAGTGATGTGTACCTATCATTAAAGTTTAGATTTAGTCACTATAGGAGGACATAGGTACCCAAGGGAATCAATGTCCTTGTAGGGGTGTCCTACTCTATTTTTACAGTCCTCTGATGTCAAATCTAAGCTCCCAATTCCTGTCTACAAATTTTCTAGATCGTTGTTGAATACTTATATAAGTGAGTTTTCGTAACTAGACAAGATGTAGGGTTTTGAATGAAATAATGGAAAATGAATCTTCAAGCTTCCTTTAATCTCCTTCAAATATGGAACCTGCACATTCAAAGAGAGAGGAAGTATTGTTCCATTTGGGGGTTTTCCTTATTCAAATCCCATGTTAGTGTTTCCACTTCCATAATGGCAATGCCAATGATAAAAGGATAAATGATAGGAAGGAATAATGAATACACAAATGTTTTCAACTCGCCACCCTCCAATGGCTTCCTTGAAGAACTAAACTCATACACATCACTTCAAGGTCTTGGATCTTTTTTTCTTGATTGATTGATTACTTAGTTAGCCTTCATAAATAATTATAACACAAACACATATAAACTCACATAAGATTTGACATGATGCTTGGATCTTGAATTGCTACAACAAAGCTCTGAAATTTTTCCCTTGACTTGCTCTTAATCATAAGTTTTCTAATTGTTTTCTAGATATATTTTAAATGACGAAATAACTAGGTATTTATAGACATTTCTCTAATTTCCCAAAAATTAGATCCAGATAGCCAAAATTTTAAACTTGAGTTTCAAATGTTAAAATGTCAACACTAACATATTCAAATTTGGATCTCAATAGAATAGGGAGACTCAAATTCCCAAGGGCGTCCCAATCCTGACCCGATTTTCCAAGATTTTAGGTGTCGGGGGAAAAACATTAAATCAATGCATTTGTCCAATGCTTGTGATTTCTTGAAAATGGTAAAAATGGGCCTTGAAATGCATAATTTAGGAAAATAGGGACTTAATTAGGCTCAATAATTTAGGGGGAAAAACATAGTGTGAAATTCTCAAGGGTGACAATTTACAACACTACAATTCTCATTTCAAATAGAATGAAGATTATCAAAAAATCCTTTGAGAATTTAAAATAATATTTGGCTAGTCCTATTTACAAGAAGCTACCTCAAGACGCCACTTTATTCTTTAGAATTATACTTCATCTAATGCTCTTGATGTATTATTAGTGTAACATAATGAGAATGGTAAATAACTTTTCATGTCGATTACATTAGTTGTACATTGCTTGATTATGAAACATGATAAACTACAATAGAAAATAATGTTTAGCTAGATTATGTTTGTTTCAAGTAAATTAGGACATTATTTATTAAATGCTAAAGTGCATGTTATTATAATATTTGATCCATTAAAATATATTTTATCAAAATTTAATCTATCTGAACACTTAGCCAAATGGGTGATGTTGATAACAGAATATAACCTTAATTTTGTGTCTCAAAAGGCAATTAAGGGTCAAGCATAGACCAACAATTTAGATGAGGCTCCCTCACCATTTTCTTTACCAAACTAAGAGTCATTTCTCAATTATCATTTCCTATCATTAGAAGAGGATAAAACATGGGACTTATAATTTGATGGTTTTAAGTGTGGAATTGGCTTTGATGTTGGTGTTATACCATTACCCCCTTTAGGTAAGCCAATTGCCTTATCTTACCATCTAAATTTTCTATGCACTTATAACATCATGGAATGTGAATCTCTTCTCTTTGATTTGTGTGCAACATCGTCCCTTAATATTCAACATCTTTGTATATTTGGAGATTCTCCACCTATCATAAAATAAATCAATGGATCTTATCAAGGAAAAAAAAAATAAACTATCTCAATACCATTACTTAGCATTAGCAACATTGCAACATTTTTCCTCATATACCATAGATAATATATTATGGAAGGATAATCAGCATGCAAATGCAATGGTGAGTGTTTCCTCCCTTATATCCCTTGATGATGCATTTGTGGATTTCAAATTAACTATTCATAAGCTCACATCTTTGTCAATATCAAAAAGTGTTTAAAATGAGATAATTTTTTATCTTAATATTAATGTAGATGAATGGTACTCCCATATATTTCAATATTTGTGTGATGGTACCTTTCTTTATCCTACTCCAAATATCACTCGAGCTCATATTTGAAATCTCACAACACAATACACAATTTTAGCTATAATGTGTTATACCGAAGGTCATATATTGATCTCCTTCTCTATTGCCTTAACAAATTAAAAATCCCCATTTCCCTTGAAGAAGCACATTTAGGTGCTGGTGGAGGATACTTTGGTGGTAGATCTTTGGTTCAAAATTTGATTCGCATAAGTTATTATTGGAAAAATACGGAACAATATTCCTTTTCCTTTGTTAAGAAATGTCCTAAATGTCAACATAACAATTTTAATCATGCTCCTACCCACAAAATTTGTTCCCAAGTGTCTATTTGGCCATTTTATAAATGGGGCTTGGATCTTATTGGTAAATTCTCTCCTTATTCTCAAGGACACACTTTTATTATTACAACTATGGATTATTTCATGAAATGGGTTCAAGTGGTTCCACTTCGATCCATGATAGTTGAATTTATTTGTTGCTTTATATTGGATAACATCATATCATGATTTGGTCATCCTTTCACTTTAGTTTCAGATAGTGGTACATCATTTAAGAACAAATAAGTGAAGAAGTTCCTTAAATTTTTTGTATATAACATCACTTTTCTACACCATATCATCCACAATCAAATGGATAAGCAAAAGCTTCTAACAAAACAATTGAGCAACTCTTATGCAAAACTATTAAAAAACATGGTAAATATTGGCATACTCAACTCTCCTATGCATTATAGGCTTATTGTACAATTTTTTGTATGACTACAGGTACTAATATATACAACCTGGTATATAGTTTTCACATTATTATGCCTTCAGAGTTATGAATTCCTTCATTACAAATTTCTCTCAATGGAATTTTGGATGATACTTCCTATAGAGAACAATAAATTCAACAAATTAAGATTCTCAATGAACAATGTATACATGCTTTCTAACATCTGCAAGCTTATTACAAATCTCTTCAATGCAAATATAATGAAGGTGTTATCCACCATTCATTTAAAATGGTGACTCGGTGCTATATGAAAATCAACACAATCTTATTGTTGCACGAGGAGAAAAGAGAAAGTTTAGCCCATATTGGTTAGGACCCTACATCATCACTGATGACTATGGATTAGGTGCATATAAGCTCTCTATGGTAGATGGTACACATCTCAAAGAACCTATTAATGCTATGTATTTGCATAGATATTTCAATCTCTAAATGGTATGTTATTTAGATCATGTAGATTAGTTTAGATAAATTTACTTTCTATTTAATGTTGCATTGCTTCATTCATGACAAAAAATTGTTTGTCTTGGATTTAGAGTATTTTTTTCTTAAAAGTTGATAATTACTTGTTAGCGTACTATTCAATAATTTGTGTACCATGTTAATTGGATCATTATAACATTTAGTTGTCCAAATTAAATCATAGTTGCATCTAGATCAACATGTGTGCACTTAGTCAAAGTGTGGTATTTAATTAAATAATTTTATTAGGTTGTTTAGTTAGATCACATCTTCCATATATCCATCACATATACCAATTAGATCATTGTCGCATTTATTAAATAATCTTGATAAGATTATTTGATTAAATCACAATTGTATCTAATTTTCTATACATATTAATTTGCATTAGTATTTAATCAAAGAAATGTAGTGCATGTTCTTATACTAGTTCATATGTAGTACAAAATTATTAAATAAATATATACACAACAAATAAAACTGCTCATATATATACAACATGACATTCATATGTATCCTCATATCACCATGCTAATAGAATGTGGTGTATCATACAAAATCATATCATCAACCTATAGGTCTATGGTTATTAGACCCTTCAAGGCCTGGTGGTGGTTCTCGATGAAAAATTGTAGATTGTGAGTAACTACTAGAGCTAATCTGTGCTAGTATAACCCTGAGCTCACCTATAAGACCTACATTGACCTCTCATGCCTCTATATATTGCTATTGAGATCAATCTCTTTCAGCTCACACTATATCCATCTTTGTTTGTTAGATCATTTGAGCATCAATGGGAGCTCGACATCTCCCCACTCTAATCTTCTTGTATGCAACTCTCAGTCATGCTATGGGCTCAAAAATCTTTGCATGACGCCTTGCAATTTGTTGTGGCCTATAATTGCCCCGCACTTGTTGATGTAGCTACACATCAGGAACCATTTATTTCAATACTTCACCCATAAATTTGAGCCAATCCCTATTTCCAACTGCAAAAATTAAATGCATAAAATAAATCTAGATACATCATCATATAAAATATAGATTAAAATTAAGTGCACCGTTAGGTATACCATGAAACAAAATTGAAAATCATATCTTATCACTTGGATTTCCAACTCGCTAATAGGGATCCATGCATGAGACAATTGTATCTATATTTGGGCTTGATCATGAGGTTGGGGGTATGGTATTAATTGCTCTACTCATCTCCTCATTCTCACATACACTCAATCTCTTTGGTTTGCTCATGATATGTGAGGGTGAGACCTAGTTTTCTCCTCGAGGGCATCATCGACCGACTCATACTCCTTCAAATCTCCTCCTAATTTCGTCGATTGATCCTCCTCATCCTCATACCGAAATTCTCCACCATTGACATCTTCCTCCTCCTCATAGTCCTTGTGATACCATGGCCATGGCCCTGGGTCATCAGTAGAATGATCCACATGAAATATAGGATCTAGACGTGTGGTGTCAACCACCTATTATATGAGTTGCTCGATCCAACATCATCTACAACGAACACATGATTTTTAGGGTTAGTAGGCATATATCTAACAATTAAATATAGATTTGATCAATAAAATAAAGAAATAAAACACAATTTTTTTTGCAACAATAAGACAACACAAAGAATTTAATGTGGTTCACCCAATATGGGCTACATCCACAAAACCGTAGCCATCTAATGATTTTATTATCCATTTAAAAACACATTACAATCTTGCGAATAATCCCTACTGCAACTCCCATCCTAATTGCTTATTACAAGCTTTTTAGAAGCTTCCAGAATTAGGGTTCTACAAAGTCAGATTTTTTATCTTGTCGGTAACGAAGCGAGAAAATAAGATACATGAAGAGTGTACAGTATAGCATGATTAGTCACCACATACCAACAATGATATGCATCTCACTCCTCATCATCAAATTCACTCAAATGGATGTCCATGATGGTCAGATGAGCTATTTATTGTGGTTTGGTGTTGTTGTGACTCAATCTGAGATAGGTCAATTGAGTGATGGGAATCCGTTGAGGAAAACTAAATTGTTTGGTCACTCAATCGTAATAGAAGGGAATAACAATATACTCATATTGACCAACCAAATAAGTGATCACATTGCCTCCTCAAAAATTATGACAAGCCTGTCCAAGCTTGTGGTGTCCTATAGGACCTCCTAATCATGTTTGCAACATCCAATCGATCAAATGTAATGCACCAATATAGAAAATAGTTGTGTTATCATGGTCTCTTCAAAGGGTAAGAGTAGGCTAAAGGATAATTCCATGCTACCTCTATCAGATATCTAATGGGTTGTGTGCAAGTAACATGCTTGAACACCCAGACCTAGAGATGGTTGCATGTCATCAAACTTTGTGTCTTATAATGTACATATTGTTCAATATCATAGTAGAGGTGTGCTAGAATGCTTCACCCTTAAGATAACATAGTATGCCACTCCTTCATCACCCTTATAATGTGTACAAGGCCCCCATGTAGGTGTGTGCCTCATCCATCTGGTGTAATTTCCTGTGCTATGGTTGTGATCGTGATACAATGAATAATGAGGATGTCCACATCTCCATAAAGAAGCCATCATAACTATTTTTGACCCTTATCGTCCTCTAGAAAATGTTGATTGATATAATAGAATTGGTTGTCTAGGATATCATTTGATGTCCTCCCTTCCTCATGGCTCACGATCCTACCCTAGACAGATAATTGTAGAATATGATACACACCCTCAAGTGTCACTATCATCTCTCACATCAAAAGATGAAAGGTAGAGGTGTTTGTTTCCCATCACTCCATGAGTTCCATCAACATTATGTCATGGTATCTCATGGTGGGCATGGTGTATATCCATAGTAAACAAATATCTCACAAGTGACTATTATGCTATGGAAAGTAATATGGTGTGGTTGTGCATAAGGCTATATAAGCAACCCCTGGGTGCTCCCGCATGTGTGTTGTGGTATGCATCATTCAACAATGTACTCTCTCATTACTTCATGCATCGAATGACAAATCATAGTAAATTAACAATTACAAAATTCTAAGACATTATGCCTAGTCAGGGGTGTCATAGTTGGACTAGGGTGCCAATGCAGTACTAGGGTGCCATTGCTAGTTAGGGGCACCTTGATGGGGCTAGGGTGCAAAAATTGGTCAAGGGCACCTCATTTTCACCAAAATCATTAAGAATAGTACAAATTGAGCTCCTAAATATGTGGAGAGTGAAAACAAAACTTACCTCTCATATCGACACCCCTCATGTGATATGCTCTCTCAAGGCCTCCAGTCTTAGTGCATGATATGATCATCGTTGTGGCATTTTTGCTCCTAGAGATACTTAGACTGGCTCAACGATGCTCTCAAACTACAAAATTCAAAATAAATAACAAAAATGTGAAGAACTTATCATTTATAATAAAAATTGATAATATATCATTCATATCATATTATCTTCAAATCATCATAGCTTGGGATTACAAACTTTGATTTTCATGCCATCTATTGTGTTGGAATCCTAGCTTTGCCCTCGTTTGAATAATATTATTTTTGGTCCTTGGTGGTATGTTTACATGACCTTACCAAAGATATTTTCATCAAAAACCTAATCAATTCAATGTGGGGAGATTGTCACCATGCTTCTATATTCATAAAACAAGAAGAAATAGGGGGCACACATCTACCCTCAAATTTAATTCCCCTTAGAATTTTTGGACTAAAACATTTTTTTATATGTGTAAGATGATTCTAAATCTCTAGAAATTTGTTTTTGTAGGATGTGGTTCCTATGTTGTTGTTTACAAGTTACTATTGGCAGTTGCTGTTATTGATGTTAACACTGAGGAGATTGTTGGCAGTTGTTGCCATTGATGTCAACGCTTATTGTTGGTTGTCATTGGTGTCAACACTAGAGAATTAAGTTAGTCCTTGTTATTATTTATCATTGTTATATTAAATTTAGGACAACATTGGTGATGAAGCTCATGGTTATATGTAATTCCTTATCAAAGAATAATTTTTGAAGTTCATGGTTGGATGTCATGCCTTATCTAAAGAATAATTATTGAAGTTCATGGTTGGATGTCATGCCTTATCCAAAGAAGAATTGTTTAAGTTCATTATTGGATGTCATACCTTATCAAAGAATATTTTTTTAATTTCATGGTTAGATGTCATGCCTTATCCAAAGAATATTTGTTGAAGTTCATCTAAGAAGAGTTGTTCAAGTTCATGTAAAGAAAGTCACATTATGTATTATTGTTGTCAGCAGAGTTTATTTCATAATGATATATTTAGATGAGGATTAGAAGCATGATTGATAGTGGAGAGATGTTGTTGAAGGTCTATAGTATGTCTTTTTCTCTCTCCTGATGTTCCTAATGAAGTATGTGTTGTTGAAAGGGAGTTCTAGCCTCCACAAGTTGCTTAAGTGTTTTTGGTTCAGGAAGCTGCATTGAAGTCTATCCAAAAGAATGCTCTATATTCCTTTGTTGTTGATGGTTTGGTCTTGCAGTTTGTTATTTTATGTCATTGTTCTATGGATGTTGCACTCCTATCTTTTTAGGTCACTTGTTTTGCTAAGGAGATCTTTGTGAATTGTAGAAGGTTGGCAGTGTTGTTGGTTGTCCAAATTGGTCTAAGAAGTTCTCCACATTTCTTCGCATTGATGTATTTGCTCCTACAAATTGGTGAATGTGCTCTCAATGTTTGTGCAGTGCCTCAATTCTAATCTCATGTGTTGAAGTGATCCATATGTTTTTTTACTAATGCTACATCATCTGGCTATGTATTTTGTGCTTCCTAAATGTAGTATTTTGTACCTGTTTGATCTACGGTGGCTATTGATGGTATGCAAATATTAAAGAAGTGTATGGAATTGTTTTTTGGATGTTCAAGGAACATACCATGTGATCCACACATTTCTAATTCGTTGCTTTGGTGCCGCATTGTGTCTTGAGTTGGATTTCTAGGTTATTTGTGGATATCTAGCTGACATGGCTTGTTCCTTTGCTTGTGTCTTGTGTTGGGGGCTGCACCAACAATGGAAGATGTGTTATGATAGATTTGGATCCTAAACTATCCTTCTTGGGACCGCATCAAGTTAATTCAATTGGAAGAATGTTTTTGCGTCAACTAGTTATGTGTTTCACATTTCATCCACATGTTTCCTTAATGCCAACTTAGGTTGATGTGCACTAGCATGTAAATGGTTTTGGATCATATTGGAAGAAGTGCTAAGAGTTTTTTTGGTCATCTCTATCTTCTAGATAGGATCACATTATGTCTCGATAGCCGACCAGTTGAACTCATTATTTTATCCTCTTCCTAGCCAAACTAATTGAAGTTTTAAAGTGTTGTGGTGGATATAAATTCAAGATCATTTTGAATGCCACTGGATGGAGAAACATACAAGTACAAAGAAGGGTGTGTGTGAATTGTATTGAATATCCAACAATTATAGTGCTAAAGTATGTGAAAGGAAATATCAATTGTGCTATAACGCCTTAGTCAACAGAGTGTTATGTTGAAAAGCATTGTAATCTTTATCTAAATCATTGTATCCCGCTCTGAGATAGTGAATCTCATCAGGTCCTCTATATCTTGCTCTTGAAGTTGTGTTGGCTTCAGTCCTGCAAGTCCTTTTGTATCTTGGTCTAAGGAAGTAAGCCTTCTTGCAAGTCTTTTTGGCAGTGATACTTTGTAGTGTGAGTTAACTCTCGCTATGGTTTTTCCCTCATTGGATTTTCCACGTAAATTTGGTGTTCTCCTTGTGCATGTGTGTGTCCTTAGTTTCTTTCTCACTGTTTCTAATTTAGTTAGAAGTAGAGTTGCTATATCTTGCATTTCTTAAAGGTTGTTGAAGTTGCTCAGGATTCAAACTACTATATCATTATTTGTTACTGTTTTAAGGTTTTGATCTGATAAAGAAGGTTGGATTGTGCTAAAAGTTTCAAGTTTTGGAAGGGCTTAATTTTTTGTGTAGGCTGAATCACCCCCCTCTTTGTCTCCAAGTGTGTTCAATAGTTACTACGCTAGGGGTTTCATTCTCGTGCTTTACGAATGTTCTATGTCCCCTAGAATATCCTTTTGGGTATCCTTTTTTATGATGTGATTTAATTTTTAGTACTTTAGCTTGCATATGAATGTAGTGCCATATGATTGTTAAAGTGGGGGCTAAATATAGTGTGGAAAATTATACTCCCTAAAGGTGAAAGTATAATTTCACGCTTTATTTGGAATTCGCTTTGGTGTCCACTCAATTAGTGCATTTTAGAAACACTCCTTAGCCTTGACCTTTCCTTCCAACCCAAGAGAATGTGTTAGTGCTACCCTAAAAGTGCCTTCCCAACCATGTTTCAACAAATTAACCTTGACAAGTGCTCATTTTCTGAATGAGTTCCAATTAAGTAGACCCTAAACACATTGTAAGAAAGCTAAGGTAGAAGAACTTCCTACACTACTCTTCAGATGAGTATAATCCAAAACTTTACAAATATTTTCAATAGTTACAAAAATTTAAATAGAAATAAATTTAAATATCATGCATACCACAACACAGTGATTTACACGGGAAAAACCCTTTCAGGAGAAAAACCCCACACCCCAAAATAGACCCAATATATTAGTCAAAAATCATGAAGATTACAATATACTTGAAAAGTAAGCTTCTCACAAGAGCATCACCAACCAGAGATCTAGAGGAAACACGAACACTATCAGACTCTCAAAATACATCACACTACATAGCCATAATACAACGACCTCATAAAATAAGTTTTCCTTCTAAGGCGATTCAAGCCAACAAAATATAGACTATTAGATTTGAGACCTAATGATGAACAGTCCAACAATAATACAATATATATAAATTTGGCTTTCGAGGATGATGCACCTTAGCCCCTATTAGGGTGCACAACCCTCGAATCCCCTTCCCCTTGGACCCCTCATGCCCCCCCCCCCTCACGCACACCCCCTTGTGCTTACCTATCAATAGTAAACCTTATGTAATTGCAAGGTTGAGACACATTTTCCCAACACACATGAATTAAATTTAAATATGTGCAAAATAGTTGGACACGCACACTAGCACCCTAGTCTAAGTGTTTTGCCTAATAATTTTAACTTTTTCATTTATTTTGATCTCTAACTTCGAAGATGTGAATTCAAAATTTAGGCTTGACAGCAAATTAATCCTAAAAAAATAATTTAAATGAGTCAGCCTAAAATTTTAATTTATTCTTATGTTTCACTATAAAACATGAATTATTATTTCAAAATAAAAAAGAAGCAATTACAATACACCAAAATATCTGCCAAACTATATCCATTTTTACAAAATTACAAAGCAAATTTTAGAATTGATCAAGTTAGCACAACAATTGGAGTTTGATGCCAATAGAAGAACTTGTTGGAATCTAGGGCTGAAGATAGCTTTGGATCCCTTCAAGCACCTAACGACTCATTTTCAACATGTTCTCATCTTCAAACCTTGATCTCCTTGTTGCCCTAAGTAAGGTATTTGAGCATTTTGATTTTCCCTAGGGTCTTTAACTTTCTCTTGGGTTTATCTTACTAGTGTCATTTAGGAATCTTTCTCTAACATAGTTGAGTAGGTTTGTTATTAATTTGCATTTCAACTCGTTACAACCTTAGACACACTTAAGGTTCAGAGTACACAAACTTTATCTATCAAAAAATTAGTTATTCATGGAGGTAGAAATATCAAAATGGGGGTTTAACCAAGGCAAACTCCTATATAGGTTTAACATAGTTGAGTAGGTTTGTTATTAATTTGCATTTCAACTCGGTACAACCTTAGACACACTTAAGGTTCAGAGTACACAAACTTTATCTATCAAAAAATTAGTTATTCATGGAGGTAGAAATATCAAAATGGGGGTTTAACCAAGGCAAACTCCTATAAAGCCATCCCTTTACCCCCTTTTGTTGTGATTTTGTAGGTTCAAATCTGTTGGTGTGAATAAATGTTTTATACCTAGTTAGTTCACTTACTAGGGACTTAGGGGACATATTCACATGTTAAGTTTACTTAGGTCCTAATATTCTTTCTAGAAGGTGTTAGTTGTCATTAGTTGTTATCTTATCTTTTGACTTGTAATGCATGTGACCCAGGTAGTTGTGATAAGTTGTCTCATGTCATAAGATCAAGACACTTGTCATAATCTTATGACATATTGTATCTCACCTTGGCTATATAACCAAGGGGTCTCTACTTCACAACCCCATGGATTCTTTTTGCATTCATAGATAAGAATATAGTTTATTCTTGTCATATTCATATCTTCTCTCTTTGTGCTTTCCATTTGGCCTAAAGATCTTAGCAGGTTATCTCCATAGCCAATTTTAACATGGTATCATAGCAAGTTGAGTGCCTTTGGTCAGTATTTTAGGATATATTCAACGCAAATCTTGTATTTTCTTGAAGCATTGAGTATGCTCTTCTCTTGCATCTTTGGATGATCTGGAGAATAAAAAATGTGTGATACAAATACCAAATTCGGGGGGGGTTCATCTTTTGGATTTGTATTGTAGGTACATTTTGGGGGCCTTTTGCATCATATATGAGCTCACCATTACGTTCGGAGCGTCCAAGAAAGTCAGATATGCCTTTTGTTTCATCCCAGTTGGACATTGGAGGCCAAATCTACAAGGGTTTGAAGTTGGGAGTTGATTGTCAGGCCTAGAAGGTAGACATATTTTCGAAGCATTTTGGGTCAAAACTGGCTCTGCCATCATGCTCAAAAGGCCCAAGAACCCTAAGATCGATTATCAAATTGTCAATTTTGGACAAGTTGCTCTCGGAGGCAAAAACAATTTAGTGAATTTTCAATTAAAAATGAAAAGAATAAAATTTATTTTATGCAAATTTAGGTTTTAATATTTAAAAAAAAAAATCAAAAATTTTAATTAAATTGTAGTTTTTGTATTTTAGTTGAAAGTTTAAAAATAAAAATAAAAAATAAAATAAAAACTAGAGAAGGTACGAAGTACCCTGCGCAAATCGCAGGGTACCCTATACCCTTTGCAGGGTTCGTAGACCTACGGTGGGCCAACAGCGCTGTGCGCTGCTTGTCGCCCCCCCTAGCCTTTATTTATTCATTTATTTTTTAAGTTTTTTTAAATAAAAACATTTTCAATAATGTGTTTTAAAATAAATCTTTTTAATAAAAGTTCTTTTCCTTCAATTTTTTTTTAATTAAAGTTTTTAAAAATAAAAACTTTTTAATAGTTTTTCTTTAATAATTTTTTTATAAAAGTTTTTAATAATTATAAAAATCAAGTTTTCTTTAATAAATATTTTTTTTTTTTCAAAAATAAAATATATATATTTCTTTATTAGATTTTTAATAAAGTTTTTAATTAAAAATATATATTTTTCTTTATTAATTTTTAATAAAGTTTTCAAAAATTGCAAAAAAGTAAAAATTACCTTTATTATTTTAATAAAGATTTTTTTAATAATTTTCTTTATTATTTTAATAATAAAGTTTTTAAATAAAGGTTTTAAATTAAGTTTTTTTAAAAAACAAATCATGCATTAATAAGTAAACCTGGGAAAATTATGCTTACCGATTGAGCCTTGTCTTGCATCATGCTCTCCTCCCACCAGTCGTCAAACAGGGGCCAGTTGCTCCTACCGATATCCAATTGGAGGACTTTTTTCACAGTCATCTACTTCGAGGCAAACTTTTAGTTGGCTCCTTCATCAGTAGTTCCAAATTTGCATCATGATTGTTGTAGTTCTCCTCTTCTAATGTTGTAATCACACTAAAATAAAGTGCCACAATCTTGCTATTTCAGTGTACTCTGTCATATTTTGTGCTTCTTTTGATTGATCTATGTATCTAGTGTTAGTTCCTACATACTCAACGAATGCAGCGGTTGGTTACCCATGCATTTCGATGTGATGCACTAGATACCATATAGGCACTCCTATTGTGAAGCAATCTACCTGTCTTCAAAAATTAGGTTCTACATCCAGAGACTTGGTACCTATCTCCAAGTTGTGATAGGGATATACCAATATGTCAAGAGAGTGTCCAGTTGATACTCGTACAGTTATCTCCCTGGTTCTGACCTTATTCTTGTTGCAGTGTGGATTCATCTATTGTTCTTCATTGACAGATTCTGCGATTACTCTTGAGTTGACAATTTCAACTCAGTCACCAATTATGTTGTCATCTTCTGCAATGGTACCTGATTCTTTCTATTAGTGTTTGTCATAGTTTGACATTCTTTTGGAACAACATTTGGAAGAATCATCATCATCCTTGGTCCACTTTGTTGAAATAATGAATGCACAATGTCCCTATGAAGTTGTAGCCTTCAAGAGGACCTTTGCCAAGAAGAAATTCACCCACACAGAAAGTGTTGCAACTTAGGCATGCAAATAGAGATTATCTAATTGATCTAGAATATGATTACAAATGTACAAATGCCCTGAATATATAGGAAAAAGTGAGATACGAGATGCATTATGATGTTGCCATGTGTCTTGATCTAACAACATGTGACAACATGTAAACCCTAACTAACTACCTAAAGAATGATGAACTGTTTGAGATAAGTTCTAGATGATATTCTAAAAGGAATCTTATCTCCTAAATACATGGAAAGGGGGATGACCCCATTATTAATGATTTTTTTTAATAATGCAACCTAGGACTTAATTTACTAAATAAAACACCTAAGTTAAACTTATGCTAGTGTAATTAAATAATTAATTACACCAACACCCCCTAATAAGTGCAACTTAGGGAGGAAATAAAAATGCAATGATTATGCAAGGATGGATGATGGGTACCAGCTACATGATGGTCATTTTAGGTACCCATTTACAAATGAGAATGAAATGCAACTAATCTCCCACAATTAGAGAAAAGGGGAAAACCTAGTGGGAAGAAAACCCCTCTCCAAAAAAGGAGATGAAATGCAGATAAGTGAGGAAGGATGAAGGACTCCATGATACCTCCCAAGTACACCATCCGTCACATGGATACAATACAATCAATAGCCCCCCATAGGAGGGGAAGAGAGAGAATGTATACCCCCCCAAAATATGTGATCACCTACAAAAATGGTAAGTTTCTGAACACAAAACATGATCCAATATCAACAAACAACTTGTCTCCATGTTAGAAGAAACAAAACCAAGTAGAAATGCAAGGATGTGATGAGCCAAACTGGCTCCTTCTGAAACCCCTGTTGTTTTGTTTATCTTTTTGTGTTTTAAAAGTTTTTAGAGAAAGTTTCTAGACAGAAGTAGAAGGGGTTGATTTCATAAAATTGCTCATAAACTCAAATCTGAGCTAAAATTGACAAAATGAAAGTGTAGAAGGTATTAAATAACCATGACAAAGAGATTACATATGATAGACATACCCGAAATGCTCCAAATTATTTAATTAAGAAAATATTCTAGTTTGCCAGCCAAGAATGATAAAATTGATAAATTCCAGTGTAGAAGGCTACAAAATGAATCTCCAGCCTGAAAACTGAGGCAAATGGACTGTAGTAGCTAGACGCCAAAGGAGAAGATGAAAAAACCTCAAGAAAGAAGGTGTTTCTCCTCAAAAATTCAAACGCCCTTGATAGAAGAGTCACGCACTTCAAGAAGAAATCACGTCCTCAGCAAGGAAGGTACGACCATGAAGCTGGAATGTCCACTAGATGAAGAATGACGCCAATCTCTCAAACCCTCTTGTATTTTATTGAAAACTACTGACTACTGCACAGAAAATCCTGATTAAGCACTGTAGAAACTCCTGAATTGAAGCTCCCGTTGTTGCAATCATTCAACTAATCTTTCACAGTCTCACAATCATAGATCTATGAAGAATTGCCACTCCCCAAAGATAAATTTCCTGAAACCCTTGTCTCAGAGAAACCAAGCTTAGCCAAAGCCAAAGAGAAAATATCAAATAGTCAAAAGATGAGTTTGATTTTTCCTTTACTTTCCTTATAAGGCCAAAAAGGCACGCAATTCCAAAAGTGACGCCACATTTCATTTAAAATACATTTAAAATGTATTTTACAAATTTTCAATAGTCAACATTAAAATAAATGGGCACCCCTTCCATAAAGTGTTTTTAAATTTCATTTAAATAAATTTAAGTGATTACTTTATTATAAAGTCAAGTCAACTTTATAATATTCCATCAAATAAAGTTAAACACTTTAATTTCACTGAAATTTTAATATCTTGGTCATAACCCATCGTATTGACGTGCCATCAGAAGCTGTCAATCATTGAACTGCCAAGGCCTGATGTGAACCAATCACTAAACTCAAAGGATGGAAATGACAAAACCCACCAAATAAGGCCACTGACCCTCTAACCAAATCCTGTCAGCCCATGAGGGTCCAAGAAATAGGCTAACTCCACTGTTCCTAAATACTGACTAGAGGGGACATTACAAAGGATGCTTCCCATTCTGGATAGGAATTGAAGGAAGGAATAATGAATATAGATGTTGAAGATGTCTTTGAAAATTGCTCATATGTTTCCTTTGCCACTAAAGATGAAGATGCCACAATCAAATCAGGTACATGCCCAATCAATGAAGAAGGTGGCAAACCAGGACAATGCAGAAACTAATGTTGAATAAGATCCAAAGACTACAATACAATGATCCTTCTATTAAAGGAATAGATGGAGACTAGATTGCCCCCCCCGAGAATGAAGTGTTCTCAAAACCACTGAAAGAAGTTTGAAGCAACAAAGGTGTCCAAACCACATGTCTCCCGCTAAGAAGAAGCAAACCCAATGGTAGATGTTGAAGAAAATCCAACTCCATAATGAAATGAGAGGGAAGAAGTCTCATATAGAAAATATCTGAAGAAAAAACAAGTGCCTCCAAAGTTGTCTCTAGATCCCCAATCAAGGTCGAGACAAAGGAATGTGGAGACTCAAGAAAACTCTCCAAAGTAGAATCTACATAGAGGAGAGATATCCCCTCAAGAATGTCCTCCAAACCTGGAGAATTAACCAAGTTTGCAATAGATGAAATAAAGCCATCCGATGATGCCAAGTCTCGAAAAATGAATGTGTCCTGATGAATGATAGAAGCCTCAATCAATGACTTTGGATAAGGAATCACTGAATGTGAAGGTATATCAATAGTCTCTTATGGAGAAGAAGGAGCATCTAAATAAACCTTGTCAACCTCTTTGAAAGATTCAAGGCATTCCAAACAATCAACCTCCTACATAATAATATCATCATGGGGTACGTGATCTGAAGAATGACATTCTGAAACATGATCATCGAGGAATGGTGGATTATCAAAATCTCCATATAGTTCACAAATCTTAGTCCAAAGAATATGAGGACAATCATAATGATCAACAGATATCAAAACATCACAATCAACTTGCATTACAATGATCTCTAAGACAGTATATATGTTCCAAGCAGATTCTTGAATACCTTGACTTGGATGGGGAACTATACCATACAGATGTGGCAATAATCCAAGTTATTGGAGAAGGTTTATGATGTCGTCTCACTATTTTTTATAGTTTCCCTTGTGCAACATAACCAAAGAAGGATAATATGCAAACCCCATAATGTACTATGAAATTTCTCCAAGATTACAAAGACAATGACCTTCAATATCAAATAAAAACTTCCAAATAATGATATGCAACTGAAATGATGTCCCTCAATGCAAAAAACCTTTTGCCAATATTTAGGATATCCAAGTAATGATGAAAATGTGTTTGTTATTTGATGTCATTGTTTTATGGATGTTGCACTCCTATCTTTTTAGGTCACCTATTTTGCTAAGGAGATCTTTGTGAATTGTAGAAGGTTGGCAATGTTGCTGGTTGTCCACACTGGTCTAGGAAATGCTCCACATTTCTTCGCATTGATGTCTTTGCTCCTACGGCTTGGTGAATGTGCTCTCAATGTTTGTACAGTGCCTCAATTCTAATCTCATGTGTTGAAGTGATCCATAAGTTGTTCTACTAATGCTACATCATTTGGCTATGTATTTTGTGCTTCCTAAATGTAGTACTTTGTACCCATTTGATCTACGATGGCTATTGATGGTATGAAAATATGAAAGAAGTGTATGGAAGTGTTTTTGGATGTTCAAGGAACATCCCATGCAATCCACACTAATTGGTTGCTTTGGTGCCACATTGTGTCTTGAGTTGGCTTTCTGGGTTATTTATGGATATCTTGTTGACATGGCTTGTTCCTTTTCTTGTGTCATGTGTTGGGGGATGCACCAACAATGGAAGATGTGTTATGACAGATTTGGGTCCTGACCTATCCTTCTTGGGACTACATCAAGTTAATTCAATTGGAAGAATTTTTTTGGGTCAACGGGTTATATGTTTCACATTTCATCCACATGTTTCCTTAATGCCAACTTAGGTTGATGTGCACTTGTGTGTAAATGGTTTTGGATCATATTGGAAGAAGTGCTAAGAGTGTTTTTGGTCATCTCTATCTTCTAGATAGGATCACATTATGTCTTGGTAGCCGGCTGATAGGCCAAAACTGGGGTAAAGAATAAGAAAGATTTCAAGTTGGTCTAAGTGTCAATCTCGGGATTGTAAGCTTGCGAGAGGTGTTGTGGTAGTTTACCTAAGGGAGGAAAGCAATGAATTAAGTGGGGATGAAATGCAAATAGAACATACAAAAGACTAGAATCTGATTTGACTTCCCTATTTTGTCTTATTTATGAAAATGGGGCATGAACTGTAAACAATCTACACATAACTATGAAAATAACAACAACTTAGTAACAAAAAAATAAAACACTTCGTCAAATTAAAAATACTGAAATCAAACCCTCATGAGATATTACATTCTAAGATTAATTCACAAAATATTTTATCAAACCAAAATTTAATTAAAATACTAAGATTCAAATCACCTGAAATAACTATACTGAAATAATTTAATCCTGATGTTGTCGAAAGCTATACTGAAGCAAAACCAAACCAAAATTAAGGCAAACAAAATGCAGAAAATAAAATGTCACCGTGCTTCCCAAGGAGTGGGTCGTTTCTCCATGTTTGCACGATGGATGGGACAAGAGTCTTTTACGTTGAACCAACAAGCATAAACTTTATTTCATTCACCAAAATTTTGATACAACAATCTATGATAAAACTAGTCTATCCTACTCCTTACATTATGTGTATTATATATACGTTGCTTCTCACTACTAAGTATAGAAAATCATTAAGTTTGTTTTCGCCTGCGACCAAAAAACTTAGAAGAAACAATAATATGTATGTCGCGAGCCATAGATTGAAACTGTTATGTTATATCAAATGGCGAAAATAGGAAATAGGAATGTTTCATTATTCTCCACCATACAACTGGAAAGCGTAGCTATTATAATAAAACCTATTCCTTGAAATTATTCCATAGATTGAAGATGTGTTGGTTATAACAGCATATGTGAAGATTGCATATTTTTCTCTAGTAAATCAACATCACGAGTTTCCTTCCTTAGTCCACAAGAATGGAACACGTAGAACCTTGGTCAAATCTACTCTATTTATTGTTGGCCATGAATAAAACATTATTTTAGTTTCCTCTACACAATTGGAATTGTATTTTCAAAGCATTTGTTTTGAATTCTTGTGCTTATTTAGATTTAGCATTGAAGAGGTAATTGTTGCCACCTTGGATGCTAATGTCATATTTTAAAAAGATGACAGAAATAAATTGTTGGTTAAAAAGTGACAGTCAGAAGTTCCTAACCAAAAAGCGACGAGAAGGTTTGCACCTTTAAATCTGCATGCTACAGTAAATATTTACTTGACATAGTGGAAGAAATAGTAAATACAATCTAATAGTATTTATTCATATATATATTATCTATAAACTAAATTAAAGATTACTTATATATATTAAATCATATGGAACATAAAATGGTGAAATAGTATGATATGGAATGAAAATGGAATATTGGAATGGGTATGAAGGCATATGAAATAGGCTAGAATATGGCATAAAATAGGACATAACTGGCGCTCATCACCGATCAGTTGAACTCATTATTTTATCCTCTTCCTAGCCGAACTAAGTGAAGTTTTGAAGTGTTATGGTGGATATAAATTCAAGATCATTTCGAATGCAAATAGATGGAGAAATGTACAAGTGCAAATAAGGGTGTGTGAATTGTATTGAATATCCAACAATGATAGTGCTAAAGTATGTGAAAGGAAAGATCAATTGTCCTATAATGCCTCAATCAACAGAGTGTTATGTTGACAAGCACTGTAATCTTTATCTAAATCATTGTATTATGCTCTGAGATAGTGAATTTCATCAGGTCCTTTGTATCTTGCTCTTGAAGTTGTGTTGGCTTCAGTCCTGCAAGTCCTTTTGTATCTTGGTTTAAGGCAGTAAGCCTTCTTACAAGTCTTTTTGGCAATGAGACATTATATTGTGAGTTAACTCTAACTATGGTTTTTCCCTCATTGGGTTTTCCATGTAAATCTGGTGTTCTCCTTGTGCATGTGTGTGTCCTTTATTTCTTTTCACTGTTTCTAATTTAGTGAGAAGTAGAATTGCTATATCTTGCATTGCTTAAAGGTTGTTGAAGTTGCTAAGGATTCAAACTGCTATACCATTATATGTTAATGCTTTAAGGTTTTGATCTGATAAAGAAGGTTGGATTGTGCTAAAAGTTTCAAGTTTCAGAAGGGATTAAGTTTTTTTGTTGACTAATTCACCCCCTCTTAGTCTCCAAGTGTGTTCAACAATTACTACGCTAGGGGTTTCATTCTCATGCTTTACGAATGTTTTGTCCCCTAGAATATCCTTTTGGGTATCCTTTTATGATGTGATTTAATTTTTAGTACTTTAGCCTGCATATGCATGTAGTGTCATATGACTGCTAAAGTGGGGGCTAAATATAGTGTGGAAAATTATACTCCTTAAAGGTGAAAGTATAATTTCATTCTTTATTTGGAATTCTCTTTGGTGTCCACTCGATTAGTGCATTTTAGAAACACTCCTTAGCCTTGACCTTTCCTTCCAACCCAAGAGAACATGTTAGTGCTACCCTAAAAGTGCCTTCCCAATCATGTTTCACCAAATTAACCTCGACAAGTGCTCATTTTCTGAATGAGTTCCAATTAAGTAGACCCTAAACACATTGTAAGGAAGCTAAGGTAGTATAACAACTTCCTACACTACTCTTGAGAGGAGTATAATGCAAAACTTAACAAATATTTTCAATAGTTACAAAAATAAATGTAAATATCATGCATACCACAACACAATGATTTACACGGGGAAAACCCTTTTAGGAGAAAAACCCCACACCCCAAAATCCACCCAATATAAGTCAAAAATCATGAAGATTACAATATACTTGTAAAGCAAGCTTCTCACAAGAGTATAACCAATCAGAGATCTGGAGTCAACATGACCACTATCAGACTCTCAAAATACATCACACTGCATAGCCATACTACAATGCCCTCATAAAATAAGTTTGCCTTCTAAGGTGATTCAAGCCAACAAAATATAGACTATTAAATTTGAGACCTAATGATGAATGGTCCAAATTTACAATAATACAATATACATAAATATGGATTTTAGTGTACCCAAGCCCCCGCCGGGGTGCACGACCCTCGGATCCCCCTAGACCCCTCATGCCCCCCTCCCCCTCATCCCTCCCCCACCCCCCGTGCTTACCTATCAACAATAAACCTTATGTAATTGCAAGGTTGAGACACATTTTCCCAACACGCATGAATTAAATTTAAACATGTGCAAAATAGTTGGACAAGCACATTAGCACCCTAGTCCAATTATTTTGCCTGATAATTTTGATTTTTTCATTTATTTTGATCTCTAACTTCGAAGATGTGAATTCAAAATTGAGGTTTGGCAGAAAATTAATCCTAAAAAATTAAATTTAAATGAGTTAACCTACACTTTTAATTTATTCCTATGTTTCACTATAAAACATGAATTATTATTTCAAAATTGGAAAGAAGCAATTACAATACACCAAAATCTGCCAAACTGTATCCATTTTTACAAAATTACAAAGCAAATTTTAGAATTGATCAAGTTATCACAACAATTAGAGTTTGATGCCAATAGAAGAACTTGTTGGAATCTAGGGCTGAAGATAGCTTTGGATCCCTTCAAGCACCTAATGACTTGTTTTCAATGTGTTCTCATCTTCAAACCTTGATCTCCTTGCTGTCCTGAGTAAGTTATTTGACCATTTTGATTTTCCTTACGGAATTTAACTTTTTCTTGGGTTGATCTTACTAGTGTCATTTAGGAATCTTTCTCTAACATAATTGAGTAGGTTTTTTATCAGTTTACATTTTAGCTCATTACAACCTTAGACACACTTAAGGTTCAGAGCACACACACTTTATCTATCAAAAAATCAATTATTCATGGAGGTAGAAATGGGTTTGACCAAGGAAAACTCCTATATAACCACCCCTTTACCCCCTTTTGTTGTGAATTTGTAGGTTCGGATATGTTGGTGTGAATAAATGTCTTATACCTAGTTAGTTCACTTACTAGGGACTTAGGGGACATATTCACATGTTCAGTTTACTTAGGTCCTAAGATTCTTTCTAGAAGGTGTTAGTTGTCATTAGTTGTTATCTTATCTTTTGACTTGGAACACATGTGATCTAGGTAGTTGTGATAAGTTGTCTCATGTCATAAGATCAAGACACTTGTCATAATCTTATGACATCTTGTATCTCACTTTGGCTATATAACCAAGGGGCCTCTACTTCACAACTCCATAGATTCTTTTTGCATTCATTGATAAGAATATAGTTTATTCTTGTCATATTCAGATCTTCTCTCTTTGTGCTTTTCATTTGGCCTTAAGATCCTAGCAGGCTATCTCCATAGCCAATTTTAACATGGTATCATAGCAAGTTGAGTACCTTTGGTTAGTCTTTTAGGAGATATTGAGTGTGAATCTTGTATTTTCTTGAAGCATTGAGTATGCTCTTCTCTTGCATCTTTGGATGATTTGGAGAATAAAAAGGTGTAATACAAATACTAGATTCTGAGGGGGTTCATCTTTTGGATTTGTATTGCAAGTGCACTTTGGGAGCCTTTTGCATTAGATATGAGCTCACCATTACGTTCAGAGTGTCCAAGAAATTTAGATCTTCCCTTTGTTTCATCCTAGTTGGACATTGGAGGCCAAATCTACAAGGGTTTGAAGTTGGGAGTTGGTTGTTAGGCCTAGAAGGTAGCCATATTTTCAGAGCATTTTGGGTCAAAACCGACCCTGCCATCATGCTCAGAAGGCCCAAGAACCCTAAGATTGATTGTCAAATCGTCGGTTTTGGACAAGTTGCTCTCGGAGGCAAAATGTTTTAGCATGTAGGTCATATGGCCCTACTTGTGCATGAATGAATTTTTAATTAAAAAAAATAAAATTATTTTATGCAAATTCAATTTTTAATATTTAAAAAAATAAAAAAATTGCAGTTTTTGTTTTTTAGTTGAAAGATTTTTTATTTTTTTAATTAAAATTAAAAACTGTAAAAAGTACAAAGTACCCTGCACAAATTGTAGGCTACCCTTTGGGTTCGTAGCCCTGTGGTGGGTCAACAGCGGTGTGCATTGCTTGTCTCCCCCCCGCAACCTTTTTTTATTTTTTTATTTTTTAAAATTTTAAAAATAAAAATAAAAATTTAAAAGTTTTTTAATTAAAAACTTTTTTAATACGTTTTCAAATAATAATAATAAAATTCCCTTAATTTTTTTAATTAAAGTTTTCAATAAATAAAAGTTTTTAAAGTTTTTCCTTATTAAAAGTTTTTAATAATTAAAAAATATCAAGTTTTTCTTTAATTAAGTTTTTTTTTTCAAAAAATAAATATATATTTCTTTATTAGATTTTTAATAAAGTTTTTAATTAAAAAATAAAAATAAAATCTTTATTAATTTTTAATAATATTTTTTTAAATTACAAAAACATAAAAAATTCTTTAGTATTTTAATAAAGTTTATTTTATCAAAAATAACAATTTTCTTCATTATTGTAATAATATTTTTTTTTTTAATAAAGGTTTTAAATTAAACTTTTAAATTAAGTTTTTTTAAAACAAATCATGCATTAATAAGCAAACCTGGGAAAATTATGCCTATCGATTGAGCCTTGTCCTGTATCGTGCGCTCCTCCCATCGGCTGCCGAACAAGGGCCAGTTGCTCCTACCAACATCTAATTGGAGAACTTTTTTCACGGTCATCTACTTCGAGGAAGAATTTTGGTTGGCTTCTTCATCAGTAGTTCCAGATTTGCATCATGATTGTTGTAGTTCTCCTCTTCTAATGTTGTAATCGCACTAAAATAAAGTGCCACAATCTTTCTATTTCAATGTACTTTGTCACATTTTGTGCTTCTTTTGATTGATCTATTTATCTAGTGTTAGTTCCTATATACTCAGTGAATACAATGGCTGGTTACCCATGTATTTCGGTGTGATGGACTAGATACCATATGGACACTCCTATTATGAAGCAATCTACCTATCTTCAGAAATCAAGTTCTACATCCAGAGACTTGGTACCTGTCTCCAAGTTGTGATAGGGATATACCAATTTGTCAAGAGAGTGTCTAGTTGATACTCGTGCAGTTGTCTCCTTGGTTCTGACCTTATTTTTGTTGCAGTGTGGATTCATCTAAAATTCTTCATTGACAGATTATGCGGTTACTCTTGAGTTGACAATTTCAACTCAATCACCAGTTATGTTGACATCTTCTGCAATGGTACCCGATTCTTTCTATCAGTGTTTGTTACTGTATATCATAGATTTTGGTACCGCCTAGGGTTCTCTAACACTTCTAAGGTTTTTCACCTAAAAGGAGAGAGGGATACCAAAATGGATAATGTTACATTCAAGATTAAATGTGAGTATGATTGAAATGTGTCTAAGTACAATGATTTAAATGTTGGAAATAGATAAAAAGGGGTTCACCACCAAGTGTAAACTTGGAAAGGACAAATGCTTGAAGATGCAATATGATGAGCAGGGATATATATTGAAGACAACACAATACAAGATAGAAGGGAAAACAAGAAGGAGTGCACCTGGAAAATGGCAAAGGTTGAAGTGAAGACTATAGATGTCCCAAAATTTTTGCAAAATCTGATATTTACGCCTGGCGAGACACTTGTGCCAAACTGGCTGACTTAGTCGAGTTTGGAGAAAATTCTGGAAAACTGCAACGAGGCCTGTTTCAGCCAAAAGGGTATCCGGATCCGCATAAATCTCTGAAAAACTTACATAGTGGGACTAAGTCGCCACAATTGGGGGAAGTGTCCTTTTTCACTTTTCTGAAGATTCAAAAGGGGAATTTGTAGACCTCGCTTGTACTTCTGCTCTTGGTAATTTCTTGGATCTGAAACTATAGAAATCGACCTGTAGGTGTTCTCCAAGCCTCTTTTAGGGTTTTGACCACCTTGAAGGGCTTTGACAAGTTTTTGACAACTTTCCACTCCTATTCTTTGACAAATCTATAAACAAGACCTACAAATTACACAAAGAGAGAAAGAAATGTTGGATGTTAGGGCATGGGGGTTTGCCTTAGTCAAACCCCTTTTAGGTAACTAAACCAAAATGAAGAAATAAGATAATGAATCATGAAACAATGGAGTAAAAACCTTGCCTTTGATGATAAATCTTGATTTGCTACAACAATGGTTGAAGAATCTACCCTTGAATACCTATTTGATGACTTAGAATATTGAAACCCTAGCTTGCTTGAGAAGAATGAAAGATGAGTGATTGAGAAGATTGAGTGAATGAATAGAATAGAGAGATAGGAGATGTGGAATGTTGTAAAATGAGGGGAAAACCCATTATTTATACATGTGCCCTAATTTCTCGAAAATAACACATCACAGGTCGACCTTAGGGTTTAGAAGACAATATCCCACCAGAATTTTGAGTTAAATTTGATTTTTATGCCACATGGAACTAAGTCACCCAAGGTGGCGACTTAGTCCACCTGGGCAATTTTAAGTGGATGTCGAGAATTAAAATGTAATTAATGATGCTTAATGGGATTATCTTTTGAAACACACTTAAGTAGGGCCTATAAGTGCATTAAGGGGTCATTTTATCATAAGAAAGGGTCAAATTATTGATGAAAAGCTTAGGAAAGTGTGAGAGTTTGTTACAAATCCTTACAACACTTTGAAATAAGGCTTGGTAAGTGTTATTTGAGTGAATTATAATGAAAGGGTCCTAGAAAAGTGTGAAAGTGAGTTACAACACTTCACAAAACTTTTGCAAGACACCATAGAATTCTTATTGATTCGCAAGGGTTCGAGACCTAATGTGAATGTGTTGACCACATTACAACATTAAATCCAAGCAAAACTAGGCCAAAAACCACAAGAAAAGGCCCAAATGAGTGTGAAAAGGGATACTTTTTTCTACGTTACAATTATAGTTTGGCATTCTTTTGGAACAACATTTGGAGGATTCATCATCATCCTTGGTCCACTTTGTTGAAATAATGGATGCACAATGTCCCTATGAAGCTACAACCTTCAAGAGGACCTTTTCCAAGAAAAAATTCACTCACACAAAAAGTGTTGCAACTTAGGCATACAAATAGAGATTATTTGATTGATCTAGAATATGATTACAAATGTACAAATGCCTTGAATATATAGGCAAGAGTGAGATACAAGATGCATTATGATGTTGCAATGTGTCTTGATCTAACAACATGTGATAACATGTAAACCCTAACTAACTACCTAGGGAATGATGAACTGATTGAGATAAGTTCTAGATGATATTCTAGAAGGAATCTTATCTCCTAAATACATGGAAAGTGGGATGACCCCATTATTAATGATTTTCCTAATAATGCAACCTAGGACTTAATTTATTAAATAAAAGACCTAAGTTAAACTTATGCTAGTGTAATTAAATAATTAATTACACCAAAACCCCCCAATAAGTGCAACTTAGGGAGGAAATGAAAATGCAATGATTATGCAAGGATGGATGATGGGTATCGACTACATGATAGTAATTTTAGGTACCCATTTACAAATGAGAATGAAATGCAACTAATCTCCCACAAACCGAGAAAAGTGGAAAACCTAGTGGGAAGAAAACTCCTCTCCAAAAAAGGAGATGAAATGCAGATAAGTGAGGAAGGATGGAGGACTCCATGATACCCCCCAAGTACACCATATGTCACATGGATACAATAAAATCAATAGGCCCCCCATAGGAGGGGAAGAGAGAGAATATATAGCCCCCCTATAATATGTGATCACCTACAAAAATGGTAAGTGCCTAAAGACAAAATATGATCCAATGTCAACAAACAACTTGTCTCCCTTTCAGAAGAAATAAAACCAAGTATAAATGCAGGGATGCTTCCCATTTCGGATAGGAATTGAAGGAATGAAGAATGAATATAGATGTTGAAGATGTCTTTGAAAACTGCTCATATGTTTCCTTTGCCGCTGAAGATGGAGATGCCACAATCAAATCAGGTACATGCCCAATCAATAAAGAAGGTGACAAAATAGGACAATGCTGAAAATGATGCTGAACAAGATCCAAAGATTGAAATACATTGATCCTTCCATTAAAGGAATATATGGATACTAGATTGCCCCCCCAGAATGAAGTATCCTCAAAACTACTGAAAGAAGTTTGAAGCAACAAAGGTGTCCAAACCACATGTCTCCCACTAGGAAGAAGCAAATCCAAAGGTAGATGTTGAAGAAAGCCAACTCCATAATGAAATGAGAGGGAAGAAGTCTCATATACGAAATATTTGAAGAGAAAACAAGTGCCTCCAAAGTAGTCTCTAGATCCCCAATCAAGGTCAAGACAAAGGAATGGGGAGACTCAAGAAAACTCTCCAAAGTGGAATCTACATAAAGGAGAGATATCCCCTCAAGAATGTCCTCCAAACCTGTAGAAATAAACAAGTATGCAATAGCTGAAACAAAGCCATCCTATGATGCCAAGTCTGGAAAATTGAATGTGTCTTAATGAATGATAGAAGCCTCAATCAATGAATCTTGACAAGGAATCACTGAATGTGAAGGTATATCAATAGTCTCTCATGGAGAAGAAGGATCATCTGAAGAAACCTTGTCAAATTCTTCAGAAGATTCAAGGCATTCCAAACAATCAACCTCCTACACAATAATATCATCATGGGGTACCTAATCTGAAGAATGATATTTTAAAACATGATCATCAAGGAATGGTGGAGTATCAGAATCTCCATATAGCTCACAAATCTTAGTTCAAATAATACAAGGATAATCATAATGATCAATAGATTTCAAAACATCACAATCAACTTGCATTGCAATGATCTCTAATATAATATATTTGTTGCAACTCCAAGCAGATTCTTGAAAACCTTGACTTGGATGGGGAACTATACCATATGAATGTGGCAATAGTTCAAGTGATTGGAGATGGTTTATGATGCCATCTCACCATTGTTTATATTTTTTCTTGTGCAACATAACCAAAGAAGGATAATATGCAAACCCCATAATGTACTATGAAAATTCTCCAAGATTAAAAAGACAATGACCTTCAATATCAAATAAAAACTTCCAAATAATGATATGCAACTGAAATGATGTCCCTTAATGTAAAATACCTTTCGCCAATCTTTGGGATATCCAAGTAATGATGAAAATCTTTGTAATACTTTCTTGATTCCACTAGAATCGCTGAATTTTGATAAACGATTGAGAAGATATGAGCCTTTAAGTCCAAATTAGGGTTTTGACTTCAGTTGACTATAGAATTTTATAACAAAAAATAATTAGCAAATAGTGGGAACCACTGGAAAGTATACTTCAACACCTTTCCAACGATATCTCATTTTTTAGATTTTGAGATTGTGGTCAAAAGTTATAGCCCTCAGAAGATTACGCCCTTTTTGGGCTAAGCAGGCTAACCGGGTGCAAAAAATTAGCACCGAGGACTAAAAAAAATTTGGCCCTTGATCATTGATGTGACTATGAGCTTTGTAGTGGAAAAAAAATGCCCCCTCCTGGAGCAGCATCAAAGCCATGACTGGGCGGAGCGGGCTGAGTTGAAGGTGGCACCACCTGGATTAGGTGGAGCCCATTGTTCTCAAGGTGACCAGCGAACGACAGGCTAAGGACTCTAGTCAGCTTTGTGGACGAAGGCTGGAAAACAAAGCACCAACAATGAGGCAAGAAATATGGTGGGTCGACGATGGATAGGCTGACAACAACGGTTGATATGATGTGACGGGCATCAACCTACTGCGACCAAATAAATCTTTCTATAGATTTTATAAAAGTCGACAAAAATAAATAAAAAATATTTCCTATAGGGTAATTCAATTTTTTTAATAATGTCGATAATTTAAAATAGTTTGCAAAATATCAAACAAATCTGATATGCCGATAGAGTGAATAAAACTATAGCCATGGGGAAAAAATATTAAACCCTTTGTATGTCGACGAGTGAATAAAATATCAGTCGGCCAAAAATATTTTTTTCCGATTTTTTTTTTTTGCCAAACAATATAAAATAGCCCTGATTTTTTCTGAAACAAAAAATGGCTTGCACCTAAAAAAGAATTTCCACAGAGGATAATTGGCAGGGAGGATTTTTTACTGCAAAATTGTACAGATTGTACGATTTGATTTTGCAAACCTTAAAAATACCTCTGATGGCTCTCGAGTTGATGTATCTAATTTTGATGAATGAATAGGCGATCCTAGGGTTTTGAGGCCTTTTGAAGACAATGGCGAGCTCGTATTTGACTCAATCTGCTCTAGAAATCAGCTTGGTCCTCAGGTAGAGCCAAGTAGCCTACAAAGAAAACCTTCAAGCCTGCAATGAATCTCTCTAGCCCAACTTTCTTGATTCTGAGATGAACCTTCAATGGAAAAGCTCTGATACCATGTTGAAATAATGGATGCCCAATGTCCCTATGAAGTTGCAACCTTCAAGAGGACCTTTTCCAAGAAGAAATTCACCCACACATAAAGTGTTGCAACTTAGGCATGCAAATAAAGACTATTTGATTCATCTAGAATATGATTACAAATTTATAAATGCCCTGAATATATAGGCAAGAGTGAGATACAATATGCATTATGATGTCACCATGTGTCTTGATCTAACAACATATGACAACTTGTAAACCCTAACTAACTACCTAGGGAATGATGAACTGATTGAGATAAGTTCTAGATGATATTCTAGAAAAAATCTTATCCCCTAAATACATGAAAAGGGGGATGACCCCATTATTAATGATTTTCCTAATAATGCAACCTAATACTTAATTTATTAAATAAAATACCTAAGTTAAACTTATGCTAGTGTAATTAAATAATTAATTACACCAACATGCTCTACATCAGTTTTCACATTGTTCTACATTGTCTCCTTCTTTAGTTAAGATTGGGGACTCCTGACATTATGACATTTGAGCAAGGAATCACCATTGAAGGGGGGTTGCATCGAATTTATTCTACATTCTCTTATGGGGGGAATTTTTGCTCACTCGAGGTTTTGTCGTTCTCATCTTTTTTGAGAGCATTTTTCTTGTTTTTTCTCTTTTGGGGAGGAGTTTTGTCCCACTGGGTTTTCTCCTTTTCTCTTTTTGTGAGAGATTGCATTTGTACATGGGTACTTAACATGGCCTAGTCGTTAGGACCCATCTTTGCATCTTGGTGTCATTTGCATAATAATTTTATCCCTAAGTTGCACTTAAGGGGAGGTGTTGGTGTGAATAAATGTCTTATACCTAATTAGTTCACTTACTAAGGACTTAGGGGACATATTCACATGTTAAGTTTACTTAAGTCATAAAATTCTTTCTAGAAGGTGTTAGTTTCCATTAGTTGTTATCTTATCTTTTGACTTGTAGCACATGTGACATAGGTAGTTGTGATAAGTTGTCTCATGTCATAAGATCAAGACACTTGTCATAATCTTATGACATCTTGTATCTCAACTTGGCTATATAACCAAGGGGTCTCTACTACACAACTCCATGGATTATTTTTTCATTCATTGATAAGAATACAATTTATTCTTTTTATATTCAGATCTTCTCTCTTTGTTCTTTCCATTTGGCCTCAAGATCTTAGTAGGCTATCTCCATAGCCAGCTTTAACAAGTTGTAGAGTGAGAAAGTGTACTATAGATCTGTATGTTACATTCCATAATGTTGAAAATTCTAATTCACACTTCTTAGATAAGGGTGACATCACTCTTATCTTTTCAATTTGGCTCCAAAATTTTAGGATAGGTGCAAAAAACTTTTCCCCTCTCAAATATGCTTTTATGTTGTCATTTTTCATTTTTTTTGTACGAATAAATTATGTTTTTAGATTAGGCTTCATAGTTAATTAGGTCAATAAATTCACATTAAATCCAATCAATTTTTAAGAAAATAAAAGAGCCAAGCCCAGGGTAGATTGGATCTCCTTTTAGGTTGTTATCCAATCTTGACACCTTGAGTGGCTTGGCTTCTAATGTTGATGTGAAAAAAGTTTGATCCAAATAATTTTTTCATTAGGTATATGATCTCTTTTTCCACATCACAATCATAAAAGGGTAATATACCCAATTATGAGTTACCAAAAATCTATCCAATCTCTCAACAATGTAGATGAACTCCCCATTCTAAGGGTGGATACCTATTAATCCATGGTTATTGAAAAAACTTAAAAATCTTTTTAATGTTTGCAAGTTTAGGTAGAACCACCCTTCTTCTATGTTAAAGAGATAATATCATTGAAATTGCCTCTATAATGACTAAATAAAAAACAAAGGATTGAAGAAAAACTAAAATATTGTTCCATACCTTCAATTTTTCTTCCGTATTGGTTGGGTCATAAACATTCATCAAGGAAAACTCCATGTTGGTAAATTTGCAAGATATTTTAGTTGCCATCTAATTGATATCCTCTAATGTAGGCTCAATTATAACTTGATGTTCCACAGTATTCCAAAACCTACCAAATCCTTAATAGTAGGAAGGAATTTTCTTTCCCAATCTCCTTTAGGGAAATAGCAAGAAGATGCAATCATTAGAAAATAGTTTTGTTTCTTGTAGGAGTACAATATGAGCATTAGAATTTTTTAGGTGATGCTTAAAAATCATGATTTTTTAGGGGTGTTGAGGCCCTTAATATTCCAAGTAGATATATTTATGGCTCCTTAAGGGAGGGGGTTCCTGCATTAGTATTCAATAAGAATTTGTTCGTATGAGTTT
Source organism: Sequoiadendron giganteum (assembly GCA_007115665.2). NCBI lineage: Eukaryota > Viridiplantae > Streptophyta > Pinopsida > Cupressales > Cupressaceae > Sequoiadendron > Sequoiadendron giganteum. Next base: position 88,174,510 of record CM021100.1, on the reverse strand, counting down.
GACTGCCAACATTAGCCTCTTCATATCACTTTTGTTTATTGAATTCCCTTCCTCTTCTCTTGCCAAATTTTAGGTATGGTTTATGGATTGTGGATGCTATCTAGCTAATTGATCAAACATTAATAAAATCAACATCATCTTCCTCAAATGATTGTTATCTATACTAGTCATACTCCTCTTGAATAGTTTTAAGAATATTATCCATGTACTTGAGATTATACTCTAGTAGGTTGTTCATCGTCAGGGTGGAGACATCACATGGAACATGAATGTGTGTCCTATTCGCTCCAAAATTAGGGTTAGAGGTTTTTGGATGTTTTTCCTTCTCATTATCTTTGGACAAAATTTATTTTTCATCCCATATTTATTGTATGTGTCTCTCATATTCATTTAGATTGAGGGCCTTTGATGTTTTGACAATATCTCCTCCTTTAGATTCATTCTGAAATGACTATGCTTCAACTTCTTTTGGGATCCATTCTTTAGATTTTTTGGGTGGGAATAAAAAACAATTCATTTTTCATGATTCCTTATCTTGAATTTGAAGAAAAAGAACTTTTTTCTCTCATTTTTCATCACCTGCTTCCATGACTCATTTCCCACTACCAATGTGATTTTTTGTGGAATTTCTTTGATGGATACAATTTGTGGTTAGGTGAAAATATAAGAATTACTTTCTAAGATGTTTAGTTCTAAATTTGTTAGGGTTCCTAGTGATCTTCCAACCTAATAAGATAGTATTTGGACCATAATTCAATCAAAAAGTTATAAAGCCTAATCCATTTGGGATGATTTCCTAAAAAAAATTGGTTTGGGGTGAAATTTGGTACCCGTTTTTGTAGATATAGGGTAAATTATCCCATTTTCCAAACCCCTTCTACTAAAATTCCTTGTCATCTTTTTCAAGAAAGATTACCACAAAAAATCCCTTCCATAAGAATTTTATCATAAAATTATATTTCTAGTTTTCTTTTTCCTAGGCTTCAATCTCACATCTTGTATGTTTTGGTCCTATGAATCTTTGATAACATTTTGATGTCTACTTTTGATTCTTCATTTAAATCTATTTTGGTTTCAAACTAGTCTGCATTTGGTAGATTTTTTTTCAATTACGAGCCATTTTTTTTATCATTTCTATTTAAAAATGTAGGGCAAGGATGTATACCCTGGGCAAAATGCAAATGCCCCACTCCACATTTTGCAAGTAAGACAAGATCCAATATCTTGGAATCCCCTTAATTATTGACATGGTAGAGAGTAACCTCATGAGGTTTGAATGTTAGTTGATGACACTATAGGCAAGAAGTCTCACCATCACACCATACGATCGCCCCTTTAAAAGAAATTATTTTATATTTATTTAATTAAAATTATTTATCAATTTTAGTTTTCTAAATATATGTCAATATAATTACAATATTATATAAATACAATATAATAATTACATTTATATTAATTTTTAAAATGGATACTTTATTTTTTATATTTTTTTTAAGATTTATTTCATTATTTTAGTTTTCTTTTGGATAAAATTTTACCATGTTTTACTTTATTTAAATATATGTTAGCATAGTTATACTTATATAGTATTATGGTTATTGTTGTCACGAGGATTGCACACTAGATGCTAAGCTTGAAGCTCAACAATCTTGTGAAACATGGAAACACCTTTGAGCCTATGGGTTGCTCATGTTGAAGATGAATCTCTAGATTGTGGGTTGGTTCCCCTTTCGATCTCCTAGAATCTAATGACTTAAGTGAGAAAAAGGAAGAAAGATAAGTTCTGAAAAATTGAAATTTTTGAATGAAAGACTACTGCTAGGAGGTGATGCACCAAAGAATATCTATCATGCAATATGATTCACAACTAATACTCAGAGAAATCTGTTAACATAACTCAACTTGGGCACCTTAATCACATAAATATCTCATAAAGAGGTCTGCTTAATCTTTCTTTATGAAGGAAAACAAGGTTTTCACAACCTAATAGTGAAGACAAACTAAAGAAGCACAATCTATAACTTGTGATAAAACTTCTTTTGTGTATATGCAACCATAAATGAGACATAAATTTAAAGGTTTCTTGATTATAACACATCAAATTTGCATCAAATCATTATAAAGAGGCAAGACACCATAAATTGAGAATGTAAACACTAATTATATTGAATATCCTAAAGGAATTAATGCAAAACTCTAAATAGTCTATTGAAAATAAAGTACTACTATATCATAATTGTAAAAATAATGTTGAGTTACAAGTCTTTCCAATCTCTTTACAATGTGTAAGAGAATAATGTAAGCAAGAACTAAGAAAAAGACTAAGTCTTTTTCAATATATACAATAGGTAACTCCAAGGTGCATGAGAAACACTGAAGTGTAACTGAAGTCAAAAATATCTCCACCTCCTTTTGATCCACGAGCAAAGAAGAAAAACCTCAGAAAGAGGGGTCAAAACTGAAGTAATTTGAGCAAATATAGGCTCAAACTCCCTCTCACAACCATTTTGACCAAAGTTGACCTTGAAACTGAATGAGACAACTCCAAAATAGGACCAAACTCTTCAGTTCAACTCTGAATGCATGAAAATATCTTTAGTTCCACCTCCTTTAGATTTTGCATGATCAAGGACAAAGGTTAAAAACTAAACAAATATTAAAGTAAGAGTTACCTTAATATGTGTTATACATTTGCCTTTAGTTTTTGCACTTATATGACATATATTGAGGTAATTTATAAATTATTACCACAATAATTCTTACATTTCAATTTTAGCTTCAAATCATGCAAAAGTTTCAAGAATGAAAGGGACAACCTTGTGCTTGGAAAAAACATGCAAGAGTATACATAAGGTGTGACCAATACATTTAGGCAAATGTAAATGCCTAAGTATTAATAAAGTGCAAACTTTGATGAAAATAAAGTGATAAAAATCACTCTATCGGCTAAAAATAGGGCAAAAGAGAGCCCTAAAGTAAAATCCCTAACCCTATTGAAACATTATGCACTCTTTTCATTTTACTCTCTGTTGCGACTCCATGTTGTCACCAATGGAACTAGGGTTTGAGAAAATTTTAAGAGTTTGAAGATGCTTACTATGTCCTTCAAGATGATTCGATCTCTGTTATAGGTAATGTCGTTCATTTGAAAGAAAATGTTGAGGAATTTATGTTCTCCTATGAAATAAAGCATTTTTATGCTCTAGTCATGGTAAAAAGATGATGAAAAAGTATTAATGGGTATGTCTTTGTTATCTTCTCTCTCTTCATGCTGCCATTGGTTTTTCTCATGTCACAAATCCTTTTTTCTTTGTTATTTATTAGCAAATTTCTCACTTCAATGGTGATGCACCTCATCAACCATTGGTTTTATCGATACTTTGTTTTCTTCTCTAGGAGAACCCCAAACTTGCTTATAATCTTTACCTACATTATTCTAAAATGCTCGGTCGATCCTCTCCTTTGCTCTTCATTAATATCCTTTGTGGTGATGATAATCCTATTTTGGGCAGATGGAAACCCCCACCATTGTAGTTAGTGAACTAGTCAAAACGATATTCATGATGCTCTGGCTATGATGACCCCCAGTAACAACCTGAGAAAGAACAATAAAAAATTATTGAAGTCTATCGCGACATATATGCCAACAGAAATGAACTATCTAATAAGCTCTTGAAAATTTCACTCATCTGGTCGAGTTGAGTTTTGAAACTCCATATTTATCACTCCACTTAAATTCATGTGACCTTTCTTTTATCATTTGAAGATCTCTTATTTTGCAATGAATTTTGATGATCTAAAGAAAGATGAACATCCACACTAAATAGTGTGGATTCCATTATAAAACTTTGGAGAGAAGCTTTTATCCTTAAAGAAATCTCATGAAGCAACATCTATTGTCAATCTACACCTTTAGATATGTCCTATCTTTCGTTGTTACTTTGAGATCATCTCAATAGGACTGTACATTTGTATCTTTGATGATAAAATGCTATTGGCACTCTTTGTAAGGTCACTCACTGTCCATAATCATGAAGGAAACACCCTATCTTTTTAATCTTTATACCTTGTCTTGAAATTGGTGCCATAAAAATCAGCCATTCTCACAGTTTGTGATTACTCTATCACTAGTTTCTTGTACATTCAATACCGCCCTTTGCACACTCTTACCTATAGATTTTAACATAGTTGCCATGCTTTTAAAGTGGTGACTGTGACCTTTGCAAGAGGCATTGTTCCTTATATGTATTGTTTTATTTGAAACATGCATGTTTATCTAAAATGTACTCTCTCATCTGCTTATGAAAAAGATAGCATGTTGGGCTCAACCCTTGTGGGAGCCCATTTTTCCACCACATGCTGAAATGTTAAAAGAGATGAATCATAAAATAAAAGATGAACATGTACCTGCACAATGAGCAAACTAGTTAGAAAAATAGTGTAATTCAATGCTCTTTTTGATGACTTGACTCTCATTTGATGATCTGATTTGGCTCCTTTGAATTTATTTGATAATGGCTCAATTGATTCAATGTGTCATAGTTGTAAGTTATATGTCTATTGATCAAATATATGATGATATTTCATGTCCCAAGCTCTAACAAAATCCTTCAATCAACTGTAGGTGCATCTAGAGATTGGGAACGAGAGGAGTTGAAGATAGAAGGACTAACATCAACATTAGCCCTTAAGGCAATGGTGAATATGATATCTTCTCATATGTTTTCCTTCCTCTTTTTATCTTCAGATGTATAGCTTGCATCCATTGTTGTATTAATTCAATTCAGTCATTCCCATGACTTGTGTGGGATATTTAAGCATTATTTTGATCTTCAATGAATGAAACAACATTGTATATATTTTCATTTTAAAAATGGATGAAATTCAACATATTATGCAATTTGTATAATATCTTTCTGTTTTAAATCACTGCATAATAAGAATTGAGTTCCACTTGAAACTTCACATGCAAAAGATTAAGATTAGCAAAAAAATTTTGAAATACCTTTCACCTTAGATGTAACAACTGTTTCAACTTTACCAAAATGAGTTGTAGGTGAAATTTTGGTAACAGTTATAATATAATATAAGTTATAAATATTAATAGTAATATATTAAGTACTATATCAATTTTAGATAAATTTATATAAAAGATGATAAATATACTTTTTGAAGTATCCATTAAAACAACCATGATATAAAAGTGGAATAGACATATTCTCTAGTATATTTTATGATAGTTATGCTAATTAATGTCAAGAGGCATTTTACAATGGCGATAAAGGGGTAGAGTATAATACTATGTTAGTAATTTTTTTTTTTTATCTTTTACTTTAAATTTGATAGTTATTTATATGTCAAAATATTACTATTTAATAGTAGACATAATATTTTGAAAAAAAACATCACATAAAATTTATGTCTCCCTATATTTAGAAATAAATAGTTTCAAAATAAAATTAGTATAGATATCTTAAATACATCCATCTTAAAAAATATTGACATATATCAATTTGGAGCCAAAAAAATATTTTATTTAAGTTTGGAACTATTTTATTTAAATTAATACATATAAACATAAATGTTAGGTGCTACTTATTTTGGAACTAATGTTTTTATAAAAATAAATAGTATTTATATGTATAAAAATATTATTTATAGATTCAATTGTTAGATTATTTTAATCTATATAAAGGTTAATTATAATAAGATTAATGACTATTAAAAAATCTCCAAAACATTTAGATTATATATTGTGATGTAGGAAAAGTGATCCTAGATCCAACTAAGATTAACCTCTTTTTTTTTTAAATGCATAAGCCAATTGAGAGGGGGGGTGAATCAATTGTATTAAAACAATTTACTTTTAACCTTAATCAATTCCACTTTTAATCCAGTCTGTTATTAAGTGTAAACATGAAATGCAAATAATAGAAAGAAAACACCAGAGACACCAGATTTACATGGAAAACCCTTTGAGGGAAAAACCACAGTGAGGATTAGCTCACAATATAGTAGTAATGCAATACCGAATACAAAGGCTCACTGCCCAGATACAGAGGCCAACAGAGGACTCACTGTCCAGAAGGAGGCTCACTGCCTACAAAAAAAAAAGAAAGATAAATAAAGATCCACCACAAAGGTTCCACACATTCACAACTTTATCAAAATATTGTAGACACCATCAACTCACTGCTTTCAAAAATCTAACACATTAAAGTACTTTTACCTCAATTCGCTCTTGAACACTTTGCTTTTCGCACTTGTTTGCACACTTCACTTGCTTAAATGATTGATTGATTGATGCACACCCAATTCACAACAACTTGATTTACTTTTATACCATCTTCAACCCTAGAAACATTCTCCAAGGTCGGCTACTCAACATTCTCGTAGTGGATAAGAATTGGAGAGGACCAATTACATATTTAATTTAGGACCCAAACAATGTCTCAGATCAATCACACGCTTCCTCAATACGATGTAAAAACTTAATGTAACGTGTAGACACTAGGTCAGCCAAACCTAATGAAAATATCAATGATCTTTGAAGTATGTGCATCTCTAGTAAGATGATCACACAAGGATCACTCAACACGCTTCACCAGACATTTTACCATTTATGAGAACACTTCAGGTACATCCGCAACAACTACAACAAGCTTCATTTACATAATACTCTTCAACAGTCCAACCAGACCAACAAGCAACACACAAGAGCTTTAGAGAAAGTCTTTCAGAGTGCCAAATCACAAGCACGTTTTTCATAACACATAAACCATCAGAAAGAATCATTTCCTAGATCTACAAGATTTGAAACCAAAAACCAGAAGATTGCGGAGCCAAAATATTTCTCCCAGTCCACAAATAAATAGTTTTACCAAACCGGTTCACATACCGATGAACATAACTTTCACTTTCCATTGAATCAAAAGCTAAAACTCGGGATATATTATCCATTGAAGCTCATGAACACAACTATAAATCCGCACATGCATAGAATCAACATAAAAGAAATGCAGAGCACAATGTCGGAGCACACTCAAAACACACTTCAACATTGCCTTCATTATTTCTCAAATTTTTTCAAAAGCACTTGGCAAAAACACAATTACAACTTCATAAATATAGCTCCATGTATTCTAAAAACTTCTACAGTATCTCAACTATACAAGCACCATCTGCAATCAACTTGAATTGTGTTGACATCAATGACAACATTAATGACAACACCACCAAACACATCCATACTTGCAACACTTTTCACTTTATAGAAGTCCTTGATTCAACTCACAAGACCCAAAAATTACCTGCAGGCAATTACCTATCATAATAGAGAAGATAAAAAAACAAGATTGTGCTCAATAAGTCTGAGAATTGTATTGAAGCAAATATCCTGAATAAAAACTACAATGTAGAATCAATCCTTATGAAAAGGAGATGAAACCCTAGATCTAAACCCTGAGTGAGGATTAAATTAGCCTCTAACAAGTGTCAGCATCCTATGCAATGAGACAACATGTGCTTTTATTAGCCAATCTAATAATTAAAAAGGAAATTCCTAAGTTTAGCTTAATTAAATAACGTAAAAGGTGGTCTAATTAAGTAATCATGGTTAATTAATTAATTATATGATTAGCCTATTACTCCAACACCCCCCTTAAGATCAACTTAGGGAGTAGCTAACAAACTAAGGAAGAATGCATGAAAAGCAAAGATGGATCCTGACAACTAGGCCTGATGAGGCACCCATGTACACAATAAAGATATCTCAAAAGGAGAGTGAAGGAGAAAAACTCATGGGAATACTCCTCTCCAAAAAGAGATGAAAGCATGCAATCAAGTGATGAAATATGGAGGACTCCATGATACCCCCCAAGTACACCATCCATCACATATATACATTATAAATTCCCCCCCATAAGAGGGAAAGAAAGAGACCATATAGCCCCCCATAACGAAGTAGCTCCAAAACCACTGAAGGTTTGAAGACAAAAGTGAAGCCAATTCTTACAAACAATATATCTCCCCTTGGGAAGAAAAAGATCCAATGGTCGAGGTTGAAGAAACCTCATCTTCTTGGAGAAGTAAGAGGGAAGAAGCCTTAATAATGAAATCTTTGAAGATGTATCAATTGTAGCCCAAGATGTCTCAACAAAATCAGGTGTGACCCCAATCAAGGAAGAAGACAAAGTATGTGAAGACTCAAGAGAAACCTCCAAAGGTGAATGATCAAAGAGGAGAGAAACCCCCTCAAACATGTCCTCCAAATTTGTAGAAGAGAAATTACAAACCAAAACTGATATACCTATCATGTAACCATCTTGCAAAGGCAAATATGGAAAACAAAAAACATCCTGCTCATTTGAAGTCTTGGAAACCAAGTGAACACTTAAATATGAAGAAGAGGAGGTGATGGAACCTCAACACATGATTGAGGAAGAAGAGCAAGGTTCAACTAGCCACCACAACCACCACCTAGACAACTATCCACATTGGAGCTATGAGAGTGGTCCTTAAAAAATTCACCATTAGGAAAAAAGTGGGAAAAGTTATTGATCTTTTCATCATGATCAACCCTACCAATTACAACAAGTTGTCTGCTATGTAGATCGAAAATGCACTAAATTTGGAGTGAACTTAATGGACTTACCACCTTGTGCTATTTGATATGCAGAAGGAAGACTATGCCTGATATCAGGTATACAAATTACATCATGAAAACTACCATTAGGCACATCAATAATCCCTTTACCAAATACATCCAAATGAACACCATTAGCCATCAAGATCTTCATGATTGAAGTATGCCTCAAAGAAGAAAACCTATCAAGTTGGCTTGATATATGACATGAAGCTCTAGAGTCAATAATCCAACTTCTAAATTGTTCATGTTTTACAACAAGAGCATGACCTTTCATTCTATGATCATCTATCTTATAACTCTCATTAGCAATTCCTACAAGACCTATGTGTGTAGAAGATGATGATTGAGAAGTAAATTATGAACTTATAGATTTGAAGGCAAAGAAATGTTATGTTTGTTTAGAATTTATCCCATTTCATCTAATGATTTCTTGTATCAAATTTGTTCACCATGCCCTATTTTTTATAATAACCACATGTTGGGCGATCCTTCTTTGCTCAGTTCCCTTTTGAAGAGAATGAAGAATTAGTGGAATCATGTGATTGAGATTCCTTGGGCTGCTCTTGTGACTTATGTTTTTTTTTGTTTCCTTGGCCATTTGAATCCTTCTGATCTTTGGTGCCTTGTGATGCAATAAGTGTTTGTGATGTGGAAGACTTCAACTTGCCCATGTGAACCAACTTAGCCCAATCCTGAGTAAGAGATGAAGCAAAGTCATCAAGTGAAGGCATAGTGAATCTATTATCAAGAGTATCCTTAGTGGCATAAAAGTTAGATACAAAACTTGAATAATCTAGTCCAAGCTTGAAAAGAATAAAAAGTACCAACTAAGAATCCTCTTTTTGAATACCACACCGAGTCAACTACAATATGAGAGATTTGAGTTTCATTAAGAAGTCCTTGATGTTGCAAAAATTTAAAGGATTTAAGCCAATAAGCTCATTCTCCAACTGAAATCATCTCACAGTATCCGACTTCCCAAACAAAGACTCTAATTGAGTCTAGATCAGATTGGGTGTGGTGCAAGATTCAACATGAAAAAGAAGATCAGGAGATATAGACATGCATAATGTCTCAAAAGCCTCATCACACTTGTTAAACAATTTTATCTTCTCAACAACACCTGTAGGCTCAGGTTTTGTACCCATGGTCACTCTGTACAACCCTTGTTTCTTCAGATGAATCTCCATTATTTTTCCAACCATAATAGTTGAATAGAGTAAGGGGAGTAATGTGGTTTGAATCCATGATGATTTGATAAAAAATAATAGAAATTAAGTGATGCAATAGTATAGACCCCAATATGAAAAAAATTCCCCTTTGATCCCAAAAAAATGCTTGATTTACACGTTTTCCAAAAAAATAACCAAAAAGAAAACCTGAGATCTGATGAAAATAGTAGGTACCTAGTAAATATTCTAGAAAAATAGACATGATATCTATGTAGAGAATGGAGTCATCTTTCCAACATTGCTTGAATCATGAAAAATTCAATATCCCAATCAAAAGTTATGGCCTCTTGAGTGCAAATAGTTTGATCTGACTTCAGAGGCTTGCAAAATTAATATGGAGCAAGATTTGGAAAATGATTACAAATCTAGAATGGGCTCATAACCAACTTTTTGATGATATAAAGTTTTCAAAAATTGAAGATTGTAGGCCCAAGATATACTCGATTTCACAAAAACTACCCAATCTGGCCCTCAGGGAGCACTAGGGGCTAAAAAAACCCTTGGTCACATGCACAACTAGAGGGATAGGTGGTTGGGACTATAACAGAGCCCCTAATCATTAATGTGACCATGGCTTTGGTCATTAAAGCCCTTGGGGGCTAGCGGCGGAGTGCTTGGGCACTCAAGTGACCTTGCGACTAAGTTGAAAGCCCTCAGGGGCTATATGGGTGGGTGGTGGAATTACCTTGGTTGCACTGTCTGCCACTGAGGAGCCGCTCTAGGCAGCCCACAGGCTGAGTGCTGATGGTGCCCCCAAAATTAGCACCGAGTGCTTTTATATATATATATATATATATATTTAAATGTCGTTTGTACAACTAGGGTTTTGGGGGTCGTTCGACCTCCAAAATATATTTTTTGCCTTATGAGCTCTTGACTCCAAAACTAGTCAAATTTTATGTCAATTTATTTCTTCAGCCTCTTGATCATGATGGTGAGGTTGATTTTTCTCCAAAATGCATAAAAAAATTGCTTAGGGCCTGATCTCTTCAAAATTTGAATAGGGGGCTACATATTTGGTGCTCTGATACCATGAAGAAGTTGTTGATTCAACCCACAAGACCCAAAAATCACTTGCAAGAAATTACCTATCACAATAGAGAAGATCAATAAAGCAAGATTATGCTCATTAAGCTTGAGAATTGTATTGATGCAAATAACCTAAATGAAAATTACAATGTAGAATCAATCCTTATGAAAAGGAGATAAAAACCCTAGATCTAAACCCTAGGTGAGGATTAAATTAGCCTCTAACAAGTGTCACCATTCTATGCAATGCGATAATAAGTGCTTTTATTAGCCAATCTAATAACTAAAAAGGAAATTCCTAAGTTTAGCTTAAGTAAATAAAGTAAAAGATGATCTAATTGATTAATTAATTAATTAATTAGATGATTAGCCTATTACTCCAACACACTTAACATCACATTTGGACACAAGACCAACTAGGGTTGATGACTAACATGTTACCATAATGGAGAGCTAATATTCTAGGGTTTCATGTCTATTTTTGTGTTGTGAGGATGGTAAATTTGATGTGTGATTTAGAAATCCTATTTGAAATATAACCCTGAATCTAAAAATTTGATGATTAATTAATCAATATTCACTTCGTTGATGACACAACAATCTTCATCAACTTGGAGGAAAAAAATCGTAATAATCTAATAAATAAATTGGACATCTTTTGTGAGGCATCAGGGGCTAAATTTTCCAAACCAAAGTCAATTTTGTTCAGCTAGAATACCTCCCCCCAAAAAATTGTTCATTAAGTATGGTGTTCAATGGGGTGGAACTTCCACTTAGGTAAGATATCTTGGCATGTTGTTTGCCACAAATCCTTGCCTAAAAGAAATGTGGAATTGGGTTAAGTGCAAAATTAAAAAGAAGTTGGATAGTTAGAACATAAAATTTCTTTCCCTTGCTGGTAGGTTCTAGGTTTGTCAAAAAATTCTCTCATCATGTACTATATACTAATCCTTTGTGTGGGTTTTTGTAGCTATCAGGTTGAAGTAGTATAAAAGAAGATCAAGCAGTTCCTCTGGTCGAATGGAAAGGGGAAAAATAAGAAGCATGCAATTAATTGGAGTTGGTGCTCCATGGATAAAGATCTTAGGGGATTAGGGTTGAAGGATCTCAAGCTGCATGGTGCCTTGGAAGTTAAGTGGATAATCAACTCCTTTCACAGAGATGAACCATGGAAAATCCTCATAAGAAGAAACATTGAAAGAAGTGTCCTGAAAAAAGCTAAGTCCCAAAAGGATTGTCATTTTGTGATCTTCTACTGGGTGACTTCCCAGTCCAACCTAGCGAGTCTCTAATCTTCAAAACAATATGGAAATCCTATGAGATTATTAAAAGCAACATTGTAAACAAAGAAGGTATGGATAAGGTGGAATATATAAACTGTGCAAAAAAGTCTAATGGTGCGAGAACTTGAAATATAAAGAAAAGCTCCTAGCTCAACTTCAAGGTTGCTCAACAAGGACTTGGGAAAAAAAAGGCATCCAAGACATAAACAATATTGTCTCAAATGATCAATTAAAAACTTGGGATTCCCTTAAAAATGACTTTGATCTTCCCCAAACACAATTGAGGACTTGTTCAATTTTAAAAGACTCATGGAACAACATAAAAAATCCTTCAAACACTAGCTATTGTTGTGAAAACAATGGTGCTATTAACCTTGAAAACTACACCTAGGTAGATGGGACTAAACTGGACAAATTGAGCTCAAAGAAAATTTATAACACCATTAGTGAATCTAAAAGTATTACTGAACATGCTAATAAGATTTGGGGCCTAAAGGAATAAGATAGATTTTGGGAAAAAAACTCTTTGATTGAAACTAGAATAAATTGGTTGAGCCAAAAAAAGATGCCTTTAAATGGCTATTGTAATTAAAGAAACCCTCTTATAAAGTAAATGACATCAATATTGAAATTTGTGAGGTTTGTAGAGAACATGAAACAATTGAACACATTTTTTTTGAATGCTTCTTTGCTAAAGAAATTTGGTAGCTATTTCTTGTAGATCTTGAAGGATGGGGGAATTGTAACTCCATCAAAAAATTGGAAATTATTTGTGGTTAAATTGATAAAATGGAAAAAATGGATAATTGAACCACAAATTTTGGGGGAAAAGGAGGGTTCTCTAGCACTTCTAGGGTTTTCACCTAAAAGGATAGATGTCTTTCACACCCAAAATTTGAGGGGTTCATTCAAGACTAAGTGATAATGTGTGTGGAATGTGTCTAAATTCTAAAAACTAATGAAAGAAACTAGCTATTGAATGCAAACTAATGAAATGTAAAAAGGTATTGAAAACACTATGTGAAATGACCTAAAATGTATGCAAGTTGTAATAGAACTTAAGGAGACAGAAGGGGTGCACCTAGAGTTTGAAGTATGAAGAGGAGCTCTAAAATATTCTAGAATCTACTATTGAAGGCCACTGGGACACTTACGCCAAGCTGGGTGACTTAGTCCTGCTTTAGGGAGACTCTATCGGAACAGGTTTTAGGGAAATGGGTATCCGAAACTTCAAAAATCACTTTTCAGGCTTGGTAATGGGACTAATTAGCCAATGATGGCGACTTAGTCCACCTGTAGCTTTCGAGAATTTCAAAGATGGAATATGTAGCTTTCCACCTGTACTTTTTATCTTGACAAAAATCTGGATCCGAATCTTCAGATTTTGACTTGTAGGTTGTCTTCAAGCTCCTTTTAGGGTTTTGTTGAATTTGAATGATGTTGATGGGATGTTGACACCTTTTAGCACCTTAATCTTTGACAAATCAACATACAAGACCTACAAAATACACATGCAAAGAGGGGAAAAGAGTTAGGGTTAGAGAATAGGGGTTTGCCTTAGTCAAACCCCATTTTGGTAATCAAATCCTAGAAAATAAAATGAAATGTAAAGGGAAAGATGATTGAACAACATGCAAGTGCCACAACTCACCAAACCCTTGATGTAGAAGTTTGAAGATATGCAAGTAATCAACTCCAATGGATGAATGCTTGAATTGCTTAGAGTGCTTGAATGCTTGATTGCTTGAGGATTGCTTGAGAAGAATGATATTTGTTGAGTTAGAGGATGAAAATGAGGGGAAAACCCTTTATTTATACACGATTTGCCCTAATTTCTTGAAAATACCTCATCACAGGCCAACCTTAGGGTTTACAGGACAATATCCCACTAGAATATTAAAATAAATTTGATTTTTATGCCAAATGGGACTAAGTTGCCCAAAATGGTGACTTGGTCACACCAGTGCAATTTTGCTATTTGTCAGGAATTAAAGTGTAATTAATGATGCTCAATGGGATTGTCTTCCGAAATACACTTAAGTAGGGCCTATAAGTGCAGTAAGGGGCCATTTTAACATAAGAAAGGGTTAATTTATTGATGACAAGCCTAGGAAAGTTTGAGAGTTTGTTATAACTCTTTACAACACTTTGAAATAAGGCTTGGTAAGTGATAAAAAGAGGTTGTTTAGGTGAATTATAATATAAAGGTCCTAGAAAAGTGTGAAAGTGGGTTATAACACTTCACAACACCTTTGTAAGACATCATTAGGTTTTTGTTGATTTACAAGTGTTCAAGGCCTAATGTGAATGTGTTGGCCACATTACAACATTAAATCTAGGCAAAATTAGGCCAAAATCCATAGGAAAGGCCCAAATGAGTGAAAAATGTCAAGGATACATTTTTTTGCGACACAATAAAGTGTTTTGGTTAATCTTATCTAATGAATTTCTATGGTTTATTTGGGAAACTAGAAATGAGGAGAAATATCAAGGGAAAAATAGAGCACTCACTAAATCTTTTAGAAGACTCACCTACTTCTATATCTCCTTGCAACAAATTGGACACTCGAGATACCAAATACCCAAGGAAATAACCAGACAATGGACAAAAAATTGGGTAGGAGAAAAAGGGAGGAGCTCAATATAGACGTCTGGATGTTCAACACCAAGGACAACACACCGTTCAAGGAGAAAATGATGAAGTTCCAAAGAAATTACAACAACAAGAAATACATTAAGGGGAGGAGTAAATTGTAGTAGCATGACTATTCTATAGAATCACTTATATCTTTTAAACAATTGTATATTTTGTAAACAACATATGTAGTTTGTAAACAACATGTATAGTTTGTAAACAACATATATAGTTTGGAAACACTATGCATAGTATGTAAACACTAGGTAGAAATAAGGCCAACTTTGGCCTTAAAGTGCAACAACTAATATAAATGTTCATGAACTATATATTTAATACAAAAAAATATAATTTATCACAAAAACAAAAACAAAAGATAACATAACAACTTCAAATATGAGCATGAGATACAAAGAGGAACATGCGACAAAAAAATGAGCCTAAGGGGAATTGGACACCCTAGACTTGGATTCTCTTTTCTAGGATCTAAAAAATTTGAACTATAGGTTATATTATGTGCTATGTCTTATGTGATCGTCTTCTACTGAAACTCTTGGATCTGACATGCACACATGAAAATAGGAGGAAATGTTGTATTGTATAGGGGCTTGCCTAAGTCAAACCCCATTTTAGTATTTCTACATCCACATACAACAAATGATGATGATCAAGAAGGCATACCCTAATTCAGACAAATGCCAAAACAATTGACTGAAATGATAAATGATAAATAATGTTACCTTGATGAAGTGATGTCACACCACAAGTTGCCACAAATGTTGATTGATGGATGCCTTGATTGCTTGATAGACCTGCAAAAGGTTAGTTCACAAAACATAATAGATTGTTGCAACTAACATGTAGAGGATAACTCAATACATCTTCATAATTTGGCACGATCGATCATAATAGCTCCTTGCACATAATTTGCTTCATTCTTCTCGATGTCTTGCAAGCTTGATCTTGATTGATGAAAGCACTATAATAATGTTGGTAATTATGCCCTTGAATTGCCTTAATTGATTTTAGGATCTTCAATTTGATCCATAGATTTGTCTAGGATTAAAATGGTGAAAATGATTTGTATTTATATGCAATTCTTTAATTTCCCGCTAATCAATTATGAATAGTTGATAAACAAAACTAAATTTTTAAATATTAAAATGCGAACATTAACATATTGAAATTGAGGCCAAAATAGGCTGGACAAGGGTGTTGGATGCCCTAGTTTGGACAAAGGCACTGGGTGCCCTAATCCAGGCCTATTTTGGGGGTTTTTGCATTATTAAATAAATAATAACTATTAATTTTCAACTTCAGTCTAATTTCTCAAGAAATATTAATAATAGACAAATTATAAGCACAATTAAATTGTAGCTCATAAGAAGATACTAAACCTAATATGAAATTATGAGTTATGACAATTTTCAATGTCATACATATAAATTATATTTTAAATAAAAATATAATATTATTTTGATAATAAATTATATTTTTTATTGAATAATTGAATATTTTAAATACATTCTTGATAAAACATTTAAAAATTCATTTTAAAAACACCTCTCAAGTGAGGATTTAAACCATATTGCATACTTAAAAAAAACAATCCTCCAT
Source organism: Sequoiadendron giganteum (assembly GCA_007115665.2). Classification (NCBI taxonomy): domain Eukaryota; kingdom Viridiplantae; phylum Streptophyta; class Pinopsida; order Cupressales; family Cupressaceae; genus Sequoiadendron; species Sequoiadendron giganteum. The sequence goes on along the minus strand of CM021100.1, from coordinate 88,158,067 downwards.
AATTCCACATAAGACCAAACTTAACCCTCTCAATCATTAACTCCTCTCCCCTATTTTTTAAAATAAAATTCTAATTTCAGATATTTTCTCTTGCCATACATCCAGCTGCTTCATTAAAATACATACGTAAGCCCCACACTTCTAGTTTCTGCAATTTGATAGATTTGTCGGCGTTTTGCCTCTTGTCATTCCATAAATACTAGCAATCACACCTTGGTGTGCAATGGGTACGCCGAAAGAGGTGTGGAAGGTCAATTAGGAAAAAACATATTTTATTTTTTAAAATATATTTGTGTAGTATAGGATGTCAATTGGTAGAGCATTTAGAAAACGTGATGTTATTTGTTAAACAAAGGTGTGAATGGAGAAATGGTAACTTTAAATCAACTATGCATCAACATACAAGGATCCAAACAAATACAACATTTAAAGCAAGAAGAGAATCAAACTACATTACCAACAAGGTCATGTTATGTTTGCAAAATAAAAAAAAGCGAGAGGTATAGAAAGAGGGAGAGATAGAGGGGGGAAGAGCAAGAGAGAGAGGGTAAGGAGATAGAGATAGGGATGAAAATGTCTAGATCAAGATGGATGTGGAAATGGAGGAGAGGAATATGGAGAGGACAGTGAGAGATAAAGAGAGAGAAGATATAATATATTGAGAGAGAATAAATGAGAGAGGGATAGATAGAAAGATAAAGATAGAGATAGAAAATGATATATAGAGAGAAGTCGAAAGAGGGAGAGAGATAGAAAGATAATGAGATAGAGGTTGAGGGAGAGTTAGAGATAGCTCAATATTTAGAGAGAGGGATATGGAAGAAGATAAATAGATAGGGAGATAGATAAAGCAATAGGGAGATAAAGGTAGAGAAAGATATGGATAGAAAGAGATAGAGAGGAGGGAGATGGAGAGAGATATAGAGAAATAGCGTAGGAGAGAGAGGTGGAGTGAATAAGAGAGAGATAGAGATAATGAGATATAGCTAGAGAGGGAGAGGCTGAGATAAGAAGATAGAGATAGAGGGGGTAGGAATGAGATAAAATGGAGGTGATAGAGACAAGTAATAAAGAGAGAGAGGGCATAAAGATAGAGATAGAGACAGGGAGGGAGAAATAGGGAGTGTGTGTGAGAGAGTGAGAGAGATATAGAGAGAGATATGGAGGGAGAAACAAGGAGTGTGTCCCGAACTCTCTTATTCTCTCTCCTTTCTACTTTCTCTTCATCCTTGTCTCTTTCTCCCTCCATCTATCCCTTGCTCGGACATCCACCTCTCTCAATTTTTATAGGAAAAATATATATTATATTATATTTATCAGTTTATATATAAGATAATAAGTGTAATTGTAATATAATTTTATATCTAAAATGAAAGCATAATGAAATAACAAATATATAAATATTTAATATATAGTATTTTAATTAAAAAATAATATTTTATAGATATATTTAATAATTGAAATTATATAAAATATTACATATAATAATTAAATAAATTTATTAAGATAATGAATATAGCTTTTGTTAATTTAATATTGTAGCTCAGACAGTTGTTTCTCCAATTCCAAGAATTAGTATTTAATTCTTGAGACTTCTAGATAGAAGTTAGTTAGGTCTAGATATTTAATTATTTAATTAAATAATTGATTTCTCTAGAGACTTCTAGAAACTAGTTAGTTAGGGTTTCTTAGAGTCTAATTAATCTTAGCCATTGATTGAGATTAAATCTTGGCCATTGGTTTTCCAATGAGAATAGTTTAAAAGGGGGTCATTGGGCATTTGGAGAACACAGACTGATAGACACAAGTTGGAGAAATATTTGCAGTGATAGCAAATAGTCTTGCAGTGATAGCAAGGGCGCAGTGATAGCGTTGGAGGCAACAGCAGTGGAATTTTAGTAGGAGAAATTGAGAGAAGAATATCCGGTGAAGAATATTTCTGGAGCTTTGTCAATGAGAGGCAAACAGTTTCTTTTGTATCTCTTGATTTGTTGAAGATTAATATAATTCCTCATCTGCAGTACTGGCTTTCCCTCCGGCGTTTTCCCAGGAACAATTTGTCCAAAAATATTGTGTTTATTAGTTTGCATGTTTTCTTCTCTATTCCTGTGAGTTTTATTTGTGAAGTTGCAGTTGTATTATTTTTCAGTATTTGCTGTGAATTAATTTTCGGCAGTCAAATAATCTTTATAGATAGGAGATTAATAATCAGTAACTGCAATAGATTTTTCACATAGTAAAGCAAAGAAGGGGTCTAGCAAAGGATCAAATCCCAAAGGCGAGAAGAAGAAGGACTTGTCTAAAGTCAAGTGCTACGGCTGTCACGAGTTTGGCCACTATGTCAGCAATTGCCCACAAAAGAAGAAAGGCAAGAAGCAGATGACAACTTCAGTAAGTGCGGATGAGCTCTCTAGCAGAATGGAAGATGAGTTTGCACTCATAGCTTGTATGGTTAGCTCAACCTCACAGGGTGTTTGGTATATAGACAGTGGGGCATCATTTCATATGATAGGAGTTAGAGAATACTTCTCCAGTTATAAGGAGGAGGACATCAGAATCCAGATTTCTATGGGGAACATGTCCAAACTAAATCCAGTTGGAAAAGGGACTGTTCTATTTCAGAGGGAGAATGGCAAGCCGATTCCCATTCATGATGTGTTGCATGTGCCAGGCTTGGGTATGAATCTTATTTCCGTATCTGTCCTTCAGGATAAAGGCTACAATGTACTCTTTAGAGGGGCAAATGTGTTAATCAAGCACAAGGATTGGAAATCACGCATAGCTATTGGAGTTAGGAGCGGTCGGCTTTACAGGTTGCAGTTTGATACTCATAAGGCACTGATGAGCAGCATAAATTCTAGAGATCAAGGAGAGCTATGGCATAGGAGGATGTAATGTCCCTTACCAGATTCACCCTAGAATTTCCTTGTAGATTAGGTTTAGGGTTTCTTCCTTCAAAATGGATGTTCTTTTTACTGAAGTAATCTTGGTTTAAAATCTGCATTCACCATATTAACAACATTTCCACATACAAATATATCTATTAGCATTAATATCTAGGTATCCAAAATATAAGCATAATCATAAATGTAATTTAACAAGCAAGAGGAGTGCCATGGGTGGATCTGCCCTGAAGCCTTCATGTTGGGCACGGGAGGTTGCTTATGCAATCCTCCTTTCCCAACAACCTAGTACCTGCATTCTCCACCAATGGCAGTACCTCAGAAGACAATGGCCCTATTAGGAGTGGAGGGGGAAACCCTAAGTACCAAGGGCCTAAGGCCTACCACCCCCCTAAATAACAGAATGCTGAGGTGGGACCCCCACCCTTCATGACCAATCCCTTGCTTGGGCCTACGGGCCCGAGGATGGGGTTTTTAGGCAATCCACTTGGTGATGCTTCTCCCTCATCCTAATAGGGTAACAATCATGGAGCAGACAATCTTTGGACAGTCACTTATGCATTTACTATTGAATTATCTATATGCTTGTATCTTGTTTGAGAGTATTGTATGGATGCATGAAAATGTAACATAATGCAAAACAAAAGTACGTGGATCTATATTACTACAACAATACCAATTCTCATCATATTTAGTTGTCTATGATCAATGATACTATCTGATGTAATATTAACAATGATGGAAACTAAATGTCGCTGTATCATACCCTTTAGCTTCATTCACGGTCATGATAATGCTAAAGGAACCATCATCAATTCATAAAACTATTATAATATTGATAACACCAAAGGAAAACATTGCACCAATAATCAAATGAGCAATATTAATTTCTTATATTCAAAATATACTAAATATTATTGCTAAGTGAGTACATCACCTAAGTTGCTATATCTCTCCATGTTTCCTTACTCGCTTCCTTCAACCTTGTACTAAATTGATTATAGGATGAGGACAATCCATATATATATATTTATATAATTATTCTTTCCTTATTCATATATATTCTTTATTCATTGCATATTATTCATTATAAAATTTATCTATATCTATGCATATATACTTGCATGCTTATTAAATAATATATATATTAAATGGCTCTATATTCCAATGCGTAACAATAATTGTTGCTGCTGTTCTAAATTGCAAATCCTATTTCTCCATGTTTTTTCCACCTTCCTTATTTTCATTCCTTCTATTTATACCATTCAAGATAGGTGACTCATGGGGGGAATGTATTGTTTGGTGAAAGAGGTGACTTTTCATAAAATACATCCCTTTGTTAGATTTAATTGCTGCTTTTATTATCACAATAATATCTATTTTAAAAATAATATATTGTTACTATAATTATGATATTTCAGATTTCTATTTATTTTATTATTTTATTTTGATATTTTATTGAACATATTTTAACATTAAAGTATAATAATAAAACAATTTGATATCTTATTATTATTTTATTATAATGTATTACAATCTTTGATGTGTAATGATTATAATATTTATTTATTATTATTTTTTTATACTAAGTTATTTAATACTAGAATGTAATAAGAATAATTTGCCTATATATTATTATTATATTTGTTATTTCATTTTATATATTTATATATTGATATGATACACATTTATTTTATATTTAATATTAATATTGCTATTTATTTTATTTATTAATTTATTTGTATTTTAACACTTGGTCTTTATAGTTTTGCTATTTCGGGGACATGACAGAGGATGGGCCATATACATCATGGAGCACTCAAATTGCTTCGTGAGACAGTGACAGGTGTTCCAAAGGTGAGCACAAAGCATGATGATGTATGTAAGGGATATGTGTTGGGGAAGTTTGTGAAAACAACTTTTCCAAGGAATGACACCAGATCCAAGGGTGTTCTTGATCTAGTACATTCAGATATATGTGGACCAATGTTGACAAAGTCTCTCAGAGGATATGAGTACTTTGTTACTTTTATTGATGATTTCTCCAGGAAGACCTGGATATACTTCTTGAAGATCAAGGATGAGGTTTTCAGTCGTTTCCAAGAGTTCAAAGCTCTTGTGGAGAATTCGACAGGCAGGAAGATAAAGGTTTTTCGGTCAGACAATGGAGGCGAGTACAAAGGGAAAGAGTTCTAGGAGTTCTGTACCAGGGAAGGAATCAAGAGAGAGTGGACTGTTCCTTACAACCCACAACAGAATGGGGTTGCTGAAAGGAAGAATCAGTCTATATCAGAGGCGGCAAGGGCTATGTTGTATGACCAGGATATGCCACGTTACTTATGGGCAGAGGCATGCAGTATAGCAATATACATACAAAACAGGGTTCCACATAAGGTATTGGGCAAGATGACACCAGAGGAGGCATTCTCAGGGAAGAAGCCAGATGTCAGCCACTTCAAGATATTTGGAAGTTTGGCATATTGTCACATTCCAGGTGCTACACGTTCCAAGTTAGATCAGACTGCAGAGAGAGGGTACTTTGTGGGGTACAACGAGACCTCAAAGGCATATCGAATATTTATTCCAGGGGCCAAGAGGATTATAGTCAGGCATGATGTCAAGTTCATGGAGGATAAGGCATTTAGAAGGTCCAAAGATTTGCCAGCAGATGATCAGAGTGAGTAGCCAACAGAAGCTCCAAGGATTGAGCAATCAGATCAGGGATAACGAAGCTCGAGTACAGTGACTAGTACAAGCACAGGCTCAGGTGCTGAGAGTTCACAGAGTATGGAGCAACAGATGTAGCAGATCCAAGAGATGCATCAGGAACACATGGGGGTTGATATTTCATCCTCTACAGTTGGTAGCAGTAACCAACAGGATACTCAGGAGTTTGTGGGAGCTCCTAGGACGAGTAGTAGGCAGCGAAGACAACCAACTAAGTATAATGACTATATGGCTTTAGTTAGTCAGTTGGTAGATAGTGAGCCTTCCAGTTATCAAGAGGCTGCACAACAACAAGTGTGGTGAGATGCGATGGTTGAGGAATATACTTTAATAGTGCAGAATGATGTGTGGGAGGTTGTGCCTAGACCGACAGATAGGGCAGTGGTTGGATCTCGCTGGATATATAAGATCAAGCACGGTGCAGATGGTAGCATCGAGAAATACAAGGCAAGGTTTGTGGCCAAGGGTTTCTCTCAGAAGGAGGGAATAGACTATGAGGAGACATTCGCTCCAGTGGCCAGGTATACTTCTATACGAGCTGTGATCTCTCTTGCAGCACAGATGGGATGGAAGATCCATCAAATGGATGTCAAGACAGCGTTTTTTAATGGTGAATTGAAAGAGGAAGTATGCATAGAACAACCAGAGGGCTTTGTAGCACACACCAGTGAAACCCACGTGTGCAAATTGAAGAGAGCTTTGTACGGACTCAAGCAGGCTCCCAGGGCGTGGTATGAGCGCATTGATGAATACTTGCAGGGATTGGGCTTTGTGAAGAGTGAGGCGGATGCTAATCTCTACTACTTGGTAGTTGGGGGTGAGATTCTCATTCTTGTTCTATATGTGGACGACTTATTTTTAACAGGTTCACTGGGGCTCATAGAGGAGTGCAAGAGGGACCTTGCAACAGAGTTCGAGATGAAGGATTTGGGGCTTATGCACTACTTTCTAGGCATGGAGGTATGGCAGATAGATGGTGAGATTTTCCTTGGTCAAGGGAAATACTGCATTGAAATCTTGAGGAGGTTCGAGATGGAGGATTGCAGAGCCATGTCTACTCCTATGATCATGAATTGGAAGAAGGTAGACTCATCTAGGGAGAAGGGTGTAGACCCCACCTTATACAGACAATTGATTGGGTCTCTCATGTATTTGGTCAACACCAGACCAGATATATCCTTTGCAGTAAATTCTCTTAGTCAGTTCATGGTTGAGCCGAAGAGAATGCATTGGATAGCGGCAAAGCATGTGTTGCGGTATTTGCGTGGTATAATCGAGTATGGGATCAAATATACTCGAGGTGATGGTATCAAGTTGATAGGCTATACTGACGCAAATTGGGCAGCAATACAATGGATAGGAAAAACACTTCAGGGTGTTGCTTTAGCTTGGGATCAGGAGTTGTCTCTTGGTACAGCAGGAAGCAGAAGTCCGTGGCCCTGAGTTTTGCAGAGGCAGAATACATAGCAGCTAGCATGGCGACATGTGAGGCGATATGGCTTAGAAAGTTGCTGGTAGCCTTGTTAGGTCAGAGGGTTGAGACTACAGTGATACACTGTGACAATCAGAGTTGCATCAAGTTGTTTGAGAATCCGGTGTTTCATGATAGGTCTAAGCATATAGACATCAGGTATCATTTCATCAGGGATTGTGTACAACGGGGGATTATTCAGCTACAGTATATACCTATAGATCAGCAGGTAGCAGACATTATGACAAAGGCATTGGGGAAGGCGAAATTCATCTTCTTCAGAGATATGTTGGGTGTTATGCAGAACACCTTCCTCGCTAAGAGGGAGTGTTAATTTAATATTGTAGTTCGGACAATTGTTTCTCCAATTCCAAGAATTAGTATTTAATTCTTGAGACTTCTAGATAGAAGTTAGTTAGGTCTAGATATTTAATTATTTAATTAAATAATTGATTCCTCTAGAGACTTCTAAAAACCAGTTAGTTAGGGTTTGTTAGAGTCTAATTAATCCTAGCCATTGATTGAGATTAAATCTCGGCCATTGGTTTTCCAATGAGAATAGTTTAAAAGGGGGTCATTGGGCATTTGGAGAACACAGACTGATAGACACAAGTTGGAGAAATATTTGCAGTGATAGCAAATAGTCTTGCAGTGATAGCAAGGGCGCAGTGATAGCGTTGGAGGCAGCAGCAGTGGAATTTCAGCAGAGAAATTGAGAGAAGAATATCTGGTGAAGAATATTGCCGGAGCTTTGTCAGTGAGAGGGAAGCAGTTTCTTTTGTATCTCTTGATTTGCTGAAGATTAATATAATTCCTCATATGCAGTTCTGGTTTTCCCTCTGGGGTTTTTCCAGGGACAATTTGTCCAAAAATATTGTGTTTATTAGTTTGCATGTTTTTTTCTCTATTCCTATGAGTTTTATTTGTGAAGTTGCAGTTGTATTATTTTTCAGTATTTGCTGTGAATTAATTTTCGACAGTCACATAATCTTTATAGATAGGAGATTAATAATCAGTAACTGCAATAGATTTTTCACAGCTTTTATATTTCAAAAAAATACACATTAAATAACAAAAATATTAAAAAAAAATTCAACAATAAATAATAATAAAATATTATTTAAAAATCTATATAATAATTAAGTTATATAAAAATAATTAAAATATAAAATATAATAATAAAATAAATTCATATTATATTGTATTTAACAATTTATATAATATATGTATAATAAACATAATTATAATATAATTTTATATATAAAATAAATACATAATTAAATTAAATATATAGATACTTAATATATGATATTTTTATAAATATTATTTTTAAAATATATTTAATAAATAATTTAAATTATATAGAAAAATAAAAAATATAATATATACTTTATATGTCATATTATTAATGAGAGAGGTATATGCTGCGAGTTGCGTTCCCTGACATATGTACGAACATTCATTGTAATTCCCGAGCGGTTAAAAAATCAGTGGCACATGAAAAGCGGTGAACGGTAAAAATATCGCGTAAGGTAAAAATTCTGATACTTTTCTCCTCCAAGATTTAATATCGCATGAGGTATGGTCAAACTTAGCTCGTCTTTGGCTGCAGAAGATGAGCAACCGTCCAGATAAAATCAAGGGTCTCCCAGCCCATGTGGAATGTGCTACACCGTGGATGGATAAAGTGAGCCGGGCTCACTTCAAATTGGATACGCCTTCGGCGTAAATAAACCTAGCCGCCTATATTTCCGAGCATCGTTGACTATTTCGTTTGCATTCCATACAGATTTTCGCGTTCTCTCTCTCAGCTTTACTTCGTTTGCTCGGCCCCGCTTTGTTCAGATAGAAGCGGGTTCATACATTCACAAACCACTATCTGCAGGTTTTATTTTTCTCATTTGATTAGGGCATCTAGAATCTTCTAGAAAATTTTGGCTGTTAACTTCTTAAGCTGTATTTTATGGTATTGGTGTTAGCAATTTCGAGTTCTGCTGTTTGAATTTAATTTGCAAGGGATACATAATCGTATGAATTTAATTAGTTCATTTCTGGATTTAGGGTTTGTGGTAAAGGTCGAGGGCGTTTGCTCTGCAGTAAGGAGAGGGGACTTCTTTTGGCCTTGCATCATGGCTACAAGTAAGTTATTCTACTCCCAGTGACAAGTGTGTTGAAATGAAATGTTTAGTGGGATTTAACATCTACTTCTATGTTCTTGTAAATCTTGCAAATCAACGGAACTGCTCATAATTACCAGACTGTCTAATTTTATATAATTTTCGCAAATTATGGGATAGATTGTGCGTAACTTTAATAGGCTGGGCCTGAGTGTAAAAACTTGGGTCACATTGATAAGACTTGTAAGTCCAGCAAATCCTGTAATCATTGTACCTCAACCTCACCACATTTTCCTGCTGCTTTATTGCCAGCCCTGGAGTGAAAAGGCTCAGTGGGCTCGAAATATAAATTCAAGGGCAATTGCCTCAAATTAAATTGGTAAAAATTTAATCAAGTTACCCTGAAAAGTAACTAAAAGCGCCTCAAATGAGCTATCTTTGCTGCAAATCTTGCTTTTTCTTGTGCCGATGCTGTTAAACAAAAATTTACATGTTAAATTTGAGTTGCAGAGTAGTAGTTTGCTATCTGTAAGATTATTTTCCTTTATTTTTGAAAATTAGCCAAAATCACCTGAATTGAGACTGCTTTGCTGCAAATTCTATTTTGTGTGGGGGTGCTGTAGAACATAAATTTAGATGTTAAGAGACAGACTAGTAGTTTGCAGTTTTGCATACTTTTTTCCTTATTTTGAATGCTTTCTTATGGGTGCAAGAATCTCACGAGTTAAGTCAGCTAGACTCACTAGGTTGGGGCTTAGGAACTTTTCTCAAGAATTGCAGAGTCTCAAACCATGGCTAAGAGCAGTGGGCTGCATTATAGCTGGCTAGTGGATTTGAACCTGGCCCACACTCTTTAAATAAACGCTTGACACAATTTCTCAACAACACTCCAGAGATTTATGAGATCATAATTGATGCCCTCCGATGGTATCTTTAAACACTTATTAAAAGAATAACTGATGTAATGAAAACTTGGGTTTTCACTAGGACTGACTAGAATATCATGAATGCTGTTCTTATGTATTTTGTCAAAATAGTTTTGGGGGTTCACAGCAAGTACAGTAGTTATTTGATTTTGCAAGAGTGTTGCATTTGATAGGATTGATTCATCTTGCACATTTGAGATCTAGAGGAAACATTCAATCCTTGCTTTCTGTTTATAAATCCAACCAGCAATGGCCTAGCAAATGTCTGCTCTCTTATCCCAAGAGCAACTAGATTTTATTGTAGGTAAATGTTTATTGCAGCAGGTTTTATTTTTGAGGCAGTGATGCTCGGGGCATGAGCTGTAGATCAGTCATTTTGTGTTTCAATTACTGTATGCTATGGTCTACACCAGACCAAAGCAAAGGTTGCACTGTGCCAATACTGTATCAGGACTTGGAACCATTTAATTATCTTTCAGGAAATAACAGTATAGGTTGAATGAACTGATCATCTATATCCATGTACATGCAAAAATATCTCTGTATACATTTATATACGTAAGCGTGAATGGGATCTTACATTGGAGTGGTTGTGTGTACTGCATTTCTGAAGGGTCCTTATAAATTATTCTTTTGATTAATGTTTTGATTTTGGTTCAATGCAGGGACTCAATTTGAAAATTCTTCTGAAGTTGGTGTCTTTGCAAAGCTTACAAATGCATACTGTCTGGTGGCTATTGGTGGATCAGAGAACTTTTACAGGTTACATTATAGAAAGCTCACACAAATACTTACAGAGATGGCAATAGAAGTGGCTTGTTAGGTTTCAATATAATAACTATCTTCCTGCAATGTGGCATTTTGACACATTAATACTGAAACAAATCTGGATAAGTTTTTTGGGATGTTTTTACTCATCCTCTGTTCTCTCTTGTTCCAGCACATTTGAGTCTGAGCTAGCTGAGGTCATTCCTGTTGTAAAGACATCAATAGCTGGAACCAGAATAATTGGGCGACTCTGTGCTGGTAATTTGTACTATGTATTAGGAAATGTGTATTTTGGATCTGTGCCAGGTTTTTGGTCTTTTCTGAGCCTTTATTTTTCTGTTTACAGGGAATAAAAATGGTCTGCTATTACCAAATACAACAACTGATCAAGGTAAACCCAGTATCATCAAGGCTTATTTTTGTCTGGTGAATGTCTTGGTCTGTTTGCTTCAAAAGTGTTTACAATAGAATACACACAATAGCAGATATAGCAATGAGATTTCCAGAGCATACAAAATGGAATAAGTATGGTGTACAGCAGGCAGAACATAAACAAAATGTCACCTTTCACTTTAGTATGTAATTGAAAGATCACATGTCATTAACTCACATATTCAAAGGAGACATGTTTAAAATTCAAAATTATAATAAACCTATCTGACATTGCAAATTATAAAAGCTGTTTAACATATATTCCAGTCCATGGATGAACAATAACAAATACTATATTCAATTCGAAATTTATAATTTTAGTAAACGGGAAAGGCTTGTTATTGCTATTAAGATGTAACCATTCTTTTCAGATTGGTTTGGCTTATTCTAAATTTAATATTATTTTGAGGTGTGTTACTTCTCCCTTTTAAAAAAAAATATGAGTGTTTTTGTAGGACTGCCTCCATCAATATTTGATCCTGCTGGATGCTTCTCTCCTTTAAACTGATAAAAAATATGATGTTCAAAAACTCAAGCTTTGTCTAGGTTACATGCCTCATCCCTAAGAAAACTTGTCAATTCCCCCAAACTCAAGCTTTGTCTAGGTTACATAGCTCATCCCTAAGAAAACTCGTCAATTACCCAAGAAAACTCCTCAATTCATTTCACTCATCCCAAGTAGTAAATTGAAGTTCTCTTTTGATCATTTCTTTAGATTTCTTATAGGATGATTGTTCTTCCTGATTAACTATGGTACCTTTTGTCAAATGACCTTAGCTTTCCTCTTGAATAGCTCAGGCTGTATTCTTCTCAGTTGTATGTTGAGATTAACCATAACATGACTTTGAAAAGAACATTTGCAGTCTTTATCTTCTTAAGGGAGTAAAAGCCAAAATTTTCAGAGTTGGCACCTGATTTATCATGAGATTCAGGGACGCTTCCATTTACCAAAGGTCACATAGCATTCCCATGTAATATACAGGGTTGAAAACTTATTTCTTTGATTGGATACTGAAAAGGAGCATGGGTTAAAATGAGATCTCAACTTGTGCATAAAGGTTCATTACGTGCATAAATCAAATTATATATTTTTTAGTTCAAATCAGAGGGGATGTGTTGATGCCGTTTTGACCTTCAGAGTTAAAAGGTCTATTTAATTAGTTTCTGACAATAGTTTTAACTTCAAAAGCATATGCAAGAAACACCATTCATGGTCACACGGGGTAAGAGCAATTGTGGTGTCAGAAAGCAAAAGAGATTAGCCTTACTTCTAGGTAAACCAATATGTTTCAATGTGAACCAAAATGCTAGGTGTGACAATGTTTTCTCTGTATTTTGGTTCACAACACCTTTCACTATCCAGTTCAAAAGGTAGGAAAGTATCAGCTTCTGCCCTTCAGTAAATGCATCGCAATATATGACATTTAACAAGGCATCTGACTACAGAGAATTTGGAGTGCCATTACATCTTAAATACTCAATGAATAGTTCTCTAGGTACATCTGTAGATTATAGCTTATCGAAGGTTTTCCTCTTTCTTGAATTATAATTCTATTGAATCATATGTAAAATTAGTTCATTATTAATTATTTAAATGCCAACTCCCAAAATTTTGAGTCTCATTGTATTTTAATTTGGAAATTTAAGTCTTTTTGTAATCAGATTTCTTTTGAGTTTGGCTTTCAGATGCAGCTCTACATTCATCTGATTGTGGTGTTCTATTTGTCATTGTCTTTCCTGAGATGCGTGTCTTAGTGCAACTTGTAAACAGTAAGTCTCATAACAACTATTTTTTCAAATGTTACCAGAACTTCAGCACTTGAGGAATAGCTTACCTGATCAAGTTGTGGTGCAAAGAGTTGATGAAAGATTGTCTGCTCTTGGCAATTGTGTTGTCTGCAATGATCATGTAGGCCTAATTCATACTGACTTGGACAGGGTATGCTCTTCTTTCTTTTTATAGGATATTGATGTGGCTAAGCAAGTATTATTACTAGTACCATACTGTCCAACTATTATCTGCTAACTGACTATTCTAGCATTCTCCCTGATTGATTTTTTTGAATATGAACTCAGCACAATCCAGGTTCTGTAGCGATAACTGAGTTTCCAAGTACTTATGCCCATGAAAATGTTGAAGTAAAATGGATAATAAAACAAATTGAGTTTCAGAATAAAAATGTTATTGAACAGAGAGTTTCTTTTGCTTTTTGGAACCACCATTGCTCTTACCCTTTGTGACCATGAATGGTGTTTCTTCAATATGCTTTTGATTTACTCTTCCTTCTTAGGGGTGGATGGGAATGTTGTCCTGCAGCAATATTTTTTTGGTTGTTGGTGATTGGGAAGGAACGGGGAAATGATTCTAGTTTCCTCGAAATGGAGAGAAGAGCCAGGCCGTCTCTTTGCTTACCTGGTGTGTTTGGGGCTAATTGTTTTCTCCAGCTTGGGAGAGATGGTCATTACGAAAAAAGTTGTGATTTTTGTTAACAACTAGCACTTACAGTCTAAACTAATTCTAATCAGACCAAGAAGAAAAACTTTGATTACTAAACCAAAAATGGAGTACCACTGCTTTGGAGTAGTAAGGAGGAATCAGACAGAAAATAACAATGACTTGGCTTTTTTGTGATGAATATTTTAATTTTTCATCATTGCTTGTAAGTGTACTTGTCAATCCCAAGGACTAATGTTGACTTGCGCTGTTCTAATGTGTTTTGTAACAAAGCTAATGTAAATTTTCTTTGTGGGTATCTGTGCTTGCATGCTTTTGGTGTGCCCTGGGTATGGCCTAGTATTGTGGCGCCTACCTGAGTATGGCTCAGACAAACCAGAGCATGACCCACAATCCTGGGAAATATTTGGGAGTGCTGCAGAATCTTATGCCCAAAAATAGAATAATTACTTTAATGAAAAATCATAAAATAATAATAAAAAAAAAACCTAAACTAATCCTAAATGAAAATACCTAACTACATTAACAACACAAAAACAAAAGCAAACAACATTTCCTTCCTTCAATTCCTCCTTCACCCATAATTCTATTATGACGCTGCAAGTTAGATTTGTGTTTGAATATTGTGTTATTGCACAAGCAAGTTGAGTCCAATTAGGCAGTGTAAGTCATTGGGATGTAACACCTGAGCTTCTCAATTTGGATTCTATTTTTGTATAACTTAGTCTTAATCAGCAATGAGGGGCATGAAACTATCACGTTGCATGTGCAGTGCAGCTATTGTGAATGGCACTTGCGCTTCTTGTGATTCTAATAATTTACATTTTAATTGATGGAAGTTGATGCTCTGACTGAGCAGCAATATGGTGATTTATATTAAGTTTCCAATTCCATGTGCAGTTGCATGTCTGAGCATTGAGTGTTACTGTATTTTTTTTGTTGATTGTTTAATTTGTTTAGTTGGTGAAGCTGAGATTATTTTGGCCAGCCCTGTACTAGTGGAGGTCACAAGGGGGACCACCTCACCTGCATGAACACAGGTGGTTCAAACCTGCAAGCTCAATGACCTAGCAAGGGCACAAAGCCTGCGAGCTCAGCAGCCTAGCAGAAGTTTGAACCATGGTGTCAACAACAACAATACACCAATACACTGTGCCCTTAATGGCAGTATTACTATATTTTGAACATATATAATATGTGTATTGCTTTGATTTATCTTTAAACATTTGATATTGGATGATTTATTATCAACTGTCCAGCTTGAAAACCAAGGGAGTAGATCTTCAACTGTACGGATTATCTTAGCAAGCAAAGCAAGATGCTGATTGAAGCCACCTTGAGCAAATAAGGGAATCAGGAAATTTGCAGGGTAAACTTTGGCAAGGAGTTGATGGAAGAAAGTGTGCTTCAACTGTTGGAAAACCTTGTTTGTTGCTTTCTTGAGCAAGATGTCTTTTCAACTCTCATGATAAAAAGACTTATGTTGATTCTTGGGATGATGTGAGGTAAAAGATACATTCTGATATTGGTGGGTGTTAGTTTTAGGATCAAATACAATAAACAGAAATTGCAGCTCATAAGCAATGAACACCCAAGATACCTTCTCCAACTTGGGGAAAAACCCAGCAAATATATCACTTATATATTCAGGAATAAGAGCAGAAATCTGCTTACAACTCAGGCCCAACACAAGGCCGAATTTGATACATGAATAATAGCACCTCTCCTAGATGAAAGATACAACATGAATATGTTTCTCCTTGAAATCAATCTGCTGTCACAAAAGAATGATCTGCTGCACAAGTGCAAACTTCTTCTAGGAATGCAAATATGATGAATGAACTTGATGATCAAATGAGCAAACTCCACCTTGTATAAATACAAAATAATGTGACTCTTCATGTAGGTCGGCCTCATAAAGAATTAGCAAATATTAAATATTATTTCTTTAAGTCGGCCCCATTTAATTATTCACAATAATTAAATATTATATTATGTTGCCAAGTGAACGCCTCTTCACTTTAATAAATAAATGAATAGCCGTTAGGCTATATGAATTTATTGTCCAATAATCAAGGCGGAAGTATGTAGCCCGAAGCTACAACATCAACACTCCCTCTTAGCTAGGGAGGAATACTTCCAATACACATTGTCATGGAATCTCAACATGATACCCACAATGGCTACACCCATATGTGGAAGGGGCTCATCACGGATTCATTCAATCGTGATATCAACCATCATGGCTACTCCCATGTATGGTAAAGCATATGTGCACAAGTGCCCATCACGGAATCACTCAACGTGATGTCGTCATCTCAACATGACATTCACCATGGATACTCCCAAAGGGTGAATAAACACAAGTACAAGAAAATCATCACAACTCTCTCACGTGATGTTGTCATGGAGTCACTCAACATGACATCCACCATGGCTACTCCCAGAGGGTGGAAACAAGGGCTTACACCTCAAATTTCTCTAATAAAGAAAGATGCATTAAAGCAAATCACAGAAGATCATTGAACTGAGTCTCCCTCTTCAGCTAGGGCTTCATTCTCCACAATTCCAAGCTTGTCTCGAAAGTACACAAATTTACTCTAGAGAGGGGCTTGGTGAGAATGTCGGCCGTTTGCTAATCAGTGCTAATGTATCTCAATTGGATTGCTTTCCTCAATACCATATCTCTGATATAGTGGTATTTGATCTCAACATGTTTGGTTCTGTCATGAAACTGGATTGACAAAAAGCTTCACACAACTTTGATTATCACAATGAATGACAATTGGCTCCAATGATTGTCCAAACAATCCTGTAAGGAGCTTTCGAAGCTGCCACACATGCTGCAATGTACTCGGCCTCTGCGGTGCTCAGTGCCACTGAAGAGCTACACCAGGAGATCGTTTGAAACAACATCCAGAGGTGCTCTTCCGATCAGCAACACACCCTGCCCAATCAGAATCAGTATAACCATGCAACTTCAAGTCCACATTAGAAGAATATCTTAAGCCATACCCAACTGTGCCACACAAGTATCTCAGGATATGCTTTGCTGCAACTAGGTGTATTTGCCTTGGTTCACACATGAACTGACTAAGTGCACTCACTGCATAGCAAATATCTGGTCTAGTATTGACTAGATACATCAATGATCCAATCAACTGCCTGTACATAGTAGGATCCACCAGATCTGAACTAGCTGCAGCCTCTTTTAACTTCTGAAAATTGGTTTCCATAGGTGTAGACATGGATTTGCAATCCATCATACCAAATCTCTTCAAGATGTCTATTGTATACTTCCCTTGACTTAGAATGATCTCATTAGGCCTCTGCCATACTTCTAAACCAAGGAAGTAATGCATGTACTTAAGATCCTTCATTTCAAATTCAAAGCCAACTCCTTCTTGCATTTGATAATGAGGTGTTCTTCTCCAGTAAGAAATAGATCATCACATAGAGAACCAAGATCAATGCCTCACCATTAATTACCTTGAAATATAGGTTTGAATCAGCATCATTCTTGGAGAAGCCCAAGCTCAGCAGGTATCGATCAATCCTCTCATACCAAGCACGAGGAGCCTGCTTAAGGCCATACAAAGCCTTCTTCAATCTGCAAACATGAGACTCCTTCCCATGAACCTCAAATCCATCAGGTTGCTCAATGTATACCTCTTCTTCAATTACACCATTTAGAAATGTTGTCTTCACGTCCATTGGTGTAACTTCCATCCTTTAGCCGCTGCAATAACAATGATAGTCCTGATGGAAGTATAACGAGCAACTGGAGCAAAGTTTCCTCATAGTCTATTCCCTCTTTCTGAGAGAAACCTCTAGCCACAAATCTAGCCTTGTACTTCTCAATGCTTCCATCAGCCGCATGCTTGATCTTGAAAAGCCACTTAGAAGATACAACAGATTTGCCTTCTGGTCTAGGTACAATGTCCCAAACATCGTTCTTGAGGATAGATTGATATTCTTCAGCCATAGCATCTTTCCATACTTGCTGACTTGAAGCTTCCTCAACACTGGAAGGCTCAGATTCAATCATTTGACTCATCAATGCAACATAGCTTGAAAACTTCTGAGGTCTTTTGCTTTCTTTGAATGTTCCTCTAGGGGCTGCAAACTTTTCTGCCTCCTGCATTGTTTGCCTAGCCCATAGAGGTCTCTTTCTACCGATAACAATGTCAGTAGGCCCATCAACAAGTTCCAAAGCTCAACTGGATCATCATCTTCTTTTGGATTAGTAGCCTCCCTCTGAATCTCAGGAGTATGGTCAACTTCCATGTCTGAGGAGACTCTTGGTTTCATTGTCTATCTCCATGTGAGAGCCTTTAGATCTCTTGAATGCAACATCTTCTTCAAATGTAACATCCCTGCTGATCTCTATCAGTTTCTGACCTGGAATGTAAATCCTGTAGGCTTTTGAAGACTCACTGTAGCCCACAAATATTCCCTTCTTGCCAGATGGTTCCAACTTTGTCCTTTTATCTTTAGGGACATGAACATACACAGGACAACCAAATATTCTCAAATGGCTGACTTCAGGCTTCACACCTGTGAAAGCTTCTTCAGGAGTCATGTTCTCCAAGATACGATGAGGGCTCCGATTCAGAACATACACAACTGTCCTAGAAGCTTCAGCCCAAAGGAAGATTTGCAGATCCTGATCATGAATCATGGCCTTAGCTGCTTCTACAATAGATCTGTTCTTCCTTTCTGCTACACCGTTTTGTTGTGGATTGTAGGGAACACAAAACTCCCTCTTAATTCCTGCTTCAACACAAAAGTTACGAAAGCTTCCAGAGATGTATTCTCCTCCGTTGTCAGATCTCAGAACTTTGATCCTCTTCCCGGACAAGTTCTCTACATGAGCTTTAAATTCCTTGAGTTTCTCAAGTACTTCCTCAGATTCTTTAGTCTTTAAGAAATAAATCCAATTCTTTCTAGAGTAGTCATCAATGAAAATTACATAATACAAGAAACCACTCAAAGAAGCAACAGACATTGGACCACACAAATCAGAATGAACAAGATCTAGAATGCTTTTAGATCTACTTTCACTACTATGAAAGGGTCTTTTAGTATTCTTACCTAATGCGCATCCACGACAAGTACCTTCATGCTCCTAGTTGAGTTTAGGAATGCCGGTGACCATCTTCTCCATGGTTGGAAGCGCTCAGAAGTGAATGTGAGCAAGTCTTCTATGCCAAAGCTCACACAAACTTGATGTATCATGCAACAAAGCCTATAGTGGACGAGTGGAAAGTCTGTAGAGACATTCTTGCCGAACAACAATCACTCGGGCTGACTTGATGTTAGAGTTCTTTGGCCATGCAAGAACTTTACCTTCGGAGAATGCAACTTGATATCCCTTGTCCTCCAAGGCTGAAATAGAGATGAGGTTCCGCTTGATGCCTGGTACAAATAGTACATCACTCAACTGCAAGGTGATGCCGGAATCTAAGTGAAGAGTGGAGGTCCCAACACCTTTCACTGAATAACAGGCATCATCTCCAATTATGACTCGGAAACTTGTATCTCTCATCACCAAATCTGAAAGATGTTCTCTAAATCCAGTAATGTGACGAGAGGCGCCACTATCAATCAACCAAGTGTTGCTATTTGTTGGAATATTGC
Organism: Sequoiadendron giganteum; assembly: GCA_007115665.2. Classification (NCBI taxonomy): domain Eukaryota; kingdom Viridiplantae; phylum Streptophyta; class Pinopsida; order Cupressales; family Cupressaceae; genus Sequoiadendron; species Sequoiadendron giganteum. Next base: position 88,138,628 of record CM021100.1, on the reverse strand, counting down.
TTGACAAGGCAGAATAGAATAAAAATTCACTTGAATCCTTTTGAGGAGAGATCTCACCCACAATTGCAATTGAAGCATGCTGTTTTGGTCTAGTTGGGCAATCCTTTGCATAGTGACCAAACTTGTCACATCTGAAGCACTGTATGTGGGAAAGATCCTTCTTCTTCTTAGATGCGGGAGCACCATCAAATCTTCTATCTTTATTCCTCTTGAAGTAGCCTTTCTTTCCTTCTCTTCCTCTCTTCTTCGAAGATTGAGCGACAAGCACATGAATTTCCTCATTGGTAGAACTTTGCCCATTGCCTCTTGCTGCTAATCTCGATTCCTCTTGAATGCAATCTGCCCTCAAGCGATCAAACTTAGGTAGCTTTGATCTCACACTAATGCCTTGGATATATGGTTCCCAAGATTTAGGAAGACCATTAAGAGCCAACATGGCCAATTCCTTATCATCAACCATATGCCCAATGGTAGAGAGCTGATCTCTCAATTCAGTGATCTTCATGAAGGACATGACAGAATCTCCTTTTGCCATCTTGACATGATGAAGCTGTTGCTTCAAGGAAAGAGCTCTGCTTGTGTTATTGAACTCATACATTTCCTCCAAGGTTTTGAACATTTCTCTTGCTGTCTTCAACTTGGAGATGATTGGCACAAGGTGGTCCTTCAGCGAATCAACCAAAAACTTTTTCGCCTTAGTGCCATTCTTCTTCCATTGTGGCTTGCATCTTCATCGGAAGGTTCAGGAACTTGCCCTCCACGAACTCAGCAACTCATTTTCTTCCAATGCAAGCATCACTCTAAACTTCCAAGAGGTGAAGTTGGAAGCACCTTCAAGCCTATCTTTGATCTTGAGCCCGTTCACCATTGTGAGGATGAGATAGATGTTAGAAGATGACAACACGAGTGGATGGAAGCGCTGCTTATGTAAATCTGATCACAATCTTCTTTAAACCCGCTTTGATACCATGTTAGTTTTAGGATCAGAAATACAATAAACAGAAATTGCAGCACATAAGACAATGAACACCACTAGATACCTTGGGAAAACCCTCCAACTTGAGAGGAAAAACCCAGCAAATATATTGCTTATATATTCAGGAATAAGAGCAGAAATCTGCTTACAACTCAAGCCCAACACAAGGCCGAATTTGATACAATGAATAATAGCACCACTCCTAGATGCGAAGATACAACATGAATATGTTTCTCCTTGAAATCAATCTGCTGTCACAAAATAATGATCTGCTGCTCAAGTGCGAACTTCTTCTAGGAATGCGAATATGATGAATGAACTTGATGATCAAATGAGCAAACTCCACCTTGTATAAATACAAAATAATGTGACTCTTCATGTAGGTCGGCCTCATAAAGAATTAGCAAATATTAAATATTATTTCTTTAAGTCAGCCCCATTTAATTATTCACAATAATTAAATATTATATTGTGTTGCCAAGTGAAGCGCCTCTTCACTTTAATAAATAAATGAATAGCCGTTAGGCTATATGAATTTATTGTCCAACAATCAAGGCGGAAGTATGTAGCCCGAAGCTACAACATCAACAATGGGTTACCTAGATACGATATGCCTCGGAAAAAAATAGTAATGAAAAAATACAGCCAGTTGGGAGTGATGCCAAGCAATCAGCCAACTGGATCTCAGAAGCCAACAAATCCACCATAAGAGAGGAAGAAATATCAGAGCTTGAAAATAAATTGGGAGGATTATTTGCTTTCCTAGATCATATAAGTTGATATATATATTGAAAAAAAGCTTGCATGAATTGTCATTTCTATTGGATGTAGTTTGTTTGCTTATGGAGTTAAGAAAGCTGGTTATCATGGGATGCACGTTTTGAAAAAAAAATTGGTCGCATAGCTTCATGAATATTGCTCTTATCTTACGTTAGCTTTTATAGTATCTTTTTTTTTTTATTCCATTACCATTGCTGAATCATATGACTAATGTTATGATTAATTTTTCAGTCATGGGATATTGAATAAGTTTTATATTATTTTGTCATATTTCAATTTAGTGTTAAATTGTGATGCTTTGGGTCCATTTTTAAAATGATCCTATTTTATTATCCAGGAGACAGAAGAACTGATAGCAGATGTTCTAGGAATCGAGGTTTTTAGGCAAACTATTGCTGGAAATATTCTTGTTGGCAGTTATGGTGTGCTTTCTAACCGAGGGGGGCTGGTAAGAATCAATATTTCTCTTGCTCAAACACCTAATACTTAAATTTGGCTTCCCAGATAGAGAAATTTCTACTTTTAGTTATGGATTTGTTCAAACTTGGAAGTCATTATTTTGTATATGATTGTTTGGTGTTCATGTTTAGTGTGCTTTATTACTGAGGGAGGGCTGGTAAGAATCAATATATCTCTTGCTCAAACATCTATTACTTAAATTTGGCTAGATGGAGAAATAATTACTTTTAGTAATGGATTTGTTCAGTCTTCGAATTAGTCATTTTGTATATGATTGTGTTGGTGCTTATGTTTATTAGCTTGGAGATGGTCTGAAATGCACATTTGAGATATTTACTGGCACGATTTTGTTGTTGTTTGATAGGTACATCCACACACATCCATTGAAGATCTAGACGAGTTATCGACACTCCTCCAAGTACCACTTGTAGCAGGCACTGTCAATCGTGGAAGTGAAGTTGTGGCTGCTGGAATGATTGTAAATGATTGGACTGCTTTCTGTGGATTGGACACAACAGCAACTGAATTGTCAGTTATTGAAAGTGTTTTCAAATTGAGAGAATCGCAGCCTAGTGCTATAGTCGATGAGATGAGAAAGTCATTGATAGATAGCTATGTCTAAATCTCTCATAGTGTGTACCATTTAGGTGGCCTATAAAAAAACATGGTGCACATCATGATAACCTTGCTAAGCAGCTTGAATTAATATGTTTTGGCATAAATCCGAAAAAAAAACAGTGGATGTCATAATAGCCTTTCGCTAAGCAGCTTGAATTATTATATTTTTGCCTAAATTCCAATATAAGTATAAATGTTAGAAAGATAGAGATCTTACTTTCAAGAAATTCAACCATGGTAGTTGTTGGGTAACCATTTATCCAATGTCTGGGCACTAGGCCTACTAAATTAAATCTGATGCTTAATTTTTTTTTTAAATCAGTATGGTCTTCTCAGCATTGTCATAGCAATTCCAGATTTAATCTAAAGGTTCAACTTGTATCTTATCTCTTCTAGAGTCATTCGTTCCTTTCAATATGCAACTTTCATTTGAGCAGTCTTATCTTTGGTTGTTTAGATCTATGCAAATCATTTCACAGAAGATGAATCCCACACACAAAATATCTGAGAATTAGGTTGGAGACATTAAGTGGAACAAGAAGAGGATGTCATAACCAAGTGCACCTCTCAATCATGTCAACATCTTATTGAGCAAATTTAACATGATGAAAGAAAACTACCACGGGAAGGAAAGCCACTGTCATGTCAAAATAATCATATGCCACTAGATCAGATGTGGCACAATAGCTTTCTGAGGTGTACAGTCGTGGTATCATGAAAATTTTCTTGGGATTCTTGGAGCAGTTGAATGGAAAATCTGTTATTCTAGATGCATACGTTTTTTTTATCAGCAAAGTGACATGCCAATCTATACAAAGTTAAGTTACCTCCCACACATCCTCAAGTTGGAGAGATTTTCATAAGAATCCACTTGAGGATGGGCTTATTAATCACTTATGTTAGCATATTTTAAAAAATACAAAAGATCAAATGGATTGCCTAGTCAATTGTAACCACTTGCCAGTAATATGAATGTCACGCAGAGCTGTTTGGTTAGGCCCAAAAGGTTTGAAAAATAGGGAAGCATAATAAAGTTGTGGTTTTGTATCAAGGATGTCATTTTTTTGAGAATTTGTGCTCTGCTTGAGATCATGAATACAATGGCCATAACTCAGAAGCCTATGGACAATCACAATGCGCTGCTTCAAAATGTGAAAATAAAGAAGGGAAACTCGGAAAGTTGGCAGTGATGCAAAAAATGGGGACATAAATATTTAAAGATGTTCCAATGCATTCATTTAGATTGTGTTGCTCAATATGTGCTGGAAATGAAATTTTAACATCTTAGTTACATACTCATTGCTACATATTTTAATCAAATTTAGTAACAAAATGTGGCTGTCGCTCAAAGATGGACGTTAAACATTTATGAACGTAGTGGATATTAGAGACCAATAAAGATACAGAGAATTTGACGATAAAAGTTGAAACTTTGAAGCATAATTGATTGATGTGTGGAGACTTCATAGAGAAATGATGATGGCAGTGACTGGTTCAGCAGCGCCCCTTGCATTCTGGGACCTTTGTCCTCCCCTTACACTTGCTGCATTTACCCATGATCTTGACTTTTTGATGTGTGCAAGTTTACATCTGTAGTTGGGTGAGACAACCTAGTTGGCATTCGCCCAACCTTTAACACCAAATAGACAATTTACGAAGAAGCAAATGCGACTAGGGTCGTCTTGTTGCAAATTTAAAGGACGAAGGGCCTGATTGTATTCCATGGATGAGTCACAAATTGATCTTCCTAACCTTATTCCCATCATTGTGGCAACTCCCTTGAGAAAATCTAAGCTCCCACTTGTTATATGCAAACCCTAGCCCTTGTTTGGCTAATGTCTACATCTGTCGATCGATGTTGGTCCACCTTCCAAAATCACCACACAGTGGTAATTATGTTCATTTCAACAACGGCCAAATGCTAGTTGATGATACCCAACACACTAAGGTTGAGGGGGAGATCATTGACAAATGCCCTGATTTGGGGAGTGATCAATGAGATAGGGTTATTTATTTTGAGCATTGTGATGATATCATCAAATTTAAATTAGACTAGAAAGCTTGCTTTGTTATTCGATTATCACTATGAAAGTCATCTATTTAAGAGTTGCCCTCCACGAAAGCCTTGTCCCTCCCACATTTTCCAATGGTACCAAACCCACCCCTTAAACCTCAACAAATGCCTCTTAAGGAATCAACCTCAATGGACTCTACTTAATCTTCGTCCCAAACTAGACTATACATGCCATCTTTTTACCAACCCTCCTCTTCCTCTTCCTCTTCCTCATCCAACTTCCCTCTCCATTGCCCCTCTTCACCAACTCAACCTTATAAAACCATTGTCCTTGATGAGGGATGCATAATTGTGAAGAGAAGTAAGGAAACTTTGCCTCCTTATTGTTAATGAACCATGATTTGATGGTTTCTCCACAAAAGCCTTGTCCCACCCACATTTTCCAATGGTACCAAACCCACCCCTTAAACCTCAACAAATGCCTCTTAAGGAATCAACCTCAATGGACTCTACTTAATCTTTGTCCCAAACTAGAGTATACATGCCATCTTTTTACCAACCCTCTTCTTCCTCTTCCTCATCCAACTTCCCTCTCCATTGCCCCTCTTCACCAACTCAACCTTATAAAACCATTGTCCTTGATAAGGGATGCATAATTGTGAAGAGAAGTAAGGAAACTTTGCCTCCTTATTGTTAACGAACCATGATTTGATGGTTTCTCCTAATCCAACAACCCCCTATGGATGCAATCTAGGTTTCCTTCCTAAGAAAAATCTTATATGGAATCTTAACCCCTACTATAAGAGATTTGGTTTTGTGCCTTGTATTTAGTGGAGGACTCCATTTTATATACCTCCTAATGAGGTGCACCATTTAATGATGGAATGTGAAGGGAATTAACTATCCTATCTTCAAAATATAAGGTTAAATAGCCTCATGTTTCACAACATTGATCATCATGATGTTGCAAGAAGTTAGAGTTGTGATATCATATTGGATATTACACTTAACGTCATTTAGAAGGAAGCTATATGTTCTTACATACAAATCTTAATGAACGAAATGACAAAGTTGATCTTGGCTAAGCACCTTGGCTTTCCAAACCTAATGATGTTACAAGAATGGAACCAAATAATTGCTATGTGGGGGCCACCCTCCTATCCCAAGGAAGTTTTATGGCTTTTGTTTAGATTATGCTTTCATGCCCTCCACTAAAGGGACCCAACTCTAGGATTGAATGAGAATCGACCTCTCTACTAGTGATTGGATTATAGAGGAAGAATTTAACTTGGTTGACTATTTTACAAATCAAAGCTAGATGAGCAACATTGGACCACCTTAGCCTACTTTGCCTTTGGCTTTGAATTAGCTTTAGCCTACTCATGTGGTGGTGGTTTGTTATTTGGCTTCTTTGCCTCATTGTTTTATTGTTCCTTTTGGCTAAAGTGATGACTTGCCCCTTCAAACTCATTCTGTCCCACCTCAAGAATGAAGACCATATTGCTAACCTAATTGCTTCTTGGAATACTTAATCTAAACTGCAACATATAGATGAATTTACTGGTGAGAATGAGCCATTTCATGCTGCACCACCTTTATAAGAGAGTGTAAAAAAGGTTGCTAGTAAGAGAAGATGACTTGAGAAACCCCTCAAAGGATAACTTAGAGATCCCTCCTAGATGGTAATCATCATAACAACATTATTCAATAGTTTGTGGATTGCATTAGGGATCTCATTAAACTCCTAGATGTTTACAAAGGAAGGGGTGCTCAAATTAGAGCTCATCTCCATTGGACAAAATATGGTGATAGAGGGTTAAAGTTCTTCTAGTACAATAAATAGCTTGACAAATCCAATATGGAATTCTAAGTTGTGACTCTTGGTCTTCCATAGTTGGCTTCTAATGTGGAAGTGGTTTCTCAGTAAGTGGATTTCTAAGTTGCGACTCTTGGTCTTCCATAGGTGGTTTCTAGTGTGGTTGCTTGAAAGGAGCTAATATTAGTCTCATGGTTGTGCTCGCAAAAGCTTGTATTGGTCTCATATTGATGCTTGTTGAGAAAAATCATTGTATATGATACGGAATATAAAAGTAGCTAGACAAAATCTTAACTATTAAGAAACTAGATGAAGCTCTTAATTACATGGCTGGTAAGAAAAGCCCTAATATGGATGGCTTGCTTGTTGAGTTCTACAAAGCCCTTTGGTTGCATATTAGAAAAGACTAATACTATGTTCATATTGAAGGAATTGAAATGGACATGATGGGATTGGTGATCAAGATCTTATAAAGCTCATTGCCAAAGACAATAATTGAGACTCTATAAGACTCTCTCAAATACCTCCTACAAGATTATAACTAAAGCCTTGGCCCACAAGATCAAAGCTATTACTTAGGAGATTGTGTTAATCGAGACAAATTGGCTTCCTTAGTAGATGTTTAATTCTTCACAACTTGGTCCTTGCTTGGAAGATTGTTGAATGGGCTTAGGATTTTCATAGGATGTTTTGACCATCAGGTTGGACTTTGACAAGATTTATGGTAGAATCCAATGACCTTTCATTCTGAAGATTTTGGCTTGGCTAAGATTTAGGCCTTAACTCACAATACCAATCAAGAGATTCTTCATGGATGCTAATGCTAGGCTTGCCATCAATGATATGTTATCCCTATAGTTTTCTCTTTAAAGTTCCATTTGTCAAGGTTGTTACCTAGCTCCTATTTTTGTCCTAGTTGACTCTCTTGGCTATTTGTTCAAACACGCTCTATCCAATTGCCTCATCAAAGGAATTGCTTTTCCCAACAATACGGTTGTCCTCAACTCCTACTTTGCTAATGATAGTAGCTCTTCATTAAAAAAATCGCTAATAAATTTACTAACACTTTGGATTCCAAATCTTTATTGCTCGTCTTGGGATCCCACCTAACCCTTCACAAAATTGTGTTCTTCATGACTAGACCCAACCCTCACTATACAAGGATCCTTATTGACTGGCATGAACTAAAGCATGAGAGCATATAACAAGATATATTGGAATCCCCTTTAAGCTTGGGGTCTCTCTCAAAGACATGGAGTTAGTTTATCAAAAAAATCAAGTCAAATTGTTGAACTAAAGAAATGTGTTCCTCTTGATGACTAACATAATTCAAGTTGCCAACAAGATTCTTTTAGCTAGTCATATCTATATTTCTTCTTGTTTAATTCCTTTTAAGGCATGGTGCAAACAAATTGCCAAATATAAAAATGACGAGCGGAGCGAGTGAAGCCCAACTAGCATAATTCAAATGGGAGCGGGTGTTGTACTATGGAAGCCCAACGAGCAAATTTGGAAGCTGCACTGGACTATCTATACAGGGTTGCGCAAGGACTGCTTGGTCCTCCCTCGGACAGGGTTCCTGGCGCCTGTAAAGAGGATTTTCCTCCATTTTCTTTGTAGGAAAAAGGCGTGTGAAATGGTGTTGAGTGCGGTGTGGGGGACACCCGTCGGTTGGTTGCTTCGTAGGTCAGTAAGGAGGCTTTGCTGTCTGTTGGGGCCGCGCTGGGGGCTTCTCCTCACGGGATTCCTCTGGGTTCTGCTGCAATTGGGGTGGATGGGAATCCCCTAAAATTTGTTGCTAGGCGGAATGGTGATGGCAGAGGCTCTCTTCCTGCTGGCGGCCATCAAAAATCATTTTCTGATGTGGTTTTGGGTGCTCGTTCTCATATTCCTCCTACTTTAGCTAGGGTTTGGCCTCTGCCTTATGCCTGTGCATCACCTGTTGTGGCCTATGGGCCTGAGGTTGCTAGGAATGAGGATTTCTATTTGCATCAAGGTGTGGTCTGTAGGTTTAATGGCTTGTGGACCTCCCTTCAGAATCTCCATGAGTAGGTCTCTGGTTCCTGGAAGCCTATTGTTTCTGGACTGATTGACCTCTATCCCAGTGCTAGAGGTTTTTTCTTTGCACCCTTTTCTTCCCCTGAGGATCGTGACTGTGTATTGGACAGGGTGTGGATGTGGGGTGATCATTCGCTATTCATTCGGCCTTGGTCTCGCTCTTTCAATCCTCTTACAGAGCCTCTGAATATTCGACCAGTTTGGGTTCAACTGCTGAATCTCCCTCTCCAGTTTTGGGAGGATTCTTGTTTCGAAGCTATTGGCAACGCCATTGGTAGATTTTTGAAGGTGGATTCTACATCTCGGGACCTTAGGCATACTATAGTGGCTCGTATTTTGATCGATTTGGACATCTCCAAACCTCTCTTTGGGGATGTGGTTTTGATGGTGGAGGACAGACCTTGGAAGCAACTCTTGGACTATGAGGGGCTCCCTTTTCGGTGTAGGTGATGTTTCTCTATTGGTCATTTGGCCTCTGGCTCCCCTCTTACTCGTCACAAGGGCGCTGCTACTTGGTGGAAGGATGCTCTCACAGACCATATCACGGTGGGCTCTTGACGTTCCTATGGCAGATGCCCCTTCCTTGTCTACTTCTTCTTTGGAGGCTGTGTCTCCCCTGGCTCCTCCTTCGATTCCTTCTGTGGAACCAGTGCTGCCTTGTACTGTTGCTGCTGTGCCAACAAAACCTGCCTGTCCTTTGACGACCACTGCTGCTGTTTCTCTGACGAACTCTTCTGTTGTTCATTCAAATGCTCAAATCTCCTTTTCCTCGTTTCTGACTACGCTGCATAATGACCTTTCTTTGGTGGTTGTTGAGCAACCGCTCCTCCCTCCTCGATTGGTGGACCTTGTCTTTGTGCCTTTTTGGTCTGTTGTGCATAGAAAAATGAAAGGACTACCCAAAATGTGGCCTCAGGTTTTGGGAGACAGGTCTGGTCCCTCTGCTTCTGAGGTTGTTTTGCCCTCTTGACATGCTATGTGTTTGTTGTTCATGTCCTATTTTTGTTGCCTAGTTCATGTCCTATTTTGAACTAGTTTGTTTTTTAGGCCCTTTGGGCCCTCCGTGTAAAAGGTACGACACCTTGTAAATGCTTCTTACTTTATCAAAAACAAATTGCCAAATTGATTAGGGGTTTTCTTTGGGCCAAGGGGGGTAAAAAGAAGGGTTTTCTCACAACCTCTTGGCTGTATTGCATTCAACTAAAAGACAAAGGTGGTTTGTGTATAATTGACCTTCACTACCAAGGAATTTTGTATTCTAGTGCATTATATTTATGCACAATTGCTTTATTATTTGAGCTTAATGTGCACATGATAAGATTTCTTAGGTGTTTCTCTCACATATAGTTGTCATCTTGTTGAGAGCATATTCTATATTTAGCAAGTTATAATTGTTGAAGTGAGCAACCAAAATCTTCAATTTGCAACACCAAATAACCTCCACAAGCAATAGAGAGAAGCAACAATGAAAGATGCTATTCCACCAAACAAGAATTACAATATGATACAATATGATCAAGATGTGATCAAGATGCAAAATATGCTAGAGACACCTTGCTTGTAAAGACAAGGTGAGAGATAGGATTAGACAAGATCACAACAAGTGTCTTAATCCTATCACATGAGACAACTAACTCATAACTACCTAGGATAATGTAAAATCTAGATAAGACCATTGAGACTTCTAGAAGAAAGCTTATATCCTAAGTAAACTTAACATGTTAATAAGTCCCCTAAGTCCCTAGTAAAGAATTAACTAGGTACAAGACTCTTCACACCAACAATAATTAACTTGGTTTTATCACATAGTGACTTAGTGATTTAGTAGTAGTTATATGTTAGGACTCTTCTTAAGAATCTTCTATTTACACTCACTTTTACCTCATAATATTATAGAAAATATTGTTAGAGATGTAGTCTATAAGATAACCACTGACCAGTCCTTGATCTTTCATGTTATTGTGCATGCTTGCATGTTCCTCCATTTGTACATTTCTCTCTTTGTTTCAACACATTGTTTATTAGTGAATCTCTTGTTCTAAGTAATTTCTTATGGATGGTTCTTTGCCTTCAAAGGTTTTCTGAATCCACTTTTTTACATGCAACCTAAGACTTAATTTCTTAATGATTTTCCTAATAATGCAACCTAAGACTTAATTTATTAAATAAAAGACCTAAGTTAAACTTATGCTAGTGTAATTAAATAATTAATTACACCAACATCCCCCAATAAGTGCAACTTAGGGAGGAAATGAAAATGCAATGATTATGCAAGGGTGGATGATGGGTATCAGCTACATGATGGTAATTTTAGATACCCATTTACAAATAAGAATGAAATGCAAATAATCTACCATAAATGGAGAAAAGGGGAAAACCTAGTGGGAAGAAAACCCCTCTCCAAAAAAGGAGATGAAATGCAGATAAGTGAGGAAGGATGGAGTACTCCATGCTACCCCCAAGTACACCATCTATCACATGGATATAATACAATCAATAGCCCCCCCATAGGAGGGGAAGAGAGAGAATATATAGCCCCCCCAGAATATGTGATTACCTATAAAAATGGTAAGTGCCTGAAGACAAAACATGATCCAATGTCGACAAACAACTTGTCTCCCTTTCAGAAGAAATAAAACCAAGTAGAAATACAAGGATGCTTCCCATTCCGAATAAGATTTGAAGGAAGTAAGAATCAATATAGATGTTGAAGATGTCTTTGAAAACTGCTCATATCTTTCCTTTACCATTGAAGATGAAGATGCCACAATCAAATCAGGTACATGCCCAATCAATGAAGAAGGTGAAAAACGAGGACAATGCTGAAACTGATCCTGAACGAGATCCAAAAATTGCAATAAAATGATCCTTCCATTAAAGGAATAGATGGAGACTAGATTTCCCCCCTAGAATTAAGTGTCCTCAAAACCACTAAAAGAAGTTTGAAGCAACAAAGGTGTCCAAACCACATGTCTCCCACTAGGAAGAAGCAAATCCAAAGGTAGATGTTGAAGAAAATCCAACTCCATAATGAAATGAGAGGGAAGAAGTCTCATATAGGAAATCTCTGAAGAGAAAACAAGTGCCTCCAAAGTAGTCTCTAGATCCCCAATCAAGGTCGAGACAAAGGAATGTGGAGACTCAAGAAAACTCTCCAAAGTAGAATCTACATAAAGGAGAGATATCCCCTCAAGAATGTCCTCCAAACCTGTAGAAATAACCAAGTTTGCAATAGCTGAAACAAAGCTATCCTGTGATGCCAAGTTTGGAAAACTGAATGTATCCTGATGAATGATAGAAGCCTCAATCAATGACTTTGGACAATGAATCATTGAATGTGAAGGTATATTAATAGTCTCTTATGGAGAAGAAGGAGCATCTAAAGAAACCTTGTCAACCTCTTTGGAAGATTCAAGGCATTCCAAACAATCAACCTCCTACACAATAATATCATCATGGGGCACCTGATCTGAAAAATTACATTTTGAAACATGATCATTGAGGAATGGTGGAGTATCAGAATCTCTATATAGCTCACAAATCTTAGTCCAAAGAATATGAGGAAGGAAAATCATAATGATCAATAGATTTAAAAACATCACAATCAACTTGTATTGCAATGATCGCTAAGACAACATATCTGTTGTAACTCCAAGAAAATTCTTGAATACCTTGACTTAGATCAGGAACTATACCATACAAATGTGGCAATAATTCAAGTGATTGGAGATGGTTTATGATTCCATCTCACCATTTTTTATAGTTTCCCTTGTGCAACATAACCAAAGAAGGATAATATGCAAACCCCATAATGTACTATGAAATTTCTCCAAGATTACAAAGATAATGACCTTCAATATCAAATAAAAACTTCTAAATAATGATATGCAACTGAAATGATGTCTTCAATGCAAAAAACCTTTCACCAATCTTTAGGATATCCAAGTAATGATGAAAATGCACCAAATTATAAAAAAAATATAATGTAAAGCACCTAGAGCTAAAACTAAACAAAGGAAAGGACTGATGAAAAAGCTCTGTAATACCTTCTTGATGCCGCTAGAATCATCGAATTTCGATAAACGGTTGAGAAGATATGAGCCTTTAAGTCCAAATTAGGGTTTTGACTTCAGTTGGCTGTATATTTTTATAACAAAAAAATACTAGCAAATAGTGGGCACCACTGGAAAGTATACTTCAACAACTTTCCAATGATATCTTGTTTTTTTGGATTTCAAGATTGTGGTCAAAAGTTACAACCCTCGGAAGATTATTGCACTTTTGGGGCTAAGCAAGCTAATTAGGTGCAAAAAATTAGCACCGAGGGCTAAAAACAATTCGGCCCTTGATTGTTGATGTAACTGCAAGCTCTGCAGTGGCAAAAAAAAATGCCCCCTCCTGGAGTAGCATCGAAGCTATGACTGGGTAGAGTGGGTTGAGTTGAAGGTGGTGCCACCTGGATTGGGCGGAGCCCACGATTCTCAAGGTGACCGATGGACGACAGGCTAAGGACTCTGGTCGGCTTGGTGGATGGAGGCCAAAAAATAAAGCACTGACAGTGAGGCAAGAAAGACAGTGGGTCGGCGATGGACAAGCTGATAACAATGGTCGGTATGATGTGGTGGGTGTTGACCTACTACGACCAACAAAATCTTTCTATAGATTTTACAAAAGTCGGCAAATAAAAAAATGAATATTTCCTATAGGGAAATTCAATTCTTTTAATAATGTCGATAATTTAAAATAGTCTACAAAATATCAAACAAATTTGATATGCTGACAGAGTGAATAAAACTATAGCCATGAGGAAAAAATATTAAACTCTTTGTATGCTGATGGGTGAATAAAATATAAGTCGCCCATAAATATTTTGTGTTTCTGCCAAACTATTGAAAGCTCGATTCTTTTTTTTCCAAACAATATGAAATAGCCTTGATTTTTTTTGAAATAAAAAATGACCTGCACCTAAAAAAAAAATTCACAAAGGACAACTGACAGGGAGGATTTTTTACTGCAAAATTGTACGGATCGTATGATTTGATTTTGCAAACCCTAAAAATACCTATGATGGCTCCTGAGTTGATGTATCTAATTTTGATGAATGAACAAGCGATCCTAGGGTTTTGAGGCCTTCTGAAGACAATGGTGAGCTTGTATTTGAATCATTATACTCTATAAATCAGCTTGGTCCTTGGGTAGAGCCAAGTAGCCTGCAAAGAAAACCTTCAAGCCTACAATGAATTTCTCTAGCCCAACTTTCTTGATCCTGAGATGAACCTTCAATGGAAAAACTTTGATACCATATTGAAATAATGGATGCACAATGTCCCTATGAAGCTGTAGCCTTCAAGAGGATCTTTTCCAAGAATAAATTCACCCACACAGAAAGTGTTGCAACTTAGGCATGCAAATATAGATTATTTGATTGATCTAGAATATGATTACAAATGTAAAAATGCCTTGAATATATAGGAAAGAGTGAGATACAAGATGCATTATGATGTTTCCATGTGTCTTGATCTAACAATATGTGCCAACTTGTAAACCCTAGCTAACTACCTAGGGAATGATGAACTAATTGAGATAAGTTCTAGATGATATGCTAGAAAAAATCTTATCTCGTAAATACATGGAAAGGGGGATGACCCCATTATTAATGATTTTCTTAATAATGCAACCTAGTACTTAATTTATTAAATAAAAGACCTAAGTTAAACTTATGCTAGTGTAATTAAATAATTAATTACACCAACATGCTCTACATCAGTCTTCACATTGTTCTACATTGTCTCCTTTTTCGGTTAAGATTGGGGACTCCTCGCATTGTGACATTTGAGCGGGTAATCACCATTGAAGGGGGGTTGCATGGACTTTCTTCTACATTCTCTTATGGGGGGGAATTTTTCCTCACTCGAGGTTTTTTCATTCTCATCTTTTTTTAGAGCATTTTTCTTATTTTTCTCTCTTTTGGGGAGGATTTTTGTCCCACTTGGTTTTCTCCTTTTCTCCATTTGTGAGAGATTGCATTTGTACATGGGTACATAACATGACCTAGTCGTCGGGACCCATCTTTGCATCTTGGTTTCATTTTCATAATAATCTTCTCCCTAAGTTGCACTTAAGGGGGGTGTTGGTGTGAATAAATGTCTTATACCTAGTTAGTTCACTTACTAGGGACTTAGGGGACATATTCACATGTTAAGTTTACTTAGGTCCTAAGATTCTTTCTAGAAGGTGTTAGTTGTCATTAGTTGTTATCTTATCTTTTGACTTGTAACACATGTGACCTAGGTAATTGTGATAAGTTGTCTCATGTAATAAGATCAAGACACTTGTCATAATCTTATGACATCTTGTATCTCACCTTGGCTATATAACCAAGGGGTCTCTACTACACAACTCCATGGATTCTTTTTTCATTCATTGATAATACTACAGTTTATTCTTGTCATACTCAAATCTTCTCTCTTTGTGCTTTCCATTTGGCCTCAAGATCTTAGCAAGCTATCTCCATAGCCAATTTTAACAAGATCTATAGATGACATGTTGTAGAGTGAGAAAGTGTAGTGTAGATTTTTATGTTACATTCCAGAAAGTTGTAGATTCTAATTCACATTTCTTATACAAGGGTGTCACTACTCTTATCCTCTCAATTTGGCTCCAAAATTTTAGGATAGGTGCAAAAAACTTTTCCCCTATCAGATATGCTTTTATTTTGTCATTTTTCAATTTTGTTTGTATGAATAAATTGTGTTTTTAGATTAGGCTTCATAGTTAATCAGGTCAATAAATTCACATTAAATCCAATCAATTTTTAAGGCAATAAAAGAACCAAGGCCAGGGTAGATTGGATCTCCCTTTAGGTTGTTATCCAATCTTGACACCTTGAGTGGCTTGGCTTCTAATTTTGATGTGAAAAAAGTTTGATCCAATTTGTTCATTAGGTATATGATCTCTTTTTCCACATCACAATCATAAAATGGTAATTTAGCCAATTAGGAGTTGCCAAAAATCTATCTAATCTCTCAACAATGTAGATTAAATCCCCATTCTAAGGGCAGATACCTATTAATCCATGGTTATTGAAAAATATTAAAAATCTTTTTGATGTTTGCAAGTTTAGGTAGAACCACCCTTCTTCTATGTTAAAGAGAGAATATCATAGAAATCGCCTCTATAATGACTAAATAAAAAACAAAGGATTGAAGAAAAACTGAAATATTGTTCCATACCTTCAATTTTTCTTTCGTATTGGTTGGGTCATAAACATTCATCAAGGAAAACTCCATGTTGGTAAATTTGCAGGATATTTTAGTTGCCATCTAATTGATATCCTCTAATGTAGGCTCAATTATAACTTGATGTTCCATAGTATTCCAAAACCTCCCAAAGCCTTAATAGTAGGAAGGAATTTTCTTTCCCAATCTCCTTTAGGGCAATAGCAAGAAGATGCAATCATTAGAAAACATTTTTGTTTCTTGTAGGAGTACAATATGAGCATTAGAATTTTTTTAGGTGACACTTAAAAATCATCATTTTTTAGGGGTGTTGAGGCCCTTAATATTCCAAGTAGATATATTTATGGCTCCTTAAGGGAGGGGGTTCCTGCATTAGTATTCAAGAAGAATTTGTTGATATGAGTTTGACTGCCAACATTAGCCTCTTCATATCGCTTTTATTTATTGAATTTCCTTCCTCTTCTCTTGCCAAATTTCAGGGACGGTTTATGGATTGTGGATGCTATCTGGCTAATTGATCAAACATTAAGAAAATCAACATCATCTTACTCAAATTATTGTTATCTATACTATTCATACTCCTCTTGAATAGTTGTAAGAACATTATCCATATACTTGAGATTATACTCTAGTAGGTTGTTCATCGTCAGGGTGGAGACATATCATGGAACATGAATGTGTGTACTATTCACTCCAAAATTAGGGTTAGAGGTTTTTGGATGTTTTTCCTTCTCATTATCTTTGGAAAAAAAATATTTGTCATCCCGTATTTATTGTATGCATCTCTCATCTTTATTTAGATTGGGGGCCTTTGATGTTTTAACAATATCTCCTCCTTTAGATTCATTTTGAAATGACTATGCTTCAACTTCTTTTGGGATCCATTCTTTAGATTTTTTGGGTGAGAATAAAAATTAATTCATTTTTCATGATTCCTTATCCTGAATTTGAAAAAAAAAGAACTTTTTTCTTTCACTTTCATCACCTGCTTCCATGACTCATTTCCCACCACCAATCTCTTTGATGGCTAAAATTTGTGATCAGGTGAATAAATATGAATTACTTTTTAAGATGTTTAGTTCTAAATTTTTTAGGGATCCTAGTGATCTTCCAACCTAATAAGATAGTATTTGGGCCATAATTCAATCAAAAAGTTATAAGGCCTAATCCATTTGGGATGATTGCCTTAAAAAAATTGGTTTGGGGTGAAATTTAGTACCCGTTTTTGTAGATATAGGGTAAATTATTCCATTTTCAAAACCCCTTCTACTAAAATTCCTTGTCATCTTTTTCAAGAGAGTTTACCACAAAAAATCCCTTCCATAAAAATTTTATCACAAAATTTTATTACTAGTTTTCTTTTCCTAGGCTTCAATCCCACATCTTGTATGTTTCAATCCTATGAATCTTTGATAACATTTTGATGTCTATTTTTTATTCTTCATTCAAATCTATTTTGGTTTCAATCTAGTCAGTATTTGATGATTTGTTTCAACTATGAGCCATTTTTTTATCATTTATATTTAAAAATATAGGGCAAGGATGTATACCCTGGGCAAAATGCAAATGCCCCACTCCACATTTTTCAAGGAAGACGAGATCCAATATCTTGGAAGCCCCTTAATTATTGACATGGTAGAGAGTAACCTCATGAGATTTGAATGTTAGTTGATGAAACTATAGGCAAGAAGTCTCACCATCACACCATAAGACCGCCCCTTTAAAAGAAATTATTTTATATTTATTTAATTAAAATTATTTATCAACTTTAGTTTTTCAAATATATGTCAATATAATTACAATATTATATAAATACAATCTGAGAAAAATAAAGTACTACTATATCATAAAGGAATTTTTGCAAAAATCTAAACAATCTGTTGAAAATAAAGTACTTATGTATCATAACTGTAAAAATAATGTTGAGTTACAAGTCTTTCCAATCTCTCTACAATGTGTGAGAGAATAAAGGAAGCGAGAACTGAGATAAAGACTAAGTCTTTTTCAATATATACAATAGGTAACTCCAAGGTGCATGAGAAACACTCAAGTGTAACTGAAGTCAAAAATATCTCCACCTCCTTTTGATCCATGGGAAAAGAAGAAAAACCTCAGAAAGAAGGGTCAAAACTGAAGTAATTTGAGCAGATATAGGCTCAAACTCCCTCTCACAACTAGTTTGACCAAAGTTGACCTCAAAACTGCATGAGATGACTCCAAAACAAGACCAAACTCTTTAGTTCAACTCTGAATGTATGAAAATATCTTCAGTTCCACCTCCTTTAGATTTTTCATGATCAAGGACTGAGGTTAAAAACTAAACAAATATTAAAGTAAGAGTTACCTTAATATGTGTTATACATTTGCCTTTTTTTTTGCACTTATATAACATATATTGAGGTAATTTATAAATTACTACCACAATAATTCTTACATTTCAATTTTAGCTTCAAATCATGCAAACGTCTCAAGACTGAAAGGGACGACCTTGTGTTTGAAAAAACATGCAAGAGTATACATAAGGTGTGACCAATACATTTAGGCAAATGTAAATTCCTAAGTATTCATAAAGTGTAAACTTTGATGAAAATAAAATGATAAAAATCACTCTATCAGCCAAAAATAGGGCAAAAGAGAGCCCTAAAGTAAAAGCCCTAACCCTGTTGAAACATTATGCATTCTTTTCATTTTACACTCTGTTGCAACCCATGCTACCGCCAATGGAACTAGGGTTTGAGAAAATTTAGAGAGTTTGAAGATGATTACTCTGTCCTTCAGTTTGTTTCGATCTCTGTTATAGGTATGTCATTCATTTGAAATAAAATACCGAGGAATTTATGCTCTCTTGTGAAATAAAGCATTTTTATGCTCTGGTCGTGGTAAAAAGATGATGAAAAAGTAGTAATGAATCTATCTCTATTTTCTTCTCTCTCTTCATGTTGCCATTGGTTTTTCTCATGTCACAGATCCATTTTTCTTTTATTTATTAGAAAATTTCTCACTTCAATGGTGATACACCTCATCAACCATTGGTTTTATCGATACTTCGTTTTCTTAGGAGAACCACAAAATTGCTTCTAATCTTTACCTACATTATTCTAAAATTCTCGGTCGATCCTCTACTTTGTTCTACATTAATATCCTCTATGGTGATGATAATCCTCTTTCAGGCAGATGGAAACCCCTGCCATTGTAGTGAGTGAACTGGTCAAAATGATATTCAAGATGTTGTAGCTATGATGACCCCTAGTAGCAACCTAAGAAAGAACAATAAAAAATTACTGAAGTCTATTGCAACATATATGCCAATAGAAACAAACTATTTGATAAGCTCTTGAAAATTTCACTCAGTTGGTCAAGTTGAGTTTTGATACTCCATATTTATCACTCCACTTAAATTCATGTGACCTTTAATTTATTATTTGAAGATCTCTTATTTTGGAATGAATTTTGATGATCTATAGAAAGATTTCCATCCACACTAAATAGTGCAGATTCCATTACAAAATTTTAGAGAGAAGCTTTTATCCTAAAAGAAATCTCAAGAATGTGGCGACATCTATTGTCAATTTTCACCTGTAGATATGTCCTATCTTTCATTGTTACTTTGAGATCATCTCAATAGGATTGCACATTTGTATATTTGATGATAAAATGCTATTGGCACTATTCATATGGTCACTCACTATCCATAATAATGAAGGAAACACCCTATATTTTTAATCTTTATACCTTGTCTTGAAATTGGTGCCATAAAAATCACTCATTCTCACATTTTGTGACTGCTCTATCACTGTTTTCATGTACATTCAATACCACCCTTTGAATCAATCTTACCTATAGCTTTTAAC
This sequence comes from Sequoiadendron giganteum, assembly GCA_007115665.2. Taxonomy (NCBI): domain Eukaryota; kingdom Viridiplantae; phylum Streptophyta; class Pinopsida; order Cupressales; family Cupressaceae; genus Sequoiadendron; species Sequoiadendron giganteum. The sequence goes on along the minus strand of CM021100.1, from coordinate 88,118,818 downwards.
ATAGCTACCATGCTTTTGAAGTGGTGACTGTGACCTTTGCAAGAGGCATTGTCCCTTATATGTATTATTGTATTTGAAACATGCATGTTTATCTTAAATGTACTCTCTCAACTGCTTAAGAAAAAGACAACATGTTGGGCTCAACCCTTGTGGGAGCCAATTTTTCCACCACATGCTAAAATGTTAAAAGAGATGAATCATGAAATGAAAGATGAACCTATACTTGCACAATAAGAAAACTAGTTATAAAAATAGTGTAATTCAATGCTCTTTTCTGATGACTTGACTCTCATTTGATGATTTGATTTGGCTCCTTTGTATTTATTTGATAATGGCTCAATTGATTTAATGTATCATAGTTGTAAGTTATATGTTTGTTAATTAAATATATGATGAGATTTCATGTCCCGAGATTTAAAAGAATCCTTCAATCAATTATAGATGCATCTAGAGATCGAGAACGAGAGGAGTTGAAGATAGAAGGACTAACATGAACATAAGACCTTAAGGTGATGAATATGATATCTTCTCATATGTTTTCCTTCCTTTCTTTATCTTCAGATGTATAACTTGCATCCATTGTTGTATTAATTTAATTCAGTCATTCCCACAACTTGTGTGGGACATTTAAGAATTCTTTTGATCTTCAATGAATGAAACAACAACATTGTATATATTTTCATTTTCAAAATGAATAAAATTTAGCATATTATGCATTTTATATAATCTCTTTCTGTTGTGAATCACTACATAATAAGAACTGAGTTCCACTTGAAAATTCACTTGTAAAATATTAAGATTAGAATTTTTTTTATTGAAGTACCTTTCACCTTAGATGTAACAATTGTTTCAACTTTACCAAAATGAGTTGTAGGTGAAATTTTGGTAACATTTCTAACAATTTCTATTGAATGCTTGCCTACTAAGCATGCCAGACCAGTTGCCTTATATAATCCATTGGGCATAGAGTAATATTATTCCCTCCTCAAATTCTTGGAACCATTGTAACTCAACTGTTAGGAACTATACATCAGCAGAATAAAACAAAAAATAAACTATCATGGCTTTGTTTAGGACAGGGCCAACAAACAATGCATCTACACTTATTGAAAAACAAAATAGTACTGAAATGAAATGTGCCTTGAAAACTTATTAACTAAAGACTCTATCCTACCCTACACTACCCAGTAGTGGTAGTGCTCAAACATGACCATTCACTAGTTGTGAGAAATAGCCACCCTTCCGTAACAACAAAGGATGCTTTAAATCCTCAAGATCAACCAAAAAGAGGTGTGAAAATGATAAATATTTGATTAAATGTTGTAGCAAAGTTTGGAACATCACAAAAACCACACCTTCCTCATTTGATTGACCATCAAAGATGTTATTTTGAGGCATATAGATAAGATTAACCTAATGCTCCTTAGTTGCAATCACATGCTTTGGCACAATCATGACTTGTTGTAATTTTGTAGACTCTTCCTTGGATAAATATTTGTTTGGACACCCTTTTGAGAGGATAAAACTTGGCCTCTCACAGTTGTCTTCACGCTTATACATTGTTGTCTCTTCATCTTGCTGATTAGACTGCTCCATTTGCAGTATAATATTTTCTTCCTCCAAAGATGTTGTTTCACCTTCTATCTCAAATTCAATTTGATCTGAAAGAGTTGGTTCACACGAATGAAATTAAGGAATGATTACCTCTTTGACCTGAATAGGCTGATCACATGTTGTTGGTTCATATAATACTAGCTTATCATCTATGTTAGAACAAAAAACTTCTATAATACTTGAAAACATGTTCTCATCTAACTCATAACTTTGCATTAAATTTAGATGAGTTTTATCATTTAGTTGTTCCATACCTAGCATAGATGGTATCATGCATGTGATATCCTAATTTTCACCAAAAAATTGAGGAAGTTCATCAAATAAGTCAGAAAATTATGAGATCCACTTTCTATTTTCTTTACATGTTCAATCTAATCTCATTTTCCATCTAAGCTTGAAACAAAGGATTCAAGGTCATTCCAAAACAGGGCTTCTTCATAATCTCCATTACTTTGTGGCGTGAGAGGGCTTACCTTAGATTTAAGATCATCCTTTTGAAACACAAGTTTTGATCTGTTTGGTTGTTCAATTTGGGAAACTTCATGCAAATCATTTTCATTAATTGTCTCATACGAATTGAGGCATCAATCTCATCTTGAACTAGCAATATATCATATTCTGCAATATCTTTTGGGTGATCCAAATCAACTGGTAAGTTAGGTACCTGTGTTCCGTCTTCAACTTGCTCAATAAAAATAGGTAGTTGGTTAAACAAATAAACCAATTGTTCCTCATGTGGTGATTTCTCAGTGAAACTTGGGCATCTTGTCTCTACAAGTGAAGATCTTTAACTGGTAATCCTTGTACTCTACTTTCATTCATCTTATAAATAGCATTAGAATTTTTTTCAAATGAATCAAAATACAAGGGGTTCAATAGAAAGTTTGATCCAACATCCTCTTCACATGTACTTTGGTTATTTTGAGCTGGGGAAATAGTACAAACAACAACAACTTCATACTCCTCTTGTTCATTCTTTTACTGCTCTAATCGGTAATATTCTACAACTAAATATAGTTGATTTATAATTCTAATCTTCTCCATGATCAATGGGCTATCCTAATCAATGGGATGCTCTGTAACTACCCTAGGCTATATATGATTACCTTCCTCAACTTGCCTGAAACTTGAAATTTCATACCTTGGAAGTACTTCCTCTTGAAGTCGATTTGAAATGCAAGAAGTTGATTGGGCTTTCATTCTTTGTGCTTGGGCAACCAATATTCTAATTTTCTCTTCCTTAGCAGAAAGATCTTCTTCATACTATCTCTTCTGCATCAACAAGTCTTGCTCATAGAGATAGGCCTGATAAGACATCTCTTCCTGTTGTTGATCATACTCTTGTTCCCTCTTGATTTCCTCTATCTACTTTGTGAAGTCTAACAACGTTCCCTTGATATCATTCATGTTCATATCCCTAACTTCCAAATCTTGGAGGTGATCAAGATGTTGGGTTTTTTGCCTTAGCTTTCTAGCTTGTTTCTCCATCGGCCTTGGCGATTTCTTCTTGTTTATGGTGTTTACCACCATACTGTGATGGCTATGGCTGGCTTTGGCGGTACCGCGGTGACTATCCTAGTGGTTACCGCCATACCGTAGGTGGTGGGTCTACTCACCGCGGTAGCGCGGTGAGATCGCTTGCAGTTGGGTTTGGCGGTTATCGCCTTACCGCGGTGGCCGCGGTAAGACCGCCATACCGCGGTGGCCACGGTAAGACTGCCATACCGCGGCCAATGTTTTGGCTGACCGCGGTAAGACCGCCAGCGGCCTAGCTGGCGGTTATTGCATACCGTGGGCAGTGCTTTGGTTGACCGCGGTGGCTGTAGTAAGATCGCCAGTGGCCTGGCTAGCAGTTACCGCCATACTATGGCCAGTGCTTTGGCTGACCACGGTGGCTGCCGTAAAACCGTTAGCGGCCTACCAAGGCATTTACCGCCATACCGCAAGGCAATGCTAATAGGGTTGCGATAGCGTAGTAGGAGCTCAGATGAGCTTGGGGCAGGGTTTGACTGAGTTGGACTCGGTGACAGTGCGATAGGTGAATGATAGGATGGCACGTGGTAGGTTGGCTGCTTCTGGTTGGCCAAGGTAAAAGGAAAAGGCAGAGCTCGGTGAAGACTTGGGCTAGAGCTCGAGGGAGCTCAGATGACTTACCGCCATACCGCGAGGCAAAATGGGAAGGGCTACGGTAGTGCGGTAAATGGCAGAGTGAGCTCGGGCGAGCTCACTGCCATACCACAACAGATATTTATGAGCTGGATGGTAATGCGATAGGAGCTCAGATGAGCTCGAAACTTGGATGAGCTCAGAACTCGGTTGACCGAGTTGGACTGGTTCGACTGGCTGTCAAAGGTGAGACTACAAATGGATTGGCGACACATGGATAGTTCCTTGAGATCCCATTGGCCATAGTGTAATTTTCCTAATTACGAATGAGCTACAGTATTAAAGGCTGGTTGGCAGACGCATTTGGGGCCGGTTTAATGAGTGGGTGGCTCGATACATCTGCATGGTCGGTGCACGTTATCAGAAATGTATGGAGCCTTGCAGATAGGATAGTAATCATCTTGTTGACCATTGCAAGCAGGGATGGGCTGAACAGGTATGCACACAGTTTAAGATTATAAATAATATTGTGTGCAGTTGGTGAAAGAGGATGAGCAATATCAGAGAGAGGTTGAGAGTGTTCGAGTTGTTCAACAGTGAACACTTTGACTCTCAAATCTGATAGGATGTGAACTGTGAGGCCAAGAGACTGGGCTAGCCATGAGGCTGGCTGTGACAGTCATTTGAGAGGAGATGAAGGGAATCTACGAAGTATGTCATGAGGACATTGTAACTGTGTGATGATTCCATTTCTGTGTTACCAGTATTCTTTCTCCAGATGAACAAGATGCAATATCCTGAAGAGCATAGCTCTGGTTTTGTATTGTAACCATTTTAGTTACTGAATAATACAAGTGAGTTGAATGTTTTGGAGGTGGGGTTTTTTACCTAAAAAGGATTTCCCCACGTATATATGTGTGTTCGTAGCTTTGTCTTTCATGGTTATCTATTTGTGTTGAATCTGTTATTTGTTTGCATCCACTTCTCTCAGAGGATCAATGGGGGATCAACTGTGCCTATTTTCCACTCTATGGCATGGTTGGTTGTGTCTTTGTTGTGATTTTGGATTGAAATCACTAAGGCACTGGTGTCTTAGATGCATATCTTGATGATAGACCGAATCTGTATCCCCAACACAGGAGAGTGTTTGAACTGATTTGACATCAAAGATGTTTCTTGAGGCTAATTAAAAGGATGGGTATGCTACCATAAAGGTTGAGCAGGGGTGGGTGGGAGGTAAGCATGTTGAGCATACTGATATACTATTGTTGTGTATGAATTTGGATCAAAACCAACATTATGGTTGTTTAGGTGTGACTAATAAGAGGGTTCATGGACAAAATTTTCTTTGTATGGTGGTGGGTATTCATAATATTTATGATAATTTGACATTTTTGATATAAAGAGCTAAAAATTAGAATATTAAGCTTGTATTTGAAACATACCAGGATTGGATCTTGTTGAAACCAGTAGATGTGCTCGAAGTCACCAGGTATAAATTATAACCTTTGAAAGGTAAAAATGCTATTGTATATACTAGAATAGCAACTTGCAACTTGAATTATTTCTCTGAAGTGAGCTTCAGAGCCCCACCAGGTGTGCCAAAAACTGTTGTCACGAGGATTGCACCCTAGATGCTAAGCTTGAAGCTCATCAATCTCGTGAAACGTGGAAACACCTTCGAGCCTGTGGGTTGCTCATGTTAAAGGTGAATCTCTAGATTGTGGGCTGATTCCCCTTTTGATCTCCTAGAATCTAATGACTTAAGTGGGAAAAAAGAAAGAAAGATAACTTCTAAAAACTAAAAACTTTGAATGAAAGACTAATTCTAGGAGGTGATGCACCAAAGAATATCTACTATGCAGACTGATTCACAACTAATAATCAGTGAAATCTATTAATACAACTCAACTTGGGCACCTTAATCACATAAATATTTCATAAAGAGGTATGTTTAATCTTTCTTTATGAAGGAAAACAAGGTATTCACAACCTAATAGAGAAGATAAACTGAAGAAGCACAATCTATAACTTGTGATAAAACTGATTTTGTACATGCAACCATAAATGAGACAAAATTTAAAGGTTTCTTGATTAAAACACATCAAATTTGCATCAAATCATTATAAAGAGGCAAAACACTAGAAATTGAGAAGGTAAACACTGATTATATTGAATAGCCTGAAGGAATTTCTGCAAAACTCTAAACAATCTGCTGAAAATAAAGTATTGTTGTATCATAACTGTAAAAATAATGTTGAGTTACAAGTCTTTCCAATCTCTCTGCAATGTATAAGAGAATAAAGGAAGCAAGAACTGAGAAAAAGACTATCTTTTTCAATATATACAATAGGTAACTCCAAGGTGTATGAGAAACATTGAAGTGTAACTGAAGGCAAAATATCTCCACCTCCTTTTGATCCACGAGAAAAGAAGAAAAACCTCAGAAAGAGGGGTCAAAATTGAAGTAATTTGAGAAAAAACAGGCTCAAAATCCCTCTCACAACCAATTTGACCAAAGTTGACCTTGAAACTGCATGAGAAAACTCCAAAACAAGACCAAACTCTTCAGTTCAACTTTGAATGCATGAAAATATCTTCAACTCTACCTCCTTTAGATTTTGCATGATCAATGATTGAGTTTAAAAACTAAAAAAATATTAAAGTAAGAGTTACCTTAATATGTGTTATACATTTGCCTTTATTTTTTGCACTTCTATGACATACATTGAGGTAATTTATAAATTATTACCACAATAATGCTTACATTTCAATTTTAGCTTCAAATCATGCAAAAGTTTTAAGAATGAAAGGGGCGACCTTATGTTTGAAAAAAAACATGTAAGAGTATACATAAGGTGTGTCCAATACATTTAGGCAAATGTAAATGCCTAAGTATTAATAAAGTGCAAACTTTGATGAAAATAAAGTGATAAAAACCACTCTATCGGCCAAAAATAGGGAAAAAAAGAGCCCTAAAGTAAAGTCCCTAACTCTGTTGAAACATTATGCATTCTTTTCATTTTACACTCTGTTGTGACTCCATGTTGCCACCAATGGAGCTAGGGTTTGTGAAAATGCTGAGAGTTTGAAGATTCTTACTCTATCCTTCAGGTTGATTAAATCTCTGCTATAGGTATGTCGTTCATTTGAAAGAAAATGTTGAGGAATTTATGTTCTCTTGTGAGATAAAGTATTTTTATGCTCTGGCCGTGGTAAAAAGATGATGAAAAAGTATTAATGAATCCATCTCTATTATCTTCTCTCTCTTCATGTTGCCATTAGTTTTTCTCATGTCACAAATTCTTTTTTTGTTATTTATTAGAAAATTTCTCACTTCAATGGTGATGCGCCTCATCAACCATTGGTTTTATCGATACTTTGTTTTCTTCTCTTGGATAACCCCAAACTTGCTTCTAATGTTTACCTACATTATTCTAAAATGCTTAATTGATCCTCTCCTTTGCTCTGCATTAATATCCTTTATGGCAATGATAATCCTATTTTAGGCATATGGAAACCTCGCCATCATAGTCAATGAATTGGTCAAAATGATATTCATGATGCTCTGGCTATGATGACCCTCAATAGCAACCTAAGAAAGAACAATAAAAAATTATTGAAGTCTATCGCAACATATATGCCAATAGAAATGAACTGTCTGATAAGATCTTGAAAATTTCACTCAGCTGGTCGAGTTGAGTTTTGATACTCCATATTTATGACTCCACTTAAATTCATGTGACCTTTCTTTTATCATTTGAAGATCTCTTATTTTGCAATGAATTTTGATGATCTAAAGAAAGATGACCATCCACACTAAATAGTGTGGATTCCATTATAAAACTTTGGAGAGAAGCTTTTATCCTTAAAGAAATCTCAGGAATATGGCGACATCTATTGTCAATCTGCACTTGTATATATGTCCTATCTTTCACTGTTACTTTGAGATCATCTCAATAGGACTGTACATTTTGTATCTTTGATGATAAAATGCTATTGATACTCTTCGTAAGGTCACTCATTGTCCATAATCATGGAGGAAACACCCTATCTTTTTAATCTTTATACCTTGTCTTGAAATTGGTGTAATAAAAATCAGCCATTCTGACAGTTTGTGACTGCTTTATCACTGGTTTCCTGTACATTCAATACCACCCTTTGCATCACTCTTACCTATAGATATTAACATAGCTGTCATGATTTTGAAGTGGTGATTGTGACCTTTGCAAGAGGCATTGTTCCTTATATGTATTGTTGTATTTGAAACATGCATGTTTATCTGAAATTTACTCTCTCATCTACTTAAGAAAAAGACACCATGTTGGGCTCAACCCTTGTGGGAGCCCATTTTCCACCACATGCTGAAATGTTAAAAGAGATGAATCATGAAATGAAAGATGAACTTATACCTACACAATAAGCAAACTAGCTAGAAAAATAGTGTAATTCAATGCTCTTTCTGATGACTTGACTCTCGTTTGATGATTTGATTTGGCTCCTTTGCATTTATCTAATAATGGCTCAATTAATTTAATGCATCATAGCTGTAAGTTATATGTCTATCGATCAAATATATGATGAGATTTCATGTCCCAAGCTCTAACAAAATCCTTCAATCAACTACAAGTGCATCTGGAGATTGAGAATGAGAGGAGCTGAAGATAGAAGGATCAAGCTAAAGATAGAAGGACTAACATCAACATCGACCCTTAAGGCAATGACATATATGATCTCTTCTCATATCTTTTCTTTCCTTTCTTTATCTTCATATGTATAGCTTGCATCCATTGTTGTATTAATTCAATTTAGTCATTCCCACGACTTGTGTGAGATATTTAAGCATTCTTTTGATCTTCAATGAATGAAACAACAACATTGTATATATTTTCATTTTCAAAATGAATGAAATTAAACATATTATGTAGTTTGTATAATCTCTTTCTGTTGTAAATTACTGCATAATAAGAACTGAGTTCCACTTGAAACTTCACATGCAAAAGATTAAGATTATCATAAATTTATTAAAGATGTAATAACTGTTTCAACTTTACCAAAATGAGTTGTAGGTGAAATTTTGGTAACAGATATAATATAATATTTATTATAAATATTAATAGTAACATGTTAAGTACTATACCAATTTTAGATAAATTTATATAAAAGATGATAAATATACTTTTTGAAGTATCCATTAAAACAACTATGATATAAAAGTGGAATAGACACATTCTCTAGTATATTTTATGATAGTTATGCTAATTAATGTCAAGAGGAATTTTACAATGGCAATAAGGGGTAGAGTATAATACAGTGTTAAGAGATGAAGTAAAGTCATCAAGTGAAGGCATAGTGAATCTATTATCAAGAGTATCCTTAGTGACATAAAAGGTAGATACAAAACCTGAATAATCTAGTCCAAGCTTGAAAAGAATAAAAAGTACCAACTGAGAATCCTCTTTTTGAATACCACACCGAGTTAACTACAATCTGAGAGATTTGAGTTTCATGAAGAATTCCTTGATTTTGTCAAAATCTAAAGGATTTAAGTCAATAAGCTCATTCTCCAATTGAAATCATCTCATAGTATCTAGCTTCCCCAAAAAAGTCTGTAATTGAGTCTAGATCTGATTGGGTGTGGTGTTGCAAGAGAGGGGGACCAACCACTACAAGGCCCCAAGTCACAAAAGGCCGAGAGTAGTATGGCTTCCCTAACTTACCTTAGATTGCAAGGGTGTTAGGATGGACGGGATGGGAATGATGAGGATTATAAGGTTCTTCGATCACTCTGCAAACCCAAGAGTTGAAAGGAGACTAGGCGAGTCAGTTTTTAGAGTCAACTTTGTGTCTCAATTAGCTCTCTATCAGAGGATAGAAGTGCGGTTCTGGGATGACACCACGACGTGCTGGCGTCTCACAGGTGTGTTGGTGACCGTACGACTGTAAAACCATAGAGACAAGGTCTGACCTCTAAAAGACAAACAAACAACCTAGTCTAAGAACTTTTGAAGGTATATAATAAGACAATGAAATACGAAACGTAAAGGAAAACGTGATGAAGAAAATAGATTACTATAAGGGTGATGAAGATGACCTCACACAACAATCCTTTCGCCAACTTGCTCCAAGATCTTTCCACCTACACACAGAAAAGAGGGAAAATGTTGGGGGGCTGTATAGGGGTTTGCCTTAGTCAGACCCTCATTTTGGTGTTTACACCTCCACAGACAACCAAGATTGCAATGATGTGGAAATAAAGCAATAAAGAAAGAATACAAGCCATGTACACCATAAACACTACAAAACAATACATGATAACTCAACTAAACAATAAAGAAGATGAGAGGAGCTTACCACCTCCGTCCAAAGCGCTCATGGCTAGTGGAGGAGAAAGATGAGAGGAACTCGAGCCTCTATTGTAATGGATTCATCCCGCGCTTGCTCTATCGAAGTGATGGAGTGATAGATTGCTGCTATGAAGTGTAAAATGCTGCTAAAAATCTTGGAGTGAATGCTCAAAGTGTGGAGAGATTGTGTAAACTTGTGAAGAAGATCTTGTCCACTTCAATATGGATGATTGAAATGAGAATATAAAGGAAGAATGGAAGAAAATGGCCATATTCGGGTCAACCAGTCGAAGAAATCCGTTACACTTCGACCTCCAATAGGAAGTGTAATGTTTCTGTAGACTCCAGCCGCAAGAATTTGCCAAGGACGCAAGTGCACCGTGCGAACGTCTACGCATCGCACAAGCGTCCCTGAAAAAAATGCCTCCACCGACACACAAAATAGGTGCCAAGTGTAATGCGAACAATGGGCTTATGTGGAATTAAGCCTCTAAGTTTGGTTTTCTAAAGTGTAAAGGGGTGAAAGGGGAATTTGTATTAGGGGTGCAAATTCGCTCCTATACAGGTGCAAGATTCAACATGAAAAAGAAGATAAAGAGATATAGACATGTATAATGTCCCAAAAGCCTCATCACACTTGTTAAACCATTTTCTCTTCTCAGCAACACCTATAGGCTTAGGTTTTGTACCCATGGTCACTTTGTACAACCCTTGTTTCTTTAGATGAATCTCCATTATTTTTCCAACCATAATAGTTGAATAGAGTAAGGAAAGTAATGTGGTTTGAATCTATGATAATTTTATAAAAAAATATAAAAATGAAGTGATGCAATAGTATAGACCCTCAATATGAAAAAAAAATCCCCTTTGATCCCAAAAAATGCTTGATTTGCACGTTTTCCAAAAAAATAACCAAAAAGAAAACTTGAGATTTGATGAAAATAGTAGGTAACTGGTAAATATTCTAGAAAAATAGACATGATATCTATCTAGATAATTAATTTATCTTTCCAACACTGCTTGAATCACGAATATATTCAATATCCTAGTCAAAAGTTATGGCCTCCTGAGTGCAAACGGTTTGATCTAACTTCAAAGGCTTGCAAAATTAATATAGAGAAAGATTTGGAAAATGGACTACAAATCTAGAATGGGCTCAGAATCAGCTTTCTGTTGATATAAAGTTTTAAAAAATTGAAGATCATAGGCCCAAGATATACCCGATTTCACAAAAACTACCCAATCTAGCCCTTAGGGAGCACTAGGGGCTAAAAAAGCCCTTGGTCACATGCACAACCAATTGGGACTATAATAGAGCCCCTAATCATTAATGAGACCATGGATTTGGTCGATAAATGCCTTGGGGGCTAGCGTCGGAGTGCTTGGGTGCTCAAGTGACCTTGCAGCTAAGTTGAAAGACCTCAAGGGCTATATGGGTGGGTGGCAGAATTACCTTGGTTGCATTGTCTGCCACTGAGGAGCCACTCTGGGTAGCTCATAGGCTAAGTGCTGATGGTGCCCCCAAAATTAGCATTGAGTGCTTTTATATATATATATAAATGTCAATCGCACGAATGGGTTTTTGGGGGTCGTTCGACCCCCAAAATATTTTTTTTTCCTTCTGAGCTCTTGACTCCAAAAATAGTCAAATTTTATGTCAATTTTTTTTCATTGGCCTCTTGATCATGATGGTGAGGTTGATTTCTCTCCAAAATCCATCAAAAAATTGCTCAGGGCCTGATCTCTTTAGAAGTTGAATAGGGGGCTACATATCTGGAGCTTTGATACCATGAATACGTTGTTGATTCAACCCACTAGACCCAAAAATCACTTGCAAGAAATTACCTATCACAATAGAGAAGATAAAAAAAGCAAGATTATGCTCAATAAGCTTGAGAATTGTATTGATGCAAATAACCTAAATGAAAATTACAATGTAGAATCAATCCTTATGAAAAGGAGATAAAAACCCTGGATCTAAACCTTAGGTGAGGATTAAATTAGCTTCTAACAAGTGTCACTATTCTACGCAATGAGACAATATGTGCTTTTATTAGCCAATCTAATAACTAAAAAGGAAATTCCTAAGTTTAGCTTAATCAAATAAAGTAAAAGGTGATCTAATTAATTAATCGTGATTAATTAATTAATTAGATGATTAGCCTATTACTCCAACACACTTAACATCACATTTGGACACAAGACCAACTAGGGTTGACGATTAACATGCTACCACAATGGAGAGCTAATATTCTAGGGTTTCATGTCTATTTCTGTGTTGTGAGGATGATAAATTTGACGTGTGATTTAAAAATCCTATTTGACATATAACCTTGAATCTAAAAATTTGATGATGAATTAATCAATTTTCACTTCACTGATGACACAACAATCTTCATCAACTTGGAGGAAAAAACCGTAAAAATCTGATAAAGAAATTGGACATCTTTTGTGAGGCATTAGGGGCTAAAGTTTCCAAACCAAAGTCAATTTTGTTCAGCTAGAATACCTCCCCTCCCCCAAAATGGTTTGTTAATTATGGCGTTCAATGGGGTGGACCTTCCACTTAGGTAAGATATCTTGGCATGCTGTTTGCCATAAATCCCCACCTAAAAGAAATGTGGAATTGGGTCAAGTGCAAAATTGAAAAGAATTTGGATAGTTAGAACACAAAATTTCTTTCCCTTGCTGATAGGTTCTAGGTTTGTCAAAAATTTCTCTTATCTTGTATTATATATTGCTCCTTTGTGTGGGTTTTTTGTAGCTATCAGGTTGAAGAAGTATAAAAGAAGATCAAGCAGTTCCTCTAGTCAAATGTACAGGGGAAAAAGAAGAAGCATGCTATTAATTGGAGTTGGTTCTCCATGGATAAATATATTAGGGGATTAGGGTTGAAGGACCTCAAACTGCATGGTGCCTTGGAATTTAAGTGGATAATCAACTTCTTTCACAGAGATGAACCATGAAAAATCCTAATAAGAAGAAACATTGAAAGAAGTGTCTTGGAAAAGCTAAGTCCTGGAAAGGATTCTCAACCTGTGATCTTCTACTGGGTGACTTCCCAGTTCAACCTAGCGAGTCTCTAATCTTCAAAACAATATGGAAAGCCTAGGAGATTATTAAAAGCAACATTGTAAACAAAGAAGGTATGGATAAGGTGGAATATATAAATTGTGCAAAAAATTCTAATGGTGCAGGAACTTGAAATATAAATAAAAGATCCTAGCTCAACTTCAAGGTTGCTCAGCAAGGACTTGGGCAAAAAAAGGCATCCAAGACATAAACAATATTGTCTCAAATGACCAATTAAAAACTTGGGATTCCCTTAAGAATGACTTTGATCTTCCCCAAACACAATTGGGGACTTGTTCAATTTTAAAAGACTCACGAAACAACATAAAAAATCCTTCAAACACTAGCTATTGTTGTGAAAACAATGGTGCTATTAACCTTGAAAACTACACCTAGGTATATGGGACTAAACTGGACAAATTGAACTCAAAGAAAATTTATAACACCATTGTGAATCTAAAAGTATTATTAAACATGCTAATAAGATATGGGGCCTAAAGGAATAAGATAGCTTTTGGAAAAAAACTCTTTAATTGAAACTAGAATAAATTGGTTGAGCCAAAAAAAGATTCCTTTAAATGGCTATTGTTATTAAAGAAACCCCCTTATAAAGTAAATGCCATCAATATTGAGATTTGTGATGTTTGTAGAAAACATGAAACAATTGAACACATTTTTTTTGAATGCTTCTTTGCTAAATAAATTTGGTAGCTATTTCTTGTAGATCTTGAAGGATGGGGGAATTGTAACAACTTGGAAATTTGTTGCGGTCAAATTGATAAAATGGATAATTGAACCACAAATTTTGGGGGAAAAGGAGGGTTCTCTAGCACTTCTAGGGTTTTCACCTAAAAGGAGAGATGTCTTTCACACCTAAAATCTGAGGGGTTCATTCAAGACTAAGTGCTAATATGTGTGGAATGCGTCTAAATGCTGAAAACTGATGAAAGAAACTAGCTATTGAATGCAAACTAATGAAATGCAAAAAGGTATTGAAAACACTATGTAAAATGACCTAAAATGTATGCAAGTTGTAACAAAACTTAAGGAAACAGAAGGGGTGCACCTGGAATCTAAAGTGTGATGAAGAGGAGCTCTGGAATCTTCGAAAATCTTCCATTGAAGGCCATTGGGATACTTACGCCAAGCTGGGTGACTTAGTCTTGCTTTGGGGAGACTTTGCTAGAATAAGTTTCGAGGAAATGGGTATTCAGAACTTCAAAAATCACTTTTTAGGCTTGGCAGCGGGACTAATTTTCCAATGATGGCAACTTTGTCCACCTATAGCTTTCGAGAATCTCGAAGTTGGAATTTATAGCTTTCCACCTGTACTTCGGCTCTTGACAAAAATTTGGATCCGAATCTTCAGATTTTGACCTATAGGTTGTCTTCAAACTCCTTTTAGGGTTTTATTGACTTTGAATGATGTTGATGGGATGTTGACACCTTTTACCACCTTACTCTTTGACAAATCTGCATACAAGAGCTGCAAAACACACATGCAAAGAGGGGAAAAGGGTTAGGGTTAGAGAATAGTGGTTTGCCTTAGTCAAAACCCATTTTGGTAATCAAACCCTAGAAAATGAAATGAAATGTAAAGGGAAAGAGGATTGAACAACATGCAAGTGCCACAACTCACCAAACCCTTGATGTAGAAGTCTGAAGATATGCAAGTAGTCAGCTCCAATGGATGAATGCTTGATTGCTTGAGGATTGCTTGAGAAGAATGAGAGTTGTTGAGTTAGATGATGAAAACGAGGGGAAAACCCTTTATTTATACATGATTTGCCCTAAATTCCCCAAAATACCTCATCACAGGCCAACCTTAGGGTTTGGAGGACAATATCCCACCAGAATATTGAAATAAATTTGATTTTTATGCCAAATGGGACTAAGTCGCCCAAGGTGGAAACTTGGTCCCACCAAGGTAATTTTGCTATTTATCAAGAATTAAAGTGTAATTAATGATGTTTAATGGGATTATCTTCTGAAACACACTTAAGTAGGGCCTATAAGTGCATTAAGGGGCCATTTTAACATAAGAAAGGGTCAATTTATTGATGAAAAGCCTAGGAAAGTGTGAGAGTTTGTTATAAATCTTTACAACACTTTGAAATAAGGCTTGGTAAGTGATAAAAAGAGGTTGTTTGGGTGAATTATAAAAGAAAGGTCCTAGAAAAGTGTGAAAATGGGTTACAACACTTCACAACACCTTTGTAAGACATCATTAGGTTTTTGTTGATTTACTAGCATTCAAGGCCTAATGTGAATGTGTTGGCCACACTACAACATTAAATCCATGCAAAATCATGCCAAAATCCATAGGAAAGGCCCAAATGAGTGAAAAGTGTCAAGGATACATTTTTTTGCGACACAATAATGTGTTTTGGTTAATCTTATCTAATGAAATTCTATGGCTTATTTGTAAAACTAGAAATGAGGAGAAATATCAAGGGAAAAAGAGACCACTCACTAAGTCTTTTAGAAGACTCACCTACTTCTATATCTCCTTGTAGCAAATTGGACACTTGAGATACCAAATACCCAAGGAAATAACTAGACAATGGACAAAAAAATGGATAGGAGAAAAAGGGAGGAGCTCAATATGGACCACTGGATGTTCAACACCAAGGACAACACACCCTTCAAGGAGAAAACGATGAAGTTTCAAAGAAATTACAACAACAGGAAATTCATTAAGGGGAGGAATAAATTGTAGTAGCATGCTTGTTCTGTAGAATCACTTATATCTTTTAAACAATTGTATATTTTGTAAACTACACATGTGGTTTGTAAACATGTATAGTTTGTTAACAACATGTATTTCCTATAAACAACATATATAGTTTGGAAACACTATGCATAGTATGTAAACACCAGGTAGAAATAAGGCCAACTTTGGCCTTAAAGTGTAACAACTAATGCAAATGGTCATGAACTATATATTTAATACAGAAAAATATAATTTATCACACAAACTAAAACAAAAGATAACATAACAACTTCAAATATGAGCATGAGATACAAAGAGGAACTTGTGACAAAAAATATGAGCCTAAGGGGCTTGAGACACCCTAGACTTGGATTCTCTTTTCTAGGATCTTAAAATTTTGAACTATAGGTTATAGTATCTGCTATGTCTTATGTGATCATCTTTTGCTGAAACTCTCGGATCTAACATGCACACATGAAAATAGGAGGAAAGGCTGTATTGTATAGGGGCTTGCCTAAGTCAAACCCCATTTTAGTATTTCTATATCCACATACAACAAATGATGATGATCAAGAAGGCATACCCTAATTCAAACAAATGCCAAAACAATTGATTGAAATGATAAATGACAATGCTATCTTAATGTGAAATCCTTGATGAAGTGATGTCACACCACAAGTTGCCACAAATGTTGATTGATGGATGTCTTGATTGCTTGATAGACCTTCAAAAGGTTAGTTCACAAAACATAATAGATTGTTGCAACTAGCATGTAGAGGATAACTCAATACATCTTCATAATTTGACATGATTGATCATAATAGCTCCTTGCACATAATTTGCTTCATTCTTCTTCATGTCTTGCAAGCTTGATCTTGATTGATGAAAACACTGTAATAATGTTGGTAATTTTGCCCTTGAATTGCCTTGATTGATTTTAGGATCTTCAATTTGATCCATAGATTTTTCTAGGATTAAAATGGTGAAAATGATTTGTATTTATATGCAATTCTTTAATTTCCCGCTAATCAATTATGAATAGTCGATAAACAAAACCGAATTTTTAAATATTAAAATGCGGACACTAAAATATTCAAATTGAGGTCAAAATAGGCTGGACAAGGGTGTTGGATGCCCTAGTTTGGACAAAGGCACTGGGTGCCCTAATCCAGGCCTATTTTGGGGGTTTTTGCATTATTAAATAAATAATAACTATTAATTTTCAACTTCAGTCTAATTTCTCAAGAAATATTAATAATAGACAAATTATAAGCACAATTAAATTGTAGCTCATAAGAAGATACTAAACCTAATATGAAATTATGAGTTATGACAATTTTCAATGTCATACATATAAATTATATTTTAAATAAAAATATAATATTATTCTGATAATAAATTATATTTTTTATTGAATAATTGAATATTTTAAATACGTTCTTGATAAAACATTTAAAAATTCATTTTAAAAACACCTCTCAAGTGAGGATTTAAACCATATTGCATACTTATAAAAAACAATCCTCCATAATTCCACGTAAGACCAAACTTAACCCTCTCAATCATTAACTCCTCTCCCCTATTTTTTAAAATAAAATTCTAATTTCAGATATTTACTCTTGCCATACATCCAGCTGCTTCATTAAAATACATACGTAAGCCCCACACTTCTAGTTTCTGCAATTTGATAGATTTGTCGGCGTTTTGTCTCTTGTCATTCCATAAATATAAACCTAGCCGCCTATATTTCCGAGCATCGTTGACTATTTCGTTTGCATTCCATACAGATTTTCGCGTTCTCTCTCTCAGCTTTACTTCGTTTGCTCGGCCCCGCTTTGTTCAGATAGAAGCGGGTTCATACATTCACAAACCACTATCTGCAGGTTTTATTTTTCTCATTTGATTAGGGCATCTAGAATCTTCTAGAAAATTTTGGCTGTTAACTTCTTAAGCTGTATTTTATGGTATTGGTGTTAGCAATTTCGAGTTCTGCTGTTTGAATTTAATTTGCAAGGGATACATAATCGTATGAATTTAATTAGTTCATTTCTGGATTTAGGGTTTGTGGTAAAGGTCGAGGGCGTTTGCTCTGCAGTAAGGAGAGGGGACTTCTTTTGGCCTTGCATCATGGCTACAAGTAAGTTATTCTACTCCCAGTGACAAGTGTGTTGAAATGAAATGTTTAGTGGGATTTAACATCTACTTCTATGTTCTTGTAAATCTTGCAAATCAACGGAACTGCTCATAATTACCAGACTGTCTAATTTTATATAATTTTCGCAAATTATGGGATAGATTGTGCGTAACTTTAATAGGCTGGGCCTGAGTGTAAAAACTTGGGTCACATTGATAAGACTTGTAAGTCCAGCAAATCCTGTAATCATTGTACCTCAACCTCACCACATTTTCCTGCTGCTTTATTGCCAGCCCTGGAGTGAAAAGGCTCAGTGGGCTCGAAATATAAATTCAAGGGCAATTGCCTCAAATTAAATTGGTAAAAATTTAATCAAGTTACCCTGAAAAGTAACTAAAAGCGCCTCAAATGAGCTATCTTTGCTGCAAATCTTGCTTTTTCTTGTGCCGATGCTGTTAAACAAAAATTTACATGTTAAATTTGAGTTGCAGAGTAGTAGTTTGCTATCTGTAAGATTATTTTCCTTTATTTTTGAAAATTAGCCAAAATCACCTGAATTGAGACTGCTTTGCTGCAAATTCTATTTTGTGTGGGGGTGCTGTAGAACATAAATTTAGATGTTAAGAGACAGACTAGTAGTTTGCAGTTTTGCATACTTTTTTCCTTATTTTGAATGCTTTCTTATGGGTGCAAGAATCTCACGAGTTAAGTCAGCTAGACTCACTAGGTTGGGGCTTAGGAACTTTTCTCAAGAATTGCAGAGTCTCAAACCATGGCTAAGAGCAGTGGGCTGCATTATAGCTGGCTAGTGGATTTGAACCTGGCCCACACTCTTTAAATAAACGCTTGACACAATTTCTCAACAACACTCCAGAGATTTATGAGATCATAATTGATGCCCTCCGATGGTATCTTTAAACACTTATTAAAAGAATAACTGATGTAATGAAAACTTGGGTTTTCACTAGGACTGACTAGAATATCATGAATGCTGTTCTTATGTATTTTGTCAAAATAGTTTTGGGGGTTCACAGCAAGTACAGTAGTTATTTGATTTTGCAAGAGTGTTGCATTTGATAGGATTGATTCATCTTGCACATTTGAGATCTAGAGGAAACATTCAATCCTTGCTTTCTGTTTATAAATCCAACCAGCAATGGCCTAACAAATGTCTGCTCTCTTATCCCAAGAGCAACTAGATTTTATTGTAGGTAAATATTTATTGCAGCAGGTTTTATTTTTGAGGCAGTGATGCTCGGGGCATGAGCTGTAGATCAGTCATTTTGTGTTTCAATTACTGTATGCTATGGTCTATACCAGACCAAAGCAAAGGTTGCACTGTGCCAATTCTGTATCAGGACTTGGAACCATTTAATTATCTTTCAGGAGATAACAGTATAGGTTGAATGAAATGATCATCTATATCCATGTACATGCAAAAATATCTCTGTATACATTTATATACGTAAGCGTGAATGGGATCTTACATTGGAGTGGTTGTGTGTACTGCATTTCTGAAGGGTCCTTATAAATTATTCTTTTGATTAATGTTTTGATTTTGGTTCAATGCAGGGACTCAATTTGAAAATTCTTCTGAAGTTGGTGTCTTTGCAAAGCTTACAAATGCATACTGTCTGGTGGCTATTGGTGGATCAGAGAACTTTTACAGGTTACATTATAGAAAGCTCACACAAATACTTACAGAGATGGCAATAGAAGTGGCTTGTTAGGTTTCAATATAATAACTATCTTCCTGCAATGTGGCATTTTGACACATTAATACTGAAACAAATCTGGATAAGTTTTTTGGGATGTTTTTACTCATCCTCTGTTCTCTCTTGTTCCAGCACATTTGAGTCTGAGCTAGCTGAGGTCATTCCTGTTGTAAAGACATCAATAGCTGGAACCAGAATAATTGGGCGACTCTGTGCTGGTAATTTGTACTATGTATTAGGAAATGTGTATTTTGGATCTGTGCCAGGTTTTTGGTCTTTTCTGAGCCTTTATTTTTCTGTTTACAGGGAATAAAAATGGTCTGCTATTACCAAATACAACAACTGATCAAGGTAAACCCAGTATCATCAAGGCTTATTTTTGTCTGGTGAATGTCTTGGTATGTTTGCTTAAAAAGTGTTTACAATAGAATACACACAATAGCAGATATAGCAATGAGATTTCCATAGCATACAAAATGGAATAAGTATGGTGTACAGCAGGCAGAACATAAACAAAATGTCACCTTTCACTTTAGTATGTAATTGAAAGATCACATGTCATTAACTCACATATTCAAAGGAGACATGTTTAAAATTCAAAATTATAATAAACCTATCTGACATTGCAAATTATAAAAACTGTTTAACATATATTCCAGTCCATGGATGAACAATAACAAATACTATATTCAATTCGAAATTTATAATTTTAGTAAACAGGAAAGGCTTGTTATTGCTATTAAGATGTAACCATTCTTTTCAGATTGGTTTGGCTTATTCTAAATTTAATATTATTTTGAGGTGTGTTACTTCTCCTTTTTAAAAAAAAATATGAGTGTTTTTGTAGGACTGCCTCCATCAATATTTGATCCTGCTGGATGCTTCTCTCCTTTAAACTGATAAAAAATATGATGTTCACAAACTCAAGCTTTGTCTAGGTTACATGCCTCATCCCTAAGAAAACTTGTCAATTCCCCCAAACTCAAGCTTTGTCTAGGTTACATGGCTCATCCCTAAGAAAACTCGTCAATAACCCAAGAAAACTCCTCAATTCATTTCACTCATCCCAAGTAGTAAATTGAAGTTCTCTTTTGATCATTTCTTTAGATTTCTTATAGGATGATTGTTCTTCCTGATTAACTATGGTACCTTTTGTCAAATGACCTTAGCTTTCCTCTTGAATAGCTCAGGCTGTATTCTTCTCAGTTGTATGTTGAGATTAACCATAACATGACTTTGAAAAGAACATTTGCAGTCTTTATCTTCTTAAGGGAGTAAAAGCCAAAATTTTCAGAGTTGGCACCTGATTTATCATGAGATTCAGGGACGCTTCCATTTACCAAAGGTCACATAGCATTCCCATGTAATATACAGGGTTGAAAACTTATTTCTTTGATTGGATACTGAAAAGGAGCATGGGTTAAAATGAGATCTCAACTTGTGCATAAAGGTTCATTACGTGCATAAATCAAATTATATTTTTTTTAGTTCAAATCAGAGGGGATGTGTTGATGCCGTTTTGACCTTCAGAGTTAAAAGTTCTATTTAATTAGTTTCTGACAATAGTTTTAACTTCAAAAGCATATGCAAGAAACACCATTCATGGTCACACGGGGTAAGAGCAATTGTGGTGTCAGAAAGCAAAAGAGATTAGCCTTACTTCTAGGTAAACCAATATGTTTCAATGTGAACCAAAATGCTAGGTGTGACAATGTTTTCTCTGTATTTTGGTTCACAACACCTTTCACTATCCAGTTCAAAAGGTAGGAAAGTAGTATCAGCTTCTGCCCTTCAGTAAATGCATCGCAAAATATGACATTTAACAAGGCATCTGACTACAGAGAATTTGGAGTGCCATTACATCTTAAATACTCAATGAATAGTTCTCTAGGTACATCTGTAGATTATAGCTTATGGAAGGTTTTCCTCTTTCTTGAATTATAATTCTATTGAATCATATGTGAAATTAGTTCATTATTAATTATTTAAATGCCAACTCTCAAAATTTTGAGTCTCATTGTATTTTAATTTGGAAATTTAAGTCTTTTTGTAATCAGATTTCTTTTGTGTTTGGCTTTCAGATGCAGCTCTACATTCATCTGATTGTGGTGTTCTATTTGTCATTGTCTTTCCTGAGATGCATGTCTTAGTGCAACTTGTAAACAGTAAGTCTCATAACAACTATTTTTTCAAATGTTACCAGAACTTCAGCACTTGAGGAATAGCTTACCTGATCAAGTTGTGGTGCAAAGAGTTGACGAAAGATTGTCTGCTCTTGGCAATTGTGTTGTCTGCAATGATCATGTAGGCCTAATTCATACTGACTTGGACAGGGTATGCTCTTCTTTCTTTTTATAGGATATTGATGTGGCTAAGCAAGTATTATTACTAGTACCATACTGTCCAACTATTATCTGCTAACTGACTATTCTAGCATTCTCCCTGATTGATTTTTTTGAATATGAACTCAGCACAATCCAGGTTCTGTAGCGATAACTGAGTTTCCAAGTACTTATGCCCATGAAAATGTTGAAGTAAAATGGATAATAAAACAAATTGAGTTTCAGAATAAAAATGTTATTGAACAGAGAGTTTCTTTTGCTTTTTGGAACCACCATTGCTCTTACCCTTTGTGACCATGAATGGTGTTTCTTCAATATGCTTTTGATTTACTCTTCCTTCTTAGGGGTGGATGGGAATGTTGTCCTGCAGCAATATTTTTTTGGTTGTTGGTGATTGGGAAGGAACGGGGAAATGATTCTAGTTTCCTCGAAATGGAGAGAAGAGCCAGGCCGACTCTTTGCTTACCTGGTGTGTTTGGGGCTAATTGTTTTCTCCAGCTTGGGAGAGATGGTCATTATGAAAAAAGGTGTGATTTTTGTTAACAACCAGCACCTACAGTCTAAACTAATTCTAATCAGACCAAGAAGAAAAACTTTGATTACTAAACCAAAAATGAAGTACCACTGCTTTGGAGTAGTAAGGAGGAATCAGACAGAAAATAACAATGACTTGGCTTTTTTGTGATGAATATTTTAATTTTTCATCATTGCTTGTAAGTGTACTTGTCAATCCCAAGGACTAATGTTGACTTGCGCTGTTCTAATGTGTTTTGTAACAAAGCTAATGTAAATTTTCTTTGTGGGTATCTGTGCTTGCATGCTTTTGGTGTGCCCTGGGTATGGCCTAGTATTGTGGCGCCTACCTGAGTATGGCTCAGACAAACCAGAGCATGACCCACAATCCTGGGAAATATTTGGGAGTGCTGCAGAATATTATGCCCAAAAATAGAATAATTACTTTAATGAAAAATCATAAAATAATAATTAAAAAAAAACCTAAACTAATCCTAAACGAAAATACCTAACTACATTAACAACACAAAAACAAAAGCAAACAACATTTCCTTCCTTCAATTCCTCCTTCACCCATAATTCTATTATGACGCTGCAAGTTAGATTTGTGTTTGAATATTGTGTTATTGCACAAGCAAGTTGAGTCCAATTAGGCAGTGTAAGTCATTGGGATGTAACACCTGAGCTTCTCAATTTGGATTCTATTTTTGTATAACTTAGTCTTAATCAGCAATGAGGGGCATGAAACTATCACGTTGCATGTGCAGTGCAGCTATTGTGAATGGCACTTGCGCTTCTTGTGATTCTAATAATTTACATTTTAATTGATGGAAGTTGATGCTCTGACTGAGCAGCAATATGGTGATTTATATTAAGTTTTCAATTCCATGTGCAGTTGCATGTCTGAGCATTGAGTGTTACTGTATTTTTTTTGTTGATTGTTTAATTTGTTTAGTTGGTGAAGTTGAGATTATTTTGGCCAGCCCTGTACTAGTGGAGGTCACAAGGGGAACCACCTCACCTGCATGAACACAGGTGGTTCAAACCTGCAAGCTCAATGACCTAGCAAGGGCACAAAGCCTGCGAGCTCAGCAGCCTAGCAGAAGTTTGAACCATGGTGTCAACAACAACAATACACCAATACACTGTGCCCTTAATGGCAGTATTACTATATTTTGAACATATATAATATGTGTATTGCTTTGATTTATCTTTAAACATTTGATATTGGATGATTTATTATCAACTGTCCAGCTTGAAAACCAAGGGAGTAGATCTTCAACTGTACGGATTATCTTAGCAAGCAAAGCAAGATGCTGATTGAAGCCACCTTGAGCAAATAAGGGAATCAGGAAATTTGCAGGGTAAACTTTGGCAAGGAGTTGATGGAAGAAAGTGTGCTTCAACTGTTGGAAAACCTTGTTTGTTGCTTTCTTGAGCAAGATGTCTTTTCAACTCTCATGATAAAAAGACTTATGTTGATTCTTGGGATGATGTGAGGTAAAAGATACATTCTGATATTGGTGGGTTTCTGAAAGCATTTAGTGCTTAAAGAACCTTTTGAAACAAAGTTAGGCTTCTTAAAGTGGACAACATCCAAAATGTTAATATCTGTTTGTGAGACATTACAAGTAATTTTGAGGCTTTCAAAGCACGAGGTATAAGCATTAAAAACTATTTGCATATCAGATCAGGTGCTTTTCCATATTCCTACAGCATCATCTATAAACTGTTTGAAATACGAGAGATATTTAAAGCAAATAGCCTGAACAATTTGACCCCCCAGAAAGCACAAAAATAAACAGGCATTGCCAACAGCTAAATTGCTGTCCTTGGCTGTATGACAGCATTGGCAGAAGACTATGAAGACATCATGCGACCTGACTGCAGTCAATTTAGCAGCAGTAGGAATGGTGGGTAATAGATCAATCACATTGAAGATAAAGAGGAGAGCATCTAGAGGAAATTAAAGATCATGAAGATCCTTGATTAAAGTTGGAGAATCAATGAGGCGGTTTCTTTGATGAAGCAAAATGGGGAGTAGAGTGTGATGCATCCATATGGAGCTGGGCTCTAGCATAAAACCACATTAGGAGCAGATGGGCCTCCCAGCTAGAGGTTCCTTACATACCTTAGGAATGAGGTAGAAAACACAAACATTTGCATACCTAGGAGAAACCTGCAGAAGGAACTGTGTCGTATGAAGTGAGGATTCCAGATGTTAGTGCATCATCAGAAAACTGCAACTGAGAAAATAAAAGCCCAATCAACTATAAACACTTCTTCATAGATGTTGAAATTGAACAACTGTCGGAGCCCTTCAGCAATGTACCAATCTCAAGCAAACACAGTAATGTACCATGCATTATGCAATGTAATCAGTGATCTGAATGAAAAAAACATAGATTCCGAATTTCATGGTGTAAACTCTTGTTTCCTTTCTTTTTTTTTTATTAGACTGCAGGAATCGGGTAGCACGACCCCCTATAAACTGCAGTGCGCATGGTAAAATTTTTAAGGAACTCTTGTTTCCTTTCACTCTTTCTATTGGTATGCAATTAAATTGCTGTTTAATATAAAAAAGCAGTTTTATTCTTTTTTATGCCTTTTTGGATTCCCAATTTTTCCCTGATAAAATCTCGATTTTTGCTACTATGCTGTGAAGTATCCGAAGTTCCAGGCTGTATCCAAGGCATAGCTGAACTGGGATGTGTACTCAGTGTTATAATACCTGGTCCAGGATCCACAGTCCCGGATTGTAGTTGAGTGTACCTAGATACGATATGCCTAGGAAAAAAATAATAATGAAAAAATACAGTGAAATTGTAAAAATGGAACTGCTTGGTGACATTATCTGAGATATCCTCAGTTATCCTGTTAGAGATCTCATTCATGAATAAGAGATTGTGAAGTTTAATAGCAGAGCTAGAAAATTTGGGAGGTTATTTGCTTTACTAGATTATAAGTTTATATATATTTCTTTGCTTGCATGAATTGTGGATCTCTTCAAAGATGTATTTTGTTTCTAAATGGAGTTAAGAAAGCTGGTTATCATGGGATGCACGTTTTGAAGAAAAAATTGGTCGCATGCTTTATATAGCTCTTATCATACGTAGCATGTTCTATCATTTATTCCATTACCATTGCTGAATGACTATGACTAATGTTATAATTAATGTTTCAGTCATGGGATATTGACTAAGTTTTATATTATTTTGTCATATTTCAATTTAGTGTTAAATTGTGATGCTTTGGGTCCATTTTAAAAATGATTCTATTTTATTATCCAGGAGACAGAAGAACTGATAGCAGATGTTCTAGGAATCGAGGTTTTTAGGCAAACTATTGCTGGAAATATTCTTGTTGGCAGTTATGGTGTGCTTTCTAACCAAGGGGGGCTGGTAAGAATCAATATTTCTCTTGCTCAAACACCTAATACTTAAATTTGGCTTCCCAGATAGAGAAATTTCTACTTTTAGATATGGATTTGTTCAAACTTGGAAGTCATTATTTTGTATAAGATTGTTTGGTGTTCATGTTTAGTGTGCTTTATTACTGAGGAAGGGCTGGTAAGAATCAATATTTCTCTTGCTCAAACATCTATTACATGAATTTGGCTAGATGGAGAAATAATTACTTTTAGTAATGGATTTGTTCAGTCTTCGAATTAGTCATTTTGTATATGATTGTGTTGGTGCTCATGTTTATTAGCTTGGAGATGGTCTGAAATGCACATTTGAGATATTTACTGGCACGATTTTGTTGTTGTTTGATAGGTACATCCACACACATCCATTGAAGATCTAGACGAGTTATCGACACTCCTCCAAGTACCACTTGTAGCAGGCACTGTCAATCGTGGAAGTGAAGTTGTGGCTGCTGGAATGATTGTAAATGATTGGACTGCTTTCTGTGGATTAGACACAACAGCAACTGAATTGTCAGTTATTGAAAGTGTTTTCAAATTGAGAGAATCGCAGCCTAGTGCTATAGTCGATGAGATGAGAAAGTCATTGATAGATAGCTATGTCTAAATCTCTCATAGTATGTACCATTTAGGTGGCCTATAAAAAAACATGGTGCACATCATGATAACCTCGCTAAGCAGCTTGAATTAATATGTTTTGGCATAAATCCGAAAAAAAGACAGTGGATGTCATAGTAGCCTTTTGCTAAGCAGCTCGAATTATTATATTTTTGCCTAAATTCCAATATAAGTATAAATGTTAGAAAGATAGAGATCTTACTTTCAAGAAATTCAACCATGGTAGTTGTTGGGTAACCATTTATCCAATGTCTGGGCACTAGGCCTACTAAATTAATCTGATACTTAATTTTTTTTTTAAATCAGTATGGTCTTCTCAGCATTGTCATAGCAATTTCAGATTTAATCTAAAGGTTCAACTTGTATCTTATCTCTTCTATAGTCATTCGTTCCTTTCGATATGCAACTTTCATTTGAGCAGTCTTATCTTTGGTTGTTTAGATCTATGCAAATCATTTTACAGAAGATGAATCCCACCCACAAAATATCTGAGAATTAGGTTGGAGACATTAAGTGGAACAAGAAGAGGATGTCATAACCAAGTGCACCTCTCAATCATGTCAACATCTTATTGAGCAAATTTAACATGATGAAAGAAAACTACCACGGGAAGGAAAGCCACTGTCATGTCAAAATATTCATATGCCACTAGATGAGATGTGGCACAATAGCTTTCTGAGATGTACAGTCGTGGTATCATGAAAATTTTCTTGGGATTCTTGGAGCAGTTGAATGGAAAATCTGTTATTCTAGATGCATACGTTTTTTTTATCAGCAAAGTGACATGCCAATCTATACAAAGCTCAGTTACCTCCCACACATCCTCAAGTTGGAGAGATTTTCATAAGAATCCACTTGAGGATGGGCTTATTAATCACTTATGTTAGCATATTTTAAAAAATACAAAAGATCAAATGGATTGCCTAGTCAATTGTAACCACTTGCCAGTAATATGAATGTCACGCAGAGCTGTTTGGTTAGGCCCAAAAGGTTTGAAAAATAGGGAAGCATAATAAAGTTGTGGTTTTGTGTCAAGGATGTCATTTTTTTGAGAATTTGTGCTCTGCTTGAGATCATGAATACAATGGCCATATCTCAGAAGCCTATGGACAATCACAATGCGCTGCTTCAAAATGTGAAAATAAAGAAGGGAAACTCGGAAAGTTGGCAGTGATGCAAAAAATGGGGACATAAATATTTAAAGATGTTCCAATGCATTCATTTAGATTGTGTTGCTCAATATGTGCTGGAAATGAAATTTTTACATCTTAGTTACATACTCATTGCTACATATTTTAATCAAATTTAGTAACAAAATGTGGCTGTCGCTCAAAGATAGACGTTAAACATTTATGAACATAGTGGATATTAGAGACCAATAAAGATACAGATAATTTGACGATAAAAGTTGAAACTTTGAAGCATAATTGATTGATGTGTGAGAGACTTCATGGAGAAATGATGATGGCAGTGACTGGTTCAGCAGTGCCCCTTGCATTCTGGGACTTTTGTCCTCCCCTTACAGTTGCTGCATTTACCCATGATCTTGACTTTTTGATGTGTGCAAGCAAGTTTACATCTGTAGTTGGGTGAGACAACCTAGCTGGCATTCACCCAACCCTTAACACCAAACAGACAATTACGAAGAAGAAAATGCGACTAGGGTCGTCATGTTGCAAATTTAAAGGACGAAGGGCCTGATTGTATTCCATGGATGAGTCACAGATTGATCTTCCTAACCCTATTCCCACCATTGTGGCAACTCCCTTAAGAAAATCTAAGCTCCCACTTGTTATATGCAAACCCTAGCCCTTGTTTGGCTAATGTCTACATCTATCGATCAATGTTGGTCCAACTTCCAAAATCACCACACAGTGGTAATTATGTTCATTTCAACAACGGCCAAATGCTAGTTGATGATACCCAACACACTAAGGTTGAGGGGGAGATCATTGACAAATGCCCTAATTTGGGGAGTGATCAATGAGACAGGGTTATTTATTTTGAGTTTGTGATGATATCATCAAATTTAAATTAGACTAGAAAGCTTGCTTTGTTATTCGATTGTCACTATGAAAGTCATCTAATTAAGAGTTGCCCTCCACGAAAGCCTTGTCCCTCCCACGTTTTCCAATGGTACCAAACCAACCCCTTAAACCTCAACAAATGCCTCTAAGGAATCGACCTCAATGGACTCTACTTAATCTTTGTCCCAAACTAGAGTACACATGCCATCTTTAAACCAACCCTCCTCTTCCTCATCCAACTTCCCTCTCCATTGCCCCTCTTCACCAACTCAACCTTATAAAACCATTTTCCTTGATGAGGGATGCATAATTGTGAAGAGAAGAAAGGAAACTTTGCCTTGTTATTGTTGATGAACCATGATTTGATGATTTCTCCTAGTCCAACAACCCCCTATGGATGCAATCTAGGTTCCCTTCCTAAGAAAAATCTTATATGGAATGTTAACCCCTACTATAAGAGATTTGGTTTTGTGCCTTGTATTTAGTGGATGACTCCATTTTATATACCTCCTAATGAAGTGCACCATTTAATGATGGAATGTGAAGGGAATTAACTATCCTATCTTCAAAATATTAGGTTAAATAGCCTCATGTTTCACAACATTGATCATCATGATGTTGCAAGAAGTTAGAGTTGTGATATCATATTGGATATTACACTTAACGTCATTTAGAAGGAAGCTATATGTTCTTACATACAAATCTTAATGAACGAAATGACAAAGTTGATCTTGGCTAAGCACCTTGGCTTTCCAAACCTAATAATGTTAGAAGAATGGAACCAAATAATTGCTATGTGGGGGCCACCCTCCTATCCCAAGGAAGTTTTATGGCTTTTGTTTAGATTATGCTTTCATGCCCTCCACTAAAGGGACCCAACTCTAGGATTGAATGAGAATCGACCTCTTTACTAGTGATTGGATTATAGAGGAAGAATTTAACTTGGTTGACTATTTTACAAATCAAAGCTAGATGAGCAACATTGGACCACCTTAGCCTACTTTGCCTTTGGCTTTGAATTAGCTTTAGCCTACTCATGTGGTGGTGGTTTGTTATTTGGCTTCTTCGCCTCATTGTTTTATTGTTCCTTTTGGCTAAAGTGATGACCTGCCCCTTCAAACTCATTCTGTCCCACCTCAAGAATGAAGACCATATTGCTAACCTAATTGCTTCTTGGAATACTTAATCTAAACTGCAACATGATAGATGAATTTACTGGTGAGAATGAGCCATTTCATGCTGCACCACCTTTATAAGAGAGTGGAAAAAAGGTTGCTAGTAAGAGAAGATGACTTGAGAAACCCCTCAAAGGATAACTTAGAGATCCCTCCTAGATGGTAATCATCATAACAACATTATTCAATAGTTTGTGGATTGTATTAGGGATCTCATTAAACTCCTAGATGTTTACAAAGGAAGGGGTGCTCAAATTAGAGCTCACCTCCATTGGACAAAATATGGTGATAGAGGGTTAATGTTCTTCTAGTACAATAAATAGCTTGACAAATCCAATATGGAATTCTAAGTTGTGACTCTTGGTCTTCCATAGTTGGCTTCTAATGTGGAAGTGGTTTCTCAGTAAGTGGATTTCTAAGTTGCGACTCTTGGTCTTCCATAGGTGGTTTCTAGTGTGGTTGCTTGAAAGGAGTATTAGTCTCATGGTTGTGCTCACAAGAGCTTGTATTGGTCTCATATTGATGCTTGTATGAGAAAAATCATTGTATATGATAAGGAATATAAAAGTAGCTAGACAAAATCTTAACTATTAAGAAACTAGATGAAGCTCTTAATTACATGGCTGGTAAGAAAAGCCCTAATATGGATGGCTTGCTTATTGAGTTCTACAAAGCCCTTTGGTTGTATACTAGAAAAGACTAATACTATGTTCATATTGAAGGAATTGAAATGGACATGATGGGATTGGTGATCAAGATCTTGTAAAGCTCATTGCCAAAGACAATAATTGAGACTCTATAAGACTCTCTCAAATACCTCCTACAAGATTATAACTAAAGCCTTGGACCACAAGATCAAAGCTATTACTTAAGAGATTGTGTTAATCGAGACAAATTGGCTTCCTTAGTCGATGTTTACTTCTTCACAACTTGGTCCTTGCTTGCAAGATTGTTGAATGGGCTTAGGATTTTCATAGGATGTTTTGACCATCAGGTTGGACTTTGACAAGATTTATGGTAGAATCCAATGACCTTTCATTCTCAAGATTTTGACTTGCCTAAGATTTAGGCCTTAACTCATAATACCAATCAAGAGATTCTTCATGGATGCTAATGCTAGGCTTGCCATCAATGATATGTTATCCCTATAGTTTTCTCTTTAAAGATCCATTTGTCAAGGTTGTTACCTAGCTCCTATTTTTGTCCTAGTTGACTCTCTTGGCTATTTGTTCAAACACTCTCTATCCAATTGCCTCATTAAAGGAATTGCTTTTCCCAACAATACAGTTGTCCTCAACTCCTACTTTGCTAATGATAGTAGCTCTTCATTAAAAAAATCGCTAATGAATTTACTAACACTTTGGATTCTAAATCTTTATTGCTCGTCTTGGGATCCCACCTAACCCTTCACAAAATTGTGTTCTTCATGACTAGACCCAACCCTCACTCTAGAAGGATCCTTATTGACTGGCATGAACTAAAGCATAAGAGCATATAACAAGCTATATTGGAATTCCCTTTAAGCTTGGGGTGTCTCTCAAAGACATGGAGTTAATTTATCAAAAAAAATCAAGTCAAATTGTTGAACTAAAGAAATGTGTTCCTCTTGAAGACTAACATAATTCAAGTTGCCAACAAGATTCTTTTAGCTAGTCATATCTATATTTCTTCTTGTTTAATTCCTTTTAAGGCATGGTGCAAACAAATTGCCAAATATAAAAATGACAAGCGGAGCGGGTGAAGCCCAACGGGTAGAATTCAAATGGGAGCGGGTGCTGTGCTATGGAAGCCCAACGGGAAAATTTGGATGCTGCACTGGACTGTCTGGACGGGGTTGCGCAGGGACTGCTTGGCCCTCCCTCGGACAGGGTTCCTGGCGCGTGTAAAGAGGATTTTCCTCCATTTTCTTTGTAGGAAAAAGGTGTGCGAAATGGTGTTGAGTGCGGTGTGGGGGACGCCCGTTGGTTAGTTGCTTCGTAGGTCAGTAAGGAGGCTTTGCTATATATTGTGGCTACGTTGGGGGCTTCTCCTCACAGGATTTGTCTGGGTTCTGCTGCGATTGGGGTGGATGGGAATCCCCTGAAAGTTGTTGCTATCTAGTGGGGCTACGTTGGGGGCTTCTCCTCACGGGATTCCTCTGGGTTCTGCTGCGATTGGGGTGGATGGGAATCCCCTGAAAGTTGTTGCTAGGTGGAATGGTGTTGGCGGAGGCTCTCTTCTTACTGACGGTCATCATAAATCATTTTCTGATGCGGTTTTGGGTGCTCGTTCTCAGATTCCTCCTACTTCAGCTAGGGTTTGGCCTCTGCCCTATGCCCATGCATCACTTGTTGTGGTCTATGGGCTTGAGGTTGGTGAGAATGAGGATTTCTATTTGTGTCAAGGTGTGGTTTGTAGGTTTAATGGATTGTGGCCCTCCCTTCCTGATCTCCATTAGTGGGTCTCTGGTTCCTAGAAGCCTATTGTTTTTGGACCGATTGACCTTTATCCCAGTGCTAGAGGTTTTTTCTTTGCAACCTTTTCTTCCCTTGAGGATCGTGACTATGTTTTGGACAGGGTGTGGATGTGGGGTGATCATTCGCTATTCATTTGGCCTTGGTCTCACTCTTTCAATCCTCTTACAGAGCCTCTGAATATCCAAACAGTTTGGGTTCAACTGCCGAATCTCCCTCTCCAGTTTTGGGAGGATTCTTGTTTTGAAGCTATTGGCAACGCCATTGGTAGATTTTTGAAGGTGGATTCTATGTCTCGGGACCTTGGGCATACTACAGTGGCTTGTATTTTGATCGATTTGGACATCTCCAAACCTCTCTTTGGGGATTTGGTTTTGATGGTGGAGGACATACCTTGGAAGCAACTCTTGGACTATGAGGGGCTCCCTTTTCGGTGTAGGAGATATTTCTCTATTGGTCATTTGGCCTCTGGGTCCCCTCTTACTCGTCGCAAGGGCGCTGCTACTTGGTGGAAGGATGCTCTCACATACCATATCATGGTGGGCTCTCCCTCTTCGGACGTTCCTATGGCAGACGTCCCTTTCTTGTCTACTTCTTCTTTGGAGGCTGTGTCTCCCCTGGTTCCTCCTTTGATTCCTTATGTGGAACCAGTACTGCCCTGTACTGCTGCCGCTGTGCCAACAAAACCTGCATGTCCTTTGACGACCACTGCTACTGTTTCTCCGACGAACTCTTCTGTTGTTCCTTCGAATGCTCAAATCTCCTTTTCCTTGTTTCTGACTACACTGCGTGATGACCTTTCTTTGGTGGTTGTTGAGCAACCACTCCTCCCTCCTCGATTGGTGGATTGTGTCTCTGTGCCTTTTTGGTCTGTTGTGCATAGAAAAGAGAAATGACTGCCCAAAATGCGGCCTCAAGTTTTGGGAGCCAGGTCTGGTTCCTCTGCTTCTGAGGTTGTTTTTCCCTCTTGACATGCAGTGTGTTTGTTGTTCATGTCCTATTTTTGTTGCCTAGTTCATGTCCTATTTTGAACTAGTTTGTTTTTAGGCCCTTTGGGCCCTCCGTGTAAAGGGTACGACACCTTGTAAATGCTTCTTACTTTATCAAAAAAAAATTGCCAAATTGATTAGGGGTTTTCTTTAGGCCAAGGGGGGTAAAAAGAAGGGTTTTCTCACAACCTCTTGGTTGTATTGCATTCAAGTAAAAGACAAAGGTGGTTTGTGTATAATTGACCTTAACTACCAAGGAATTTTGTATTCTAGTGCATTATATTTATGCACAATTGCTTTATTATTTGAGCTTAATGTGCACATGATAAGATTTCTTAGGTGTTTCTCTCACATATAATTGTCATCATGTTGAGAGCATATTCTATATTTAGCAAGTTATAATTGTTGAAGTGAGCAACCAAAAGCTTCAATTTGCAACACCAAATAACCTCCACAAGCAATAGAGAGAAGCAATAATGAAAGATGCTATTCCACGAAACAAGAATTACAATATAATACAATATGATCAAGATGTGATCGAGATGCAAAATATGCTAGAGACACCTTGCTTATAAAGACAAGGTGAGAGATAGGATTAGACAAGATCACAACAAGTGTCTTAATCCTATCACATGAGACAACTAACTCATAACTACCTAGGATAATGTAAAATCTAGATAAGACCATTAAGACTTCTAAAAGAAAGCTTATATCCTAAGTAAACTTAACATGTGAATAAGTCCCCTAAGTTCCTAGTAAAGAATTAACTAGGTACAAGACTATTTACACCAACAATAATTAACTTGGTTTTATCACATAGTGACTTAGTGATTTAGTAGTAGTTATATGTTAGGACTCTTCTTAAGAGTCTTCTATTTATACTCACTTTTACCTCATAATATTATAGAAAATATTGTTAGAGATGTAGTCTATAAGATAACCACTGACCAATCCTTGATCTTTCATGTTATTGTGCATGCTTGCATGTTCCACCATTTGTATATTTCTCTCTTTGTTTCAACACATTGTTTATTAGTGAATCTCTTGTTCTAAGTAATTTCTTATGGATGGTTCTTTGCCTTCAAAGGTTTTCTGAATCCACTTCTATACATGCAACAGTTGGTCCATCTTTGTATGGTTACATGTATCTTTCCAATATGGTATTAAAGACTTTACTCCACAACCCTATCCCAAGATTTTGTTTGTTCATCATCTTTAGGGCATTCCAAACAAAATTCAATGTTTTCATTGCATCCACAACATCCCAAAACTCCAAGGGCACATTTTTTAAAATTCATATTTGTAATATTTTTTTGCAATTACAAGTCTATTGATGTAGTTTGTATTTTTTTCAAAATTACAGGCTTTAAATACAAAAAATGTTGTGTTCTTTTATGAGGTGGGGGTTGTGGTAGCCATAACCTAATCCGATTACCCGCTTCAAGCGTTTTTTTTGAACAAATATTATGAGGGGTGCACGAGGGGTTTCCACCCCATCCATTTCTCATGCCTTAAGTGGCTGGAAAATATGGCGGTCAATATTGCTTATGATGACCCTACCATGTTAGGATGACACACCCCTTGGAATCTACCCTATTACCATGGGGATGGTAGGTGCCTTGGGCATGGCGCTAATATTCTTGTCCCTTTCTAATATTAAACTACCTATATTCATAAGCCCACCCCTATTTCTAAAGGTGTTGTCCATTTTTAAACTTCGTTTTGTTGATGGCCAAATTGACACATGCGTGAAAAAGGTAAATGATTGTGAAACTAATCACCTTCCAAGGTCTTGGGAGTTGGGTCACAACTATACTGTCTAGCTGAGTGGTCAATAGGGCTGTAATGTTCAAGGGACATATTGGTATTTTATCACAAACTAGCATATTTTATCATTTAAACTAATCAAAAATCTATTCAAATTATGACTTCTAGAAGGAATCTTATAATCCTAAGTAAACTTAACATGTGAATATGTTCCCTAATTCCCTAGTAAGTGAATTAACTAGGTGCAAGACATTTATTCACACCAGCAAAGACTTGTGGTCCATTAAAATAGGAATTTCTTAGAACTTTTAGGTTTTTTATATATTTTTGCATTAGTCTTAGAAAGAGTTAATTTGAAGACATTTTGGATCTGTATACCCGTGAAGTTTGTTGGATTTTGTAAAAGTTGTTGCATCATAAAATTCAATAAAATCAGCCAGATTCAACATCTTTGGATTGTACTCTTGAATGGTATTTTGCTGGAACATGTTTGTCGTTGCGTCAAAAGATTGACCTATTAACGCCTAATAGAAATGCCAACAATAAGCGGATCCATGGGAGACAATTAGTCCATGTTCCGAATCGGAAGGGAGACATTGGTGATTAGTCCAACAATCCCCCCTCAGCGTCACCCAAGGGGATTTGAACTCGTGACCCAACTCTAATACCATTTGTTGGAATGTGTTTATCGTTGCATCAAAAGATCAACTTGTTAACGCCTGATAAAAATGCCTGAGATAAGCAGATCCACTCGAGGCGGTTAGTCCATGTCCCAAATTCAAAGGGAGATGCTGGCGATTAGTCCAACATATTTATCTTGTTATCTATGATTTGTAATTCTTTAAAGAAGTAAAATTTATTTATTATGAGTTCAAATTATAATGAGTGGAATGAAACATGCATTTAATCTTGCACTATGAATGAATGTAACCGTGTTTAATTACAAGTTTATTTATTATGCAGTTTCTGAAAGATCTTTACGAGATAATGAATCTAGTTAATTTGATTAATATGCATTCTTTCTTCTTTGCATACCTTGTTCTATCTTTTGATCTACATATAAATCCAAAAGAGGGTGTGAGACTCAACTACCCAAGTGTGGGTGAGAGTGACACATGTAACTAATGGATTATTCCACATGTCCTCGTGATAACCATATCTAAATAACCTAAGAAATCTTAATAATATGTGTAGGAAAAAGGAAATATCCCCTAACATAAGGAAAATAAAAAAACCCACAATAAAAACTCCCCAAATACCTAATTTATACATAAATGAACAAGTTAGAAACTATTTGTGATTTTCAATACATGTGATTTTGAGTCAATGTGAATGATTAGAAAAACTAAAACTAAACAACAAAAAATAAAACAAACACTCAAATAAGTTGAAAGAAGTTCAAAAACAACATAAAACTTATTAAATTGTGAGTGATGAAAATGGCTAAGTGTTTAGAGGTTAAATATATTTTGGGAGTGATGGAATGTGTTACCATATTAATCATTGGGTTTTGTTTATTTTGTTTATTTTGTTTTGATAGTTTTATTTTTAATTTTCTATTTGGACAATTTGGTCAAACAATTTAACCCACTTTGTCTTTGCTTGTTTAGATTGAATTCATTTTTAGTGCCTTTTTATACATTATTCATCCTAGCCTAACAGTGGTATCAAAGCACATGCTTTCAATTTATTTCCTAATAAGATTCTCAATTCATAAATTCCAATTACCATGCAAAGAGACAATGCATGTCTATTATAAAAAAAGGTAGTTTTAGTTTAAAAGAAATGTTTGTCTTCTCTCTTAACTGTCAAAGGAGTGTCTGATATAGAAATTTCTTAAGAAGATAAGGGATATATTAAGTTGAAATCTATTATAAAAAAAGGTAGTTTTAGTTTAAAAGAAATGTTTGTCTTCTCTCTTAACTGTCAAAGGAGTGTCTGATATAGAAATTTCTTAAGAAGATAAGGGATATATTAAGTTGAAATCTATCTTTTATTATTTATCTCTTGTCATAGAGATTATTTATCTTTCTTTTTCGTTTCATATTTAAGCAAGAAAATCAAATAGTTTTTATTCTGTAATTTATGCAAGCTATTGGCATTTTTGTTTACAATTCACAATGCAGTCTGTTATATCAATGATTTCAGAAACATTAACTGGAAAATATATTTGGATATAATGGTATAGGAAAATAGAAAACACAATAATTTTCAATGATCTATGGCGTAATATTTGTGGTGGAGATGTCCAACCTACAACACCTATTGCTACAAAAGAAAACAAAGTTTGGGAGTATAAAAATTCAAAGGCCTTGGCTTTGATAAGGGCTTTTGTCAATGGAGATATATTTAAACATATACAAGGGTGTAAATTTGCTTGGGATACCCTACAAAAATTGAGAGATCTATATGATTTTCATTCTACATTAGAGTTTTTTTAGTTACAATTGAAGTTATTCAATCTTGAATTGAAGAATGGAGATGTTATGAGTTTGGCTTCTAAAATTTGAGTCATAAAACAAAAAAAATGATCTTTGTAGTGGGAAAGTTGGCATCTATCTCATAGCTTCATAAAGGCCCTTCTTCCAACACATTTCACATATTTGGAGTCCCTTCAAGAAAGTAACCAATTGAAGACCATCACTTTTGATCAACTAGTTGAAAAGTTGGCAGAACATGAACAACCTTTTGAAAGAAAATTAGATAACATTGGTGAAAATGTTTGTCTTGCTCACCATAAAGACGAGCCTCCTAATAAGAACTATTTTAGAGGTGGTCATAATGATAGAGGAAAAGGTATATGGAAGAATAGAGGAAGAGGAGGTACATATAGAAAAATCCACTCCCAACATGATAACCAAAATGATAGGCACCACTTGTATTGTAAAATATGTGGTAAAAAAGGTAGCCATGAAGCACATGAATACAAAATTTCATGGTATAAGATAAAAATTCCTTTAAAAAAAGATAAAACACATAATGATGACAAAAATTCAGGAGCAACACAATTTGCATGTGATATTGATAATGATCAATATGTGCTTTATGTTTCATATTTTGCCTATTATAATTCATTTAATACTTCATGGTATGATGCTTGGGTGTTAAAAATTAGAGCCACACAACATATGATTATTTTAAAGAATTTTATGAAGGTGCTAGTGGTACA
Organism: Sequoiadendron giganteum; assembly: GCA_007115665.2. Classification (NCBI taxonomy): domain Eukaryota; kingdom Viridiplantae; phylum Streptophyta; class Pinopsida; order Cupressales; family Cupressaceae; genus Sequoiadendron; species Sequoiadendron giganteum. Next base: position 88,080,637 of record CM021100.1, on the reverse strand, counting down.
AATTATTTGGTAGATAAATCAAGCCTCAAGCCTACTAGAAGAGGAACCATTAGGCTCAAATTTCCCGACCTTCCATATTTTGTACTTCATGATGTTTTGTATTTTCCTCAATTGCAACGTAATTTGTTGTAATTAGTATTGATTTGACAACAAGGCCACTCCATTTTTTTTGGAATATGGACAAGCGGTTATTAGAAAGAAGTCAAACAATCAAATTGCATTTATTGGTTGTGAGGATGACAAGTTATTAAAAATTCACGACACTTGAGCCCTTTCTAGGAGTTTTGCATATCTTACTAAAGAAGGAAATTTATCTCCTAGTCTTTTATGGCATGTGATATTTGGACATGTTAATTATGATAGGATTTGTATCATGCAAAATAATGGTCTTGCAGGTTTTCCTAATTTTCCTAAGACAATTGAAAAAAGTGAAGCTTGTATTCTTGCAAAACAACATAGAGATTCTAGGTTAGTTCCTAGGTTAATACCCCAAAACAAAAAAAATCATATATCATATCAAAATCCAAAAACATGAGTTGAAGTCAAAAAATTCCAAAAATAGTGTCACTCAATATAGTTGAACTACGATGTCTTTGCATTCATCATGTACGCAAGGATAATCTTTGATCACCCCCGAGGCACTAGGTCAGTCCCTTTAGGCCCCCCTATTTGTCTTTAAATCTCTCAAAAACAACAAAAATAACATCAAATAAATAATAAAATCATAAAAGGTCCTATCCCCATTATAACCTATCCACAATAAAATTTCCATTCATAATAAACAATCATCACCTTCAACCTTTGATAAAGCAATCGACAAACAAAACAAACATCAAAATCAAAAAATTCCAAAGAAAAGAGTTGAAATGATTGGATCACTATCAAAATATAACAATGCCTAAGTATTAACTAACTACCTATTGATAATTCATCATCAACATCCTAGTGCATGTCTTAATGGATAGAACATTCCTACAATAGACATTACTAATGGATAACATCCTGAAACATCAAACAACTATGACAAGTGATATTGCAATATTGTTTATCTTTTTTTATGATCTTATCTTTTTCATTTAGCTTAATATCGCATTCCCAGGATCTCTTGAGGATATCCATAAGGATTTAGAGAGGAAGGAATGGAGATATCAATCATCGATTTTTTTTTCTTTCAGTTTGTTAGATGTTTTTGTGATAATACCACGAAAAATACTTGCCTTGTTCTGTGCGTGGAAGGCTTTTTGAGGTAATTTGTGTAACAGTTGCATGTTAGGTACTCCATACCTCTTTGTGTAACTGGTCCAAAATATTTTGACACAACTCAAACATACACTCTAATAGGGTTTCCATATGTCTAGTATGAGCAAGAATATTCTTTGTTTGTAGAGTCAAAATCCACGCAATGGATACAACACCACCTTGGTCATGAATACCCTGGTGCATCGTGTCTGTTTGCTAAAAATATGAAGCCTCTTTGAAAAAAAAATCAAACTAATCAAATACTAACAACATCAAATTTCTATCCATCTCGAAATCATAATAACACTTCTTCTAACTAATAGCTCCATCCTACATCACAATATCATTAGTACCACATGCATCTCGCATCCATGAAATTATCACATACATGATATAGTCATCCATCCATACATCATATATCATCAACCATCACATACATCATATATCATCATCCATCACATGGATATATAAATCATACACCCATCCATATCATATAAATGCATCAAAAAAAGTACAAAAACATGAGCATGTATAAATAATCATCCATAAACATCTCATAACACATAATATAACCACATCTATCTCATATATATAGCATAAAAAATGGAACATCATCATATGTCATATACATCATCAAGCATCATGTGTGATATCAAAATATATAAAAATATATATGAGGCCTCACTTGGGTCGATGAATGTATATACAAAATATAATGCCTACACAAGTCTCTGATACAATAAACATTAATATAAAGATCATAAACAAAATCAAACCTGTTGGTTGTCCCGAGGGGGGATCCATGATGTTGTTGCCTCTAATGGGGAGATCGCTGTGGGATAAGCAGAGAATGATGAGGCTGTCTCACCGACTGACCACCAAACTCTGCACCTGTCTGCATACTAGGCTCTTCGAAGCGCGAGTGTCTTTGAGCCTTCAAAACAAAGGCCTCATACAAAGTCTGATAATATGTACATTGTTGTAGAAACCGATCTCGCTTAGCCTAATACTGAGCATGGGGAACGAAGGAGGCTAGTGAAATCTCAGCTGTAAGTCTTTGTTGCCTCTCTATGGCTACCTCCTACCTAAAGGCATCTCTCTCCTAGCGAAAACCATCTCGCTCTATAGTAATGACGACCACCTATCCCTCTGCAAATTGCTGCCGAGAAATCTCAACATACTTCTCTATAATACATGCATCCCTATTTGTGGTGAATTGTGCAATCTGAGCCATTGTTGTTGCATCCATCTATGGAGGAGGACCCTATGGTGCCTGCTAGTCTTGATGAGGTTGATCCTGATGCTGCTAATCACCCTATTGACCATCATTCCCTACTTTGTCTAGTTGTTCAACAACGATACATAGCCTCTAAAAATCACCCCTCTTGCTCGTAATGTTGGCCACCCTCTAAATCTGTCCCATGACTGGCCCAATGCTAGCATGATTTGTAAACCGTAATGGGATACAGTGGGCCCACCATTGATCATAATCTTGAGTAGTTCCAGGATCTACTAAACCTACTGCCCAACCCCATCCAAATGGGGCAAGCCATCTAAAATCTGCAACAACATCAGTGGAAGAGGTTGTCTACCCCCACACCCTAACCTCTCGAGCTATCCTCCTAAAACGTGCATGATAATCATCTCTAAAATATATCTGTCGCTCTGCAAAGTAATGGAGAACCCGATCAAGAAAATACTGCTCCAAAATGGAATCCACATAGCCTATAAGCCACTATGTCTATTGATAAAATGACAGCTTCTCCATATCATCATGCTAGGCCTCACAACCTAGCTAAAGCCTCCAAATGAACTTAGCCATGTCATAAAAATGCCTTGCTAGTAGTGTAACCTGCTGAGCCAAGTGTAATGCATAAAATTTGAGTAACTATAAGAATATGGATCCTCAACAACCCGCTCAAGAATGCCATCTGGTCTAGTCATTGGGATCCTCTCTTAGGCCCATACATGTAGCAGTGTCATGCCAGCAGAGATAGCACTACCTCCATGATAAACAAACTCGTGCATATCTCTATACAAGTGTGCCAAAACACACAGACCCCAAGCATATCGAGTCCCATGCTCCATCATTTGCTCTATGCAGATGCCCCAACCGATAGGAAAATGTCTACCTCTAAAATCGAGTACCACAATCCCCATGATCAAGCCAACTAAGACCATCAATATCAAATTAGTGCCATCGATGAATGGAGACAAGTCTATCTTCGTGGAACGAAGATTGGCACCCTAATGTTTTCTAACACTTCTAGAGTTTTTCACCTAAAAGGAGAAAGATGAGCCAAAATGCATGGGTTACATTCAAAGATAGGATTAGGGGTTTGAGTAGGATGTGGTGTGTGTGAAATGTATCTAAGTGCAATGAATTGATAAATAAACTAATTAAGAATGTGGAACCTAGGAAATGCAACTATGTTTGAAAACACATAATGATATGCAAACATTAAACTAAATGACCTAAGAAAGCTTATGAAACAAGACAAAGAGCTGGAAATGAATGGTGTGCACCTAGGAATGAGTTGCAGACTGGATTGGAGGCTAGAAATGTTGCTGATGCTGAAGTTTAAGCTTGTTGGGACACTTACGCCATTCTAGGCGACCTAGTCCTTTTTCTGGAAAACTTCATCGGAGCTCGTTTCGGCCAAAAGGGTATCCTGATCTACCAAATTTTCTAGAGAACATGTTCAGTGGGACTAGGTCGCCATTGTTGGTGACTTAGTCCTCTTCTGAATTTCTGAAGATAAAAAACTGGAAGTGGAAGCCCTCGGTCTATACTTTATGCTCCTCCAGGTATTCGGTCTCAAAAGTGAAGAATTTGATTTGTAAATGTCTTCCAAGCTTCAACTAGGGTTTCTTCAACCTTGAAGAGCTTGGAAAAGTTGGTGAAGCTTCTTCCACCTTGGTTCTTTTTCAAATTTGCACACAAGACTTGCAAATCACACAAAGAGGGAGAACTTGTTGATTCTTAGGGGTTAGGGGTTTGCCTTAGTCAAACCCCTTTTGAGTAATCAAACCAAAATGATGAGATAAAGTAATGAAATAAAGCACGAAACAAAGGAGTGATTGAGTTTACCTTACCATGATGGTTGATCTTGAGTTGTAGCAATGGAGGATTCGACCCTTTGGATGCTTCTTGAGAGAAATGTCTTGGTGACTTAGAATACTCAAACCCTAGCTTGCTTGAGAAGGAGTGTATGAGTGCTCGAGAAGATTGAGTGAGGAGGAAAAATGAGAGGGAATAAGTGCAAAATGAGGGAAAAAACCCTTATTTATAGAATTTATGCCCTAATTTTCTCGAAATAACACCATACAAGCCGACCTTAGGGTTTAGGAGATAGAATCCTGAAATAATATTAAGTGAAATTTGAATTTTATGCCATATGGGACTAGGTCGCCAAAGGTGGCGACCTAGTCCACCTGGGAATTTTTGATTGCTTGTTGAGAATTATCATGTGGTAAATGATGTTTGTCGGGATTGTCTTCTAAAACACACTGGAATAAGGCATGTATGCGCATAAGGGGTCATTATATAGCATAAGAAATGGTTAATTAAGTGATGAAAAGCCTAGAAAAGTGTGCACAAGGCTTGGAAAGGGGTAAAAAGAAGTTGAAAATAGACCAAAATCCATAGTCAAGGGTCCAAATGAGTGAAAAGTGTCAAAGGATACACTTTTTGGTGACACATTTATCCCCCACTTTAGTGAGAGGATGAACTTGCTTCAAACTCACACTAAAGTAGCCCAATGGAGATGGCAAAGAATGATAAAGAAGAAGGAGGTGGTCAAGCCCCCAAGAATTCGAGATTCTAAGTCAAGTCGACATCAATGCAAGAGACACATTCAAGGGTGAATGATTTGCAGCAAGATGAGATGAATGATCATGTAATGACAAGAACTATAATGAAGAGATAAATAAAAGTGAAAAGTTGGATCAAGCTTTGACCATTTGTCCAGCTAGTTGTGGATAAGATCTAGGCTGTTTGTCCAAAAAGAAGAAGTGTACTCACTCTAGGGTGACATAACTTATGGTTGTCCATCGGGTGAGAAGGCCCAAAAGGTGGCTATGGGGAAATTCGTGCTGCTTGGGCTTCCTGCTCAAACCATACCAAAGTTACACCTCATGATAACTTTGATAAGGTGCCACAAAAGGAAAGTGATTTTTGAAATGATTTTGTTCAAAGGGATTTTGCTTTGTTCGTGCAATGTCTCATCTTAAGGAACATCATGTGTAATGTCTCCAAGAGAGGAAAAGTGAAAATGGACTCATCTTGTATCCAAGAGAGGAAGGACTCATCTTGTATGCAAAAGAGGAAAAATGCAGATGTCTCATTGTGGGAAACATTGTACCTAATGTTTCTAAGAGAGGGAATCGTAAGAAAAAGAGAAAATCACACAATGAAATGTGAGTGGTGATGTATGCCCCAACTTTAAAGGAATTGCTACACACCGTTATGTGGGAAATTGCTTTAAAGTAAAAGGAGAATACATGAGAGCTTGTTCGAAAATCCCTATGCCAAGTCATATGTTTCTGATTAAGCTGCATCATGAAAAGGGGAGTATGTCACATGCGAGTCGACTTAATACACATCGTCCACATCCCAAGCTTGCTCTTATATGTTCATGAAAGGTTAACGAGTAGTTGAAAGAGACAATGACAAGTGACATACGAGTGAAAAGGCTAACCAACCCCTTGCCCCCACTTAGTGCAGGACAAGAGTGAGTCGAAAGGATTGGTGAAATGTAAGGGAGAGTGAAAATCGGTATTAATTAGAGGAAGAAGGTTCCCCCAGATAAGGGAGAACACCAAAATACTTAAGATGTTGAATTTTACTACTCAAGGCCTTACACTCATTAGTGGAATGACCGTGAACTTGGTGGTAAGAACAAAAGGAATGTTTGTGGAAACATTTCTTTCGATTTCTGGGAGGAAGGGAGATCAAGTGATCTTGGAGGAGTCTCAACAAGATACCTTCTTGATCGAGGGGAGAAGGTGTTCCTTTGGTTTTTAACAAAGAGGTGTCTTGCTTAGTATAGGATGTCATACCTATGCAAGGTGCTAGAGATTGTGAGATTTTGTATACTCCTTTGGAGGAGTGTGTAAAATAGAAATTAGTAGTGCGTTGCGAGATGACATTGTCATTAAGCAAAGAATCCTTTGTTTGTTGCGAGTGTTACAAAGTATCACTTTTTAAGGTTGGTTTAGAAGGGTGATGAGGGATATTATTGATGTTGGAGGAAGGTTTGATGATTTCAATGAAAGGACAAAATCCAAGACCATGATGGGTTGTTTGCATAATAGGCTCGATAGGGTTGCAGATACCTTGTTTGTTAGCACCACATTCTTTTCCATGTATCCAAGTTGATTCATGAGCTCATAACCTTTTCCATAGATCTTTTTCAACACTTTTAGATCAGGTGAGGGTTCATTGTTTGCATTGGTGGCTACGGTAGTTGAGGTGAATGCTTGCGAAGGATCGATCAAGTCTTGTGTTGACAAGACTGCATTTCCCTTTGTAGAGTCTTTGTTTGTGGTCTTGTGGTTGTCTATTAAGGGAGGTGTGAATTCTAAGGAACCCCAATCCTCATCTAAGGGTGATTTTTGTACGGGTTCCACTAGTTTGGTTGGTGTTGAAGTGGTGAAGGGTTTGGATTTTTTTTGCTTAAGGTGTAAGACACTATTAAGCTCAGGATCAACGTCAAGTGTGTACACTTTGTTGTGGTAGATTTACTTCATCTTACGATGAAGAGTGGAAGGCACTCCATTCATTTCATGAATCCATGGCCTGCCTAAAATGAGATTAGATGAAACATCATGTGGCATAACATGGATAAATGTGTCTAATGTGGCCATTCCAACTGTAAGGGGCAAAGTGATCACACTGAGCGACTTTTGTCCTTTAATGTCAAATCCACTGAGAGAGAAGGAAGTAGGTTGAATGGTTGATTTATCAATATGGAGCCTATCCAAGAGATTGACACTACACACATTAACAATAGAGCCATTATCAACAAGGGTTTGCTTGATTCCTATGCATTTGTTTTGAGATATCATCATGAAGGCTTCAACTTGTTTTTGCACAGCCAAAGGAGGGAGTTCACTTTGGTGGAAAACAATGTCAACATTCAAGCCTTGAATCATAGCTGCTATGTCATTTGTTTGCACATTGGAAGGGATAGGAATTTGTTGTAAGGCTTCTTGCATCATGTTGTGATAGTGAGGGGAGGCTTGAATAAGGTCCCATAAATATATTTTAGCGGGAGTATTCCTAAGTTGGTCAACAAGGTCATACTCCCTAAGGAATGAATTTAGGTGAGGGGCAACAGGTAAGATAGGAGGGGATGAAAGTAAGGAAGTGGAGGTTGGTTGTTGTGAGCGCGAGTTGTTTCTTGTGTAATGTGTATGAGCAATGGTATTATGAATCGGTTGTTGCGACACATTAGGCTTAGGTGGATAGAGGGTAAATTCAGGTTTAGGTTTGTTTGGAGGAGGATAGAGGATGAGTTGAGGTTGAATAATATTAACATCCCTTACAGAAGGAGAGTCTAATATAGGCTCTACAACTTCTTGTAAGGGCATAATATTATTATTGTCAATGATATCCTCCCTAGAAGGAGAGTGTTTAGGAGAACTACAAGCCTCATGTTCTTGACATTCAAGGATCGGTTCTTCTAAAATGACCTCATCACAAGTAGGGGAATGATCAATGATGGGATTAAAAATGGTGGGATGATGAGGAGAGGGTTCTATTTGATTGTCAAAGGTCACATTCGCTTGTGCCATACTATCTACCCTACTATAAGAGTGTGGAATAGGTTCATCGCATGATCCATCACAAGGGGGAGAGGCATCAAGAGAAGGACCACTATGAGTGTCAAATATATTGTCCCAAATTGTAGGAGCATGAGGGAAAGGGGGTCAAGAGTCTCATGACTCTTAGGAGAAGGATCTTCTAACACCAACATGTCCTCTTTGCATTGAGGAGGGATATGAGAGGAAGGACAGGTTTGATCATCATGGTTAGGGAGACTAGGCAAGGTAATGTTTAGAAATGTGTTTATGATTTCATCATGTTGTTGTTTAGTGTCTTTGGAAGGGGGATGAGGAGAGGGGCAATCAAGACCCACAATGCTTGTAGCTTTCATCACCAAAGTACCTTCATCACTAATAGGAGAGGTATAGGGAGAAGCAGAAGAATGAGTGTTATGATTTTCAACATTAACATCCTCATCAAGAGGTAATGCAATGTTAAGAATAGTGTCAATGGTTTGGTTATTAACATGTTCTTTAATGAATTCATTATTGTAATCTACATTGAACTCATAAGAAGGAATATTATATTTATGCAATCCATTTGAAACCAAATCAAAGCCACATTTTTTAAAAGAAAACATTGTAAGAGGAAAGAGGAAAGAGAATACAATGCAATGATTTAAACTAAAGTATTGAAATGTAGACTTTCAGATGGGAAACAAGGTAATTTTCTAATTACACTATGCAACAATCTAAAAAAGAAATGTAGTATATGCAAAATTGAAACTAAGAAATGCATGAAATGAGCTAATTTAGACTATTTATAATAAAATACATGTAACATAAACACAACCAATTGATACAAATAGGTAATGGCACAAAATAGAAGCTTAAAAACTAGGTTTTCAGCTCTATAAACTACAGTTTCAGAAGCCTATAGGGACTAGGTCGCCCAGAGTGGCAACTTAGTCCTCTTGGTGTTTTTTTGAGATTTTTTTTGATGTTTTGGGTTGGTTCAGGTGGTTTTTGTATTGGGTGATGCAGACCTAACGTGAAAATGCAGAATTTTAGAGATGTTTAATGTTTTAATATGCAAAAATGCAACCTATATGCACTTTTCCCTAATGCAAATTTGAAAACCCTAGAATGCAACTTAACTAATGCAACATGCAATGCAAGCTAATTCTAGGACAATGATGGGCTCTATATTAGACAAGAGGGTGTAAGAAAGTTGGGTTCACCAAAATGTAACGAAGATTTTTCCACCCTAATGCTTTCTAACACTTCTAGGGTTTTTCACCTACAAGGAAAAAGACGGGCCAAAATGCATGGGTTACATTAAAAGATAGGATTGCGAGTTTGAGTAGGATGTGGTGTGTGTGAAATGTATCTAAGTGCAATGAATTGATAAAGAAACTAATTAAGAATGTGAAACCTAGGAAATGCAACTATGTTTGAAAACACATAATGATATGCATGTTGGATGTTGTGGTTGTGTTGTTGATATGTGGTTGTCATTGATTTCAACACTATTAAAATTAATGTCTTTAAGAATGTATATGTTGAGTATATTGAGAAAATTGTAAAAAAATATGTTGCAGGTTGTCTGCGAAGCAGTGAAGATCAGTATGATGGAAAGTTCAGTATGTTGATGGTGAGAAGTTGCGGATTAAAGGGTTTGTTTTTAGGTGTATCTAGTATATCCACCGAAATTTTTAGAGGTACACATGTATATTTGAGAAAGTTATGAGTTTTTCTGTTCCTTCAGTTATTCTGCTACTGTAGCTGGAGTTCCTGGAAGAAGATAATGTGATTCTGGTAATCTGAGTTGTTTCGTATGATCCTTTGGTGTTTGTGGATGTTTCTAGATCATGCTCTATCTGTTTTGCACATCCGCATTGATCGTTGTGCTCGTGGTCGACGATTTTCTCTTGCATGTTCATGTTTTTCATGTTAATGGTCGACAAGGTGTTTGTAGCGTGTTGTGGATCTTCGAGGAATAATTTTTGAAGGTGTTTTGTGTTCGAGGATATTGTTTTGGGTCTCTACTATGTTGTGGATGACCTTGGTAGATTCACATTAATAATCTTTATTGTTTTGGGCTGATAGTTTGTATTCATCTTATTATTTTGTTGAAGCTGACATGTAGCAATGTAATTCCTTGCTACGGATATATATAAGCGATTGTTTCTTCATTTGAAGGAGAGCGAGAAAGTGTGTGTGCACGAATAATGTTCTAAATATTTCGAAGGCAAAGCATAGTGTGAAGAAGAGTGAAGGAGAGTGAAGAAGTGTTCATGTGCTTAACCGAAACTGTAATCAGGCATTAGCAGATGCTATTTTCTCAATTCAAGTTCTTTCAGGTGGATTTAATCTGAATATTACTGTAAGACAACGAGTCTTCCCTTGGGGAGTAAGCCTTTTATAATTGAGTAGTGAGCTCTAGGCAGTGTGCCTAAATGCATGTGCATTCCCCATTTTTCCATACTTTTAACAGAGTATAAACTTGTGGATTAACCTCCACCGTGGTTTTTCCCCTAACAAGGTTTTCACGCAAAAATCTTGGTGTTATGTGTGTTTCTGATGTGTTGTTGATTTATGCTTTCATGGTTATTAATCAGATATGAGAATAGGGGTTAATAAATTTAATAAGTTTGAAATTCTATGACAACTGATTCAACCCCCTCTCAGTTGTTTGCCCTTGTATTGCCAACAATTGGTATCAAAGAAGGTTCCTTGGAAGAAGTTTAACAACTTGAGGTGATCTGGGATGGCGACATATAAGAAGGATAGTTCGAGATTTGATGGAAAAAATTATTCTCTGTGGAAGACTCGAATGGAGTGTCATTTGAGATGCATTGGTGAATCCTACTGGAGCATTACAAGTAATAGGTATGTTATCCCTCAAAATGGTCCTACTACTACTACTGAGATTAGGGATGCTAAATACAATATCAGGGCTAAGGAAACATTGTTGAGTGCTTTGACTGATTCTGAGATGACGAATGTTATGGATCTGAAGTCTGCTTATGAGATCTAGAAAAATTTGGAAACTTTGTATGAAGGTGATGCTAATGTGAATATTGCTAAGCTACAAAGTCTTAAAGGGAAATATGAACTGTTGAGAATGGGTGATGATGAGAAAATTACTACTTTCATGCAAAGAGTAAATGAACTTGTGTGTAGCATTAGATGTGCTGGTGGACAGTTGGATGAATCAAATATTGTTTCTAAAGTGCTTAGATCCTTTCTTGATGCATACAAAATCAAAGCTACGACTATTGATGAGCTTCAGACTGTGACAAATGTAACCAAAGATATGTTGATTGGTAAACTTATTACTTTTGAGTTGTGTGAATTTAGTGATGCCCTTCCTAAGATAGAATTTGCATTCAAAGCTACTACTGCCGGAAGAGATAAGAAAAGATATGATCCAGGTGAAAGTTCTTCTAAGAAGGTATTCAAGTATGAGGAAGAAATGAGACAAATTGAAGAAGAAGAGAGAGAACTAAATGATCTTGAAGCACTTATTGTCAAAAGAGAGTCCAAAGGACAAGGTAAGTATAAAGGAAAGTTTCCTATTAAATGTTTTTCTTGCAATAAGATAGGTCATTTTGCATCAAGGTGTCCAGAAAGAGTTCCTAAGTCAATACCTAACAAGCCTAAATTTCAAAGGAAGTGTTATTATGCTGCTAATGAAGGTGTGAAAGATGATGAATCTAATAAAGGGAATATATGTGAAGATGAGTTTGTGTTTATTGCTATCAAGGAAATTAATCCAATGTCTACTGAATCTTCTAGTAGTACAAATGTGGAGAAAACCCTAGCTGCTCGAGTTGAAGAGAACAATGAGTGGGTAATTGACAGTGGATGCTCTCATCACATGATAGGTGATAAAAGAACATTTGTGAGCTTGGAAAAGTATGATGGTGGTGTTGTAAGATTTGGTGATAACAATGGTGGTATAATCCATGGCAGAGGATGTATTTATTTTGATGGTAAGCATAATACTGATGATGTTCTTTATGTGGAAGGTTTGAAGCATAATATTTTAAGTGTCAGACAAATGGTTGATAAGGGATACAATCTTCAATTCAAAGATGAAAAGTGTAGAATATTGGGGAGTTCTAGAAATGTGATTGCTTCAGGTACAAAAACAAAAGGTAACATCTTTCACCTGAATGCTGCTAGTAAAAGTTGTCTGATTGCTCAAGTTGATGAAAGTTGGTTGTGGCATAGGAGAATGTGTCATGTAAAATTTGACAATATTATCAAGATAATTTCTACTTAGGCAGTGATAGATCTTCCTAAGTTATTAAAACCCTCTAATGCCATATGCAAGGAATGCCAGTTAGGAAAGCAAACTAGAATTTCATTTCAGAGAAAACAACATTGTTCAAATGAATTGTTGGAGCTTGTGCATACTGACTTGTGTGGTCCTGCTAGAATAAGAAGTTTACAAGGTTACAGGTATTTCATGTTGCTTATTGATGATTATTCTAGGATGATGTGGGTTACTTTCTTAAGGGATAAATCTGAAGCTCTAGAGAAGTTCAAGATTTTTAAGGCTATGGTTGAGACAGAGACAGGTTTGAAGATTAAATGTCTAAGATCAGATAGAGGTGGTGAATTCACTTCCCATGAGTTTAATTCTTTTTGTGAAGTGCATGGGATAAATAAACAATTATTTGCGCCATGGACCCCTCAGCAAAATGGAGTTGTGGAAAGGAAGAACAAGACAATTCAAGATGCTGCTAGGACTATGATGCTAGAAGGAAATGTTCCTCATATCCATTGGAGAGAAGCTGTGAGTATTGTTGTTTATATCTTCAACTAGGTACAAATCAAAGGTGATACTGGTAAAACCCCTTTTGAGCTATAGTTTGGTCATAGGCCTACTATTAGATATTTCAAAATCTTTGGGAGTAAATGCTATATCAGAAGAGACAAAGATATAGGAAAGTTTGATGCTAGGAGTGATGAATGAATCTTTCTTGGTTATTCTACTAAGAGTAAGGCCTACCGGTGCTACAATAAGAGATCGAGGAAGATGGTTGAAAGCACAAATGTTAAGGTTGATGAAGACATTGTTAGACCATCCATAACTTGTGGATATGATTCTGATGATCAGAATGACAATACAAACAAAGGCTAGACTTCAAATCAAGTTTAGATCATTCTAGTGAATCATGAAGATCAAGAGGAAGGAGAAACTAGTGAAAGTGCAAAAGAGAGATCACAAGAGACCGAAGTTCAAGAACATCCCAAGACTCCAAGGTATGTGAGATTAAATCATTCAAAAAATCAGATTATAGGTGATAAGAACAAAGGTGTCCAAACTAGGAGAATAATTGCAGAAGAATACTGTTTGATATCAAAGACTAAGCCAAGTAATGTAAATGAAGCATGCAAAGATGAACATTGGATTGAAGTAATGAAAGAAGAACATTGGATTGAAGCAATGAAAGAAGAACTATAGAAAATTGAGAAGAATAATACATGGATTCTTGTTCCTAGACCTAAGGACAAAAATGTAATTGAAACTAAATGGGTCTTTCAAAATAAACTGAATGAGCAAGCTGAAGTTATCAGAAACAAAGCAAGACTGGTCTGTAAAGGATATTCTCAGATGGAAAGAATTGAATTTGAAGAGAATTTTTCCCCTGTTGCTAGAATTGAAGCTGTGAGACTATTTCTTGCTTATGTTACTTACAAAAACTACAAGGTTTATTAGATGAATGTCAAGTTAGCATTTCTAAATGGTGAATTGGAAGAAGAGGTGTACATTGAGCAACCTGATGGATTTCAATTGACCGATCAGGGAGATATGGTTTGTCGGTTGAAGAAAGCATTGTATGGACTCAAGCAAGCCCCTAGATCTTGGTATGCCAGATTGGACAACTATTTGTTGAAGCTTGGATTTAACAAAGGTACTGCTAATAGTAATATGTATTTCAAGATTAATGATGATAAAGATTTGATTGTGGAAGTCTTTGTTGATGATATAATTTTTGGAGGAGATGATGGTTTGTGCATGAAGTTTGCTGATGAGATGCAAAATGAGTTTGAGATGCCAATGATTGGAGAGATGAAATTATTTTTGGGATTACAAATTACTCAGTTAGATAAAGGGATCTTTATATCTAATTCCAACTATGTGAAAGAATTGCTAAAGAAAATTGGTATGGAAGATTCAAATCCAGTCGGTACACCCATGGTGACTGGATGTAAGTTGACAATAGATGATGATTCTCCGAAGGAAAATCAGACTAGATACAAATCAATGATTAGTGGATTGCTTTATTTGACTCAAACTAGACCTGATATCATGAATGTTGTATGTATTGTTGCAAGATTTCAAGCTGATCCTAAGGAATCTCATGTGACTGCTGTGAAGATAATTTTCAGATACTTGAAGGGAATGGTTGATTTTGGCCTGTGGTATCTTAAAGATGATGATATTACTTTGAGTGCCTTTATTGATGTTGATTGGGCAGGAGATGTGAATGATAGGAAAAGTATGAGTGGTGGTGCATTTTTCTTGGGAAAGAAGCTGATTTCATGGTTAAGTAAAAAGCATAATGCCATTTCTATCTACTGTAGAGGCAAAATACATTGCTGCTGCTAACAATTGTACTCAAGTATTATGGATGAAACAGATGTTGAAAGATATTAGAGTTATGTATGATGAGCCTATTGTTATATTCTGTGATAATTCAAGTGCAATTAATATTTCTAAGAATCTGGTGCTACATTCAAAGACCAAGCATATATCTATCAAGTTTCACTTTTTGAGACAGAAGGTGAGTGAAAAGGAAGTCAGATCGGAGTATGTGCCTACTAAGGAACAAATTGCAGACATATTTACCAAGTTGTCGCCTAAGGATAATTTTGAGTATCTCAGAGGGAAGTTAGGGGTGATTACCCCTCCTAATCAAAACTAAGATGCATTATCTTGCATCAGTCCATGCTTTTCATAGTCATATCTTGATTCAGATTGATGTTGTGGTGGCTGCTACTCAGGGGGAGTAGTCAGATGATTCAGATATGTGGTTTAGAGCTTGTGTGTACCTTTTCCATTGATGTCAAAGGGGGAGAAGAGCAATGTGAAAAATTGGGAATTATCTGAGGAGAAAAGAGTCAGAACCTAAGGGGGAGTAAGTGTTGAAGTTAGTTGCGTTGATGGTGCTTTTCACATCATGTGTTGCTATCAATACAAAAGGGGGAGATTGTTGGATGTTGTGGTTGTGTTGTTGATATGTGATTGTCATTGATGTCAACACTATTATAATTAATGTCTTTAAGACTGTATATGTTGAGGATATTGAGAAAATTGTAATAAAATAAGTTGCAGGTTATTTGCGAAGCAGTGAAGATTAGTATGATGGAAAGTTCAGTATGTTGATGGTGAGAAGTTGCAGATTAAAGGGTTTGTTTTCAGGTGTATCTAGTTTATCCACCAAAATTTTTAGAGGTGCGCATGAATATTTGAGCAAGTTATGAGTTTTTGTGTTTCGACAATTATTCTACTACTGTAGCTAGTGTTCCTGGAAGAAGATAATGTGATTCTGGTAATATAAGTTGTTGCATATACTCCTGTGGTGTTTGTGGATATTTCTAGATCATGCTCTATCTGTGTTGCATGTCTGCATTGATTGTTGTGCTCACGATCGATGATTTTCTCTTGCATATTCATGTTTTTCATGTTCATGGTCGACAGAGTGTTTGTAGCATGTTGTGGATCTTCAAGGAATAATTTTTGAAGGTGTTTTGTGTTCGAGGATATTGTTTTAGGTCTCTATTATGTTGTGGAAGACCTTGGTAGATTCGCATTAATAATCTTTATTATTTTGGGCTGATAGTTTGTATTCATCTTATTATTTTGTTGAAGCTGACATGTAGCGATGTAATTCCTTGTTGCGGATATATATAAGCGATTGTTTCTTCATTTGAAGGAGAGCAAGCAAGTGTGTGTGCGTGAATAATGTTCTAAATATTTTGAAGGTAGAGCAGAGTGTGAAGAAGAGTGAAGAAGTGTTCATGTGCTTAACTAGAACTGTAATCAGGCTTTAGTAGATGCTATTTTCTCATTTCAAGATCTTTCAAATGGATTTAATCTGAATATTATTGTAAGATAGCGAGTCTTCCCTTGGGTAGTAATCCTTTTGTAATTAAGCAGTGAGCTCTAGAAAGTGTGCCTGAATGCATGTGCATTCCCCATTTTTCCATACTTTTAACAGAGTATAAACTTGTGGATTAACCTCCACCATGGTTTTCCCCTAACAGGGTTTCCACACAAAAATCCTAGTGTTATGTGTGTTTTTGATGTGTTGTTGATTTATGCTTTCATGGTTATTAATCAGATCTGAGAATAGGGGTTAATAAATTTAATAAGTTTGAAATTCTGTGACAACTGATTCACCCCCCCTCTCAGTTGTCTGCCCTTGTGTTGCCAACAATGCAAACATTAAACTAAATGACCTAAGGAAGATTATGAAACAAGACAAAGAGCTAGAAATGAATGGTGTGCACCTAGGAATGAGTTGGAGACTGGATTGGAGGCTGAAAATGTTGTTGATGCTGAAGTTTAAGCCTACTGGGACACTTACGCCATTTTGGATGACCTAGTCCTTTGTTTGGAAAACTTCACGGGTGTCCGTTTTGGCCAAAAGGTATCCAGATGTACCAAAATTTCTAGAAAATAGGTTTAGTGGGACTAGGTCACCATTGTTGGTGATTTAGTCCTCTTCTGAATTTTCGAAGATCAGAAATTGGAAGTGGAAGCCCTTGTTCTACACTTTCTGCTCAGGTTCAGGTATCTGGCCCCGAAAGTGAAGAATCTGATCTGTAAATGCCTTCCAAGCTTCAACTAGGGTTTCTTCAACCTTGAAGAGCTTGGAAAAGTTGGTGAAGCTTCTTCCACATTGGTTCTTTTCCAAATTTGCACACAAGTCCTGCAAATCACACAAAGAGGGAAAACTTGTTGATTGTTAGGGATTAGGGATTTGCCTTAGTCAAACCCCTTTTGAGTAATCAAACCAAAATGATGAGATAAAGTAATGAAACGAAGCATGAAACAAAGGAGTGATTGAGTTTACCTTGTCATGACGGTTGATCTTGAGTTGCAACAATGGAGGATTGAACCCTTTGGATGCTTCTTGAGAGAAATGTCTTGGTGACTTAGAATACTCAAACCCTAGCTTGCTTGAGAAGGAGTGGATGAGTGCTTGAGAAGATTGAGTGAGGAGAAAAAATGAGAGGGAAGAAGTGCAAAATGAGGGGAAAATCCTTGTTTATAGAAGTTATGCCCTAATTTTCTTGAAATAACACCATACAAGCCGAGCTTAGTGTTTAGGAGACAGAATCCCAAAATAATATTAAGTGAAATTTGAATTTTATGCCACATGGGACTAGGTTGCCCAAGGTGGCAACCTAGTCCACCTGGGCATTTTTTATTGCTTGTCGAGAATTATCATGTGGTAAATGATGTTTGTTGGGATTGTCTTCTGAAACACACTGGAATAAGGCATGTATGTGCATTAAGGGGTCATTATAGCATAAGAAAGGGTTAATTAAGTGATGACAAACCTAGGAAAGTGTGAAAATGTTTTACAACACCCTGGCACAAGGCTTGGAAAGGGGTAAAAGGAGGTTGGAAATGGTCCAAAATCCATAGACAAGGGTCCAAATGAGTGAAAAGTGTCAAAGGCTACACTTTTTGGTGACACACTTTGAATACACCATGTGTAGTCACCGAACGCCAAGTACTTGCTACAAGGAGAGGGTACCCTGTCGAACATCATATGTGACAAGATCACCATCAATGGGGTTCTGAAGAATCCTCCAAAAAAATTCAAGTGTGATCATCGCCTCACCAGTTGATAGGTGGAAATACAACGTCTTAGAATGCCATCTCTTTACAAGGGTAGCCATCATAGGCCTATGGAATCAAATCTCGGGCATATAACATTTGTGTAGCAGACCTACAACATCCAAAAAGTCTCTCTCGACCTCAAAGAAACCAACGATCAAGTCGAACAATTGTCATAGTTGTCGCTCCCTAGAATAAAGCAGTTTAAGAACCACTTGGAAACATTCAACCCATGACGTCAAGAATTTTTTAGAAAATCAAATAGCGTACCTAAGACTGCAAGCAAACTAGGTAAATCATTCAAAATTGACAATAGCAACCCCGTTTTGGACGATAGCGGCAATATTATGCAATAACAACTTTGTTTTTGATGATAGCGGTCATTTTATACAATAGCGGCTAAATTATACAAAAGCAAACAAAATAAATGATAGCGAACAAATTTCACAAAAGTGACTACTTTCTAAGCAGAAAATAATAGCGCACAAATTTTATGAAAGTGGTAAACAATAGCGCACAAATTTCATGACGGTGCACAAGAAAAACTATAGCGGTCAAGTTTTACAAAAGTGATAAAATCACAAACAACAATAATGGTAAAATCTTGACAATAGTGGAAAAAACAAAAAATTACCACTATCGTCTAAATTTTTTTGAACATTCATTATGCAAACGTAAAAATATGAAAATAATAATGGAAGTAGTACATATTGCGATGCCTACGCCAACTGGCCTCCCAAAAGAAAGAATTGCCTTTGCATGGTGTGGGGCACCCGAAATCCTTGCCATCACAAGTCGACAATCGAAAAAACAATATCTCCAGAGGCAAGAATTCACTAGGGGCTAAGAGTGCAAATGAGGAAAAATGAACCCTAATTTCCTATTTTTACCCCCCAAAACCTAATTTTTTACCTTGGAAATCCTCTTAAGTTAAAATTAGGAGCACCCTAAAACATCTAAAACTATAATCGAGGGCCCTATAGCCTAATTTTTTGTCTACACATTTGAATTGCAATGAAACCTTGTCACGAGCCTGACCCAAAAAGTAATTTTATTGGCCAACCTCTCAAGGGGGCAACCTAGTGTCGTATTATCTTTCCGCTGACCGCCAAGGCATAGTGGAGCATATTAAATTTTTCAAACCTTAATTTGAACATTGAATTCTTTGAAATAAAGCAACTAGTACTTTGTCTCAAAGAGGGGCAAAACGTAGACATGTAAAAATGACCTAACACATATCACATATCCTGAATGACATTTTTTCATTATAGGCATCATTATCATTAATATAATTGCATTTCACATCATTTACACCATTAACCCTATTTTCCTCTATTAATTGAATAATCTTTAATTATTTGATTAATTCACTATATCATCACCTAATCTAACTTTATTCCTCTTGATTAATTAAATAAAACCAATTATTTAATTATGTCACTAATATATCCTATTCATTTAAATAAGTTAAATTGTTATCATTTAATAATTTAATTAAATCACTTTCCCCTCTCTAAACTTGAATAATTAAATTAATTATTCAAAATCATTCAACATAGTCAAACAAACAAATACAACTTTATTTGTTAAAGTCAAACATTACTTGCATGTTCATCTCTAAATATTATTCAATTCTTCAATTAATTAATTATCCTCACCCCTTTTATGATTGAGTAAATCATTATCACTGATTTCTCACTCTAATTGGTTAACTAACCCATCTATTCTTCAATCCCACTAAGCACTCAATCTATTCCTCAATCACACTAACTACTCAACCTGA
Source organism: Sequoiadendron giganteum (assembly GCA_007115665.2). Taxonomy (NCBI): domain Eukaryota; kingdom Viridiplantae; phylum Streptophyta; class Pinopsida; order Cupressales; family Cupressaceae; genus Sequoiadendron; species Sequoiadendron giganteum. The sequence goes on along the minus strand of CM021100.1, from coordinate 88,060,976 downwards.
TTTCTTCAATCCCCCAATCATTCCCATCTAATCCCACTAATTATTCCAATCTATTTCCTCTCAATGGTTCTCAACCATTGATCATGATCTTTTACTACTGAATCTCAATCTTTCATTTTAAAACATGAAATCTATATAGCAACCCTCTTCATTCTCAAAACTGATCAGAGAGTCAATAGAGTTTATACAAAGAGGTCATGCTAAATTGACATTCGAATTCTTGAGAGAAAATACACACACATCTTCGATCACCATTAACACACTTTGAAGCTTTTCCAACATCAAATGAAGGCTTCGTATTGATTCAAACACAATTCAACATCAATACTAATTACACTTCAACATGGGATGGTATAGTTGTATTTCGTGAATTCATTTATGGTTTCTTGCTTTATGCTTACCTTCATCGATTGAATCCATTTTTTTATAGCTTCATTTCATGAGTATGGTTGGAATTTGTTCTCTTTAGTTTGATTTCATTATTGTTTTCCTTATGCTATTTCCCCCCCTTACAGATACATACTCTTGTTTAAAGGATTAATACAAGCATGAAATCTCTTTGAGTGTGGAGTGTTTTCCCCCAAAGGGTTTCTCCACGTAAATCCATTGTTACTTATGGTATTGTTGTTTTCATTCTATTATTGTGAATGTGCTAATCACATAATTATCTAAGTGGGAAAATCTTAGATAACATAATTTCATATTTGCATTGCTTTTTATAAGTTAATATTGCAATAGTTCACCTTGATTATTCGAAAACCACCTTATGCACTTTGTCACTCTACATGCTACAAAGCAATAGTTACATCCTTTACGTTGTCAATATACATACACTTTTTTAGTATAAACACCTCTATTAGTGCCTCACTTGCAATAGCTTCTACAAGTTCTCTTGACTACTGATACCAAGTGCCATCTTTTAGGAAATTATCCTATCCTTAGATCATGTTTTATGATCTTTAGTGCCTCCTCGTGTGTTCCTACATTGCTATTATGCTCTAGCAACATCAAACACATATGTAGTTGTGAATTCTTCTTCCAAATGCCTTATGGTTGTTGCCACAATGTCCCCACATGTGAAACACCATATATGATGTATAACAACATCTACAAAAATATTTACACATATAGATGATCACCATGTCAATTGTTCCACAATATTTGATAACTCACCAAATTTCAATGTACAATATTCTACAAAGAAAACTCTTCCTACAAGGACTCTCTACAAGTAAATATCACCTTAATTCCAATAGATCTAGGATGATACACCTCCCACAAGCTATCAAAGTGATTACTCACAAGAATTAGGAGTACCATAATGAGAACAAAGGGGGATATGGTAGAGGAAAAGGTTAAGGCCAAAGAAGAGAAAACACCACTTGTTTCAAGCGTAATGAAATGGGTCATTATGTAAATGAGTGTAAGAAATAGACATCTTATGAGTTTTATGGAGATCCAACATAGGACTCCTTTAGCTACCCTAAAGTAGTTTAATGTTATAGTAATTGTTAAATAATCACCTCAATGTAGCAAGAGGGGCTAAGGAAATAATAAAAGTTCCAAAAGACAATCTCCTAAATACTAGAAAATTTTAGAGGATATAAGTTGAGGATATGGACAAAATAGGATAAACCTCCCTCACTGAGGGGGGACAATTGGAAAAGAAACATCTTAAAAGAAAATAGATTTTGAAGAGAAAAACAATACAAGAATACAAAAGGAAAAATAGAGCAATGATGGTCACTTGGGGAATGATTAACAATGAAAATAAAAAATAATTCAAGAGGACTCAAAAGAATATTAGGAGGATAATCCAACAAAAAGTGGCCATGACCTCATTATCGATAAAGCCAAGAAAATCATTACTTCATGGTGTGGAGTGAGAGTGTCGGTGGTCTATAACAATTCTCTAGTTTCTTGTAGGTTAACATGCAATTCCTTGCAGACTCAATCCACACATTAAATCCATCATGGTAATACATAGCTAAAACACTACTATATATATGCAATGCCAATCACATAAGTGCACAAATATAGTTCACATAAAATCACTTCCATTATGAAATCTTATAGCTCATCCACTATTTATTAATTCTGTAAAGATCAACATTCAATCTATTTTTGTAAATAGTTCTAAATCAAGTGTTTCATTTGCATCCACATAAATGTTATAACCGACCATCTAATTAAATAATATTTAAATCAATTGGTTAAACATCTAATTAAGCTTTTGAATTAAACTCAAAAGTTTTAAACTAATGATCGATACAACAAGATGCACAATGATTAAGAATTTCAACATGCAACACACTAGAAGCGGCATCTAAATGAAGTAGTACACAAGTAACCCTATTTCTAACATCATCCAAAAGCATAATAGATGTACATCAGTTACCATTTAGTTCATATCAAAATTAAAATGATTAATAATTTATCCTTAACATTTATTATTATTTGAATACTAGCATACTAGGAGCATAATTGTAAACAAAACCTAACTACGACCGACTAACATCATTGCTAAATCTAATATAAGGACTAGAGCATGGCTTACTAATAAACACAAGGGGACATAAGAATTCCAATCATGGAACTAAAAAATTCACATTTGCACAAGCATGACTTAACTAAAACAATACCATGAGTACTATAAGCTAACTCTGGGGTTTCTGATAAGTAAGATATCTAAAGAAAACAAGTTAACATAGACCACCTATGAGATACCTTGGAACAATAACAAGGGTGCCAAACATGACACAAGAGTATAAAAGGTAACACATGGATTTTTAATATATCATAATAATACTTTCTCTATTTCAACAATTCAAGCATTAGAAAGAAAACATGCAAGAATGTTAATCATGATCAAACTTATAAATATAAAGAGAAACTAGACTATTGATATCAAAGTTAAATAACAGGGTTAAACCCAATCTACCAATGCTTAATAACTATCAACACAAAAATTCATAAAATACCTTAATACCAATTATCACAACAAAAACAAACTCAATCTAGTTACAATGATACCATGACCAAGGTACATAGATCTGCCAAATCCATATATAACCTTTGTGCAAAAAGATTAAATTATTAGTTTTCCTGTCTCCCTTAATTAACACAAACTTTTCATATCTCATACCAATAGTAGTATTAAACATTTTGTGGAGAGAGGCTAAAACAACAATAAAAATTATTTAGTAAGCCCTTCGTGGAAGACACCATTTTGGGCTTATTTCAAGGATTTACATGTTTATTGATTAGCTTCTAGGAAATCTACATAAGAAATTGCGAAACCCTAGCTTGTATTTAAAAGATGGGTTACCTCTAGTTCTGCAATTTAGGTGTTTCTAACTTCATCTGCTTATAATCAAATGATCTAATTTGCTTCAAAACTTCTATGAGTACTTAACCTCCAATTTACTTCAAGAATTGGATTGACATATATGACATAAGTTTCAAACACAAACACATGGGGATTACTACTATAAATGTAATATACTACGTCAGTGAAAATGAGTTCCTTACCAAAGAACCCTTTGGAGATTGTTAAGGATCAATATCTATGTTTAGGAGGTCACCCATTCTGGTATAAGAGGAAGGGTGAATGGCAAGAAGCTTGCCATGAGGCTGCATCCAGTGTTTTTCGGTTTGACAGAGATGGTTAACTGAGCAGTTGTTGATTGCCTGTCTCAAGGGCATAACGTTTTCTACATTTGGCCCATCTTTATATATGTATAGAAAACTTGGGATGCCATCTAGAGATCAATCATAATAATTACAATTTATGAGAAAAAGAAGGCAAAAGAAACCTCCAAAGTATCCAGAAATTCCACAACCAATGCAAGCTACACAACATAATTGGAGACATTAGAATATTATAATTGCACAGAAATTCAGAAGGATCAAAAGATTAAATCTTTAATTTACATTAATACAATGTTTAGCAGCGTTCCTTTTGTTGTTTCATGCATAAATTGGTCTTACAAAATGTTGTCATGATAAAATAATCAAGAAGATAAGCGTAGCTAAGCCAGAGTGATAAATGTCCACAATTCTTATTAGAGAAGAGAGAACAATGTGAAGCAGGCAGGAAGTAGATCAATCCATGAAGAAAACAGAAACATGTGTTTGGAACCACCCCAATTGGATTTATTGTATCTACTTGAAACCCATAACTCTGCTGTGGTACAATTATCAATTGACTGTATTGTATTTACTTGAAAACCAAGTATAACCAGTATCATACAATTACAAAATGTTTATGTTTACTTTAAAATCCAGGTATACCAATATGATACAATTACCAATTAATGTTCATATTACATAACGAATGCAAATGGACAATGAAAGAAATAATGATCATATCAAAGAAATGGAGTTTGACAATCATATCGAAACAGAGCAACATTGTTGTTAATGATGATAGTCATCTCCAGACTTGGGGTATAGGTAAGGGAACATGGACGGGGACTCCATTTCAAATTAGGGTATGGGAATAAATGAACAAGAGCTTGTCTATGTTCTATATAGATATAGCCACCAGAAGATGTGGGTATGGGAACACAGAGGCAGTAGTGGTCCCGATACTAGAGTTTCTTGGCAACTATCTAATGACAGAATAAGAATCTTGTGATCTGACAGATTTCTTAGCTTTAAAAAATTTACCGAAGGAGATCCAGGATGCTCGGAGGCTGAGATTGATGAGTGCAATTCTAGTCCTTTGCTTCTTTGGGAGTCTTTAAGCTGCAATAAAACAGTAGTTATTGTCAGTTAAAAAGTGTAGAAGTGAACCTATATGAAAACCATACTGAAGAAAATAACATACAAATTTTCCATGCAAAAAACCAAAATCCAAGCTTCCAAGATTCTGGAAATTAGGGTTTAACCTACCAAGGCCATTTGTTTCTGATGCTTTCATGATCCTTAATCGCTTGACTGTGTTGACAAACATTCTGCCAAAACATAGTTCTGTTAGCCAAAAATTACAGGCTTGAAAATTGCCACGAGACAGAATCAACAATCTTTTAGACAGTTGTACTAGAGTCCACATCGGAACGAAGAGGGACATTTTCAGAAACCTAAAGATCAGAACTTACTTCCATGGGATGTCCCCTACAAGCATGCAATCTCCTTCCTTGTCTTCATAGGTCAGAACCATATCAGAAGTGCGATCCAAAAGCCGCATTGAACTACTTGTGGCCCCATATTGAATTCCCATGGTGGTTCGAGATCCATTCTGACCTGGGAATAACATGGACAAACAGCTAAGCCTCCATTGCAACGTGAATGGGAAACAAACACATAATGAAAGATGTTGAGATGCTTACTTTCAGTGCTTGGTTGAAACATATTTTCCAAATCTTGAACAAGAGTCTCGTAAGATTCATGAGAACTCAGGTCCACTTTTCTACCAATGGCTACACCATCCATGTTCACCTTGACATATCGCGAGTTGCCTTGGGCACCTTGATTTTCTCCAGAAGACTTGGGATGGGAACCAAGAGAATTTTTCCTGTATGCTTGAATAGGAGGCCAACCTATGGCTTGCTTTTCTCCAGAAGGCTTAGGGTGGGAGTCAAGTGAATTTCTTCTGCATGCCCTAATTGGAGGCCAACCAGTTGCTTGATTCCTGTCAAGATGGTTACGAAGAAATGTGTTAGCTATAGCATATGAATAGCTCTATAACAAAAAACTAGACAGAGTCCCCATCACTACCTCATCAAGACTAACACAACCTCCTTCGAAAAACCCCTAGCACTGTTCGAGGTACAAAATCATAATCTGGAAAAGAAGCCTAGAGAAGAGTTGTAGCTCATTGGTTAGAGCATTCCTCATCCAATTGGGTGGTTCTCAGTTTGAATCCTAGCTTTTCCATGTATTCTTATACTAAACCCAATGCTGGCTTATGAACAACTAGCTGATCTCAAGTGGAGGGTAACTTTTGAGGGTAACAAACTCCACCCTACAAAAATCAAAAGCAAAGAGGACATGCGGCTTAGGGGTAGAGCACCCCTATGAAGATTGGGTGGTCCCAGATTGAGATCTTAGTTTGTTCATGTTTTCTAAGAATCACATGATCTGGACAATCTAGACCTAATAAGTATAAGATCTGGACAATCTTTAGAATAAAGATGGAAAATTTGCAGAACACAAATATGCAAATGAGGCCTCGCAAAAGCAAAGGAATCTTGCACTAAGGTCCGGAAGATTACCGCTAATGTAAAAAATTAATTACAATCAAATAATACATACAATGTGAATTCAAGACAACTAAACAAGGTCTGTCTGCAGAGTACAATGAAATGCATATCTGTCTGAAGAATTAAAAATGACTACATAAATACACTTCTTCAATCTAGAAACCTTTTCCAAACAAATGAAAATAAAAACTAGTCCTTACTTTGTAGGAGGTTCACCAGCAACTGGACGAGGTTCAGAACCAGACAGTTGATGGTCTGCTTTATCCTGGCTCAAGTTGCAGAGGCCATTTACCAAATCCATACCAGATTGTTTCATCTCAAATGCTTGAGACCGCCTACATGTGTTCCAATACAACGACAGATTGTTGCCGTCAATGCCAGGATTTTCCTGCTTGTTCTTCTTGAAGAAGGCTGGGGCACTGAACTGAGCTTGCTTTGTTCGGCCTTTAGGTGTAGTTCCAGTAACCACCTCACCATCCTGACCTCTTTGTTGTGCATTAGACCCAATTGCTTCATTATAGCTCCTTTTAACCCCAATCGATCCTTTTACCGTGCTTCTTTCGTCAGAGAAGGAATCGGTACTGTGAAATTCTCTTTTTGTGAGAATTCCTGCATGTTGCATTGTTCCTATGGAATCAGGAACATAATGCTTTTTCTCTACATCACCAACCCAAAGGCTTAAATCCAAGCTTAATTTTTGATCACCATCTTCGCAGCCTCCACGTTTATCAGTGTTTTCACAGGAAGATGATACCTCCGTCAGACCGATATAGTCATGCCCCTCGTGTTTTCTGTCATCTGTGCAGCTCAACTCTGATCCCAGAGGCCTATTCATGCACGAGTTGTCTGAATAGTCCGGGCTCAGATCACTTTTAATAAAAGGGTAACTCTCAGGGTTGTTGGACTTCTTATTGGCTGCAGAAGACACAGGGCTGACAACTGAGAACAATTTTTCCATTCTTGGATACCTTGATGAAATGCTTGGCCTCGGTGTGATCAAAACGCAATTTTGAATGAATGCTTGTCAATCCAATGCAGAAACAGAAATATTTTGTATATACAACATATAAAAGAATGTCGTATGAGAGTGGTTGTCCTTAATGTGATCAAAACAAGGCAAGTTTGAATGAGAAATGCAGAAGCATCAACCTTAAGTATGTCCAGCAAAGACCAAGATACCTTTGTGAGAAAGAGTGGCCCTTATGCGATCAAAACAAGCCAATTTGAAAGAGTGCTTGAAAATCCAATGCAGAAGCAGCCATCCTCTGAATATCCAGCAGAAACCAATATGCCTCTATGGAAACTTCTGGCCTTAAATGCGATCCAAGCAAGCAAGTCTGAATGGATGCATGAGATTTGAGAATCCAATACAGAAACTGTATTGCTAAGAATATCCAGCCCAAACTAGGACACAAACTATCTCAGAATTTTACTCCTCACTGTTATAAAAACAAGCAAGTTTGAACGAATGCACAACCCAATATAGAAACAGCAAATCCTCAATATACCTAGTCAGCTTTTAGACCAAGATGCAATTGCTACGATGTCGAGAAAATGCTCTTTTTTCTTGAAACTTTGAGAACCCACATGGCAAAAGACATTTCCCTTGGTTACACTGTACACAATACTAAGATTTGAATACGATACACTCTAATTCCAAAGCTTGAGCAACACACAACAGATATATATATGCAATTTACAAATTTATAGTCATTGGAATTCTAAAAACCAAGGGAACATAAACAACAGGTGCATTGCACTGCATTCACACACAACATTAAGGGACATTCCGACAAGAGAATCCCACCACCCTACAAACCCGGACATTGATATATAAACTAAATTTAAAGAAATTCCATCCATGTGGTATGTAGTACCTATTCCAGTGGGAATTTAAACACGTTTCAATCCTATCCCATATAAAGCTATGATTAGTTTTTTTAATCTTCTCACAGTAATCAAAACCAATAAAAAAGCTATTCTAACTGCACTAAATTTGGCATGTAGGCAGCAGGTCTTGTGTCTACTCCACCCATTGGGGCACTTATCAAGGCAAGGTTGTCAAAATACTCCTACTAGGCCTTAAAATAGAAACCCTTAAAAGATTTTTGCATTGCCTTTGTAAGGAAAATCGAAGGCTGCATTAATTACACAACTGTCTTCATAGGTTATTATACTATTTGCTTATCTCAAGACAATATGCTGGATCTTTCTTTTCCATGTTATTATTATTATTCATAGAATTTATGGGTCTCACTCATCGTTTATAAAGAAAGTGGCTCCCTATGTCCCCCCCCTTGAGGACAGAGTGCAAGGTTTCATTGTCGTTAAAGTGTGGCATGGAAGGGATTAGGCAACCACCATTCAATTCAAATCTCCATGTCCTAAGCATCTCCATGTACAACTCTCTTGTTCATGTGGTGAGGTGTAGCAATTTCATTGATGGGGTTTGGTTTACTCTAAGAGCTAGTCAAAATGTAATTAACACATTGATTGAGGTGTCGTTGAACTTAGTGGGAGTCTTCATTTCTAATTTAACATGGATTTTCAATGCAACATTGGTTTTTGGGTTCAAACATGACATTCCATGAAATTGCACACATACATGCATCTTGAATTGAATTTTACATGTGTGAAAAGTATTTTAAAAATTGGATAAATGAGTTCAGTTGCTTTCACATTTTATATATTCTATATTTTATATATTCTGGTATCTGATTATGGGTACAAAAAAATGTAAATTGTCACTTCAATGTTTTTTGAATGTCTTTTTTCTTTATGTTAGGTTTGGATGTTAACGTTTTTTCGTTCATTTATATATCTAAAAGATTATGTATTGGTCTTTATGTTTTCGTATTTATGAAGTATGAATCTGGTAGATTGTAAAGTTGTGCATATAAAAACATAGAAATTGACGTAATGAGTCTTAGGGGAGCGTTTGTAGTATATGTTCAATTTGGATGGCATATTTGTATTACTTTATTATTGTCAACTCACTCGACAAATCAATCTATATAATTTTACATAGACAATATAAAGTTCCTTTAACTCATAAGATTGTGGGTCTAAACATATGAGATTTGATAGCTAAAGCATTTTAGGTACACCTTTTTCAATATGGGATTTATGAGTTAATGCAGATCTATCCTAATTAACTTAATAAATCTGAATTCAATCATATATATAAATATATATAATTTTAACTATTGATGTGCATTAAAAGTATTCAAAAGATTGGATCAACAAGTTTGATTCTTTTTACATCTACATTTTTTGATCTTTGATTTTGGTTACAAAAACATATCAATTATCACTTTAGTGTCTTCTAAATACTTCTTTCTTTACATTAGGCTTAAACATTAATGTAAATTTATTTGGCTCGGTTGTATAACTAATAGATATGTATTAGTCTTTATGATCTTTATCCACAAAATACAGATGATAAGATTGTAGATATAAAAATATAAAAATTGACATACCAAGTTCTTTAAAAATCTTTATAATAAATATTCAATTTTTATGACCAACTTATATTAATTTATCAATATTTACTTGTTCATATTTTAAAGACATAATTAACCAATCTTTATAGTTTTATATGCATTATAAAACTCACTTATCAATCTAAAAAACATGAAATTTGATACTGAAACCTTATGTAATTTGAAAGAGGTTCTAAGGAGTTATGCTTAGAATTGTAGCATTATGGACATACAATCATAAGAATCTTTTAAATATTTCCAGGTGAATAGAAAATTTGAGTCTGAAAAAGGAAAAGGTGCTTTTATGTTTGTCACACATTTCAGTATAATGATGAAAAAAGTGAAGTTTTTTTAATGAATTTCAAGTTAAGCAAGTGTATTGATTAGCAAAGGAGATCTCTCCTCTTCAAATTTCCTTTTTCTGAAAATTATAACGTCAATCTCCGCCCATAAATTCTCTCTCTTATAATTGTTTATTGAAACCATATCTTTGTGTATGAGTGATGAAGATATCTAGAAAGGCAAACAACATAATATATTAAAAAATATTCCTTAGCCTTCCACCCAAAGTTTTGATTGGAAAAGAAAGGCTACAAGAGTGGAAGTGGGTCAAGGCTGACATCGTGAAAGCAAAGCATGTCTTCCAAGAAGAAATATAGTTGCACCTTTACACATATTTAATATATATATTACTCATACCAATCTCATATGTATTTTTTATTTTATTTATAAGGGTTTGAAATTCAAAAGTTTTATTATATTTAAAAATGTTTAAACACATCAAATATATTATCGAAGTTATATGGAGAATATAACGACAAGTGTAATGTCTAATTTATCATAAGATTAAATATAAATAAATGAAGCTTTTTATTAATTTTGATCTAATGAATATGACAATTACATAATATAATTTAAAGTTGTGATAGATGTAGTTAAAATTATAATTTTAGAAATAATAGATATAAAAGTGTTTGACAGTCGATAGATAGTTGTTTGTTATTTTGATCATAACTAATTATAACTCAAAATTGTAACTTGTTATATGTGTTGGAAGAAAATTGATGAAATCTAAACTAGGTTGCTCTAAATTTTTGACAAATTAATTATGAGAACCCTAGGTTCAATTCTAAGTGTTGTAGATCTAGTCTTTTGCATTGATTTGAATTGATAGAATGTGTGCATGAAAATGAATATGGGTTCACGTTTTCTGATATATAAATGTATTAAGGTGATGTTGAATGCCACCTTTGTGGAGATTTTCAACTTGGTAACTAATCATGTCCTTCTACATCAACCCCTTATTGGACTAGATTAATGGTTGGAATGATAATTTTGAGGTAGGGACCAAATTTATTGAAGCGTGAATGAGGGTGAAAAATAATGAGTATATAGAAAAAGGTATAAATGAGAGTAAAAGAGATGGATGGGGATCAGGTTATGAGCCAATTTTAGTATGAGAGTATGTAACTTGCCAATATATAATTGCATTAAGGACATTCCATCAACACGATACGAAACTAAACGAGAAGTAGTACAAGGATGTAAATTTCACCATTACAATTCTCATCCACTTTGACTTGCATGTGTTCTAACATAAGCATGTATTCAAACATAAGCATGTATTCAAAGGATATAGGGTGAACCCACAAAAGTGGTTTACAATTGAAGTGAGGAAGGAAAAGTTGAAAAAAATGACCCCATGCCAAAAAATTTCATTTTTGGGGTTCAAATGAACCAAAAGAGGGTTCAAATGAACTAGGGTTCGAGCCAACCCATTCAATGAACTTCCCACCATTCTCGCCAAAAAACCAAACGAAACCCTTTTTAAAAGGGGGTTCAAGTGAACCCTGGCTCGAGCGAACCCCCCCATTTCCCTCCTTCTCCCCTTCAGGTGGTAAAAAAGTCCAGAATTTTGTGATTCAAAGCTCGGGTTGAAGATGAAAATGGAGGAGACTTCACAAACCCAATTGGATGATGGTAGTCCTCAGAACAAGCTATCCAACAAATATAATTTTAATATGTTTTGGTTTTATTATGTATTTGTTTTTTAGTTTTATTAAACATAGGTTTTTCACCGAAAATCAAAGCTCTTTTTCTACACGTGGAAAAATAGCAAATTATCAATTTAAAAATAAAATAAAATGAGTGCACTAGATATTGAAGTCCTTGATCCAACAAAATAAATAAATTGAATTTCGATCAATTTGTTTTGCATTGTATACGGTCCATCTATGTCTGAATTGTAATTGGTTTGACTTTGAAACTTGATTAAGGAAAAAATATTCAATAAAAAACTATGAGACCAATTGGAAGCACTAGATATCAGAGTTACAAATCTAAATTTGAAAGAATTAGAATTTTATCCTTAATGAAATAAAGTTATGTTGTATATGGTGAGCATCACTCCTTTAAAATGTTGCTTGTTGAAAAAAACTAGTTTTCGAAGGGGATGGAAAAAGAAGTGCAATCTAATTCCAATTTTTTTAAAAACTAGCGCTTGCACCTCATTTGAGGTTCAATGGTTACGCCGATAGCAAGATATCCTCATAGGAAAGTGTAAATTGTTGTAAGTTGGGTTTTGCAAGAGTTAAGGGATCACCAGCTATGAAATGCAAATGCATGTAGAATTGAAGTATGAGAACATTGATAAAACCATGCAGTATATGTCATCAATCTTTACACTATTCAATTACATAATTTATTTTCATGGTCCTTTGACATTGTGTCCCTATATATCATAACAATTTTGTCTAAATACAGATGCTAGCATTCTCACTCACTGAAAATCTTCTATTGGAAATAAATTTATAGCATGACTCTCAATCTAGTATGGTTAGTCAGTAGATGATTAGTATAAACCAAAGATCACAAAATCAAATCAGGCCCAGCCATAGCTTAACCACACAATACACTAAAATGGTCCTATTGTGTTCAACAAGTGTTTTTGGCAAAAGGAAGCCCAAAGAAGCATTATCATCGAAGGCGGCATAGTATATCATGGTTCTCTTTTTCAGTTTTCTTCAGTTTCTTAGCAATAACAACCATTTTGTCATCGATATGTTGTTGGACATGCCATACATCCCAACAATACAGTTGCTTGGTTCCACCATGTAGTCCTTTCAAATGGGCTGAGGAATTTGGTAGTGGGTCTGTAATAATAGTCCTTGCAACTTTTGTTGGCCATAAGGGCCAACATATATTATAATTTGTATTTGATTTTTTGGTAAACTATGTTCAATATATTACCAAAATAAAAAATAAAAACCCATAGAAATTATTTACCCCATACACAAATGGTTTTCTTAGCCCCTTCCATGGTTTCACAATTAAAACACATAATATGGACTATTCTTGTCTACCATGTGATGAGCAAATCTAGTTTAACAATTCACACTTGCTTTCCATGGCCTGAAAACTCAAATATAATGAATTCGTAAAAACTTCATATCCATCCCACAAGGATTTTGAGGTAGATCATAACTCTAAAATGTTGTTATGCAGGTCAATTTTGTTGTTGTGAGGTAGAAGACATCTTCCAGGGAAAAATTAGGCTCCCAAAATGATAAGAATAAATGCTCTTTAGTGTGTTTTTTATAGCTAACATGTGTTATTTATATCTAACATCCCATTGGCTCTCAAGATTGGAATCCTTAAGTATCAGAAAGATTTACCATACATCATGCCTTGGTGACTTTGGGGCAAGTTTTGAGAATCAAGCAAACTCAACTTGTGTCAAGGCTGAACCAAGCCAAACCTGCAAGTCTGAGAAACTCCAGGTTGATTTCAGCAACTATGATTTAACCATAACATCCATACTTGCCTTTGCCTTCTATGTCACCACTCCAAGAACCCATTTTTTTGCTTTGATACCACATTGGAAGATGGACACGCTGTACTTGCATAAAAGGAAAAAACTAACATAGACTTCGCAAAAATGGAGTGAAGGTCAAAACTACCCAATTTCGGAAGCTCTTTTACCTTTATTTTCCCCTTTCAGAAGTTATAAATAATTCTCAATAATTGATATCTTGGATATATACCTATTTGAACAATTGCATGCCTGCACTGACAACTACTGGAGCTTTGACACCTAAGCGGATGCAAGCTATTCTGCAAATCAATTGAAAGTTCACAATTATTTCTTTTAAAATGAGTCAGATTCCAGAACACTAAAAATGTTTCATCTTTAGATATTCCCCACAAAAATATAGATGCCTTTGGTAAATACTACTCAAAGACTATTAGAAATCACATAATCACTATGTTAAGGTTCCAAGAATCAGAGTAAAGCATGAACTAATTAAAAGTTACAGTATGGAGTAATTAGTCAAAAATTATGACTGAAGATTGTTCTCCTCTCAAAACTACAAATATTTATTCTTCTTTTGTGTCCAAAATATCTACAATACTTTTTGTGTTGTTTGTCACATGCTACTAAAAGGGGTAATGCTCAGAAATCTCTGATCAATTAAATTTCGGGAAGTAAATTTCACTTGTGATCAGTTCAGTTGTTTCTACTCTGCATGGTGCAATAAAAAGCAGGTGGAGCTTAAGCTAACATGTGCTAAAAAATTAGCAGAATCCAAAATAAATATGTAAAGTTTGATCATTAACGTTGAATAGGACCTAGGATGTCTTTGTAATCAAGTTAATTTATGTATAGACACAGGAAATGGAAAATTCTCTTCTTTAATATGATCTGTTCTACAACCCCATAGCGAAACTTTCCTTCTTTCATGTACTCCTCTCTATGGTCCAGAAAAAGAGTAGAGAAAATTTCTTTCTTTTATTCAATCTCTTATCTGCAACCCAAAAAAACCATGTCCATTGAATCCAATAGGAACTATATCATCCGAACAGTTCCACCCAAAAATAGAATAGTTGACAGAAAGCTCATACAATAGCGAACAAGATGAGAGGATAAGTTGTCTACAAAATAAAGTGCACTAAAACAAAAATTGTATGTACTCTTTTTGCTAAAAATCCGTGCAATAAGCTCACCGGAGGTGGACTGCGAGAATTTTTTCTATTCAACTAATTTTTAAAGTAACCACTAAGAATCCATAACTTATTCTACAGAGAACATCCTACTACATGTATGAGTACACAAGGCAGTCCAGTACCACTAGATTCCTAACAAATAAACCAGAATATATAAATACAGTAATTAAAGCTTTGAAAAGGAGATGGGTGTGTATAAACACAATACCTCCCTGCATTTTAACTTCTTCTCCTTGCTGCTCAACTTCTTGGAGTCTGCAGATGAATGATCAGCATTATGAAGATCCATCGCTGTTAGCTGAAGCTCACAAATCTGCGACTCATCCAATGTCTTCCATGAAGACCCTCCCTAACTACCACTTAATAACGAATGCCATTGCAAGCATTCCAAGGTCAATTTCATTAAAGCTTGCCGACTCAAAGGAGAAAATGAAATAATCATGAGAATAAAGTAGAAACAGGGCCTCTGAATAGCATCTATTGCTAAGATAGCTCAGTTAGCCCACGCCCAAAGAAAGGAACAATGGAGTTATCCCACCCACATAGGAATCACAGCCTAGTCTCAAAAATAAATAACTTGAAAAGAAACAACAAAAACCTATTTCGCAAAACAAAATTACAAGGAGGATTTACTTACAGATATGGAGGCTGAGCCACAGAGCAAAGCACTTTCCTGTGAATATTATACGCACAAAACCATCAAAAATCGACGCCATTTAAAAACTGTTTGGCATTTACTACGTCCACTG
Source organism: Sequoiadendron giganteum (assembly GCA_007115665.2). Classification (NCBI taxonomy): domain Eukaryota; kingdom Viridiplantae; phylum Streptophyta; class Pinopsida; order Cupressales; family Cupressaceae; genus Sequoiadendron; species Sequoiadendron giganteum. Next base: position 88,045,535 of record CM021100.1, on the reverse strand, counting down.
AGGATTTGGTGGGTTGTTAAATGCCAGCTTATGCACGGAGAGGACAGGAAGGCTGAGGAACGACGCGAGCGGTGGCAAGCCATATTGCTGATGGGAGCATCGATCAAATGCCCCTACCTGCTGATGGGGTCTCCTGGTGAAAAATAATGCCATTTCACAGTGTTTCATGGAGTCTGACAACGGATTTGTCTCCTGGTATTTCACAGTGTTTCAGGCGTCTAACAATTCCGGTGGTCTTCTCCATCCAGAATAGCCTATTGGCTAAATATATATTTAGAATCTACAGACAAAATGTCACAAATCACTAGTCTGCATTATTTTCAAATTCCTCACGGTTTAGCTGCTATAGGTGCCCGAAAGTGAGGATTTAGTTAGAAAAAATATTTTAGTGTCCAATTTGACCAAAAATTGTAAACCACTATTGTGGGATCACCCTATAGACATTCTTAACTAATGCATGAAAAGAAAATATTTAGACTCATAGAGGATACTATCTCTAAAAATAGATATATTAGTTCTTCTTGCATTCCTTGGTATAAGAAGTCCATCAAAATATGTAAAATTAAAAAAGATATGTGATGAGTAGCTTCTACCACACAATCTAACTATAAATTGTAATTTATTTTAACCATCTATATAATGAGAAGAGAGAATAGATATAAACAAATTCTTGTATGAAGAGTGATATGCGAAATACAAAAATGTGATAAAACTCCATTTAGAGTAGCAATGCATATCAATCTCTATGTGATACAATATTTTAATAAATCTCCACATGATGTGGGTATTTAATGTATTATAATTCCACGTAAATATAATGATGAATCTTTGTTTAGTGGAAGATACTATTTAAATCTTGACTATAAAAAGAATTAGTGACATTATATGTGCACCTCTCCAGTTAGTTGCATAGAATGTGTGCAAGGAATTAGAGGAGAAAGAAAATAAAAACATGATAATGATAAAAGGAATCTAAGATAATCATGTGTGATGAAAGTTTGTAAGCACACATAGCATGTTAAAATATATATTCATATAATTTAAGTGTATAATAACATAAATTAAATATAGGAATCAAGATATAATGTTGCCTTCAATATAGGCAAACAAAATGATAACTCTATAAGTGTGATATAAAAATATAAGCACATAAATGACAATATAGGATATGTGTGATTGATTAGTTGTTGATATGAAATAAGCATGAAGTCAACAAATGATATGACTCTTAAGCAAGAAATGATATGACATAGATGCATAAGATAGACATGTTAATGATATGATAAGAAAACATAGATAATGATAATGATAAGAATAAACAGTATAGTGATAATGACATAATATAAGGAAAAATAGCTTATAAAAACATGAACAAACAAAATGTTAAAATAGAATGAAATGATAAGTATGAAAAATCCTACAAAAAAAACAAATAAATATAAGTGAACATGAGAGCCAAAAAAATGAAGAGATCATAGGTGCAATATATGAAAATAACATGAAGAAGATGCCCCCAAGTGGGAAAAATAAGCATAAATCATAATATAGAAGGTGAAATTAGAAAGATAAAACATAACATGATATAAAGAAATGACCAAAATGTAAGGACACACAAGGTAAATAGATGAATAAGCAAGGAGGATTGCAACATACATGATATGACATAAAGGAAAAATCAATTGAAAGGAAAACATAAATTGTGAAAAAGAGAAAATGACAATTCATTCCCATTGGGTGTGTCTATAATATACTTAGAAGATATATCCCAATAATTAATGTCTCCTATGGAATGTATGCACAAAGATAGGGGACCAAAAATGGCCACAACCACTTTTTAGTCTATCAAAGGGAAAATATGATCATGCTATAGCATGCTCATGTTATGGCTACATTCTCATGCAAGTATATTATAACATGCTCATGTTCACTCTATGTTAAAAAAATAAGATCGAGCTCATTTGAGCTCGACCCCATTTTTGCCAATGTTATAGTGTGACTGAGGAAAAGTGCAAGCAGGTTTGTAAATTATTTGAGTGAACTCAAGCCAACATAACATGTTGCCGTGACATGAATGAGGTTGAGTAGATAAGGTTTTTAGGTTTTTAGTGGTTTAAATGAAAATGTTTTTTTATGCATTTTTTTAATTCATTTTTTAAGGAATTGAAAATCCCTCAACACCTCAGAAAACTAATTCACCAAATTGTGTGATGGGAATTCCTTTCGAAGAGAAAGTAAAACCTAACCCTCATGAAACTCCTCTATATATTCCTAGATTTGTGACACAAGTAACTTTTTTAGGTCAAATTGAAACCAATAAAAATGAACTCCAAACATTGATTGATATATTAAAAAATCCTAATGCAACTAATTCACATCAGAGAGCCCTTACAATATTATTGGAATCTATCATTTTTCACATAGATTGCATTAGTGGCCAAATAAACATATGATCCAATCATAGAGAGAACACATAGCAATTGTATTCTACAAAATTGAAGCAAAGGTAGATGTTATAGTGTAGTGAGGAAAAGTGCAAGCAGGTTTGTAAATTATTTGAGTGAACTCAAGCCAACATAACATGTCGCCATGACATGAATGAGGTTGAGTAGATAAGGTTTTTAGCCTTTTAGTGGTTTAAATGATTTTTTTTTTATGCATTTTTTAATTCATTTTTTAAGGAATTGAAAATCCCTCAACACCTCAGAAAACTAATTCACCAAATTGTGTGAAGGGAATTCCTTTCGAAGAGAAAGTAAAACCTAACCCTCATGAAACTCCTCTATATATTCCTAGATTTGTGACACAAGTAACTTTTTAGGTCAAACTGAAACCAATAAAAATGAACTCCAAACATTGATTGATATATTAAAAAATCCTAATGCAACTAATTCACATCAGAGAGCCCTTACAATATTATTGAAATCTATCATTTTTCATATAGATTGCATTAGTGGCCAAATAAACATATGATCCAATCATAGAGAGAACACATTACAATTGTATTCTACAAAATTGCCATATAAACAAGTAAATGAGAAAAAATGAAATTCAATTTGTGTGCATTATTTATTGATCCAAGAACCAGTGCACCTTTGCATGAAGTTTACAAGAAATTGGTGCCAAAAAAAAGGTATAAGTATTTTTTTGGGGATAGGTGGTGGATGGATTTTGACCATCCCCCATACAAAAAAATGAGGTCCCACAATATTTCTTGAGCCTAGGTGGGCTATACATTAAATATGTGAAGATCCCTTCTTTTGCAAAGGATAGTGTTTACATGGAGACTTCCAAGCATTGAAAATCACCTCATCTTTGCTACAAGTGTGGATTTTTCTATGACTATGGGTCAAAGGATGCAAGGATACACACATTATAAAGGTTACTCTAGAGTTTCAAGAGGATTCACTAGATAGTTCCATGAGGAGGATACATCTATATTGGAAAATATCATGTTGATGGATGAGTTGCATGATAACACCTTTGGTATTGTTTGACAAGTAATTTCCAATAAGGTTAGAGAACTATCATTTATTATATTTTATTTTGAAATATAATTTAACTATATCAATCTATTATGAATGAAAACTAATGTAAATAATTATATGTAATAAAATTCCAAGGTCAAAGCTGTCCATGTGTCACTAGGCCTTTGTCTATGCCTTTATGGCTAGATTCGACACATGGGCATTTTCTTACTAAATTGGGGTGGTGCAAAATCATTTGCACTCGGGTTAGGAGTTCAAGGCCTCTAGATCCATTCATTCAACATTAATATCTATTTCAAATCGGCTGTTGGGTTGATCAAAATAGGATTCACCGTCGTTGGGATGTGATAATCTGTCAGGGGAGGTGCAATGGACAGGACTTGGAAGCGGCTATGGTCTACGACCAGGAGATTTTATGGCTAGATTCGACACATGGGCATTTTCTTACTAAATTGGGGTGGTGCAAAATCATTTGCACTCGGGTTAGGAGTTCAAGGCCTCTAGATCCATTCATTCAACATTAATATCTATTTCAAATCGGCTGTTGGGTTGATCAAAATAGGATTCACCGTCGTTGGGATGTGATAATCTGTCAGGGGAGGTGCAATGGACAGGACTTGGAAGCGGCTATGGTCTACGACCAGGAGATTGCACTTACAGATATCAAGATTGAGTAGTACAGTCATTTGTGGGGATTAATTTCCATCTTCAGGGTGTCGTATGGATCAAGACGTTTGTGGTAAATGGCATTCAAAATGATCCTAAGCTGGCAACTCGTACGACATATTGAAACTCTCCTTAAATTTGAAGTAATGATTGGCATTCTTTCTCAAAGAAAATGGATACTCCGGTGAGGTTGAGGTGCTCCAAGAAACAGTCTGCATTTTTGGGTTTTATTTCTGATCAGAGGCTGAAGAAGATATGCCTCAACAAAGACATTCTCTGCCTTGAGGTGCTAAGGATGGTGCTTGGGAAGAATTTATGTTTCTTCTCCAACAGAACAAGGGTGAATTCTAATATCTCCTCTACGTTCCTTGCCTCTCTCTTGGACATGGAAATCCCAAAGATCTGTTTCTTGCTATTGCTCAGGTCGGTGTTCAAGGTGGCCATTCTGGTCGATGATTTGGATGTGGTCACTATCGTAGCTCGTTGGGCATCGGGATACCCTGGCCAGACGATATTGATAGAATGTTTCACCATGGGGTGGAGGTGGAGTTCCATCCCTTTCTTTTGAATATGGGTGGTGGGTTGGCTAGGCATAGGCATTGGGCCACGTCTGGTTACAATTTTCTCTATCACAAGCTGGGTTTGGATGAGGTCGAGGGAATCAAATGATGCAGAGACTTTGTCGTGGTTGTGGAGGCGGGTAGTTTCTAGGATGAAGTGGACAATTGATTACTTTGTGTAGTGTTTGAGGGTCAACATGTTGGCTTTTCTAGTTTTTTGGATGGCTTTTTGGGTATGTCGATAACATTTTTGGGTAACTAGGGAAATTTGTATCTACCTCTTATTTGACACAGATTGGGGTCCTATCTCGATGTACTAATTTTGAATATTAATATAATACATGCAACTTCGGTTGTGTTTTACGGATAAAAAAAATTCAAGGTCAAAGCATTCATCTTACATATGTTGGCCCTTTAGGTCTTGATTGTGTAGTCATGCCAAGTCCATAGGTATGTAATTTGTAACAAAATAGTATATATACAATAGGTAAATTATTTTTTCATATATCAATGATAATATTCAAATTGACATTTGATGATGAATAGGTGGATGCTGAACCTTCAACATCAACACCATTGATGGTAGTGGTTGTATGTCAAATTTCACTAAGGTAAGTTTTTCTATTTTTAATCATTATATTTGTAAATAATGTTAGATAAATTTTGGTCAAATAATTTATTTTTATTTTTAGTTGATGACATTAGTTAGTTCCCTCTTGATATTCATGGCACAACAAAGGTGGATATTGTTGTAGTGATCACATTCTCTACAGACACGAGATCAATTAATATCTCATTAGTAGTCTTGTCATCGATTCTTCCATCTATGTAAAGAGGACCATCGGGTGCATGCTTAATTATGCCATTTTGTGAGAAAGCAATGTCAAGAGACATTCTGGTTTGGCCCTTATGAGGTTGAATGTCAATGAATCCAATCATAACACCTATAGTGTATTCATTATCACTCTTATTATCATCAATTATATTTTGTAGGTTAACAACATTCATCACATCATTCTTGTCACTAGCTTTAACAAATGAGATGTTATGATTTGGCATTGGATCGGTAAAGATTTACAAATTTTGGTTGGGTGGGGCAACAAACTTATTTCCTTGAATTAACATTGCCAATCTGGATGTGATTAGAATCAATGAGGCATTGCACAATGCTTTTAAGATGCATACATCACTTTGTATCATGTCCATTTTGTTGGTGATAATGGAAAAAGGTATTTGGATTATAGTTCGAGGGTAAAGGCTTGGTAGGATCAGGGGTTCTAACATGAGCTAAGGTAATTATGTTCTTACCTATGAGTTGCAACATGATGGAATGAAGTGTTGAATGCACAAGACAACTGAGAGGTGGGAGTGAATCAATTATATATTAAAATTTCAAAACCTTCATGAACATTTAGATTCACATCAACTTAATTAACCATCAATTTGTTAAACTGATTAAATATGAAAGAACATAATAGAAACTGAAACACATCAACACCATGCACAATAGAACACAAGATTTACATGGAAAACCCAAGAAGGGAAAAACCACGATGAGGATTACCTCACAATATAAAGTAATAGCAACACTGAATACAATAGGCTCACTACTGGAGGGCTCACTGGTAGATTAAAGAAAATAAGAAAGAAGAGTGTTATGGTAAGAAATCCATCTCAATGCAATAGAAAATTCCACCATAACATCACCAACACATTCACACCCTTACTGAAGATTACATACACCTTTTTCTCACCGCTTCCAGTCGTCTAGCACATTGTAACTCACACTGCACTTCACAAATTCACACTTCACAACTCTACAATTCACATTACACACTTCATCACACAATTATTCATCAACTCAACACTTATTTATACCTTCTTCAACCTTGAAAACATTCTCCAAGGTTGGCTATGCACTTCAACCATGCAAATTAAAATTAGATCAACACCAAAACATTCCTGCAATAGAAAGGAATGAAGGCGGACCACAACACACCTTAACTCAAACCCAAATATTCCCAAACATGCCACGCTACACTTCCACAAACATCAAAGCATATCCATAATTAGTGTAAACAACCAAGGTCAATTGAATCCATGTAAGCACCATTAATATTTTAAGTACACGCTTCCTTTGATTCAAAGATAACTCACAAAACACACACAACGCTCAAACACAATCTGTAATATTCCAAAAACACTCTGTAATCCAATAAATTTCTTTGCAACAACTTCTACCTGAAGAATGTACACACCCAGTACACTCAGACAATATTCCATTCACTGTAACTCAAGAAACCATCTTGTAGAGAACCAAACCATAAAAAGCTTCAACTGAAGATAGATACGAGCAATATCAACACATGTCTAGATCCGCAAGACCAAAAACCAAACTGTGGAGAAATGCAGATCAAAACCATTTCTCCTAGACACCACTACAACACACAATTCACATACTGGTGAACACAAATTTATTTGCACAATGATCCAGACCAAGAAATTCTAGATATAACACCTTCAAGAATACTTATGAGCAACATATTGAAACCGCACAAGCAAATCTTCAACACAGAAGAAATGCAGAGCAAAACCAAAAACACCACTCTGTAATATAGGACACATCTTCAACACACTTTTCTTCTTTTATTCATTTTTTTCTCAAAAGCACTTGGAAACCAAGCACCAAAGACACATTATCATCATCTCCATTACTTCCTCATCACCATTAGACCAACCACAACATAGTTATACATCCATAAATAGAAGCTTATCAAAGCAACACTAGAGGTTGACACCAGTAACACTTACTAATGACAACATAATGAAACTAATAAAAGCATCACCACAATCTCATAGACTAGTTGAGATCAATGAAAATACAACACATAAAATTGTTGACATCAATGACAATACCAACTCAACACCGACTTCTCATACTTGCAACATGAAGGGTATCGAGTAACGAAGTAAATTGTATATTTTTGTCCCTGAATTGATATGGATTTTTTGTTTTTATAGAAGCCACTTGAGATTGAACTTGTTAATTTTTTTGAGGTGGATTTATTAGTATAAATCCCTTATTTTGTTTCTTGAATGGTTGGAAATTGTTATAAGGCACAATTTTAGATTTTTCAGGATGGTTGGGGGAAGTTTTTGCTTCACGATAACTAAATGAATTTTGATAATCACAGAGAGTTGTGCACAAGTAAGTGAAGGAAGGGAATATCATCATCCCAAGATTATCTTAAATATTGGTTTGTAAGTTTTCAATGAACATTATTTGAAGAATAGTATCGGGAATCTTAATGTTGATTTGTGAGTAAAGCAATTGTATCGTGTTATGAAATCAATGACCTTTAACATCTTTATTTTTTTTACATTGCATTAAATTTGGTAAGGCCATCTTGGGACTAATGTGCATCATCAAATGGTTAAGGAAATCATCAACAAGTTCATTGAATGAACTAATTGAATTGCTCAGTAAAGAGCAAAACTATTCCAAGGTCATGTCTTTCAAGGATCTAGGAAAAATATTAGCCAAGAGATTATCCTCGAAAATAGAGTCACTACATAAGGTTGTGTATGTTAAGACATGGTTTTTCTAGGATCTCCTTTACCACCATATTTCTCAAATATAGGAATCTATATGCCTTGTGGCATTTGTGCCTTCAACATCTCTAATGACAATGGGTTGTGTTTGAGATATTGTGAAGGTAGGCCATTTTGATTTTGGTTTAATTTAGAAATTTGTTGTTGGAGGGATGACACATTTTGCAAAAGTTGGTTAAGGATGGAATCATTGGTTGTGTTTTGAGATGGGGGTGAATAAGGTGGAGGTGTACATATGTGTTAGGAGGATAAGTGAATTACAAAGTTTGTGAGAGGTGATGGGTTAGGAGATATGATGTTTGAGTTCACAAAGCTAAAAGGATTCCCAATAGACAGTTGGATTGACGTTGCTAGTTGGTTGTCTTGTTGCAATAACAGTTGAATGAGTGTATTTAGGAATAGAGGCCACAATTTTAGGAGGAATTTAATTTCCACTTTGAATTTGAGTGTATCCCAAAGTTTGAGCACAACTAGCCATTGTAGGGACATGATCATCAATGATATGAGCTAAGCTTCACATAATTTCTAGTTATAGCTCATTATCAAGCATTCTTCTCGTGTTATCTATGATAGGACTTATAGTACCCATAATATATTCAACACTCACAAGGTTTTGAATTTTTTCCAAGGCTTTATCCATTTTTTTCAAGTTTTCTTGAGGAGCATGAGCAACAATGGTTTCAACATAAATGGGATTGGAGGTCATAGGAAATGTTATTTCAGGTATGGATTCCAACATGGGTTGACTAGTGTCAACACTATGAGTGAAAGAGTTAGAAAGCCCAAGATCCACAATGGATGTACTAGCACGAGATGCCATGAGTCTCGAACTACGTCTCACTGAAGTACTAGCAATAGGACACTGGGTTGTAATACTCATGCAAGTTTCACCAAAGCAAAAATATAATCAAAATTGACAAAAGGCACTAAAAAAGTGTAGCAAACATCCACAAATAGGAAGCACAATGAAATTATTTTAAAAGTTATTACAATTTTCAGATATGAAATGCAAGGATTTTCTAATTTTTGAATGCAATAAACTGAAAATGATATCTTTTGAATGCAAATTTTATGTTTGAACAAAGCACTTTTTTTTACCAATTAACTTGAATGCAAACAATTTCAGAAAACCATAATGCCAGAAACTAAAACTAAGATATGAAAACAACAAGATGTAAAGCATACAGAGAAAAATTAATGCTCATAAATTTAGAAAATAACCTGTATAAGGACAAAGTTGCCCTAGGGTGAATTGGTCCTTACAAAGGGATTGAAAAAATTAAAATATGGGTTTCTAAGTTGATATTTAAGGTCTTTGATTCATGTTTTAAACATACACTTTCAATTACATATTTCTAGAAATGTATGATGAAATGCAAGTGCAATTTGATGACAAACAACAAGCAAAATGACAACTTTCTAGATGCGATTTTGATTGAATTTTCCAATATAAATGATTGGAAAACACTAATACGCAGACTATTATGTGAAATGAATATAATATGTATGTAAATTTTTGAATTTTTAAAGTTTTAAACAATACAAAATACAAATTTTAAACCTTAAATGAAATGCAAACTAAAGCAATTTTGAAAACCCTAAATGAGATTCAAATGCAAACCAATGCAAAATCCTAGATCTAGGGTTTGAAAGATTATCAAATTAGAAATCTTATAGTGTAAGAATGTCAGGTTCACCAAAATGAAACGAAGAAAAATAGGTTTGGAAAAAATGGATGGAACCTAGAAGGAAGGTGATGTGCCTATCTTTCTTCTAATTTCATTAAGGAAAAGAGATCTCCCAAAGGTAGGATTGACTTTCAACCTTTAGGTGAGTCAACCCTATTAGGGGTTCTACTATTTCCTTTATGATAGAAAATGACAAATATGATAGAAATGCACTTTAGGGAGATAAAAAATAAAATGCCTAATGAACTCAATTGTATGACATAAAACTTGAAATGCAAATTTAAAGGATAACATAAGCAAAGACTACAACTTTTAGGCAGATTTGAGAAGGGTAAACTGATGTGTACATATCACCAAAAATGGTTGTTGAGTGTCTTGTTGGGACATATTCACCCTAGGGCGAATGTGTCTCTATACAAGGATCCAAAATATGATTTCACGGTCCTCTGATCCTAGATCCGCACTTCTGATTCCACCAAATTCTACTATCGAAAAGCCAAAAATAAATTCTATAGGCAAATTTTCTTGGCTTGACAACTTTGTAAAATTTCACTTTTGATCGATCCCTAGTCCTTCTTCACCTGTAAATCTACACACGCAAAGAGAGGGATTTTTTTTATATTTTTGGGTGAATAGGGGTTTACCTTGGTCAAACCCCGATTTGGTAATTAAACCTTGATAATGAAAGATAATGATAAATGACAAGGATTGATGAATGAACAAATCTATGTCACAACTCACCAAACCCTTAATGGCTTCCCTTAGAGGATTGAAGTCTAACACATCTCTTTAAGGAGCTTGACATTTCTTGAATTGGCTTGAGTGATTGCTCGATTTGAAGCTTGAATGCTTTCTTGAATGCTTGAAAGCTACATCACAATGTTAGCTCCAAAACATAGTATGAACACACATAACTTTAACATAATGATATGATCTTGATTATTGTTGTAAATGACTAATAAATATGCTCTTCAATACTCTTGACAATATATATATTTAAAAAAAAAATATTGATAGTGTGTCTTAAGTTTGAATTGATAAAATAACTATGTATTTATAGGTGTTTATCTAATTTTCCAAAACTTAGATTCCATAAGTTGACATTTGAAACTTGAATTTGAATCATTAAAATGCCACCAAAAACATATTAAAAATTAGGTCTTGGCACTTAAGGAGGACCCATTCTCCCTTGGGCGAATGGGTCTTGGGACACACAATTTCTAAGGTGTTTAAAATAATGTTAGCATTTGTTTAATGTCAATTTCCCTTTCAGAAAATGGGAATAATAAGGCTTAGGAATGCATAATTTGGGTCATTAGAAGCTTAATTAAGTCCAATTAATTAAGGGACCCAAACATTGTGTGAAAATGTAAAGGAGTACATTTTTCTACACTACAGTAATATATATTTCAGAATGATAATTTTGAAGTGACATTATTCCCCAAATGTGATGGAACTACAAGTAAGAGCACATAAGTACAAATGAAGAATTTGGGTCATCATGGAAGATACCTAAATGTTTCAATGCTTTGCTTCATCCCAAAAGGTGTAAAAATTATATTTATTACAAATAGAAGAATGCAAATATTGTAGACACCTAAACTATTCCTCCTAATCATCAACCTTGATTATCATCATATCATTCCCTAAATCATTAATTTATCATTATTAAATACCATTTATCACATTAATTTACTATTTATTTCTATTTATCATTTATCTCCTAATTGATTAACAATCATTTACTATCAAATATCGTTTATCATTTAATCATCATATATTATTTATTACTTATTATCCATTTATCACATCACAAATCATTTATTAATTAATAATTCTCATTTATCCATTTAAGTAAATAATATTTTATTATTTAATTAAATGTGATCTAATTTTCATTTTATTCAAATAATTTCCATTTTAATCTCTTCTATCAAATCCATCATCATTAATTAGTTAACTTAGTCTTCATTTAGAAACTCAATCTTCTCTCACAAATTAACTCTTCATTTTAAAAACTTGATCTTCTCTCACAAGTTAACTATTCTCCATTTTAGAAACCTCTTCACTCTTGATTAATTAATTAAGCATGAAATTGGAAACTTCATGTGCACAATCCATTAATTGAATAAAATAATTCATTATTATCTCTTCATGATTCAAAATAGATATTTTCCATTGATCAGTTGAGTTGAATCCATAGTTAGTTCAGTTAACTGAAGTCTTTATTCAAGTATCATCACCTTCCATTTGATTTTTCCTTGGAAAGTCTATAAGTATAGTTTTTTTTTTTCATAATTATGATATCTCACATCTTATGCAAATCAACTCTATCAAAATCATAAATCAATTAATCATCAATCATACTATTATGCCATTGATATTTAGCATCTACCAAGCCTAGAATTTGATGGTCTATTTGATCATATTTTGCATTTTAGACCATATATTACAACTTTAAAATTTATTAGACTGTATAAGTTGACTTGCTATATTTTTATATAACCATATATATGATACTTTAAATTATTATTAAACCATAAAAAAATATTATTATATATATAATTTTGTAATGTTTATTATAAAAATATAAATTAGTTTAGAATCTTTTCAAAGATGAAATATAATTCTTTCTAATTTTTAAAATATTTTTAACAATAAATTTAATATTTTGACATTTTTATTAATAGTTATTATTGCTTTATATTAATATATATGATTTATAATATTTATTATATATATATATATATTAATTCAAAATATTTTTAAAATATAATATAATTTTTTAAAATTTTTAGATATTTTTAACAAGATTTATTTTTAATATGAATTTAGAAACTTCTTATTAATTGTAAGAGTAAATTTAAGATTTTTACATTTTATAAATTTAGAAACTTCTTATTAATTGTAAAAGTAAATTTAAGATTTGTAGATTTATTACTAATTATCAATATTTTCTAATTTTACATTATTTTATTAATTTATATATATATATACACACACACACACACACACACACACACATATATATATATAGGATATCCATATGATTAATAACATAACAAGAATTTTAGCCCCCATGGGTCAGCAGAGTTGGTTCGAGTCTGGGTTTGCTCCCCGAGGTCTCGGGTTTGACTCCTTGGGGGTGGTGATGGTTACCCCGTGGCCCCAGGGACTAGTCTTACCTCAAGCTCGCCTCGTAAAGGGAACATGTTGGGCTTGAGTCGTAGGGATACCTTGAGGATACCAAAAAAAATAACATAACTAGAATTTTCATATTTTAAAAAATACAAGTTACAACACTTGTGTGTTTTAGAGTAATTAGTGAGCTTTCAATTTCATTTTTTCTTAGATTTAACTTTCTTCCTCTTGTAGATTTAACTTTGGAGAAACATCAACGAATCATTACCTCTTGAATACCAATTCTCAATGTTGTCAATATCTTTTGTCAAAATCTCCACATTGTAGAATCAAAATTCTCAGCTTAGGGTTGTTATTTTTATGTTACTCCATGAACTTTGCACACTATTTTCATTGTCTTTTTTTCCCCTCTCCTTGGAATGTATATTTGGACTATATTCTTTGTCTATAGATGTATTTAAACATGTTGGGTTAATATAATAATCATCTCTAATTTATTATGTTGAACAAGTTTGTGCCTTTCCTATATTTTCTTGTTTATACACGTCTTCCTTGAGTCAATCTATCAAATGGTTTGTAAGCCCTTGCCTAAGCATCCACTTCTGCATATGTGAGTAAGATAGCCTTAGAATAACATAAATTTGCATTTATCCATTTATAATTTTATGTTCATAATTCGCTATACCCTGTTTTAGATGTTGCATGCTTGTAAATTACATCAAGAATAATAGCAAAAGAAAAGTGATTGATTGCATTAATTTAAAAATATATACATATTTCATATTTAGTAGGTACAATTAATAAAAATCACTAAAAATTGTTGGAAATAGGATGCCATTTAATTGCAATCCTAAAACATTTTTTATTTCATGTATCTCCTAGGTCCTTGCAATGTGTTCAACAACACTAGGATTAGGAAGGGATTAATATTTGATGAAATAATCATGTTAATTGACATTTGTAAGTTATTCTAAATGTTAGGAACATGTGGGGACGCCTTGGAATGGGCTCCTACAAAATAGGAGCACATGGGCACACACATGGGAGGTGACACTCACCTTGAGTTCAGTTAACTAGTTGGTAAATTGAGTACACTTTAGAAAAGCATCCTAGGTTCCTACAAAATAGGGATTTTGATTTATGCATGTTGAGTACCAATAAATTAGGGTTTGAAGTTCAATTGAAGTTTAGTTTAGTTTAGTTCAGTTGTGGTTCAATTATCTTCAGTTAGTTTTAGTTGAATGCTAGTTGACTTCAATTAAATTGGAATGCATGGCTAATAACTTGAGTTGCATGACAGATAACAGGAACTACCTTCAGTTAACAGGGGATGACCATTCTTGCATGAATGGTGTTGAGAAATGTTTCAGTTAACAAGAAATATCTTGGACCCACTTTGGGTGCCCAAGTTGGATTCTTGGAATTAGCTCCTTTGCATGTTGAGATAATTCTGAAGGCTTAGTTAAGTGGGGCCCTCTTTTGGGTGCCAACTTTGAGGATGAAGCCTTAAGATATTTATAGGATAAAGGTTGAGTTATGACTTTAGTTTATGGATGAAGGAGTTGATTTGACATTGTTCTTCATGACACAACTCTACTTGCATGAGATAGGCACACCTTCTAGGGTTAGGGCTTGAGCATTTTTATTGTAACTCATTTGGAGTTTACAATGTTGATTAAAGTCTATTTATCTCAAGCAAGTGTAGAGAGAGTTTGTGAGTTTTATTTGCAGGTTGTGAAGAAGTTTGGTGAAGGCAAAAGAGGAATTCTCAAGCAAGAATTGAAGCCATTGTAATCTACTTCAAAGATTGAATAATAGATTAATTCTTGGTGGAGTTTTTTACTCGAAAGGGTTTTCTCCACGGTACATGCTTGTGTAATCTTTCTAATATCCTATCTACTTCTTCTATCAACTTTTATCTACATTCTACAAACAGTAAAATGGATTAATCAGATAATCACCCGCAAAGAATTTGTAACAAAGGAAAAGCATATTTAGATTAGCAATATTAAAGTTTTACAAGGTATTAAGCTATTAAAACACCTCAATTTTCAACAAAAATGTTTTAATATAGAATATTTCTATTAAAAAAATATGAATTATTTTTTTTAGCAATTTATATTTTTGATAAAACGTCAAATGAAAGATATTAAAATGATCAAATTGTCAGAAAATTTTATGACAGGTAGGGGTGGCCGTCAAATTCCAGGCTTGGAATCTACATCCAAAGGCAAACACATCCTTCTATTTGAGATTTACAATGGGATCAATAAAGTAAGAATTCAGATTTAATTTCTTTTTTATGTTTTTTAAGTATTTTATTTTATTTTTTAAAATTTAAATGATTACAAATGCATATAAAGGAATTTCAAGAAAGTTTAATTCCCTTTGTATCCTTGTGATAATAAGATCATCAAGGGTCATCCAAAGAGAAATAACAAAAAAACACACCAAAAAATACATGAAAGCATGACATAAAGACAAAGGGAACCACACTAGCGAACTGGTCTATAGAGATCACCTGCATCTTGACCTTACTCATCATATAGAGATGGTGGGAAACATGGTAGAGGGACTATAGTGAGTGTAGTACAAGGAGAAGCATATGGTTTGACACATGATGGACCACTAACTAAGGAAGGGTAATCACATATGCCCCCAAAAGCTAAGTTTATCGATTCCATGAAAATCAAAGACAATTCTATATGGTTTTCCAATGGTTCAACCATTTCACCCAGATCACTATTGGAATATACCATAATGGATGACATGGTAGTGCTACTAGTTTGGTTGTGAGAAATATCAATCATATGAGGAGATTTGAAAGGAGGAATGGAAGAATCCCATGGACTTCATGGTGGATTTTTTTTTAGATTTTGGCTTGGTTGAATAAGGTAGGGCTCAAGCCCATGTTTTGGTGAAAAGGGTGAAGTAGAGTCAAGGGATGGTGAAGATGGGTGAGGGAGAGGAACCTCATCAATATTTGGTTCCATGGGAGAAGGATCATTAGGAAAATATTCACCTCTTTCAGCAAGCTGGCAAGCCATAGCACAATGTAATCTTCTACATTCTTTCAATTTCAATTTTGTCATGTATGTGTTGGAGCTTGTGTAGATGGAAAATAGGTGTTTCCAATGTTTATTACTTTTCTTCCTTTACATGAGAAATTTAAAGAACCACCAAAGGTTGGGAGACAATAGTGGGATGAGGTTTTTGCATAGTGAGTGGTTTCTCCTAAAATACAAAGGGGTAGGAGAAACAAAAAATATATTTGAAGTGTGAGGAGGTATTGGGTATACTAGGCATTTTCCTCATGGTCCTGGATAGGATGGAAGAGGTGGAACCTCAGTATAGACGCAAAATTATCAAGGTTGGGGAAGGGTACCTAGTTTGGGCCATGATCCATTCACTACCTATGGAACAAGAGGAACAAATGCCATAACCATAGGAGACCAAGGAGCCTCAATGGTAGTAGCCAAAATAAAATATAAGATGTTCTTAATGGATAGTTGGGTAATGTGGCTAGATTTAAATTTTTGATAAGATATGAAATGAACATCATCACAAGGAAGAACAAGCTAGGCTAGATGTGGCCAAAATTAATTGAATGAAAAGTTCCCATGAAGAGACAAGGGACTAAACCCACTATGATATATAGTGTGCATTGTCCTTTAAATGGAAAATTTAGGAATTTATGGATGAAAAAGGGGATTGCACTCATGGAAGTAAGCCATGGATGACACAAATCCACTTGAAATTGCTCAGAGGTAGGAATGATGGCAAAAGGTACATCTAGGATTTTTGGTTTGAGATGGGCATTAAGGGTCAAGGTACCAATGATAAGGTGGGTGGAACCATCATGTACTCTAACCGAGACTTTTTATTGCTCATATTTTCTTGGTATAAATCATTCACATAAAGGAACTCTTTTGTGATTACATTAACCAAGAATACTTGATCAATGAGTACTCCCTGTGTGGGTTTATCATTAATTCTAGCGATAATATAAAGAGGACCATCAAGTGCATGAATAAAGGTATCAATGTGAGTGGAAATAATACCTGGAAGGATTTTGGCTTGTTCTTGATGAGGGAAAATATTTATCATGGAAACTATATTACATCATGGTTTTATTTTATGATTGGAGGTTATGGAAGAGGGTAATGTATCGAAAAATGGTTCTACAAGATTAGTGGAATGACTAGGTAATGGGTTGGTATGAAATTTGAAATTTTTGATTCAGAGGTGCAATAAATTTATTTCCTTTTTCATTCACAAAACCCACCTGAATAAATTAGAACTGATGAGGTCCTACACTTTGTTCTTAAGAGGCATGCATCACTCAATATCATGCTTAGGTTTTTGATGATATTGAAAAAATACCTTCAGGTCAAAATGAGGTAGAGGTTTGATAGTCTCCATGGGACGAATAGGAGGAAGTTGAATTAAGTTATTCTTAAGAAATGTTAGCATAATAGAATGGAAATATTTAGAAAGTTGTGAAAATTATTGATTATTTCACTTAAACTGATAGGGGGATGTAACAAAAGGTTTTGTAGCTACAACTTGTGTTTGGATATTATAGGAAGAAGGAGAATTTATCTTGATGAAGTTTTTGTTTTATTTTTTAAATGATTGATAATTAAAAGTAGTAGCTTTGAATTGATCAATAGGATCTAATGAGGACAGGCCCTCATGTTGGCTAACCGATAATCAATAATCATGAAGATCCATGTAAAGATGTGTGAATGAAGGATATCGCATCAATAGAATCTTATCCCAAATGTGTGGTTGTAGGTGAAAGGGTTTGAGAGTTGGTAGAATATGAAGGATTAGGGGTAACAATAGGTAGATTGATATTTTGGTAAGTGAATTGTGAATGAGGTTGACTAAGAATATGTTGGGGAATAGGTGGATTTTGAGAAGTAAATGGTAGGGTGAAGAGGTGTGAAACAAAGATAAATTGGTCTATAGGATTTCCACATGTAACCCCCAAACTAGTGTAATATTATTACTAGATTATGCAACAAGAGTGATAACAAAAGAAGTGAATGTTGTAATAGGAGATGTCATCACAGGTATCGACACTTGTGTCCCCATTTGGTTTTGAGGGGATGCATTATTGAGGATCTATGTGTAATTAGTTGATGTCATAATGTTTGAATCCACTACATGAGCTAGGCTATGTAGAAATTCCTATTGGAAATGAAGGTAATATTGTAGCTTAAAACTTGTAAAACTATGAGACTGTAGATCTAATTAAGTAAATTCTTTGTCACAATTCTTTGTGTATGATTAATCAATCTATTTAGATCAATTTTAACAATTGTAGAAAGAGACAAAATATTGTAGAAGAATGAGACAAGAAGATAGAAGTGACATAGCATATATGTGGAGAAACCCTTTTGGGAAAAAACTCCACCAGAATCAATAGTGCTTGTATTATTTAACCTCAGAACAAGATTACAATAATATTGTATCAATCCTTGATTAATATGCTTCTTTGCCTTCAACAATCCTTCTTCACAGCCTGCAAATAAACTCTCATGGAACTCTTATACACCTACTGCAATTAATACACAATAAAGAGCATGTAAACTCAATAAGAGTTGTACAATTGAAGAGCATAAAGCTTATCACAAAAAACTACACCTAGATTGGGCAAGTAGAGTTCCACAATATAATCTGAAGTCAAAACCAAAGTCTTCCTCAATTTAGGTGCCCCAAACTGAACACTTAACTAGACTTTGGTCAAGAAGATATTATGCAAAATTCACCTCAAATTTGGCACCCAAGAATGGCCCCACTTGATTGAGCCTTGCAAATATCTTCTCATGCAAAAGGTGTTAACTGAAAGATGCCAACTTGGGTACCTAAGGTGATACCAAGTCACTCTTAGTTAACTGAAACATATCTCTCCACCAATTCATCCAAATATTATGCATGATTGATCATCCCCACTTAACTGAAAGTATCCACCTATTATTTGTCATGCGATAGAAGTCATTAGTCATGCGACTGAAGTCATTAGTCATGCAACTCAAGTCAGCTAGCATTCAACTCAAAATAACTACATGCAACTGAAGATAACTGAACCATAACCGAATTGAATTGATACTGATAATGAATCGATATTGAACTGATAGTGCCACTCCACTCATGTAAATATCAATCCCTAATTTGTAGGATCAAAACATGCATTACTGAAGTGTTATCAATCCTCCAAATAGTTAACTAAAGCAAGGTGGGTTCCACCTTCCATGTGGGTGTCCCATGTGCTCCTATCTTGTAGGAGCTCTTCTTGGACATCCCCACATGTTCCTATTAATTAGGAATAATCACAAATGTCAATTTACATGTTCATTTCATTCAAATTTAATATCTTTCTAATCCTAGTGTTGGGGAACACTTTCCAAGGACTTAGGAGATACATGAAATATGTTTAGGATTGCAATTAAATGACATCCTATTCCCAATACTTCCACACCTTGTGAGTCATGAAGTAATAATTTACTAATGTTGTCTATGAGGGATAAATTTTCCATCCAAATTTTCTATACTCAAGAATAGTTGGAGACCAACCAAGTCCTTGTTTAGTTTTTGGAGTCAATATTTAGGAACATAGGCCATACAGTTATCAAACCCAAAGAAATCGTGAAGAGGTTATGACTCAGAGATCATTGGCAAGGTAGGAGTGGGATCCAAAGATGATTGTGTTCTATAATTCCTTTGGTGAAAGAGCTAAAAAAATTAGGATAAACACTAGAGCTATTCAAAGCATGAGAAGCCATAAGTCAATAACTTATTATCACACGAGTGTTGGATGTAGAACACCAGGTCATGGAACTCATAAATCAAGTATAAGTTTCAAGACACATAAATGTTCCTATGAAGTAGAAGATAGAAGAAAGTGATGACAAGATGGATATGTTGATGATATGTTAGAAGAATAGAAGGTGTTTTAGTTTGTATTTTGTAATAACAAAAGAGAAAATATTCAAATGCTTTGTTTTCTAAACTAAACATTCAATGTTTCCATATAAAAAATAATATATTTAAATAATCTAATGCCTTAACCAAGTGAAATAAAATTACATAATATATTTTATTAAACCAAAAATCTGCAAATGTAAGATAAGTCGTGTTCACCAAAATGTTAAGTTGGAAAATGAGATCTAGGCTAAATGTCCTAATTACCTAATCAATCATTTTCACCTTAAACATTAGTGACGCAACATCAACCAAGAGATGTTTGGTTGTTATCCTCAAGGGAGAGCCAAATAGGTTTGGTTAGGGTTTTTGTCCCTTTTGTTTGTTGGGTGTAGGGATTGATATGATGATGGAATGAACTAGGTGAATTATGATTAAATTGACTAAGTGTGACAAAATTCAGAATTTACAAAACATAACAATAGAAACATAAAGTGTATATGAGTAAGGATTATAGAGAAGAACTTGGCGCATAAATCTGGAGAAGAACAAGCAAGATGCTAGTGTGGGGCACCCATGTGTAGAGGTGCAAAAAAATAGGGTTTCAGATCTTGTATGAACTAAGAACTGTCTGAAGACTCGTGATTATGGAAATCAAAATTTGGAGTACAACTAAGCTAGGATAATCAACATGCCCTAGGTTTTAAATGATGAGTCCATGAAGATAAAATATAGGGTTTAGGAGTCTTCAAAATAGCTAAGATTCTAAATTCACTTCAACCTACAAACCTACAAGATGGAGAGATTGAAAAGGGTTGTGTTGTATAGGGGCTTACCTTGGTCAAACCCTGTGTTGGTTTTCGCACCTTGACAATGGAAATGATGATGAATTATAAATAATGTGTGCTCTTAGGAGAGAAAAGGAAAAAATAATAAATGATAATGATAATAACACTCAATGACATCTTATCACTCATATTTCAAATCCTTGTTGGAATGACGCATCTATGCCAATCACACACAAGGAGGATGAAGAAGCTCCCTTAAGATCTTGCAAGTGTTAGTACACATAATAATAATAATAACAATAAATAAGAAACATCATAAAATACTTGAACATGAATTTTTTGATAGATAGAAAACTATATTTGTCTTGAATTATGTCTCTAATCTTTTGCTTGTCCTGCTTCTGATTTTTCCTTTTAGGTATATTAATTGTCTTAGTTGCTAGAGTTTTAATGAAGGAGGGAAGAATTTATATATATGATTCAAACATATTTCAAAATAACCATTTATTAATACTAAAAATAAATTTATTCTTTAAATCACATTGAGGCCAACATTCAAAATTCAAATTTTTGGGTACGAATAGCTAGGACACAGGCACAAGGCGCTAGGGCCTAGGCACAGTTTTCTCTATGAAGGCCCAATAAATAAGGATTTAATTAAGTTTTAGTAAAATAGGTACATCATAAGAATAATTAAGCACATGCACCAAAGTAGGTGCCAAACCTCATGTGAAATTATGAGCGGCAACAATTTACGATGGTACACATTTGAAATACTTAATCTTGTTGTAGTTTTCATTTTTTAAATTAAAAAATATCATACATGTAGAAAATTTTATCAAAACCCTATGTGATGTGATAAGTTTCTTTTTTTCTTTTTGTGCTCCAAAAGTATTCTTTGTTTTCTAAAATATTGTAAGTTTAAATTTTAATAATTTTGGAGCATTCGTTATTGGTGCATTTTAGAATTTTACATATTCTTGAACTTTGGAAAATATGAAAATTATAATCTAAATCATGTGTACTATCTTTTTATTTTTATGGGATAACAAGTCTATAGAAATGAGGTTAGCTATCTTGTGGTGATGTGTGTGTGTGTGTGTGTGTGTGTGTGTGTGTCATTACTTTGCATCATTTTCTATCCCAAGGCCATTTTGGGATCTTAGTCTTATTTTGTATGTTGGATTGTCTATCCTCATGGTATGATATTACCTTTTTTCTTGGTGTTGTTTAGTTGGAAAATTAAATTGTATATTGTTTGGATAGTATTGTGATGGTTTATTGTTATATTTTCCATGAATTGATCATATTAAATTAAAATGATAGATGAATGTGTGATTAATGTTTATGTATTCATGTTTGTGCATTAAATCGAAATTAAATTTTATATCCAAGGTGTATGTGTCATGCGCTAAATAGTGTCAGGAAACCATGCCAAATCCTTGTGTGGATTATTTTAGGTATTTTGTTTGAAACCCTTGAGTGTGTATGTGAATGGCCTTGTTAGATGTGTGTCCATGATATTCTCTCTCAATAGACCAATAGTTTCCTAGAGTGGCATAGACATATATTATTCTCAACAATAGTAATTTGGTTGAGCGGTGTGTAACATCATCCATTGGTCCCCTTCTCAAAGATGTATTGAGAGCTTGACAAGTTCTAAGTATTGATATTGTCTAGTTGTAATTATGCCTTGTAACTAATTAAAAATTGAAATTATATAATTATCTCATTATTAAATTTAGATGTTAAGTATTCATATTTGAGATGTAATCACCATTTTCAAATCATGTAATAAGTGTCATTTGTTTGGGAATCACATACTGAAAATTTGTTAGCTCATATTTTATCTATTAATGTCTTGAAGTAAGAGTTGGGGAATCAAAAAGCTTAACAACTACCACTAGAGCTGGCAATCTTAAGACAAAAATAGAGGGGAATGATGATGAAGACCCACTCCTACTTGCTTTAATAGAATATGCAGAGCATTAAATAATGCAAAAGCTTTGTAGAAATTCTCGTTGCCAATGGAGCCCCACAGACGATCCAATGCAAGAAGGGATTCAACAGGGTAGTTGCAGACTAGACCTAACCACATACAAGATAAAGTAGAGGCCAGAGCAGGGAAACAAGAAAGATCACTTCTATCAAAAGTCACCCATCAACGCCAAACCCAAACTCGAATTGTAGTAGTCAAGAGCATACTCCAGAAAAGAGAGAGAATAGATGAAGGGACAGAGATAAGAGGTCGCAAGAAGAACTAGTTCCTTACACTGCAATAGACACCAACAAACAAAAGATGGTGAGAAAGTAATGGAAAGCCAAGGAGATTTAAAACAATTGAGGAAACATTTGCAGCATGTATCATGATGCTGAACAGAATGAATAAGTAGCATGGGCACAGAAAAGACACAAGAAAGAGCTTGTGGAGGAGAGAAGTGGTATAGATGCCAATGGTGAAGCGTAAATGAAGGAAATAGTAAGCATATATGGAATAGGAAGAATTTTCAAGTGTATCATCGCCGAAATAATGATAGTGTACCAACACACAAACAACAATGAAAAACAATGAGTACACATGAGGGAGGTGCCTCTAAGGATAAAAGAGTGATCTTTACCTGACAAAAGTGCCAAAAAAGAAATAAAAAGTTAGATGGCACAATAAAGGGCCAACTAAATTAGCTGGCACAACAAATATATGTTAGCACATACCCAACAACGAAGTCATCTAGTCAAATATGAATCAATAGGGGGAGCTTATGTGGCAAGAAGCTTGAGGAGGAGGGAACCAAGAAATCCATAAGACCATGACAAAAAAAAAATTGAGGGGAAATACAATCTTCAGCCATAGGGGGGAGATTACGTGGCAGAGAAGCTTGAGGAGGGAACCAAGCAAATAAGATCATGTCTAAATTTTTTTTTTAGGGAAATACAATCATGCAAAATAAAAACAATGAGGAAATGTTTAGAAATCTACTTTCAAATTTTTATGATATTGTTTTTCTACTATCTTAGAGATACAATTATTATTTTATGCTTTTATAGACTTATTTTCAAAATAAGCTATGTTATTTTGAATGGTTCAATTATCAAAGTGATGAGAAATACCATTTTCGTCCTTAAAACAATGAAAGCATTCATAAAAATCAAATTTCTCTAACAAATTTTAGGTGTTCAGATATCAAATAATTCAATTTCTAGAATTGAGTTTTCTTTCCTTTACATTGTTTATAACTATAATTAAATCACCTTTTATTATTATCTTTTGCAAACCTCTCTTTAGGGATAGCTCAATGCTAAGGTAAGAGCTTGAATTTATTCTTCATTGTGTTTTTTCAATTGTAATTTTTTTTAAGATATGATAATCACTTTTCCATTTCTATCTCAAATAGCACATCTAGCATATGAGGGTCTAAGGTTACCTTTTGAAGCCTCATCAAAATTTAATTTCATAGGGGGAGAACAAGGGGGTAACCGTTTAGCATTATTTCTTGAGTAAGATTGAATGGTACTCATAATGGATCCATGAGATGGGGAGAATTAATTAATGGGCATCTTTTAAGAATATATGAATCCCAAAAAGAAAAGGGTTTTTTATTTAAGAAGAGTGAACAACAACTAATATTACAATTTTAGAGATGACCATTTTCAATTTATGGATCACCATTTCTCAAGGATTTGAAATATTTTTGAAGACTCTGCAGTTCCTTTCCTTTCAAATGTGCCAAATAACTAGAGATGGGGATACTATCCAAATATTTTCAAAAGTGGAGTTCTAAAAAAGAGTAGGCCAACTTTCAAATAGTCGGTAGAGAGTCCTTCAGAAGGCACAATTCCATTTAAAATTATTCTAGACCCAAGTCCAATAGCTTGAAGCAAAATTACAATGAAGGATAAGATTATCCACCATTTCCTGATCATTCAAGAAAAGAGGGTATAAGAGATCCAAATTCATATAAAAGTTTTGAAGCCTTTATAATGGCATAAATTTGCACCTAGGAAAATTTCTCATTAATTTATCCTTACCAAGTACCTTAACAAGTTTGATGATGCAAAAACGTGTTGCCTTCATCTTGATTTTCCCATGTGTCCCAGTCATTTTGTGTTGGTGGAAGAATTTTTATCGGGGACGCATGCACACTGTGCGAACGTCTGTGTGTCATGTTGTTGTCCTAATAGATTCAGGTATGCCTGAAATCCATAGAAATGTTAGGCTTCCTAATTTTTTCTTGCAGAGGTAACGTCTCTTGTTGACTCTTGATCGATGAAAAATGACTCTTTTCCTCCATTTTACCCATTCAAACTTCATTCTATGACTCTCTTACACTCTTATTCACTTCTACACTATGAAGTTCAATCTCTCTCATTCTAACACTTCTTGATAACTCTTGCAACACTTCTTGCTTCATTCTCAGTCTTTCTTGCATCTATCAACTTCTTGCTTGGCTTCTACAATAACTTTTTGCTCCAACACCATCATCATCGCAGGTTTATGAAGTTGTACCTCCTTGGTGTGGTGGTATCATCTTCTTCTTCCTCTATCGGCCTTGAGTTCTTATAGCAGGGAAGGTAACATTGTGTCTTTTCATTTACTTGCATCTATCATCTTGTAGAGTAGAATTCAAGTTATCATTGTTCTCTACTTCTTGTGTCATTTCTATTCTCTTCTTTATCACTTTTCTCCATATCATTGTATACTAGTTGTCCGTGGAGGTGAGAACACCAAAATGGGATTTTGACTAAGGTAGACCTCAAAACATAACCCAACACTTTTTATGTTTATGTGTGTGTAGGTGCAGGTTCATATGCTTGGAGCTAGTTGGAGAACTGGACTATACGTGATTTGACTCTCTCTTTCTTCATCATTTCATCATTAGAATAGATTTATAAGTATTCTTCTTGTTGTACTGCTTATTTTTGTATTTTCCTACTAAACTATTAAACTGCAAAAGTTCAATATCTAAGTCGTAAGTAGACCTTGAGCATTTTTTATTTTCATCCAACCCTATATCCGTATAGGATGTCAAAGTGTCCTTGAGACTCCAACATGGTGCACTTCCATCCTCAGACAAAGAGTTGTCTGATTCACAGTTTGAGACCCTTGCAATCTACTCACCTAGTTTCTAAAAACACCTATCATTAGCAAAAGGGAAACAAAGTCCTATTTACACTTCATTTTCAGCCAGTCTCTTCTTTCTTTACCCATTGATCAATCAGAGGTAGTTTAGGGTAGTTTTTTCCTTGAGGCTCTCTCATGATTTGGAGCCTTGGGGGTGACGAATCCCCCTACTCTACATTTTTGGTGAACCTGTCATGAAGTTCTTGTTCCCATTTCTTCATGTCGAAAATAGTTCTCATGTCTTGGGTGAGTTACAAATTCATGTGTCATGAAGATTTATGAGCTTTACGACTCAATCTACAACCTTTAAACATGTGGTTAGAAGGATTTTGTGACATATAGGGATGGAATCTAAGAAGGCCACCAATCTTACCTTTGAGGAAGTAATTTCAGGAATGTCTGCAGGGTTCTCTAGCCCCTTTGGAGAAACTGCTACATGTGTTCCTACCCCTCCTGCTTCTCCTTCTGCTTTGTCTATAGAGGAATATGATGCTCTTGAGGTCCCCACAGAGCAACTTCTTTCCCTAGATAGAAGACCGGGGAGTTTGAGAAGTATTTAGAGAAAGACAAAACTATTTCTTAAGCCTCTACGATTGTTAAAAAATTGAGATCTATGTTGGACAAGGACCATATAGGTCTAGAATTTCTCTAGGGCCTTGCAGACATTGTGGACACTCACATCCCAACCTACAATCCTAACTTGGGCATTGCTTGAGACCTTGGCTCTAAGACCGCTAAGAGACAGCTGGAAGTATCAATTCCTAGGGTGTCGATATGTATGACCGAGGTTGGACCTTCTATTAACATTGCCTCTAGACCTTAGTCGACCCCCACTATTAAAGTAAGCAAGGTACCCGTGGGTTTCAGTTCCACCAGTCCTGATGCTCCTGGCAGGAATCCTGGTGCCCATGTTGGTCTCAATGATGGCATCTCTACTAGTATGGGGGTTGGTAGCTTTGGTGGTGGTTCCATTGGTCCTGTTTCATCCTCTGACCATGTCTTAAAAGCTTTATTGTAGAATGTGGGATAGATGCAAAACCAGTTGAAAAAAATTCTGCCTCTTCTTCTCAACCAATGTTTCAACCTTTCTTTCATTGTAGTCCTCTATCTATTGCTATTCTAAACACTCCTATCCCTCACAGGATGGAAACTCCAAAATTTGAAAAGTATGGTGGTTGTGGAGACTCCTCGATAACTTTCATTCTAGGACCCTAATGCAGCATAGGGCAATTATAGAGAAAGGGAGCCAGTATTTGAAGAAGGCAAACAACTTGAAACCAGTTGAGAAATTTGAGTGGATCAGAGATTTTGACGAAGCACCAATAGTGGGGATATGTGGAGCCAATCCATTGTCTTTGATTTGTGAATAATAGATGAAGGATAGTTAAAATTTATTCTCATTTTTTTTATGAGCTTAATGTAAATGCAAATGGGCCAACATGGGCACAAACAATAATCACTTTTTTTATAATATATTATGCGCCTCCTACAACCCTTACATATCAAAAGAATGGCAACATTCTAGTACTTGCAATTTCATACATACATACTACAACTCCAACAATCTATTTATAGGCAATGGGAAAACTAGAAATCACAAATTATTTTTTAAACAATCTCCTAAAACCACCATTGGTATGCCTCCCAAGTTCAACCTAATTTTCAATGCCACACATGAAGATTCCAACAAATAGGCTAAAAATAGTAAATAGATAAACCTGTTGCAACCATCATATTATTGTATAACAATCTATTGAACTTGGGTGCCTTGTTAGTAACTCCCACTACCCCAAAATAGAGCTACACGATGAGTTTAAATATCCATCATAATATTATTCAAGATTCTAAAGTAACTTCCCTCTTACAAGATCTTTTGTATCATAAGCATCTATCATATAATCCCTCCGAAATAAGGGGCTCTAATTTTGCTATGTATAGCCACCTTAATGAAAACTTACAACACACATTTCAAGACAGTAACAATTAGAAAATATTCCACCTCAAATTCCAATGCCCCATTTTTATTTTAGGCTAAATTAAATAATAATTCAAAATATATTAAAATGTTAAAAATAATAAATAATTAAAAATAAATGCAAGGATCTTGCTAAAGTTGGTACACCTTAGTCCCAACATTTAAATGTACAAATTCAACTATGTTATGCACCCAATTTGACTATTAATTATTTGAAGTATATAAGTAGTTATGAGAAATTGATAATTTTCTTGTAATATTTACATAATAATATGTCTCCTTGGACCAATATTTTCCATTAGGTTATGTTCAAAGTGACTTTATACTATCCTTTTTTTTATGAGGCCATTGTAGTTTACATATTTCTACCTTGCTTCCTTGATTTTTTTCCCTCATGTAAACTATGGTAACATTGAGATATTTGATTTTTTTAATTAAATAATTTCTATAAAACTTCTTTTCATCTCCACATAAATCAATCCTTAAACACATTTAAATTAAATAACTTTAACTTTATAAGAGGGTTAATTTTATTTTTTGGTCATCTAGAGCATAAAATCATTGAGGGAGGATGGTATGATATTTAAAATTATTTCAATAGCATCATCCATAATCTTAAGGCATAATCACAATACTTTGGGATGCATCTAACATCCTTTGTACATTATTTGCAAATAAGTTTTTGTAGGATATCTTGTTCATTATGTCTCTAGATTCTATCAAAAGTATTATATCTTGAGAATTGGGAAAATCTTCTTTGTTTCAAGAGATATTAAAAATTAGATGGGCCTTGGTTGGTCCATGTGTGTGATTAGAGTATTATACCTTGATTCACTAAATACATATCCAAGTCATGTTATTTTTAGATATTTCATACAATATTGGATAGATTAAGTTTCTCTATTATCAAAAGGTACTTTGAAATTTTTTAATTGCTCAATAGAAGATGGGATAAAACTTTTATGATACTTAAATACCCTAGTCAAGATAATATTTTTCACTTTCTCACTATAGTATTTAAATATGTTTTGGCCTAATTAAGCTTTTGTAACATCATGTAACTTTAGAATTTTATTTCTAATGCAACCTATAATATTATGAGATACTTGAATAACCTATTTAAGATATTATTTTTCACTCTCTTCATAGTATTTAAATAATTTTGCTCCAATTAAACTTTTTTCAATATTTCATACAAGATTGGATAGATTGAGTTTCCATATTGTCAAAAGGCACTTTGAAAAACGTCAGTTACTTAATTGGGGGTGGGATAAAGCTTATGTGATACTTAAATTTCCTAGTCAAGATTTAATTTTTCACTTGCTCTTTTCTTTGAATTAAAAAATTATAATTTATAAAAAGTTGAAATTTGAAGGGGACAATTTTTTTTATAATATATTATGCACCTCCTCCTACCCTTATGTATCAAAAAAAAATGGCAATATTCTAGTACTTGCAAATTCATACATACATACTATAACTCCAACAATCTATTTATAGGCAATGGAAAAACTAAAAATCAAAAAATATTTTTTAAACAAAGCACCAAAACCACCATAGTTATGTCTCCCAAGTTCAACCCAATTTCCAATGTCACATATGAAGGTTCCAACAAATAGGCTAAAAATAGTAAATAGATAAACCTATTACAACCATCATATTATTGTATAATAATCTATTGAACTTGGGCACTCCTTGTTCGTAACTCCCACTACTCCAAAATAGAGCTACACGGTGACTTTAAATATCCATCATAATATTATTCAATATTCTAAAGTAACTTCCCTCTTACAAGATCTTTTGTATCATAAGCATCTATCATATAATCCCTCCAAAATAAGGGGCTCTAATTTTACTATGTATAGTCACCTTAATGACAATTTACAACACACATTTCAAGCACTAACAATTATAAAATATTCCACCTCAAATTCCAATGCCTCATTTTTGTTTGAGGCTAAATTAAATAATAATGAAATATATTAAAATAATAAATAATTAAAAATAAATGCAAAGAACTTGTTAAAGTCGAGATACCTTAGTTCCCAACATATAAATGTATCGATTCAAAATGTGCTCTGCAACGACAAAGGCAACGGCTCCTTCTGCAATGGCAACGACTCTTTCTGCAGCGGGAGCTCCTTCAACTCTGACTCCTCCGTCTGCTAGGGCTCCCTCTCCCTCGTCTGCAGTGCGCGTTGTGTCCTCCCCTGGTGTTGGCGGGCATGCTCCTTTTCTGGTCGGTTTGTCTAGCGGGTTCCCTCCTGCTGGGGGCTCCGACCCTCCTCCATTTTTCGCCCCGGTGTCCTGCGTGCACAAGAGGACTTCTACTACTGTTTTGGAGTCGGCAACGGTGGTTGGATTTACAAACTCTGTTCCTACCTCTTTGGGTTTTATCCCTCCTACCTTTGGAGTTTCTTCGGGAAAGGCTAAGTGTTTCTCTAATGCGGCTCGGGTGGGTGCTCGCCCTTCTTCTCAGTCTCATCATTCTCTACCCTGTGTCTGAGACTCCCTTGAGGTGGTTTGTTGAGAATGAGGAATATTATTTGAAGACGGGTGTGGTTTGCAGATTTAATGGCCTGTGGCCTTCACTTCCAGATCTCCACGATTGGGTCTCAGTTTCTTGGAGGCCTTTGGTGGTTGGAGAAATCAAGCTATACCCTTGCGCTAGGGGTTTCTTTATAGCTACCTTTGCCTCCCCGCAAGAGCGAAACTGTGTTTTGAACAGAAGGTGGATGTGGGGTATTCACTCTCTGGCCATCAGACCCTCATCTCGTTCCTTTAACCCCCTTACGAAGAAATTGAACACCATTCTGTTTGGGTCCGTCTACCAAATCTTCCTCTCTAGTTTTGGGAGGAATCTTGTTTTGAGGCTATTGGCAATTCTATTGGTCATTTTTTAATGGTGGATTCTACAACCAGGGAATTTGGGCATACCACTGTTGCTCGGCTGCTTGTTGATTTGGACATCTCCAAACCTCTCCATGGGGATGTAGTTTTGTTGGTAGAGGATAGACCTTGGAAGCAACTCTTGGACTATGAGGGTCTCCCCTTTCGGTGTAGGAGATGTTTTTCGGTGGGTCATTTGGCCTCTACCTACCCTCAAGCCCGCCGCAAGGGCGTTGCGTCTTGGTGGAAGGATGCTCTTTTGGATCACCTCACGGTGTCCCCTGCTGCAGTCTCTTCTGAGGAGGTTGACCCTGTTGTGCCTGCTCAAGAACATGTTCCTACTCCTCACCCAGACCTTACTATTGTGGATCCACAATTGGTTCAATCTATTGACGTTGTATTGACTGGGCCTGACAGAACTCCATCGTTTGCTTTTGTTGTTCCTTTGTCTTATCCTGACTCCTCACCCGTGTTGCAGTCCCCCTTGTGTGGTGATGGCTCTTCCTTGGTGGTTGCTGGGGTTCCGCTCCTCTCTCCTTGCTCGGTGGACTTGGATGTTGAGCTTTCCTAGTCGTTGGTGTTGAGGAAGAAGAGGGGTCTCCGTCATTCTATTGCTTCTTCTCGTCCTCGGGTCAAGGGTGTCAGTTTAGTCCACTTAGATTCTGGAATCTTGTCCTAATCTGTGGTTTGACGGCTGTCTGTCAGCTGTTGTTTTTTCATAGCTGCCAGTCAGCTGTTTCTGGTTGTTCCTTTAGTTCGAACTCTATTTTGAACTTTGTTGTTCTTTGGCCCTTTGGGCCCTTTGTGAAGGGTACAACACCCTGAAAATGCTGCTTAACATTTCAAAAACATATAAATGTACAAGTTCAACTATGTTATGCACCCAATTTGACTATTAATTATTTGAAGTATATAAGTAGCTATGAGAAATTGATAATTTTCTTTTAGTATTTACATAATAATATGCCTCCCACTTGGATCAATATTTTCTATTAGATTATGTTCAAAGTGACTTTATACTATCCTTTTTTTATGAGGCCATTGTAGTTTACATATTTCTACCTTGGTTCCTTGATTTTTTTTCTCATGTAAACTATGGTAACATTGAGATGTTTGATTTTTTTATTGAATAATTTTTATAAAACTTCCATTTTTCATCTCCATAGAAATCAATCCTTGAACACATTTAAATTAAATAAGTAATATGTACAAGGGTTTAATTTTATTTTTTGATCATCTAGAGCATAAAATCATTGAGGGAGGATGGCACAATATTTAAAATTATTTCAATAGCATCATCCATAATCTTAAGGCATAATCACATTACTTTGGGATGCATCTAACATCCTTTGTGCATTATTTGCAAATAAGTTTTTGAAGGATATCTTGTTCATTATGTTTCTTGATTCTATCAAAAGTATTTTATCTTGAGAATTGAGAAAATCTTCTTTGTTTCAAGAGATATGAAAAATTGGATGGGCCTTGGTTGGTCCATGTGTGTGATTAGAGTATTATACCTTGATTCACTAAATACATATCCAAGTCATGTTATTTCTAGATATTTCATACAAGATTGGATAGATTGTTTTTCTTTATTATCAAAAGGTACTTTGAAACTTTTCAATTACTCAATAGAAGATGAGATAAAGCTTATATGATATTTAAATACTCTAATTAAGATTATATTTTTCACTTTCTCACTATAGTATTTAAATATTTTTTGGCCTAATTAAACTTTTGTAACATCATGTAACTTTAGAATTTAATTTCTCATGCAACCTATAAGATTATGAGATACTTAAATAACCTATTCAAGATGTTATTTCCCACTCTCTCTTCATAGCATTTAAATAAAT
Source organism: Sequoiadendron giganteum (assembly GCA_007115665.2). Taxonomy (NCBI): domain Eukaryota; kingdom Viridiplantae; phylum Streptophyta; class Pinopsida; order Cupressales; family Cupressaceae; genus Sequoiadendron; species Sequoiadendron giganteum. Next base: position 88,012,826 of record CM021100.1, on the reverse strand, counting down.
TTTGGTCCAATTAAACTTTTTTCAATAGTTCATACAAGATTGGATAGATCAAGTTTCCCTATTGTCAAAAGGTACTTTGAAAAATCTTGATTACTTAATTGGGGATGGGATAAAGCTAATGTGATACTTAAATTTTCTAGTCAAGATTTAATTTTTCACTTGCTCTTTTCTTTGAATTAAAAATTTATAATTTATACAAAGTTGAAATTTCAAGGGGACAAAAATTTGAACAATCCCTATAAAGGTAAAGTGAAAATATCCCCTCTTTGTTAAATGATTCATTTATTAAATGCATCTACCTTTATTTCTATAAAATAATATTCCTAAAGTCTTATATTGTGTGTTATTAAGTATAATATATCAATAATGTTGAGACTCCTTATTGTATCAATTTGTTATTTGAATTAGTGAGAGATTTTTTTTAATCAATTTGATTTAGAATATATAGAAAGTTGTATTTAATTTGAATTTTAAATTATAAATATAAAATTAAATTAAATCATTTTTTCGAAAAAAAAATAATTAATAATTTTTTAATATCTAATTAAGCCTCAAATATTATTTATTAATAGATTTTATTGTAATATGTTTACAAAAATGTAAGGATGACTTAAGATCTTATATTTTCGTATCTATATTTTCTCTTATATTCATATTACCTTTTAAAAATTGCATTCACATTTAGTAAGTTACTTTTCTACTATCCATGATTCTAACTAAGATAAATCAACACCAAATTCATCACTTCAAAATAAATGATCCATACGTTTATTAATTTTTTGTGTTCCCATTTAATAATTTACCCTTAAAACTACCATTCTTGATTCCGACTACCACATTCATACATTCATAACCAATCATTCATCCATTAGAACATAATAAATGACATGTACAATTGAAATTGAAAAGGTGATCTGCTAGTCACCAATGGTAGGTTGCACAACTAAAATTGATTTCTACTTTTTCTTGTCTTTAAACTTAAAAGATGTTTACTACTTTATCCACAAAACCATCATAAATCAAGGACATTAAGGGCCTCCAGGCAAAATAACACTGTATACACTAAAACATTTATGCTTGGGTCAAGATAAAGATGGCATTGGCCTCTCCCAAGACATACTTTATGTGACATGATTTATGAAAGTGGCTTAATTATCTTAGGGTTCATTAATATTTTCCATTCACCTAATCACTCTTGACTTTTTGGTGATCTAATTTCTAACATGTCCCCCTTAATAGAGACATACCCCAAAAAGAAATCAACTTTAGCTTTATTTTTATAAGTGTCTCTAAGGTCTCCCATTAAACAAATGACTGAGTAAAAAGGCAGAAAAATGTGGGTAATGGCTTTGGAATTTTAATCCCTCCTATTGTGTTTGTTTAAATAGGGACAACATTTCTATTCATGTGTATTGTGTCTCTCTGCAAATCTATGACGAGACAGGATTTTCTTAACAACAATCATAAATATTCTTTAAATATAACATCACACACGACTAAGGAGGACAAGACAGAATATTTTGAGATGGACTTTCTTTTTCAAATAAAAAATGGGAATGATTAATCTTGGTTAGAAGTCATTCCTGTCATGTAACGTCAAATAATTTTTCATAAGAAATTGTTGTTGGCTTTTATAAGCTTGTGACACACATGGCTGCGCATGTGATGTTAATCACACACAAATCATTAGTTTTTTAATGTGAAAATCCCTTGTGATGGTGGGAAAGATCTATTAATAGAGGTGAGAAGAGTTGAATATTATGTGAGCTTAATTGGGATTTGTAGTTAATCTATAGTGACCTGCTATCATTGCTTAGATGGTTTGTAATAGGATTGAGACTGTCTTTTGTGTTGGGATTGAATTTGAGGTTTTTTCAAAGTTGTAATGGAGTATTTTCATCCATTAGATACATTTTGCAATGAAAGATATGGTTGTGTTGCAATATTAATGGATTTTAGAAGTGGTGAGAGTGGGTGTATCTTGTCAATGTTAGATGATAAAGTTTGATAAGGTTCTAAGGTTTGTAGAGATATTGTAATATATCAAGATCTATGGCTTAGGGAAAGTCATTGGCTCAAAAGCATTGTCTCTAGAATTCGTAAAATTCTTTGGTTTGGGGGTATGTGTGCATATAACTAAATGTTGGAAGACCATTCTAAGAGGTGTGTGTATGGCTAGATGGGAGATCATAGAGAATATTCGATCTGGATCATTTTTAATGCATAATATTGAATGTAATGTTTGCTTGTATCTAGGGGTGTGGGTATGGTTAGATGGGGGATCATAGAGAATGTTCAATCTAGATCGTTTTTAATGCATAATATTGAATATAATTTTTTCTTATATCTAGGGTTTATTTCTTATCTTCTTTCTCCAATACCTTGTTTTTGTTGTTGGTGCTTTCATGGGTTGTATTTTTGTCATTAGCTTTCTTATTATATCTGTCATGTTTAGAATAATAGTATATTATATAATCTTATGTAATCTCATTGCTATAGGAATAATGGCTATTGATGTTCAGTGCTTTATACATGTTTTAAATTGATTAGAAGGGATAAACCCCATATAGAACCTCAATAATATTATAACTAATAAATATGAAGAAATACTCATTCTTTAAAGAAGAATTATTATATTGTGTTTTGTTATATCTAGAAAAGGATTAAAAACGGATCTTGCTAAGGTAAGTGCATTTTGGGAGTGGCCTACATCAACAACGTTATAGAAATAAAATGTTTCCATGGATCAACTAGTTTTTATAGAAAAATTCATAAGACATTACAGTGGAATTTGTGTATATTGACTTCTTATATGAATAAGGGAATATTTAAATGGAAAATGGAAGTAGATAAAAGCTTTGATATTTTGAAGATGATGGTGATCAAACAACTTGTATTAGAACCACCTATTTTTGATAAGGTGCTTAAAATAGATTGTGATGGTAGTGGAAATGCCATTGGATTTGTGTTGAGTCAATAAAGGAGATCTATAGCCATCATTAGTGAGAAATTAAATGAGGGAAAACACAATTATTTTATTTATTACCAAGAGTTTTATGTCATCATTTGGGCATTGAAGAAATAGAGACATTACTTATTTCCCAAAGAGTGTATTGTTTATATAGATCATCAAGCATTAAAATATATGAACAATCAAGAAAACTTAAAGTAGAAACAAATGATTTGGGTTGAATACTTTTAAAAATACTTTTTTTAAAAGCATGTGTGTAAATAGTTAAATAGAGTGGTTGATGCACTAAGCTAGAGGATATGGTTATTAAAGACCATGTACATTAAGGAAATTGATCTTGATTACTTGAAATATTTGTACAAGGATCATCCTAACTCTATTGAACTCTAGAGAGTGTATCACAATACTAGTATGTGAAAGGATTTTCTTATCATGCATAATTTTTGTTTAAACTTAACAATTATGTATACCCTAAAGCTCTATGAGAGAGATCCTCATAAGGTAAATGCATGGAGAGGATCTTAGCGATCATTTAGGAAGGGGGAAAATTACAATTAAAAGATAAATATATTTGGGCTAATCTAAAATAGAATGCAAAGAAGTTTTTTCTTAGATGTAAAATATGGAAAGATATTAGTATGCATTTTGTATTGGGATTGCAAAAATATCAAAAGAAAAATGATATCCTTGTATTTGAGGATAGGTTCTCAAAAATGGCTATCTTCATACTATGTAAGAAAATCAACAATGCATCAAGTATTGATAGAATATTTTTTTGGGATGTAGTAAGGTTGCATGGTTTTCCTATAAGTATTAAATTTGATAGGGATATTCTTTATAAATTTTTGAAGGATACTATGGAAAACCTTTTGTGTCAATGTATATTTCAATTCTACTCATGATCCACGAATTTTTTCTAATTTATTTGAAAATGATTAGTTGAGTTAAAATAGGTGAATAAAGAGACCACCTAGCATTGATTTTATGCACCATGGGAGGATTTGGTGAAAGTCACCTATCTTAGGTTTTTATTTATAGAAATGAGTATTACCATATCATTTCTAATCCTTTCACCAAAGCTTGAGGGAACACAAATATTTTGAATAATGTTGAGAAGGCATGACCTCAATTGTTTCCTAGAAGGTTTCTTGTGGAATAATCCATAGAGTAGATATATTGAATGTTCCTAATTCCCTTTATGGAAAATTTAAGGGAGTCAGTCCAAGGAGTGGCTGCAATGGCTTATCTTGAAGCAAGATCATGGGAGACAACCATAAATTACTAGTTGATGGATTTTATCTATTATGAAATCCATCATATTTTGATAAAATATATGGATTGATAGTTTCCCAAGTATTCCCAAATGTTTTTTGTAAAGGTTCATTGATCGTGATAGGCACAAGATAATTTAAAAGGGAATGGAACCAATGTCATTCTAGGCTATGAAACTATAAGCTAAACAAAATAAAAATAAAAATTTATAGAATTTTTCTAGGCATTATTACCATCATAAAACATAATGATCCACTTAGCACATAAAGCAATGCCTTGCATACTAACATCAATCTACCCTAACCTATTAAAATCTCCTAGTAGGCAACAAAGGTCCCAAATAACATAGTGAAAGACTTATCATTGTCTAAATATTCCTAGAGAAAGTCTTGAGAAAGCTTGTGTTATAACACTTTATAAGTGATCCTACATGAAGAATACTATACATGTGTATCTATATGAAATTTAGAACAAATCTAGATTTCACCTAACTATAATAGTAGTTTCATGATCTAATAGGTGAGTTTTTTTCTCAATTATATCAGTCGTGTACCACCATAGTTAGGATTAATATTCTTGAAATAGAAAATAAATTCCTATAAATTTAAATATTTCCACTTGATCGATTAGCTTCCAACCAATAGATTAAATCTAACATCTAGGAGACTAGGAAAGGCTTGCTTATAATCCTACATCTTATTCTATTTGATATTAGAGCTTGATGTAATAAAAAAATGTTAAGAAACTTAAATTCTTATTAAATAATATTATGTTCATCTTCAAGGAGCATAAGGAATGAGTCGTTTGTTGCAAGTATGGATGTGTTTGGTGGTGTTGTCATTAATGTTGTCATTGATGTCAACACATTTCAATGTGATTGCAAATGGTACTTGTATAGTTGAGATACTATAGAAGTGTTTAGAGTACATGGAGCTATATTTATGAAGTTGTGTTTTTGCCAAGTGCTTTTGAGAAAATTAAGAAATAATGAAGGCAGTGTTGAGTGTATGTTTTGAGTGTGCTCTGGTATTGTGCTTTGGATTTCTTGTGTTGATCCTATGCCTATGTGGATCTGTGGAATTGTTCATAAGATTCAATGGATAATATATCCTAATTTTTTGCTTTTGGATCGATGGAGAGTGGAAAATATCTTCACCAGTATATGAACCGGTTTGACAAAACTACTTGGTTGTGGACTGGGAGAAATGTTTTTGCTCCACAATCTTTAGGTGTTTTGTTTCAAATATTTTGGATCTGGGAAATGATTTATACTGGTGTTCTCAATATTTTGGCAAATGTGTTTATGATTTGGTGCTCCAAAAGACTTGCTCCATAGCCCCTATGTGTTGTTTCTTGGTCTGGTTGGATTGTTGAATAATGTTCTATGTATGAAGATTGTTGTAGTTGTTGTGGATGTACCTGAAGGTCTCTAAGAGTTGTTGAAATGTCTGGTGAAGCATGTTGGGTGATCCACGTGTGATCATATTGTTGGAGATGCACGTACTTCAAAGATCATTGGTGTTTACATTAGGTTTGGTCGGCCTAGTGTCTACATGTTACATAAAGATTTTGCATCGAATTAAGGAAGTGTTTGATTGATCCAAGATGTTGTTTGGGTCCTAATTAAATGTGTAATTGTTCCTCTCTCATTCTTATCCACTGTGGGAATTTTGAGTAGCCGACCTAATTTGAATTTGTAAATTGAAGGATGTATAGCCGACCTTGGAGAATGCTTCTAGGGTTGAAGATGGTATAAAATAAAGTCAATATGTTGTGAATTAGTGTGTGAAAAGAAAGTGAAGTGTGCGAACAAGTGTGAAAAAAAGAGTGTGCAAGAGTGAATTAAGGAAGCAATAATTTGATGTGTTAGATTCTTGAAAGTAGCGAGTTGATGGTGTCTACAATCTTCTGATCAAGCTGTAAATGTGTGGAACCTTTTGTGGTGGATCTTTATTTATCTTTTCTTTATCTTTAGGCAGTGAGCCTTTGTAGCCTATATTGCATTATTACTATATTGTGAGCTAATCCTCACCATGGTTTTTCCCTCATTAGGTTTTCCACGTAAATCTAGTGTCTCTGGTGTTTTATTTCTATTATTTTCATTTCATGTTTACTCTTAATAACATAATAGGTTAATGTGGAATTGATTAAGGTTAGAAGTAAAGTAGTTTGATACAACTGATTCACTCCCCCCCCCTCTTAGTTGTCTTGTGTATTTCAATAATTGGTATCAGAGCTCTGGTTCCTTGGTGAAAATCTTAACCACTTGAGGTAGATAAGATGGTGCACAAGTTGCAAATCCCTATTTTTGATGGAGTTGATTACAGTGACTAGAAATAGTAGGTGAGAGGTTATTTGGTCTCTCTTTATTTCAAGACTTGGAAAGTTGTGGAGAAAAAGTGTGTTGCACCATCCGTTGGTCCTTCCTCTACAAATGAGATTGCTACTTATGAGGAGAATGAAAAGGAAAGGTATGTTATCTTCAATGCTCTATCTAAAATTAAAAGTACAAAAGTTATCTCTTTAGGCATTGCTTATGAAGTTTGGGAAAAATTGAAAGATATTTATGAAGGAAATGATAGAGTAAAATTGTCAAGGAAGCTAATAGCTAAGTGTAAATTTGAGAACTTGAGAATGGAAGAGGGTGAAGATATTGCAAGCTATTATCAGAGAGTTGAACTTGTAGCAAATGAGATCAAGAATCAAGGTGGTACCATGTCAGATGAAGATATAATTGAGAAAATATTGATGACCCTACCAAAGAATTACAATGATGAGGTCTCTGCTATTGAAGAATCATGTGATCAAAAGACATTTACTAAGGATCGCCTATTTGGCATCTTGACTACATTCGAGATGAGAAAATTTGCAAGAGAAAAGGAAAAAGTTGAAACAACCTTTAAAGTAATGAAGATAGGAGATGACTTGGATAATGATAGTTCAAAAGAGTTGGAAGCAAACTTCACAAGGAAATTAAAGAGAGGTATTGGTAAATACAAAGATATGTTGCCCTTTAATTATTTTAGTTGTGGAAGTATTGGTCATTATGCCTCAAGATGTCCAAATAGAGCTACACACAAGAAGAACAAAGATAATAATAATAACTACAGAGACAAAAAGGATAGGAAGTTCAAGAAATTGTATTACGTTAAAGAAGATGTGGGAATTTCTGATGATGAGTCTGACTTTGAGGAAGATAAAGATGAATGTTTATTTCTATCCCTGGAAAGTAAAGTTATATCTGCTAACCATGGAAGATGTGCAAGGGAATCTAGTCTAGAGAGCAAGAAGGATGAGATGGAAGGTACTCTGGTGACTGCTTTTCATACTATACAGGATGAAGACTATTGGGTAATTGATAGTGGGTATTCAAATCATATTTTATAGGCATGAATTTTCACCCCTAACGCAAATTCCTTTTTACCCCCTTACACTTTATAAAACCCAAGGCGGAGTCTTAATTCCACTTAAGCCTATTGCTCACATCACACTTGGTGCCTACTTTGTGTGTTGGTGAGGGCGTTTCTATCGATGATGCCTACATGATGCACATACATCAACATGGCACACTTACATCCTTGGCAGATTCTTGTGACTAGAGACTGCAAAAATTTTACACTTCCTATTGGGAGTCGAAGTGTAACGCCTTTCTTTGGCTGGCCAACCTGAATATGGCCATTTTTCATCTCCTTCCTTCATATTCTTCACTCTCTCATCCATTCTCAAGTTGGGAAAGATATTGATTTCATCTCTTCACACTTCTCCACTCTTTCAAGCATCCACAAGCTTTGTAGCAATACTTCACACTCCATAACAACAATCTACCATTCCATCACTTCGATAGTGCAAGTGCAGGACAAACACCATTGCAATAGAGGCTTGAGTTACTTTCATCTTCTCCTCCACTAGCCTTGAGTGCTTTGGACAAAGGTGGTAAGCTCCTCTTATTATCTCTATCATTTTGGTTGAGTAATCACGTACTATTTTGTAGTTTCTTTTATTTATGTAGCTTGTTTTCTCTTCTTTATCATATTATTCCTATCGTTGCAAACTTGGTTTTCCGTGGAGGTGTGAACACCAAAATGAGGGTCTGATTGAGCCAGACCCCTATACAACCCCCCAAAATTTTCTTCCTTTTCTGTGTGCAAGTGGAGAGATCTTGGAGCAAGTTGGCGAGAAGATTGTTGTGCGAAATCGATTCCTTACCCTTGCAGTAATCTATTCCTTTTATCACTTTTGTCTTTATGTCTCAATCTTATTTTGTCATTCTAGAAACTCTTAAACTAAGTTGATAGTCCCTATTTTAGAGTTAAGCCTCGTCTCTTTGGCTTTCTGGTCGTATGGACACCAACGCACCTGTCAGACGCCAGCGCGTTGCGCTATCATCCTAGAACAATGTTTTTTTCCTCCAACAAAGAGCTACCTAAGACGCAGAGTTGACTCTAAAGATTGACTCGCCTGGCCTCCCCTTGACTCACGGGTTTGCAGAGTGATCGAAGAACCTATAGTTCTCACCATTCTCATCCCACCTATCCTAACTTTCCTTTAAACTGAGGTAGGTTAGGTTAGCCATACTTCTCTTTGCCTTTCATGACCTGGGGCCTTGCAGTGGTTGGTCCCCCTCTCTTACACATATGATTGGAGATAAGATTAATTTCACTAATATTGAAAATTATGATGGAGGAATAGTTATGTTTGGAGATGATTCTAGTGCTAAGATTGTTGGGAAAGGAACAATTATTTTTCATGGAAAACATAACACTAATGATTTCTATTATGTTAAGGGTTTAAGGCATAATATTTTGAGTGTTGTGAGAATTTGTAGCAAAGGATTTAAGATTGTGTTTTAGTATAACACCTGTGAGATCAAAAAAGGATTTGGAACTATGGTAGCAGTAGGAAGAACTCATGGAAACATTTATCAACTTAAGAGTGGTTACAGTCAATGTTTTGTTTCACAGATTAATGAAAGTTGGTTGTGGCACCAAAGGATAGGAAATGTAAATTTTGACAATCTTATCAGGATCAATTCAAAAGAAGTTGTCATAGATCCATCTAGAATCACAAAGCCTTCAAATTCAATTTGCAAAAGTTGTCATTTGGGAAAACAAACAAGAAGCAGTTTTAAAGGAAAGGAACAATCATCTACCAGAATGTTGGAATTCATTCATACAGACCTCTATGGTCCTACAAGAATATGAAGCCTTAATGTTGATAGGTATTTAATACTCTTGATTGATGATTACTCTATGATGACATGGGTAATTTTTTTTAGAGAGAAAGATCAGGCTCTTGATAGATTCAAAGTATTCAAGGCAAGAGTAGAGAATGAGGTAAACCTGGGAATCAAATGTTTAAGGTCTGATAGAGGTAGAGAATTTACTTCTAGTGATTTTAATGCATTTTGTGAAGAGCATGGCATAAAGAGATTATTTTTCCTCTAGAACCCCTCAGTAGAATGGAGTTGTGGAAAGAAAGAACCAGACTGTTCAAGAAGTTTCCAAGACTATGATGAAAGAAGAAAATGTTCCTGATGTTTATTGGAGAGAAGCAATCCACACTGCTATTCACATTCTTAACAGAGTTTAGATCAGAGTTAACAAAAATAAGACTCCTTATGAGTTATGGACTAGTAAGACTCCTATTGTTAAATACTTTAAAGTGTTTGGAAGTAGATGTTACATTAAAAGAGATGATGAGAATCTTGGAAATTTTGATGCTAGATGTGATGGGATTTTTTTGGGATATTCAAATAATAGCAAGGCATATAGATGCTTCAATAAAAGACTGAGGAAAATAGTTGAAAGTGCTAATGTATAAGTTGATGAAACCATGTATAGACCATTAGAAATAAGTGAAGTTGAACCAGATGATCCTATATTTGGGCAAGTGCAAGAAGAAGAAAAGGAAAAGAAATAACAAAGTGATGAATAGGAGATTCTGGAACCTGCACCTAAGACTCCCAAATATGTACAGATAAATCATCCAAAGGAACAGATAATTAGAGACATAAGTGAAGGCGTAAAGACAATAAGAAAAGTGGTTGAGGTAAACTTGTGTTTACTTTCTAAGATAGAACCTAAGAGTGTGAGTGAAGCATGCAATGATGAGAGTTGGGATAGAGAAATGAAAGATGAATTGTAGTAGATAGAGAAGAATGAGACGTGGGAACTAGTCCCTAGACCAATTAACAAGAATGTAATTGGTTCAAATTGGGTATTCAGGAATAAGTTGAATGAATATGGTGAAGTGGTAAGGAATAAAGAAAGACTTGTATGCAAAGGTTATTCATAGGTTGAAGGAATAGATTTTGAAGAAAAATTTGCACCAATGGCAAGAATGGAGGCCATTCAGATGTTCTTGGAATTTTTAGCTCATAAAGACTTCAAAGTGTATCAAATGAATGTCAAGTCTACATTTCTGAATGGAGAATTGGAAGAAGTATACATGGATCAATCAGAAGGATTTCATCTATCAGATAAACTATACATGGTTTGCAAGTTGAAAAAGGCACTATATGGACTTAAACAGGCTCCCAGAGCTTGGTATGCAAGGTTGGATAGATACTTGACACAACAAGGATTCAACAAAGGGTTTGCAGATAGAAATATTTACTTCAAAGTTGAGAGAAACAAAATGTTGATAGTTGTTGTATATGTTGATAAGATTATCTTTGGTGGAAATGAAGATATATGTAATAAATTTGCAGAGGAGATGCAAAAAGAGTTTGAAATGTCTATGATTGGTGAGTTGAATTTCTTCTTCAGAATTTAATTGAATCAAACTGATAAGGGGATATTCATTTCACAATCTAAGTATGTTAAGGAATTGTTGAAGAAGTTTGGAATGGATAACTCCAAACTGGTTTGTACCCCTATGGTAATCGGATGTAATCTAAGGATGATGAATCTTCTGACGTTGATCAGAGCATGTACAAATCTATGATTGGTGGACTTATGTATCTTACTGCTTCTAGACCGGATATCATGCATGCAATATGTTTGGTTACAAGATTCCAAGCAGAACCTAAAGAAGCACATGTTATAGCTGTGAAGAGGATATTCAAATATCTTAAGGGAACTCTAGATTATGGACTATGATATCCTAAGGATACTGATTTCACATTCAATACCTACACTGATGTAGATTGGGTTGGTTGTGTAGATGATCAAAAGAGTACAAGTGGTGGTGCATTCTTCCTTAGAGGAAGATTGGTCTCATGGTTGAGTAAGAAACAAGATTCAATTTCGTTGTCCACTGCAGAAGCTAAATATATTGCTGCAACATCATGTTGTACACAAGTACTTTGGATGAAGCAAACTCTGAAGGACATAGGTGTGATGTGTGATGAGCCTATCTCTATATTTTGTGATAATACAAGTGCAATAAACATTTCAAAGAATCTAGTGATGCATTCTAGGACAAAGCACATATCTATTAGGTATCATTGCTTAAGGGAAAAGGTGTTGGAGAATGAAGTTAGACTTGAACATGTGTCCACCAAGGAAAAAATTTCTGACATATTCACTAAGGCCCTTCCGAAGGATATTTTTGAGTATCTCAAGGGGAATTTAAGGGTTACTGCCCCTCCTTCCTTGAATTAGGTGCACATGGAGGTGCATCAGTCTAGTAGATTCATAGATTCTTTTTGATCTGGACTAATGATTATGGTCTACTCCTAAGAGGGAGTGATTCATGCAAAACTTTCCTTTTCCATCGATGTCAAAGGGGGAGAGAAATTCATGTTAAAAATTTGAAAAGGGAGAGAGAGTCTTGTAAGGAGAGGAGAGTAGAAGAAGCAAGAGAATGTGCATGCTAACCTTGTTGGTTTTTCACATCATGTGTTGCCATCAATGACAAAGCGGGGGGATTGTTGCAAGTATGGATGTGTTTGGTGGTGTTTTCATTAATGTTGTCATTGATGTCAACATAGTTCAGTGTGAGTGCAGATGGTAATTGTATAGTTGAGATAATATAGAAGTGTTTAGAGTACATGGAGCTATATTTATGAAGTTTTTGTTGTGTTTTTGCCAAGTGCTTTTGAGAAAATTAATAAATAATGAAGGCAGTGTTGAGTGTGTGTTCTGAGTGTGCTCTATTATTGTGCTCTACATTTCTTCTATGTTGATCCTATGCCTGTGAAAATATGTGGTATTGATCATAAGCTTCAATAGATAATATATCCTAAGTTTTTGCTTTTGGATCAATGGAGAGTGGAAAATATGTTCACTGGTATGTGAACCAATTTGATAGAACTATTTGGTTGTGGATTGGGAGAATTTTTTTTGCTCCGCAATTTTTTGTTGTTTTGTTTCAAATCTTGCGGATCTAGGAGATGATTTATACTGATGTTCTTAGTATTCTGGAAAACGTGCTTGTGATTTGGTGCTCTGGAAGACTTTCTCGAGAGCCCCTGTGTGTTGTTGCTTCGTCTGATTGGACTATTAAAGAATTTTATGTGGATGAATATTGTTGCAGTTGTTGTGGATGTACCTAAAGGTCTCTAAGAGTTGTTGAAATGTCTGCTGAAGTATGTTGAGTGATCCACGTGTGATCATCTTGCTGGAGATGCACGTACTTCAAAGATCATTGGTGTTTTCATTACGTTTGGTCGACCTAGTATCTACATGTTACATAAATATTTTGCATTGAATTAAGGAAGAGTGTGATTGATCCAAGATGTTGTTTGGGTCCTAATTAAATGTGTAATTAGTCCTCTCTCATTCTTATCCACCATGGGAATGTTGAGTAGCTGACCTAATTTGAATTTGTAAATTGAAGGATGTATAACTGACCTTGGAGAATGCTTCTAGGGTTGAAGATGGTATAAAATCAAGTCAATATGTTGTGAATTATTGTTTGACAAGCAAGTGAAGTGTGTGAACAAGTGTGAAAAGTAGAGCGTGTAAGAGCGAATTAAGGAAATGGTACTTTGATGTGTTAGATTCCTAAAAGCAATGATCTGATGGTGTCTACAATCTTCTGATCAACTTGCAAATGTGTGGAACCTTTTGTGGTGGATGTTTATTTATCTTTTCTTTATCTATAGGTAGTGAGCCTCCTTCTGGAAAGTGATTCCTATTGTAGGTAGTGAGCCTTTATATCTAGGAAATGAGCCCTTTGGTAGTGAGCTTTTGTCTATGGTATTGCATTATTACTATATTGTCAGCTAATCCTCATCGTGGTTTTTCCCTAATTGGTTTTTCACATAAATCTGGTGTCTCTGGTGTTTTCTTTCTGTCATTTTCATTTCATGTTTACTCTTAATAATAGGCTAGGTTAATGTGGGATTGATTAAGGTTAGAAGTAAAGCAATTTGATACAACTGATTCACCCCTCGGGCTCTCAAATTTCTTGTGCATTTCAACACCGTCTATAAAGTGTACATTGACCAATTGTTAAGAGATAGTTCTAGGAAGGAATATTCCCTTAATAAAATTCCATGAAAGGACATTGACAATAAAATTGCTAAATCCTTTAGTAGTCAAATCATAGAGTGATGACAGAAGAGGGAAATCCATATAGAATAAAAAGGCAAAAGTTTTTAGATTGAAAATCATTAGTGGTAAGGCAAGCATGAGCATCTATAAAACATTTATACTGACTACATGAAGATGGTGCCAAAGAGAATATCTTTGTGAATGGATAATATGAAATTCCATTCAATTCTAGAACATAGTTTTAAATTAAGTTTTATTGTAAAAATCCAGTTGATTTGATTTTTTATCCCATTCCATAACTTGCAAAACAATGATGACATTGTCAAGAATATACCTTCTTTGAATAAACATAGTTTTATCACGTTGAAGCACAACTAGGAGATTTCTTATTCACATGGCTAAAGTTTTGCAATAATCATATAAGATAAACTAAATATGGTGATAGGTCTCCAATTTCAAATTAACCTTGGATCCCTAGATTAAGGAATGAATTTGATGTTTCCTTGGTTACTGATAAGACCTAAAATATAGTATAAAAATATTTTGTGTAGACTTTGAATATATATTGGCCAATTTCATCCCAAAAGTTATTTTATAATTGATAAGGAAAAAAACAAGGGATTTATAATTTACCATGTCAAACATAGTTGAGTGAATATCTTCCTAGGATAAGATTTTGTCACAAGTTATTACTTGGTAGCATAAAATCCTTCAAGGGATCACATCAATGCAATTCTTATTAACCTATTATTTTTTAGGAGAATAGGCCTAAGGTGGGAATTTATTTGTATATTTTTATATAAAGTAATTCAATACATTAAGAAGCATTAGGAGGGATTATCCAATATATTTGATGTGTTCCATTTTAGATTTAGATTTTCTAGTTGAAATCTTGAAAAACATTAATTGGAAACACAATCAAATAATTTAAATTAGTGGCATTTGGCTTTTATTTAAGCTCACTTAGTGATATAAGCATCCACCTCTTGCACTAGGTAACAATATATAGCCACCTAAATCTTGAAGAATTTTTTAAAAGGAACTACTTTGAGGTGTGTGGTTAATATACTAATCTCTAAGAACATAAAAAATGGTATTGTGGCATATCCTTTCTAGTTGATGACCAAAATTTCTCAAAAAAAATTGGTATGGGTGATGAATTAGACCACCAATTAATACACCCGACATCCCCTTTCATTCATGGAAAAAAGTTTCAAACACATCAAATATGAGCCAAAATGGAGTTGTGATAGAGCAATTGTGTGTTTAAATAAAACTAAAACCTTTTAAACTTAGGATTTGAAGGCCTCATTTAATTTTATAGTAGATTGGTGAGTGGTAAAACATAATGTAATTCAGAAAGGGTTGCACCAAAAATAAGAAATAGTTGGAGAAAGAGAGGCATAATTGTGCCAAAACCATAAGAAGGTTAGGCTACTTAATAATTTTGTCAAAATCACTATAGAAATTGGACCATGTATACCATATGGAATAAATATTTTGGTGGCCAAGTTTGATCTCATAAAAGCCCAAATTTTATGCATATAGAATGAAATTTCTCTTTTAATAGTTTCCCATCTCATGGGTAAGTGGATTTTCTTATCATATGTTACCTGAAGCACATTAAAGTTGCTAGTAAATACCTATAGGGTCAATGATGATTCATTTGTAATCAATTTACATAGCAATTTCCTTTTAGTTGCTTAATTTGAGGTATAAATATTGACAAAGTTGAAGGCTCTATTATCTATACTAAAAAGGCACCATAAATAATTTTAGATGGGTTATGTATATTGGAAACATATCAAAAACACCACTTGACATCAACAATAATAGTTATTGTTCTACCTTGACCTTGCTTAGGATTTTTGGTGAAGTATATACTATCTAGCCAAATTATATATCACAAAAATAGAAACCCATTAACCTTGATCAAATAATTTTGAAAGATGAGAAAAATATTTTGATAATCATATACCATGAATTTGTGTTACGACTAGGTGTGCCACTCATTACAATTCCTAGGTTGTGTAACTGTAATTTAATTATGCAGATGATAAATAATATGTAGTCTCCAAAATTTATGGAATGGGCCAAGTTGGAAACCTATATGAGGGAGGTGATTCATTTATTTTTTAGAATACTAGAGATATTGTGTAAAAATATATTTAATAGAAATGTTACAAATAATGAATCAATATTACAATTTATAAGATATTTCATATTTATTATTATGAATAGGCATCTAATTCCCTCATGCAACATCTAGGATTGAGATCTTGGTCAGTTTGACTATTATGAACAAATATATGATATCTATGAGGCATAAGGGATGTGCAATATTTGTATGAGGAGTTACATTATATTCCAATATGATTTACAATTACCATAGGGTTGGATGTTTTCCATGGCTCATATTTTTGACTCATGGTTTTGGATACCACTTGATGATAAGTTGTTTTCAATTTTCCTACATATAGGAGGCATAGGATAGCAAATTTTATGGTTTATTATAGGCACTATTATTCATATAGTCTAATATCAAAAGGATAAGTGAATTTTATTATTATTATTCGTATTTTGAGAATACTACTATAGTGTCAAAAATGTCGACGTTCACATTTTTACACTTAATCTAGGAATGTTTAATGTTAAAATAAACTTAACGCCGCCTTGATCTAGTGTTGTAATGTGTTTAGCACATTCACATTAGGTCTTAGGACCTTTTAAAACTAAATAAACCCTAACTTTTCCTTGATTTAATGTTGTAAAGTGTATTCATTTATACCTTCACATTAAATCTAGGACCCTTGGACCTAATGTTTCCTTAATCAAGTGTTGTAATGTGTTGTACACATTCACATTGGATTTAGGACCCTTTTAAGCTAACTAGACCCAATTTTGCCTTAATTTAATGTTGTAAAGTATATTTATTTACACTTTCACATTATTTTTGGGCCCTCTTGCATTTATGACCTTTATATCACCATTAATAGGCCCCTAAGACCCTATATTATGCATCTCGGGGCTTATTTCAACCAAGATATCGACAAGATCAACAAATAGACTTAATTTCTTAACTCCCCGACATTTTCTCTCTCTAAAAAGGCCTTGTGGGATGCATACGCCACCTTGGGCATATGACCCATATGCTAGGGGTGGTGTATGAGTCTCATTTAGCCCCTTTTTAGGGTTTTGAGCAAGAAATAAAGGTTTTAAATTCAAATTTTATGAATGTCAGCCTCTGGGATCTAATACATGGTAACTTGGATGGATTGCCTATATAAGCAAGGTCTCAAATCATTATTTCATATAAGCCTTCATGATATCAAGTCAAGAACTCAAGAGTTAAGCATTCCAAGACTTCACAAGAGCATCAAGAGAGTTTAAAAGATCACTTCTAAGGCATTCAAGAGCATATTTCTTCATCAATTATTACAGAAATTCAAGATCCATCATCATGTCAAGATTATCAAGCATCAAGCATGTTGTTGAGCTAGTGTTGTGATGTAGCATTGAAGATCCAGTCACAAGCATTGTTTCATATCCATAGTCAAGATCTAGATCTACATTCTTCATGGCCACTTCATGTTAGATTGTAGATTTACAAGACATCATTCAAGGTATCATTGTTCATGTTTCATGTTTCATGTACTTATTTCATTATCTCATCATTTAATTTAATTACCTCAAAGGGGTTTGACCAGGGCAAACCCCTATTCCCTAACAATCAACAATTGTTTTCTCTCTCTACTTGTGTGATTACAGATCTAGGTGTATTAGATCTTGAAGGATAATTTAAGATTAGGTTACAAGCTTGAAGGAATTTATTGGAGTTGTTCCCTCATTTGCA
Organism: Sequoiadendron giganteum; assembly: GCA_007115665.2. Lineage (NCBI taxonomy): Eukaryota > Viridiplantae > Streptophyta > Pinopsida > Cupressales > Cupressaceae > Sequoiadendron > Sequoiadendron giganteum. The sequence goes on along the minus strand of CM021100.1, from coordinate 87,995,290 downwards.
AGGTTGTTATCTTCACAAAAAGTCTTCTACATGTTTGAAATCAGGGTTTCAGATCCGGAAATGAAGTGTGGCAGAAAGAGAAGAGATTGGAGAGCAAAATCATATTTTAGTCCTCCAAAAAAGAGCACTGAGACTGATACACCACCTTGGGCATATGCGTCCCAGTACAACTAATTTTCACGGTTTCAAGACATTCAGAATCAACATTGTCAAATTCTAGTTTTGGTGTAGAAAACCAAGTCTGGGACTAGATCGCCTAGATTGGTGTATGAGTCCCAACCAACATCAAAATCAGTGTTTTTCAACATTTTAGGTCCTCATTCAAGCCTCTACAGGTTTCTAGGTTCACTCTTATGATTTTGTAGTTTTTTGTTATGATTTACTTGCATTTCTAGGTCATTTAATTAGGTCTTGCATATCATTAGGTTTCATAATTAGGTCTTGTATTTCATTAGTATTTCCAAGCCCTAGCTTGGTGGTGAGCCCCTCTTTATTCATTAATCATACCCTAGGACACCCTATTGCAATATCTCTCTCCTACTTCATCCTTGGATTGAGATCTCTAGGGTTTCCCTTGAATGAGAGAGTGTGAAGATTGTTATTCTATCTCCCAAGCATAGAAGCAACAAAATTCAACCTTTCAACTACAAGCTTGGGTATTTTTAGGTTGGATTTTTTTGTTGCAATATTTTCTCCAAGTATATCTAGTGCAATGGTTTTCATTTTATGATTTTTTTATTTTTTATATTACTTCTCCATTATTTCATTAATATGAGTGTATTATCTCAATAAAACTAGAATTGGATTAATATTATATCATTATTTTTATTGTGCCTTTTTCCCTATATTTCAACATTTGGTATTAGAGTTCTTTCTAGATTGTATAAAGGATGTCTTTTGTAGTGTTCTTGGGTTTTTTAGTTGTAGTGAACAAGTATTTTATAAATTGATTTTATATATTTATTTATGATTATAAAATTTATGGCAGGCACGTCATAATTAAAGATTTAAAATTTCAATGACTTCAAATATGATTTGTGGAAACTAAAAATGGAGAACCTTTTGGAGGAGAGAGATCAAAGGAGACTTGTGACATAAAATAATGATCCTATATATGTATGTATGTATGTATGTATGTGTATATATATATATATGTATATATGTATGTATGTATATATATATGTATGTGTGTATATATGTGTATATATATATGCATATGTATATGTATATATATATGGTTATGTGTATACAAATACATATATATATATATATACATATACATACTTACATATATATGTATAATATACATATACACACATACATATATATGCATATGTGTGTGTGAGTGTTTAGTGATAGAAGCGTTTAATGTTAATAGATGTGTTGCACATTCTAGGATTAGCATGAAATTTGATTTTAGTTTCTAAGATAAATGATCTTGGAGCACATTTCATATTCAATAGGAGTGTTTGTAAGTTGGAAAGAGGGAATTTGGTTACAACTAAAGTATCTCAACATGGGATTTTGTTTAAGCGTGATGTGTCTATGTATTGTAATTATACCTGTGTAACTAAAAAAATAGATGCATCTATGTTGTGGCACCATAGGATGAGTCATAGTGTGAAAAGGGCTTAAGACCCTTCATAGTAAAACTATTGTAGACATGGAAAATATACAGTTTCGTTCGACACACTTGATCCTGATCACTAACATCATTTCCTCTAGAATCACACTCTCATCATTTCATCATAATTATATCTCTTAATCTAATGAATCATTATTCATCTGATCGAGTCTATCACCTTCTTTGCTTAAATTAATCAATTTAATTTAATTAACCTTACCATTTTTGTTTAATTAAATAAATAATTTTATTTGATTAAATTCTCTAAAGTCCTCTTATTAAATTAAATAAATTAAACTTTATTTGATTTAATCTTATATTTCCCTCCTTAGTTAAATAAATCAAATCATTTATTTAATCATCTTTTCTTCTCAATTCTTGACTTAAATCAATTCATAAATTTAAGTCTAAATTGTCACATCATCTAATTCTTCATTAAATTAATCAAAACTATGATTAAGTTAATACCTCTCATTAAAATCCTCTAGAGAATGCAAGTTGCACAATAAATCAATTACTTTGATTTATTTAATTCTCTATTTTCCTTCACATGGCATCAAAAAGGAATATTCCCTTATTTGAATTCAAAAAGGCCAAGTGGACTTGGTCCTTCCAACAAGGCATTTAAGGTCTCTTACATGTCCTTGGCCTTGAGCCAAGTGACTTTAACTTCACTTCTCTTCCCTCTTCAACAAGTCATCTCACAATTTCAAATTCAAATTAAATGCATTTATTGGCACTTTGACCAAAATGTGCACAACCACTAACCATTCACATCATGACATATGGCATTCAACCATTAGATTGAAAGCTAGTCCCACATTTCTCAAATCTTATTTTCTCTTCCAAATTGAAAGTTATAAATTGGAGGCTTCTCTCCTCATTTCTCATCCACAATCTTCATGCAAAGTTACTCTCTTCATATTGAGAGCCAATTTTGCCCATTTCACTCAACCTATCACCATTTTCACAATTTTGTAACAAGGTTATGCTCAAATATCTTTGGAGATTTGACCATTGCTCAATCAATCAAAATTGCAACTTAGGAATTGGGAAAGGGCCAATTGCAACACTTAATTGGCACCAATTCCCCCATGGGATCACTAATCTTTTGGCTTAATTAGGATTTAATTTAATTTTCTTGTATTGTGTTCTTCATTTCCTAATTTTAGTTTGAATGGATGGATTTCATGGGGAATCTCTCATACTTGTTTGCATGCATTTGATCTAACAACCTAACATGTTTTGTTGGTCTTGTGCATTTGCAGGTTTAGGGGTTCACATTTTGGCGCTAAAAGGAGGGTTGTTCAAGAAATTAATCACGTTTTTTTAAAATTCTGCATTTTTCTTAATACTTTCTCTCGGGTCACAAGAAAATAGCCGCGCGACGTCATATTGAGCCGCTTCCGTAGGCCAGCATAATACTTCACCGCTTTCAGGGAAGCGGTGCCATACCGACCCATGCATGGTTTCTTAACCTCGTTGCTTTTCTGCCCGCCTGTCATTTTTTTAAAATTCCTATCTCCACTGTGTTCTTCTCTACGACACTATACTTCACCGCCTTCAACACCGCAGCGCCATATTGCACCACATTACTCCAAACTCTGCCGCTCTTGCTTTCCTGCAGAAAAAAATTGAAATTTGAAAATAGGGCCGCTTCCAAACTGCGTCGCTTACCCATATTGCGCAGCTTTTTCACTCTTTGTTTCTACAGAGTGCCACCAACAGTCAACCGCGCAGTGCTATATATCATTTCTTTTACCCAAACTGTGTCGCTTTTATAAACTGCACCGCGGAAAAACAGTGAGGTCTAAAATTGACATGTGCTTTTTAAGTTTTGGATTTTTTAATTCCTAACCTTATTTGTTGTCTTTTTGCTCTTTGGTTTTCTGTCATTTTGCAGGTTGGAGCAAGAAAAAAAGCAAGGGGAGGAGTTCATCATGACCTCATACTCATCATGCAAAAAAGTGTTTTTAAACACTAAAGTACATTCTTCAACACTTTTGGAGGATTTTAAAATTATGCTTGTTAAGAGAAATTTGTTAATATCTTTGGCCTTAGAAACACTAGATTTACTTTGAGTTTAAAAAGAACAAACAAATTCCCTTTTTCAAGAAAAGTAGGAGATTCGTTATGACACCATGCTCACTTTATACAAAGTGTTATTAAACACTAAAGTGTTCTTCAACACTCTTTAAGGATTTTTCGATTCTTGTTTAAAAGGAATTTGTTAATTTCATTTTCCTTAGGAACACTAAACTTCTTTTGGGTTCTAAAATAAACAATCAAATTCCTTTCCAAAAGTTGTCAAGGGGCTAAAATGAACCTTAGACAAACATACTAGATTTTGTTTAAAGGATAACAATCGAATAAAGCAATCTCACATTTCCTTTGGTTCTTAAAAATAATTCATTATTGCTTTGAGGAATTTAAAATGAACATGTGTTCTTTGTGTTCTGTAATTTTTTTTACAAATTAGTGTTGTTTGAAAAGGCGTATGTGCTTCTCTCGCACCTCACGATGATCTTGAGAATCAAAAGTCTTTTTGGTGACACTAACTTGCATAAAATATTGCCTCAACATTTCAATTTGGGTACTTAACAATTGAACAAACATGCGAGTGTCAGTAAACTTATTGTGAGTGTTCTCCCTTTGTTTCTAAATGAAGGTTGATCGAACTACGAATATGTTTACTTGCTTTTGTTTATCTTAGCAGGTCTACCTTGTGGAAAAAATTAATCACCCAAGAGAATGACCCAACCGGGAACACGCTAAAGCCAAACGACTTCCAACCGGTATATAAGTGTGGATTCTTGAGGAAAGCTCAAGAATCACGAGGATTATTCTGATGAGATGGACAGAAATGGACTCTCGCTGATGTTGGATAATCCCTTATGAATGAAATGCCCGAATTAAAACCCTTTGTTTAGAAAAAGGCCAAAACCTTATCTATTTTGTTGGTGCAAAAGGTCATGTCCTTTGAAGCCGCCCCACGTTATACATATGGTTTTGTTGTAGAAATGGAAAGTATGCCATGGGAGATTCATGGGTACTAATGCTTGGGTGACCCGAGAAGTGTGTGTCATGGAGGGGAGCCAATGTAGTCAAGCATTTAGCCATTCGCACAAAATATGTGCAGTTGGATTTATCCAAGTGTGAACCCAACAGAATATTGTCTCATCATCCTAGGGTTGTAAAAAGTGCTTGGAAGTGGAAAACACATTGCTTGGTTCCCAAAAACATTTGCAAAACGGACATTCACAAAGAACTTATAATTTCAAACCCCTTGTAGCAAACAAATACCTTTGACAAATTTAGGCACTCTTGTTTTCCCTAGGGATCATATCCCTAGAGGTTTCTAAGTGCGTGGATTTTATCGTCATTTGTTTTCAACAAGGTTAAACATAAGAAAAAATTTCCCTATTTTCCTCGATTTCCACACAATGGACCTTGTGGGATGAGAAAGAAAGTGGGACATTAGACATATAGTTTGAAACATAAGCAAGCAAGTGTCTTTGGTAAAAATAATTCATTAAGCCAAGATAAAAGGACAAATTGAACTTCAAATGTGTTGCTCCCAATGATTTCCCGAAAGATCAAGATTCCAAAAACAAGGTTCAAAAGGATAAGTCTAAAAGCCCATGAACAACGCCTTGAATTGCTCCTTGAAGTTAGAGAAAGACTAGTATACAACTTCTATAAAAAGGCTTCAAGGAATAATCCAACTTTGTATGCATTCTACTATCAACAAAATCATGAACTTTTTGAAAGGTTTGCTTTCCTCACATGGGAATTCTAGCATGTCCTTCAACACCGAGGTCTTGTAAAGAGAGTTGTGTCTATGTTCAAGTCTAGGATCAAAGTCGTCATCCTCATCCATCTCTCCATCAAACCAAATCTCATTCCACCAAACCTTTTATGAACTCTAGAAAAATCACTCATGCTAAACTTAAAGGGCTAAACCAACATCATCCTATTTTGGCTTAACACACCTAGCCAAAATAGTCAAATCTCTTGGACGAATTTACCTCTAGGATAACACAACTTCCTAAAGGTATACTAGTTCACAATCGCATTGGTTTAACACACTTAGCCAATTCACTCGCTTGTGCAAGTTCCCCTAGGATAATACAACTTCCTAGGGACTACAACTTCACTACAATCTTGTTTGACTCAATACACATAGTCAAACCATCATAATCAATCTAAGTCCTTACAAGTTTAGCATAACCCTTCAAAATTTCTCCAAAAGGTTTCACTCGCTCGCTTCACCCGTTTATCCCATCATCATTACCACCCTTTTTTTATCTTTGACTTCCCTAGTTCTTCTCTTTTGGGCCTAAAAGGTTAGGATCAAACAATCCCTATTTTTTATGGTTCAAACAAGATCACAATACAAGAAGAACATGGAGAATATCAGCGAAATATCAACTTTTGTCGACATGAGTCAAGTAACCTCTGAAATAAACCTTGTTGGATCAAACAATCCCCCAAGTAATTCTTCTTTGCCATCAAAAAATCCTCAAGAGGAGAGTTATGAAGAGGACATCATAAATGAAGACATGGGGATGACACAATCCCAAATGATGAAAATGGTTCAAAACCGAAAGAATCACAAAATCGTTAGTGCCATGTTCAAATACTTAAACACGTTAGGGAAGGAGGGGTGCAGTTCCCTTCCGACCTTGACGCAAGCACTAGTATGGATATGCCTCTTAAAAATGCATCCCCAATGTCAAATGTCAATCAAGAAATACCTCACATCACGTCGGCCATCACACCGACCCCACCAAATGTAAACAAGGGGAGTGACATGTTTCAAGAGTTGCAAAAGCATCGCCTTGTGGCCAACAAAGAGGTGGTTGTCACCACCATGCCGGATAATTCTATCCCGATGAATCTATTACACCCATATGTCCCACTCACATTCCATAATCCCATTGGTTCATCTTCATTCCATGCCTCACCAGCCTATACACCAAACATACAAGCTTCTCTACCGCAAGGAGAAGGTGGTTTGTTTGTAACAACCGATGTTGCTAATCCTTTTTCTTTCTAGGGAAACATACCATCTCTTCCCCTATTTCCATTTGCAACCACATCACCTCTCGGATTGGATTTTCCTCCCCTAAACATCGATAGTTTCTCAGAACTGGGCAATGTGAACATCACATCGAATTCCCTCTTTTTTCTCGTGAAATCAAAGAAATAAATGGAAACCATTCAAGCCAATACATCAATCGGTCCTCAAATATCCCAAAGCATACCCTCTCAAGGACCAAGCATCTCAACCATCCCTCCAACAACTCAAATCCCAATCACCACCATAACCCCTTTGCCCGTCACAACAGTTGGCATGATTCACATTCCATCACCAATCCCACCAAAAGCCAACATCGTAAATTCATTCACCACTCTAATCCAAACCCTTCAAAAGGCCAACCAACAAAGAGTACTCAAGCAAAAGCAACAAGCTCAAGAACAAGCACAAGCACAAGCTCAAACAAAAGCACAAGCTCAACCATAAGTACAAGCACAAGCACAAGCACAAGCATAAGCACAAGAACAAGCACAAGCTCAAGCCCAACAACAGGCACAAGCACAATACCAAGCGCAACTGCAAGCATACCAACAAGCCTTGCAAGAATTTTAGGCACAACAACAAGCCAAACAACAAGCTTTGTTGGCACAATAGCAGCTCAACCAACAACAAGCTTTGTTGGTGGAACAACAACTAGACCAACAACAAGATTTGTTAGCACAATAGCAGCTTGACCAACAATAGGCTTCATGGGAACAACAACAAATGGACCAGCAACAAGCGTTGTTGGAACAACAACAACAAGATCAACAACAAGCATTGTTGGCACAAATGCAGGCATACCAACAGGCTTTGAATGCATAGTAGAGCTTGTAGCAAACGCCCACTAGTAATCTTCCCACCCATCAAACACCTCAAACACCTCACAACGCATTCATTCCACCTCCTAACCCAAGCAAATATTTTGCAACACAAATCAAACTTCTCTCGCAGCAAGTGTTGGACTTACAAGTAGGAAAAACAACAAGGACACCAGGAAACTTGTACCCTTATCCTTTCAACAAAAGTCTCACCATGATATTGTTCCCAAAGGGATTCGAGATCCCCAAATTTGACAAGTATAATGAAACGGGTAACCCTAAAAACCACATCAGGTAATTTCAGGTGCATTGCATGGAGGTCGCATATGATGACATGTATCTAATGTGACTCTTCCCCGGTAGTCTAACTGGTCCAGCCATGGAATGGTTTTCTCGCCTACCCACAGGCATTAAAACATTCGAGGAAATTGTGGAAGATTTCCTTAAGAATTATCCTTTCAATATGGGTGCGGATGTTAGTTTGGAAGAACTATCCGCACTCAAACAAAGAAAAGGAGAGTTATTCACATCCTTCTTGCAAAGATGGCGATCCAAGGCCAATCAGAGCAAGTAGACCATGCCAAAGGAACAACAAGTTTGCACCATCATATCCAATCTAGATGAAAACTTGGCATTCTACTTGAAAATACAATGCATCACATCCTATGATCAGCTGATCCCAAAGGCGCTCAACATTGAAAGAGCCCTTACTACGTGAGGAGGTGCACCAACATTCACTCCACCCCAAGATAATCGCCTGTCTAATAACTATAATGATAAACCTTGAACATGGTCGAGGAACAAAAATATCACAAACGACAGTGTGGTCGATGCTAAAGTGGTCATTAGTGCCCCTAAGCAGAACATCCAAACCCATCATCAACCACAAAATCATAATCGCAACAATGTGCAGACTAATGCGATAGTAGCACAGCAACAACCAACTCCCACCAATAAAATCAATAACTTGGGTAATCAAGGAGGACCGCCTCCTCGACAAAAATATTCCCCCAAGAGGAAGTTCACGGCTCTTGGTGAATTGATCGAATCCATCATGAATAAATTGGTCAAGGAAAAATTTATCCAAATCTTTAACTCCGAGCAATACACGGAACCCATGACCAAACCGCCATGGTATAACGAAAATCTCCTTTGTGACTTTCACAAGATCAAAGGACATACCACCACCAATTGCATGAGGCTGAAAAACATCATCTAAGACCTCATCGAGGATAAGATCATCAATATCAAACAGTCGATCGAAAACCAAGACTTGAAAATATACACGAATTCGATGCCAAACCACAACCAAGGGAACAATCAAGGAAATAATCAGGGGAACAATAAGGGCAAGCAAAAATATGCTACTGCTAATCTAGTGTATGAGGATGTAGTCAGATGTCTTGATGAAATGGTCACAGTCATAAATATCAAAGGATCCAACAACGATTGTGGAGTCACCACTCGTGGTAGAAAGGTTACCATTGTTGGGGCACCATCTAGGACCCCCATTTCTAAAGTCATCCCCTATGACTACAACGTTATTGACCAGCTAAAGAAAACCCCCGCCCAAATCTCCATCATGGAACTATTGAAATTTTTTGTTGTCCATAGGAAGATCATTGATGAAGCATTAGTTGCATCCACCATCTCTGCCACCCTTGACATAGAGCAGTTCCAGGCTATGGTGGGTAACATCGTTACCCCAAATCTCATTACATTCTCTAACCAGGATTTTCCCCCGTAGCCATCTCATAACCGCGCACTCCACCTTTAGGTGCTCATCCATAAAAATAAAGTCAAAAGAGTCCTGGTGGATGGAGGTGCAAGCCTTAACATTTGTTCTCTAAAGCTCATAAATAAATTGGGATTCATAGAGGATTCCATTAATAAGAACAAAAGCATCACGATAAGGGCGTATGCTAATCAGGAAAGAGTGTCTCAGGGCACTATCAAAATCCCCATCCAAGTGGGACCGACAACTATGGAGATCACCTGTCAGGTCCTCGACCTTGACCTACCATATAATATCCTCCTTGGACGCCCGTGGATCCACAGAATGAAGGCGATGACCTCCACATATCACCAATGTATCAAGTTCTCACACCAAAATGAATGAATTCACTATATATGGGGATCTCGAACCTTTCGCCTATTGCAAAACCTTGGAAGCCAAGTTTTGTAAGATCCCCCAAGTACCAAAAAATGATGAAGGCCCATCTACTTCATACATCGACCCAGCCAACCTCGCTTCCACTTCTAGGACAGAGACACCCACCATCCATGATATATCTGAAATCAAAAACATGATCTAGGACAATGGATGCGGCGACTACAGAATGAAAAGGGATGCATTTGTTGTAGGAGAGTTACCACAATCTCCTAGGTCGCATGGATAATCTCAGCCAGTTCAAACACCTATCCACACTATTAGGGAAAACCCTTCTGGATTCTGTCGTTGGGGGGATCTTAGTCAAGAAAATGTGGATGAGGGAGACATCTCAAATACATTATACCAAGATGAAAGGCCTAGCCCCACCCTACCCATGGATGAAACTAGCAAAGGATTGCAAATAATGCTTGGCATGGGCTATAACAGGAATGAAAGCCTTGGAAGAAACAGTGATGGACGGTTGGAGCCCATCATTGTAGAAAGAAGAATGTGGAACCTTGGCCTTAGGTATACTCCTCTGAGTATAATCGTACGTAGCAGAGGTACTCCCAAAAGGGTAGTCAGGTCCTCTCCTCAAGTAACAACAACCACTACTAGACCACCTGTATGCCTAGGTATCCCACTTGATAATTTCACCTTTGACATCACCGATGTTTGTGCCAGTAGTGACGATGATGATACCATAGCAGGTCTCCCTAGGCTCTTTAAAAATTCCACCTTGTTAATGATTAGTACCTCCACAACTGATTCAAACCAACAAACCCACTGAATCACCTTAGTACACCTGCAACTCATCGATCACGACCAATGAGGACCGCCAATTCTAGACTCATTCGAAAATGATGAGGCACTCTCAAAATTCATGGGACTAAGGGATACAGTTCCATGTGGGGATCACAAGGTAGCTTTTGACATCACATTAGACACCCAGGCATACTATGGGGAGATGATTGAGTCCTTCAGTTGCAAAAGGAAAATATCGAGAATAAGCTCGGGGTTATGGAGTGAAAACCACACTGTGGCATTCTCTAACCACAAAATAGTAAAAATAAAGGATGAATCCAATGGTGAAAACCTCTCTGAGGCACCGGAGGATGAAGGATTCAATCTCCCCCCTACTGCTCTACATCAAGAAAATTCAGTCGTCCCGCCAAAGCAATGCAACCCTATCAACTTGGGAACGAAAACAAAACCACAAATCACTTTCTACGCCGAGTCTCTCCTAACAAAGGAACAAGAACTGTTAGCAGCATTCTTGAAAGAAAGAAAGGTAAAATTTGCATGGACCTATGCTGACATGCCAAGTCTTGATCCTAAGGTGGTGGTTCATCATTTGGTTGTTTACCCTACAGCAAAGCCAGTTAGACAGAAGTTAAGAAAGATGCACCCATAGATAGCCTTGCTCGTTAAGATTTAGTTACAAAAGCTCCTGGATGTTGGCTTCATACTCCCGATCGACTATCTAGAGTGGGTATCCAACCTTGTGCCAGTCTCAAAACTGAATGGGGGCATTCGCATCTACATGGACTTTAGAGATCTAAACAAAGCATGTCCTAAGGATGATTTTCCACTACCCAACATTGACATGATAGTGGACATGATGGTCGGACATGAGATGTTGTCCCTAATGGATGGCTTCTTAGTATACAATCAGATAATGATAGCAAAGGAGGACCAACATAAGACGGTCTTTACATGTTCTTGGGGCACCTACTACTGGAATGTGATGCCATTTGGGTTAAAGAATGTAGGAGCTACATACCAAAGAGCCATGACACTGATTTTCCACGACATGATCCACAAAATTGTTGAAGACTATGTGGATGACATATTGGCCAAATCAAAGAAGAGACAAGATCACATAGCAATTCTAAGTGAAATCTTTGATAGGCTAGAAAAATATAAGGTTAGACTCAACCCAAAGAAATGTGTCTTTGGGGTACAATCAGGAAAGTTGTTGGGGTACATAGTTTCAATGAGAGGGATAGAGGTGGATCCCGCAAAGGTAAAATAAATCCTTGACATGGAAGCACCCAGAACACTAAATCAACTCAGAGGATTACAAGGTAGACTCCAGTCCATCCGAAGATTCATAGCACAACTAGCAAATAAGCAGATTGCCTATTCACACCTACTCCACAAGGGAGTAACATTTAGGTGGGATGACAAGTGCGAACAAGAATTCATAAAGATCAAGGAATACCTACTTACACCACCTGTGTTGATGCCACCGATTATAGGAAAACCATTGATTCTATAAATCTCAGCAACGACAGCTACCCTTGGTGCCCTTTTAGCCCAGCATGATGAAAAGGGAACTGAGTGTGCCATTTACTATATCAGTAGAACAATGGTGGGGCACAAGCTCAACTATACATCAATAGAAAAGGCTTTCCTAGCATTGGTATTTGCAGCCTAGAAATTCAGACACTACATGCTAGCTCATCAAATTAAGCTAATTGCCAAAATAGACCCCCTCAAATATCTATTGTCAAAAGCAATGCTTACAGGAAGAATGGCTAAATGGGTGATGATACTATCTAAACATGATATTGAGTATGTCGAGTGAAAGTAAATCAAAGGAAAAGTTATTGCAGACCAGCTAGCAGAAGCTCCCCTCTACACAGACAACCCACTCGTATCAAAATTTCCAGATGAGTCCCTTTTCAATCTCAGCATAACCGACCACTGGAAACTATATTTTGATGGCTCCCACACACAGCATGGATTAGGATCCAGTGTGTTCTTCATCACCCCCTAGGGGAACTGTATACCGAGATCTTACAAGTTGGCATTCCCCTGTACAAATAGCATTGCAAAGTATGAGGCTTTAACCATACGTCTCAAAATTGCAACATAGTGGCGAATCATGGCATTAAAATTCTACAGAGACTCGCAGCTTATCATTAACCAAGTCAATGGTGAATACCAAACTAAAGATGATAAGCTTGCACCATACAAAAAGGTAGTAGAAAGCCTTAAGGAATCATTCATCGACATCACCTTTGAGTAGATACTGAGGGAAAACAATAGAGTAGCGAATGCAATGGCAACAATCGAATCCTTGCTAGAGATCCCTCGCAACGTCTCGAAACACAAATTCCTCATAGAGCAGCTTCTCGTACCAACTTTCGAGGTACCGGAATCAGAGTATGCGTGTGAGCTCATTGGTCTTGGTGATCTTTGGTACCATGAGATTTACACCTACCTGAAATTAGGAATCCTCCTAGCTGACATTACCCCGAACCTAAAGCGAACCTTTGTCAAAAGGTCCTTACGATTTGTCATCCTAGGAGAAAACCTCTTCCATAGATGCATCGATGGAACCCTGCTACATTGCTTAAAACTTGAGGAGGCCTTGACTTCTTTAATTGAGGTATGCAATGGCACTTGCAGTTCATATTCGAGTGGTATGACCTTGGCTAAGAATTTGCTGAGAACCGGGTACTACTAGCAGACAATGGAGAGAAAGGCACACAACTTTGTCAAAAGGTGTTTATAGTGCCAAAAACATGGAGATCTTATTCATGCACCAGCTCAAGAATTACATCCTATTGTTACACCTTGTCCCTTTTCCCAATGGGGGCTTGATCTCATAGGAAAAATCTCACCCACCTCATCCAACGGTCATAAATTCATTATCACCGCCACCAAATATTTCACAAAGTGGGTCGAAGAAATTCCCATGACCTACATCACGAGTAAATAGATATCCAAGTTCATCTTGAACTACCTCATTTGTCAATACGGTGTTCCCCTATCCATTATCTTTGATAACGGGACACCCTTCAAGAATCAGGATGTTCGTGACTTGTGTGAGAAATTCAAAATCCAACACCTCTTTTCCACACCATATTACCCACAAGGCAATGGCCAAGCAAAAGCTACCAACAAAACTATCCTAAAGATCCTTAAGAAAATAGTCAATGACTTCGGTCATGACTAGCATCTGCAGCTAAACCCCGCCTTATGGGCCTACCGCACTAGCATCCGCACGCCAACAAACACCACCCCATTCTCCCTAGTCTACGAATCAGAATTCATCCTCCCTATCGAGATCGAGCTTCCGTCCCTAATAATATCTTTGTAAAACCTCATCACAGATGAGGAATACAGGGTTACAAGATTGAATGAACTGGAGTTACCTGATGAACGACACATGGATTCCCTAAATCATCTGCAGGTCTACTAGAATCGCCTGAAACGAAGCTACAACAAGAAGATCAAGCAACACACCTTCCAAGTCAGTGACCTTGTGCTAAAAAATAACCAAAAGAATGTGCCAAACCCGGATAGCAAAGGAAAGTTTGAGCCTAATTGGCTATGGCCTTTCATCATCACCGCAAGCTATAAATCAGAGGCATATCAGTTATCAACACCAGAAGGCGAACCTCTATAGGAGCCCATGAACAATTCTCACCTCAAAAAGTTTTATGCCTAAGAACTTGCAAGGTATAGAAACAAAAAATACAAAAACAATAAAAAAAAGTCCTAAAAAAATGATTACCTTGATGAAAACCTAGCAAACAGGCGTCTTGGCGACAACAAAAAAATCAAAAAATACAGAAAATCCAAAAACATCAAAAAAAGGAATAGAAATAGTAAAGAAAAAAATCGTCCTCTAGTGAAAACCACTTCGATGGCGCTTTGGACAAGGACCTTGGTGAAAACCTGGAAAACAGGCGCCAAGCGTAAATAAAGAACTCCCCATCCACCAGGATCTGCATGACTGACTCATCCATTCCATCACATTTCATCCATTCACCCATCTGTGCACATCCATACCATAGCCTAAGCTGGTGTCCATATCATATTCCTAAGGTCAGTTCATCTTGCCTTCATTGAAGTAGTCTATCGCATCAAGCTGGGGGCATGTTCCCACATGCACCGGATTCAATTCATGTATATTCTCGTAATCTTCTCAAATTCATCAAAAAATACAAAAAAATCAAAAAAATCAAAAATCAAAAACATTCAAATCATAAAAAATCCAAACGCATGTCGAAATATCAGAAAATCTTCAAAATTTCATCATTGAGTCTTGTCAAGTCTTCCACCTTGTCGAACTACATCATCTCTGAGCTTGAACGTAGGAAAGGTTGATCTTTGATCATCCCCCGAGACATTTAGGGTCAGTCCTTTAGGTGTCTATCGCATTGGCAATCTGTTTGCCCGTCTAAGTATGCATCTTAGGTCAACCCTTTAAGCAATAAAAAGGACAATCCATTTGTCCATCTTATCATCAAGTCAGTTTATCGTCAGTCGAACTACATGGTCTCTGCGTGTATAATGTAGGCAAAGCTAATCTATGGATCAGCTCCCAAGACCCCTAGGATAGGTCTTTAAGTTAGTCTCTTCATCATAAATCTTGAAAATACCAAAAACAACCTCAAAATACCTAAAAGTCCAAAATGGTGCATCCATTTCATCTTGCTTTCACCTGTGATTTGTCATCACTCATAATAAATCAATCGTCGCCTTCACCCTTTGGTGAGTCAGTCAGAAACAAGTTTAGCAAGTTCTAAAGTGAGCACCTAATCATCAAAGGTCTTGAAAGTCTAAGTTAGTAAGCAAGCAAGTTGATTAACTCGAAACGTCAATAGCTTATCACCCAAATCAGTCCCATCAAAACCATGATCATGACATGTCCTAGGATGAAGCTTTCCTGTGATGGACATAAGCATCAGGTACCCCCCAGTAGTTAGTGTTGGCTAGGGGTATGAAGAACATTAGCTTGTCTGTTTGCTTTATTTGGTCTGTTATTGACTTATCTTATTTTGTGCTCATTCCAAGGACCTCTCAATGATTCCTAAACAAAATAGGTTTAGAGAGAAAGGAATGGGGAAATTATCATTATATTTTTATCTACTATGCTTGTTGGATACTCTTTTAAAATAACTTAGTCATGCATGCTTTGTTTGGTTTGTAGGGAGAATGTTTTAGGTATCTTGTTGACCACCTAGGAAAGCTTGCTTTCTTGTGTTTTGGCTCGAGATATTTAGAATGTCTGAACTATATCCTGAATGAAGTACGTATGCTCAGTGTGAACAAGAATACTCCTATCTGTTTGTCGAGTCAAGGTCCACCACACTAGGTACACACGCCATCCGGGTCCTTTATACCTTGATGCATCGTACCTATGTGTGTTATCAAACATAATGCAATTGACCCTTTGAAAATCCCAATTCCTAGCAATGCAAATCACCATCACCATCCTAACTAATTCATTAATTCCAGATTCTTCTATCTTCCTTCCACACTAACATGGTATCATGATAGTAATCAAAAACATCACCAATGCATACACTCTGCATCTGCATAATCATTAGCACATTGCATCATATCATTATCTTAAGTTATGAGGAATAATATAAATTTGTTATTCTAAGCATCTTAAGAAAGCATTACAACATACATAATCATTTGCATCCATTACCATTTGCATATCATTACACCATTATTAACATACATTACATCCATAGGATCATCATTAAAAAGCATGAAAAGTATACAAAAAGAAATACATCCATTTCATACATCCATCACATAAGCATAAGAATAGGAACATCTCATAGCATCACAATATAACTGCATATCATACATTTGCACCATATATATCATAAAAGGCGAATCATCTCATATATATCATCAAAAAATACACTTTTATGATACAAATCGGATCAAGTGTACATCGAATACATGGTACAATAAGGCCAAAATAGTGCAGCCCATAAATCAAAAATGCAAAACTGTCTCTGATCAAAAGGGTTAGCCTTGCTGGTTGTTCCCTCCCCATCCTGTTTCTCACCATGATCCTCTGTCGGCCGCCTCCCTATCTGCTGAAAAAAATATGGCACTCTACTTGTTGATGGCACTGCCTGCCGATAGTGCTACCAATAGTACTTGACCTCTCTGATAGCCTCTCTATACTCCCGAATGTTGACTGATCGGCCTCGGGATGTAGAGGCTATGTTCTCTAATTGTCTATTTTGGCCAATCTCCTGATCCCTCTCGGATCGAGCTTGATCTCTCTCAGCTATGACTATAATAACCTGTTGTCGGGCCTCATCTCGCTCTTCTGTCAGCACCTGTACCTGGCCCTACAGTGACTAAATCAATGCATCACGGGGATCTGGCTGCCCTGCTGGCTGTCTCACTGGTTGTGCTACTAGCTGGTGTTGTGGTGCCACCTAAGGCTGCTCATCTACCCCTGCTACCTATTGTGCTTCATCTCTTGGAGGTGACTGTTGAGGAGGTGGCACACCTCCTTGACCTCTGCTTGTTGACCTACCTCTGGCCCTTCGACGTGGAAGCACTTTCCCAGGAACTGTCAATCTCAACGGAGGTCTAAACCATGCCCTGTACACTGGATTCACCCCTGCATCTGTTGGCCCCTGATCATATGGTCACAACCAAGCCACTAACTATCTAAATGAGGTCACTTCCTCCTTTTCTGGAATCGGTTTCCCCCATGCTGTCTCCTTTGTCGTATGGGCAGAGAGGCCATATACTGATCATCGAGTATGTCCTACACCTCACCAAACTATCTGGCTACCTTGTCAGGAAAGTACCTCTCTATCATAGTGTGCTCTCGAACCTGCATAAATTTATCCTAGCGAGCAAAGAAGATTTGTTGAGCATCGTCATACCATGACCCTATACCCATCCATGGTCTCCATATAAACACTGTCATCTCATCCAAAATCCATTGCCAATGGGCTATACCATTTGTACCCATGTGAGTGAAGTGAATCTCTGCCCCGCCATACCGCCACACCACAAGGTCATCAATATCTAGAACAACTGGTGTCACAAGTGGGTGAAGCACTGGGATCTGCTCCTAGGCCCAAATATGTAGAAGAGTCAACCCAACCCCAAGAGCCCAACCATCCAAATAGTCAATTTCGTGCAAATCTTGGTACAAAGAGGCTAGCAATACCATTCCCAAGCAAAGCACACTTGGCGAGCGCACATCTGCTGCCATGCCAACCCCCAACCTGGACTGAAACATCAGCCACGTCGATCAGGAGCTACAAGACCAGAAATAATGGCAGCCACAATCAGGCTGTAAGTAGGGGCTATAACCCAGTACCTCTCCAAGTCTATCTGACCATCGCAAAGGATGAGCTCGTCAACACCCATAACACCAAAGCAGGCATCCCTACCCTCCTCCAAATCATAGATCACTCGAGCTCCATGAATGGGTAATCGCAGAATGTGTCAGACATCCTCAAGAGTAATGGTGGTCTCACTAGTAGGAAGATGAAAGGATGATGTCTCGTTGTGCCACCCCTCAGCCAAGGCATGCATCATACCCAGATGTGATCAAACAGGATGGACATATGCAATGTGCCATAGACCAAGCATCCTAAGCTGCTCCTAGAGAAATACATGCATATCCGGTAATCTCTCAAGTACTAGCCACTGATGCTCCCTCGAATGAATAACCTCATGACTCTCTTGCGCAAGGAAAGAGGTCGTGTCAGTTTCCCAAAAGAAAATTTGTTGTCTGTATCGCATTTTGCCTTTGAAACAGCAAAAGCGGCATTGTTTGTAATATTCCAAACTACACCGCGCGGTGGACTTTGCACCCTATTTTGACAAACTGGCCCGCGCAGTGCTATTTGTGCAAGTGGCCAAGTTTGGTGACCAAAAATCCTCAAACCTAAACTACGTCGCATGGCACTCTTTGCACAAGCAGTCCTGTATAGGACCGCGCGGCCCCGAATTTGCATTTTCCGCGGCGCTATATCGTGTTGCACTGCCTAGACCATACCTAAGCCCTAATTGATGCATGAATAACGAAAAAACAAAAGGTCGAATAGGGGTACATACCACGGGTCTTGCGACGACTGGTCGCTAATGTACTCGTACCCACTCTGACATGTGCAGAGGAAGTTGTCATTGTGCCATCGTGACCAACTCTCAGAGCTCTGAGTGTCAAATTTTTCAAGGTTAAATTGCAAATGTATTGAAAGTGACCCCTCAAGGTCTATTTAAGCCTAAAAATTAGGGTTTTTTTACCTATTTTGACCTTCCAACTAGGGTTTTGGTCCCTCGATCCCGTTTTCATCCAACTGAGGGCTATGTTGCATCTTTTTTGGTGTCTTAACCTATTTTTTGGGCATTTTGGGGCATTTCTGGCCTGTTGAACACCTTGTCATATTTTTTCGTGAGATCATCCAAAAAATCAAAATTTTCATTTGATCTCTTGGGGGGGCAATATCTAGCATTATCCTTCCACTAGGGCAGCAGTGGGGCATTTGAAAATTCAAGAAATTTTTTGAACCTTTGATCACAACAGTTTATTCTTTGAATCAATGCAACAAGTACATTGCTTCAAAGAGGGGCAAAATGTAGACATGGAAAATATAAAGTTTCATTTGGCACGCTTGATCCCAATCACTAACATCATTTCCTCCAGAATCACACTCTCAGCATTTCATCGTAATTCTATCTCTTAGTCTAATGAATTATTATACATCTAATCAGGTCTATCACCTTCTTTAATTTAATTAACCTTACCATTTCTATTTAATTAAATAAATAATTTTATTTGATTAAATTCTCTAAAGTCCTCTTATTAAATTAAATAAATTAAACCTTATTTAATTTAATCTTATATTTCCCTCCTTAGTTAAATAAATCAAATCATTTATTTAATCATCTTTTCTTCTCAATTCTTGACTTAAATCAATTCATAAATTTAAGTCTAAATTGTCACATCATCTAATTCTTCATTAAATTAATCAAAACTATGATTAAGTTAATACCTCTCATTAAAATCCTCTAGAGAATGCAAGTTGCACAATAAATCAATTACTTTGATTTATTTAATTCTCTATTTTTCCTCACATGGCATCAAAAGGGAATATTCCCTTATTTGAATTCAAAAAGGCTAAGTGGACTTGGTCCTTCCAACAAGGCATTTAAGACCTCTTACATGTCCTTGGCCTTGAGCCAAGTGACTTTAACTTCACTTCTCTTCCCTCTTCAACAAGTCATCTCACAATTTCAAATTCAAATTAAATGCATTTATTGGCATTTTGGCCAAAATGTGCACAACCACTAACCATTCACATCATGACATGTGGCATTCAACCATTGGATTTAAAGTTAGTCCCACATTGCTCAAATCTTGTTTTCTCTTGCAAATTGAAAGTTATAAATTAGAGGCTTCTCTCCTCATTTCTCATCCACAATCTTCATGCAAAGTTACTCTCTTCATATTGAGAGCCAATTTCCCCCATTTCACTCAACCTATCACCATTTTCACAATTTTGTAACAAGGTTATGCTCAAATCTCTTTGGAGATTTGACCATTGCTCAATCAATTAAAATTGCAACTTAGGAATTGGTAAAGGGCCGATTGCAACACTTCATTGGCACCAATTCCCCCATGGGATCACTAATCTATTGGCTTAATTAGGATTTAATTTAATTTTCTTGTATTGTGTTCTTCATTTCCTAATTTTAGTTTGAATGGATGGATTTCATGGGGAATCTTTCATACTTGTTTGCATGCATTTGATCTAACAACCTAACGTGTTTTGTTGGTCTTGTGCATTTGTAGGTTTAGGGGTTCACAACTATGATGGATGATTTTTCTAGTTATTCTATAGTTTTTATTTTTTGTGGGTGTTATGTGTTTGGTAAATAATGTAGAGTAAAGTGTGATTTTGGTAGCACTTGAAAAGGATAAATAGAAGTAATTCATAGTGATGTTAATTCTTTGGATGTTGCTTCTATTAAAAAACATCATTATTGTATTTCACACATCATAGTATTTGTCTATAAGGATTTTGTTCACATGCCTAGAGAAAAATAACCTAATTTGTATTTCAAAGCTAAAAACTATTTTTTTTTTGTTATGGAAATAATGTTAAGGGTTATAAAGTTTGAAATCCTCTAAAATTTAAATTTTATTTTTTTAATGATGTAATTTTTAAGGGACTTAGAATTAAGTTTGAACATGTACAACCAAAAAATAAATGTAAAATAAAAACATATATTTTGAAACCAAAATAAGAAGCATAATTATGCACACATAGAAGAACAATGAATTGGGTAGGAGGATGTAGAGGAAGAGAAAGGATTATAGTAAAGAAAAAAAATAGGAAAAATAGAAAAAAACCTCTTATTACACCCCTACACAAGTTCACAATGCAACAAAAAAATAGTTGACAAGTATAGCCCACCATATTTCCATTGTGCATTTTCTTTATCTTCTACTAACAATGAATATAGATCTATGAGGGAAGTTCCTTATTCAAAGGATAACGAGCCTTGGATGGAGGTCACATTGGATGAGATGATGGCCTTGGGAAAATGTGAGACTTGGGATTTAGTTAGTTGCATGAGTGAAAGAAACACAATGGTTGAAAGTGGGTGAACTAACAAATAAATTTGAAGTAGATGGATAGTGGGAAAGGTATAATGTAAGGTTGGTGGAAAAAGGGTACTCCAAGGTAGAGGCAATTGACTTTAGTTAAATTTTCTTCCTTGTTACAAAGGTAACCTCTATGAGATTGTTACTTTCTATTACTCTTTCTTATGAACTATAAGTAGAACTAATCAATGTTGAAACTTATTTCTTGCATGGATATCTTAAGGAATAAATTTATATGAAACAAAATAACACATTTTTATAAAAAAGGAAGGAAAAATTAGTTTGCAAGTCAAAATTTTCATTAGTCTAAAGCAATCACCATAGATGTGGTATTAGAATTTTAAGCTTTTGCATTAGACCTTAGGTTATTTAGAAGTGGATGTGATCATTGTGTTTATTTTAAATTAATTTATGATTAGTTGTTAATCATTATCATATATGTTGATGGCATGTTCATAAAAAAATGTAAGGAAATTATTAAAGAGCTCAAAAATCAATTGTCTATTTTCTTTTACATGAAGGATTCACGTGCATACATTTTAGATTTTTTTGTGGCCTTCGTATCACAACTCTAGTATTTCAAAATTGGGGACCATTTATTTCAATCTTCATTGTATATTTCATGTTCTTGGAATGTAGGGTCTAGTTTAGGTTGCATCATTATTTGGTCATTTTGTTCAATATCAATGATTTTTTTTTATGGGAATGGAATGAATGAATGGGTATTGAAATGGTCTTGAAGTGATCTGATATCTATGAAATCATTAGAGAACACAAAATTTAGGTTTGATCAAATTTTGTTTCAAAGCCAAAAAATTCCTTCCTTGGAATTTCACACTTTGCTTGCATTTTTACAAGTTGTAAAATTATATAGTGCAAACCCATAAATTCATGCATAATAAACTTGTTAGAAATATTGATGAACAATGAAGCTTTAGTCTTCAATGGATCAACCAAGAAAGAAACCATCCACAAGAAAGTGTTGCAACATGAGCAAGAAGATAGATGATGATCAAATGATGATCTATGATGATATTGAATCAATATAGAATATGTTACAAATGTACAAGAACCTTGTATATATAAGCAAGGTGAGATGAAGTAAGATAGCTACTTGGCTATAAATATTAAATTCTCAATGCAATAAATTAAATGCATGAGAGAATTATTAAATTCCTAGATAACTAAAAGTAAATAATGAGACATGGCCCCATTATAACTAACTTCTATAAATGAAAACTAGGACTAACTTAACTCCTAAGTAGACTTATTAATGTAAATAGGTTATCACTAATAACTAGTTAGGAAATAACCGCATTCACACCAATAGGTCCCCTCATAAGTGCAACTAGGGAGTGGAGTTATTATTTAAATGATAAAATATGGAAATGCAATATGGATCTCAGAAACGATGCCATGTTAGGTACCCATGTACAACTAATCATACAACTAATCTCTCACAAACGGATTAAAGGAGAGAACCCAATGGGATAAAACTGCTCTCCAAAAAAGAGATACAATGCAAATCATGTACATGTGATAGAAGTGATGTGTGGAGGTATCAACATCAATACCCCTAAGAGATACATACATCACAAGAATACAATATAATTATGCCTCCAATGAAGGTAAATATGGAGACTAGATTGCCCCCCATAATGAAGTATCATCAAAACCACTGAAGAAAGTTTGAAGCCAAAAGAGAACCCAATTATGAAAAACCACATTTATCCCCTTAGGAATAAATAAATCCAATGGTAGGTGTGGAATTTATTCCAACTCCATAATGAAATGAGAAGGAAGAAGTCTCACCAATGAAATCTCAAAAGAAGAATCAAGTGGCTCTGAAGTTGTCTCACCAAAATCAAGATCCCCAATCACAGAAGAAACAACAAAATGGAGAGAATCAAGAATTTCCTCCAAAGAAGAATTTGAAAAGAAGAGAGTAACCCCCTCAAGTATGTCCTCCAAACCTATAGAAGAAGAATTACAATCCAAGTTTGCAATACTGAAAACAAAGCCATCCTACATCCATAAATCTAAAAAATTGAATATATCCTACTCCATTGAAGTCCTCGTAGTAACTATCAAATCTAATGAAGTATTATATGATGAAGTATCATTACATGTCTGATGAATAGTGAGGTTTAACCATCCACCAAAACCATCATGTGAATTACTACCCATACTAGACATAGGAGAGTGACCACTAGAACATTCACCATCAGGAACAAAATGAGAAATGTAATAGATATTTTCCTAATGATTGGCACTAACTACTACAACAAGTTGTTTGGTGTCCAAATCATGTATGAAGATTGAATTTGGAGTGAACTCAATGGATTTTCCAGTTTGTACTATCTAATATACTGAAAGAATATTGTGCTTAATATTAGGAATACAAAGCACATTATTAAACTACCATGTGGCACATCAATAACCCCTTTACCAAATACATAAATATAAACATCATTAGCCATCAAGATCCTGATGAGTGAAGTATCCTTCAAGGAAGAGAACCTATTAGGTTGGATTGATATATGATATGTGGCCCCAGAGTCAATAATGCAATTTTTAGACTTTTCAACATGTGTTACAATGAGAGCATGTCCTTGTATTTTGGGTTTCTCCTTCTTGGGTTTACCCTCTTTAGAAGAGGTGGTGGAAGTCTCACTAGGTTCTATCACGATCTTGTTTTATTCTTCCCTTTCCCCTTAGGTGGTGTGACTATCAAAGCATGAGACTTAGAAGTGGCATCATGTTGGCTAATTTTTTTTATTGTACCCTAGTCAAACTCTCACAAAAGGTATCAAATGAAGGCATGAAAAATCTATCACCTAACCCATCCATAGTGGAATAAAAGTAAGTGGAAAAATATAAAAAAACACCCTTCAATTTAGACAAAACCAAAAAGATACATTCCTTATCAGTTTTCTCTTTCCCATATCCTGCCAACTAAGATCACAAAGACTTAAAATTTACCAATTAATCCTCAATAGTAGGGAACATATTAGTAGAAAGAGATGCCAATTATGCTCCTAATTATAAATCTCTTACATCACTAGCACAACCAAATAGATCCTTATATTTATCCCATACATGTTTATATGTAGTACACTCCTTAATGTGGAAAAATAAGGACTTGAAAATATGCATAACAATCAAACCCATAGCATCCTCACATTTGTTTTGATGTGCAAATGTCTCATAATCTTTAGGAAAATTAGTTTGTTCTTCACCCAAGGTAGACCATAATTACCTAGACCAAAGTAATCTTTGCATCCTCACCTTCCATGTGTGATAATTATGAGTAATAACTTGAAATCCTAGGTCTTCCATTAGTGCCACAAACACAAATTGAGAAAAAAAAAAAAGGAAAAATATCCGATAAAAATAGATGTAAAACTCCAAAAATATGATGTGCAGTATGTCCAAGTAATCAAGAAAATTCCACAAATTGCAACAACTTGATGAATTGTACCTGGGGTTGAATC